>CM052542.1:122973174-123059150 GCA_028533065.1 Trachops cirrhosus
ACAAATATAGAGGACACATGGACAAAACTAGGGGGGTTGGAAATGGGAGGGAGGAGAGGAGAGATGGGTCAGTGCGCTGGAATGGGAATAAAGGATAGAAACTGTACTGAATAAACTAAAATTAAAAAAAAAAGAAAAATGAAAAAAAAACCTACATTGACACTTAGTGGCTTTAAATGGTCAGCTACACAGTTGTAATAAAGTTTGGTCTAATAAAGTTTGTTTGATCTCTGATGAGCTCTTTTGATGCACCTGTCTTCAGCTGGGAGGTGAAATGGTGGCTGGATGTTCTCCTGCAGCCTCAACCACCCACTGGAGGTGGGCAGATATTAGCAACTGTGCCTCAGTTTTTCACATGGCCTGCTGGCCCAGGCTCATTCACATGGTGGTGTCAGGGTTCTAGCACAGCGAGGGAATGGGCCTCAGTGTGGAAGCATTTTTCAAACCTCTGTTTCATACGTAGCTAATGCCCCATTAGACAAAAGAAGTAACATGGCCAAACCAGACTGAAAGAGTGAGAACTAAGCTTCAGCTTTTGTCAGGGCTATTTGCAACAACATGCTGTAAAGGCATAGATCCAGGGAGGGTGAGAATATGTGACCAAATTTGCAATCTACCACAGCATGGATATTTTATATATTCACTTTCATAGTGATGGACACTTTACTTTCACCATTGCAAGAAGTGTTGCAACAAACATCTTAGTTTTTAATACACTATTTTTTAGAGCACTCATAGAAATATTGAGTTATAGGTAAAGAGATTTTTCATATGCTCCTTCCTTCAACTCTTGCATGGCCTTCCTCATTATCAACATCCTCCACCAGAGTAGTACATGTGTTACAATTGACAAAACCACATGGACACATCTCCATTATTCAAACTCCATAGTTTGTATTATGGTTTACTCTTGGGGTTATCCAGTCTCTGGATTTGGACAGATTTATAATGGCATGTATCCACTATTAAATTATTACGGAGAAGAGCTTCACTGCCATAAAAAAAAGAAGGAAAGAAACGACTCTGTGCTCTGTCTATTCATTCCTCCCTGCCCCAACAACCCCTGACAACCAGTGATTCCTTTCACTGTCTCCATCTTTTTGTCTTTTTCAGAGTGCTTCCATCTCCTCCATTTAATTCCATTGCTTGATAGCTCATTTCTTTTTGGTGATGAATAATATCCCATTGTCGGGATGTTCCACATTTACGACCCTACTGAAGGACATCTTGGTCACTTCCATGTTTAGGCAATTATGAATAGTGCCGCTATAAACACCTCTGTGCAGGTTTTGGTGTGGACATAATATTTCACCTGATTTGGGTAAAAGCAAGGAGCATGATTGCTGGACTTTATGGTAGGAGTATGTTTAGTTTTGTGAGAACTTGCCAAACTCTTTCCCAAAGTGGCTATACCATTTTGCATTATCACCACCATCAAATGGGACTTTCTGCTATTCCTGTTGCTCAGCATCGTAGCCATCGTTTGGTGTTGTCAGTGTTCTGGATTATGACCATTGTAATAGGTATAGACTATTGTTTGTTGTGTTCATTTGCATTTCCTGGATGACATAGAATGTGGAACATCTTTTTATATGCTTATTTGCCATCTGCATACTTTCTTTTGTGTAGTGTCTGTCAAGGTCTTAAGTCCACTTTTTTTTAACTTGTTGTTTGTTTTCTTATTGTTGAGTTTTGGAGTCCTTTGTGTGTTTTTGATGAGTCCTTTATCAGATGTGTCTTTTGCAAATATTTTCTCCCAGTCTGTGGTTTGTCTTTTTATTCTCTTGACAGTGTTTTTTGCAGAACAAATGTTTTTAATTAATGAAGTCCAGCTTATCAATTATTTTTTCTATGTGTTATGCCTTTTTCTAATTTGAAAGACATTTTTATGCTAATGCTTATTTATCTAGGTTTTCTAATGAGTTATGTTCTAGAATTTTTATAGTTTTGTATTTACATTTATGTGTGTGATCCAATTTTTGTGAAGGGTGTAAAGTCAGGGCCTTGAGTCATTTCTGTGCCTGTGGAAGTTCAGTTGTTTCAGCACCACTTGTTAAAAAGACTATCCTTGCATTATTGTATTGCCTTTGCTCCTTTGTCAAAGATCTGTTTGTCTGGGTCAGTTTCAGGATCTCTCTTGCATTCCATTGATTTCTTTGTCAGTTCTTTTGCCTTACCACAGTCTTCATTAATGTAGCTGTATGGACAGTAATTAAGTCATCTAATGTCAGTACTTCACCTTCCTTTGTCTCCTTCAATATTATGTTGGGTCTTTTGTAGCTTATAAAACTTTAAAGTGAACGTTAAAATCAGTTTCTCTGTATCCACAACATAACTTGCTGAATTTTGTGATTGTATTGAATCTATAGATCAAGTTGGGAAGAACTGACATCTTTATATTATTGAGTCTTCCCATCTTTGAACATGGAATATCTCTCTATTTCTTTTATTATTTTTTGATATCTTACATCAGAAATTTGTATTTTTCATCATACAAAGAAACACATACTTTGTACATATTTTGTTAGATTTACACTTTATTTTAGTTGCTAATGTAAATGGTATTGTGTTTTTAATTTCAAATTCCACTTGTTTGTTGCTACTCTATAGGAGATGATTGACTTTTATATATTGTTTCTTGAAAAATATTCCTATAATTGTTTATTAGTTCTAGGAACATTTATATATTACATGGACAATAAGGTCATCTGTATACGAAGACAGTTTTATATCTTCATTTCAAACCAGTATACCTTTCATCATATAGTCTTCAAAGGAAAATTTATAGAAGTGCTTCCCACCGTGCATCCCATAGACACCGAATATAGTAGTTTAGGAGTGACCAGGTTAAACTATATTACGTCACAGTGTGGTAGCTATGTTGATGCATAACAAGGAGAGTGGGGGCATGGTGATTCATTGCCCTAATCCCTCTTCAAGAAAGGACTTGTTTCCTAGTGTTCGGGAGTGCTCCCTGAAAACATTCTTTAGATGTCAGCTCCCTCTTTCTTCCCAGAGGGACTTCCCTCATCATCCAAGAGCTGCATTGCTCAGTCATTTCCTCTCAGAAAAGTCCACATGCAACAACTGAGGGGGGGCATGGTTTAAACATCACGTCATCTTTGTCCAGTGCTGGACAATTTGAGCTCATTTTAGTCCATACTCCTTGTTATTGAGACTGTGTGCACATAACTCAAAAACTTACATTTCTGATCAAATTTCTATTCTGAGCTTTGAATCTTTTAATAATAATAATAATAATATAATAATAATAATAATAATAATAAAATAAAATTATCATGTACCAGAACTAATTCTAAATAATTTTAATGTATTAACTCATATTACTCCATTAACTATTTCACATCCTCTTTTGGATATTTCATATCTTCAAATCAACTTATTCAAAGCCAACTCAAAATTTTCTCCTTTAAACCAAGAGTTTTTATAATATTCCCATGAATGATATCATTGTCTATCCAGTTTTGTAAACCGAAAATCTATGCATCCTTCTCTTTGCCCCCCCACACTATTCCACAAAAAATCCTTTAAATTTTAACATCTCAATGTAATTTAGTTTGATTAATATCATTTAAATCTTTTTAATTTTAACTGTTAAAGATCATTTGAATAGTTTTATTTACTATAATTTGAGTCATTTTCATTTTAAGTTATATCACTTAGTTTTATTTTTTATTACTTGTGTGCCCATATACTGCTGAACACTGATTTTTTGTAAATTATCTTAACTAAATACCTCGGCCACCTCATATGCCTGGCAGGCTCTTGCAGACCCATGTAAACAAACATTGGAGTCCAGGGAAGCTCAGCATATTGCTCAGCTATGTAACAAAACTGAGTTTTGAACATGGGTCTACTTGATTCTAAACTGATTTTGTTACACTATGTTGCCCCTCATTTATTTTTTAGAAAATAAACTTTTGATTATTTTAAACAGAAATTTTGAGACTTTTATAAATATGTATTTGAAAATGAACACAATGCATGTTCTTTTTTCTATCAAATATATATACATGTATTTATAGTATTTAAAAACATTTGATTTAATTTTAGAGTAACTATATAAAGTAGATAATATTATTTTATTTTATGGAGGATCAGTGTATATAATCCAGTAAATTAGGAGCATCAGTGGCATTTAAATATGTTTCCAGCTAAACTGAAGTTCTGTGGCATTATAATAATAACTCCTTGGAAGGATAAGTCCTAAAATGTTGAAGGAAGGGCACATTGTTAACTAAATTTACAAATGTTATTAACCATGAGACTGTTAGTATGTAGAGCCAGAGCACTGAAAATATGACATAAAATCAAAGGGTGTCTGTAGGGAACATATTACAGTATTCAATAAAAAGCACAAAAGTAGAAGCTTGATCAATGAATGACTTAATAAAGATTAATTGTAAGTGTTCTGAAATGCCCCCCAATGAAAAATCACAAAATTACATTTAGCATCTTAATTGAAAAATTAATTGTAAACTAGGGCAATCTCTCTAACACATATTATGATTGTAATAATATTGGGGTTCATTTATTATTGCTTTTCTTTTTCTCATCCTTCAAAAATAACTCCTAAATTCAAGAAGCTATTGGTAGCTAGAGAAAATAGATGCCTCTTTCCTTTTTCCATTAGTTTACTCTAGTGTTCTCATTAGACAATTGAGTTATTTTTTCTTAATTTTAAAATTTTTATTTATTTACTTTTTATTTTTCAATTACAGGTTACCTTCAATATTATTCTGTATTAGTTTCAGGTGTACAGTATAGTGGTTAGACAATCATAAACTTTACAAATTAATTTAAAATATACCTTGTAAGAGAACTATCTTCAGGCAAAGGAATAATGCTCAATTAATGGAATTTCTTTATATGATAAGTAGAATAAGGGGGTTATTTGGGAACAGGAGTTTCATATCCACAGTTCTCAAATCATTGTCTTATAATGCACTCCTTCAAATAATAGCACTTAGGACACCTAGGGAAAACATAATTATCATTCATGGAACTCATTATTATTCTGTCTTATTCAAAAGTATAAATACAGACCACTTTGGGTAAATATATTCTAGAAATTACAGGTAATTTTCAAGCAATCATGGTGATGAAGTTTGTCTTTGGTGTTGTAGGGGAAAAAATGAGACTGTTCTATCTAAAATTCCAAGGAATTCATAATAACCAGTATTTAAAAGTATGATGTCTGTCCGTCCAGAAAGTATCCAGCCATGCACCAAGCAAAATAGAGACATTTACTAAAGGAGATACAAGCTACAAGTAACATGGAGGGAGGAGGCTGAGGTGAATCCCTATAAATGGCACCAAAGCAGGACCCAAAGCCTAAATTCCAGGAGGGAGAGTGAGTGCTGTGCTTTCAAGGGCCTCCTCTTTATGAAGTGAAGTATGTAAAGGTTGCCATAAAGGACAAACAAGTGAAATACTTTATACATTACAGTGGTTGGAATAAAATTGGGATGAATGGGTCCCAGAAAGCAAAGTACTCACATCCATGGACACCAATCTGCAGAAACAGTGAGAACTTCAAACAGCCAATCAGGAGCAGTAAGCAGAGGGGAAGATGAGAGGGGCTGCCCTGGGAAAGAAGACAGCAGGTCTGCAACAGAAAAACTGAAAACTGAAGTAAAAACAAAAAAGAACAAACAGAAAACTCCTGGAAATGGAGATGGTGGCAGTAGCAGTGAAACACCTCAGCCTCCTCGCAAGAAGAGAGCTGGAGTAGATCCCAGTTGAAAATGAGGAAGCATTCATGAACAGACTTGATGCTGAAATCGATTCCTGAAGAACTGAAACCATGGCTTGTTGATGACTGGGACCTAATTACCCAACAGAAACAGCTCTTTTACATTCCTACAAGGAAGAATGTGGATTCTATTCTGGAGGATTATGCAAATTACAAGAAATCACAGATAATAAGGAGTATGCAGTCAATGAAGTTGTGGCAGGAATAAAGGAACACTTCAACATGATGCTGGACACTGAGCTACTCTACAAATTTGAGAGGCCAGAGTATCCTGAGATCCTCGCAGGCTACCCTGATGCACCCATGTCCCAGGTGTATGGAGTGCCACATCTACTGAGATTATATGAATTGGAGTGATGCTGGCCTACACACCTCTGGATGAGAAGAGCCTTGCTTTATTACTGAATTATCTTCATGATTTTCTAATATACCTGGCAAATAATTCTGCTACTTTGTTTAGTGCCAGCGATTATGAAGTGGCTCCTCCTGAGTACCACCAGAAAGCTGTGTGAGGCGATCACTTACACCTTGGTTTGGATCTCTGTAACGCATTCCTGTTCTTAGTCCTCTCTTGTAAAAATGACGTACTTTGAAAATGTTAGTATATAACAGAATTGATGTTTGTTTTCAGTTTGACCCTAAACAAAAAATAAAAGGGGTTACAACTCAAAAAAAAAGAAATATGGTACCTAGGACAACAACTCCTCAGTCTTCTTCAAAGTAGGCACCTTGGACCTCACACAGTTCTCCCATTTGCCATTGGCTACCTTGTTGTATTTTCCTGAATCTCATGGACAGTTTGAAATTTCTTCCCTTTCAAAGGTGATTTTAGTTTTCAGAAAAGCCAGAAGTCTCAGGGTGCCAAATCTGGGCTATAGAGGGGCTGAGTCACATGGGTGATTTGATGTTTTGCCAAAAAACTGCACATGATGTGAGGCATTAGAGGGCCTGTTGTGATGAAACTGCCAATCACCAGTTGCCCATAGCTGCAGCCTTCTGCATCATCTGAATAGTTTCTGTGGAGGAATGTTCAAGCTTAATACAAAATTTGATGCAGACTTGTTGCTCTACTTGCTCAGTCATTTTGAGTCCTATGGCCACAAGGCACACAGGCCCACTCAATTGCATCTACTGTTCCCGCTGACTAGTACAGTGAAGTCATCATTGTGCATGAATATGCATTCCAGTCCACTCTCCTTGGCTGCCAGGTTACATTGATGTTGTTCAAGCTGTTCTCACAGTCCTAACAATGACTGGACTTTTTCCAGACAGTCCTTGTATGTCACTCCTTCTTTATCAAATCATTTGTTGAGTGACACTTAGGTTGTTTCCATGTCTTGGCTATGTCTTTCTGAAGAGTGTTTTCAGTTTTAGGGGGTTAGATACTCAGCAGAGTGATTGTTGGGTCATATGGTAGTTCTATTCTTAACCTTTTGAGGATCCTCCACTATAGTGGAGGATCCACTGTTTTTCCATAGTGGCTTCACCAATATACATTCCTATCAGCAGTTTACAAGGGTTTCCTCTTCTCCACATTCTCTCCAACACTTATTTCTTGTCTTATTGATAATAGACATTTTAACATGTGTGAGGTGGTATCAAATTGTGGTTTTGATTAGCATTTTCCTTATAGCTAGTCAAGTTGAGCATCTTTTTATATACATGTTGTCCATCTGTATGTCTTCTTGGGAAAAGTGTCTGTTAAGGTCCTCTGTTCATTTTTTAACTGGGTTGTTTGACTTTTGTTGTTGTTTAGTTGTATGAGTTCTTTTTATGTTTTGGATATTAGCCTCTTTACTGAAGATATCTTTTGCAAACATCTTCTATTTGGTTGGTTGCCTATTTGTTTTGTTGATGGTTTCTTTTGCTATTTATGTCTTTTTATTTGTTCATTTCCCTCCTTAGTATACTTTTATTTTAAATAACTGATGTTATTGGTATAATTCCTCACAAGATTACACTGATTAACAAGTTTAAGTTTAAGTGTTTCTTAAAGGCATTGAACATTGTTCAATATTCCCTAGATTTAAAGAAAAAAATCTCACTAGGGATAAAAAATTATTTGGTTGATTTTTTTCTCTATTAGTTCATGTGCTTTTAATAGTTTAAAATTACAGTTCTTACGTTATGTAGCAGTATGTATGTCTGTGTGTCATGCAGTCATTAATATTTTCAAAACAAATTTCAAAATTAGAATTCATTAATTCTCAAAGATATATTAAAAAACAGTAACTTCTTTTCACTAAATAATGTTGAGTGCAATAATCATAATAAATACCTTTTTGTAAGGATGACATATTAATTACTGTTTGTATTTGAAAGGTTTCTCAGCCTTTTATTAGGAGTACAATGATAGAAGTTAAGCTCACAATTAAAGTAAATATTTATATAATACAACTTTTCTTTTACTCCACATAGTACAGCTTGTACTAATAACAAGGCTTTATTTTTTTTACTCCACAATAACATAAAATATTTTATCATTGCAAAAATCTTGGCAGTACATTTTAGATTTTTAAATGGGTAAGTTTTTATTTTTAAAAAGTCTGAAAATATGTTTCCAACAATATAGTATATATAAACATTCTTCACATTCTCATAAACCTTAGGACTGATATCCAGCAAATCTTCTCTATTAAATTAAGAAAACCTTCTTCTAAATAGTCTGACAGCAAACAGAATAAGGACGTAAGCAAAGAAATGCATTTGCTGTGAAACCTAAGAGTTTGCACAGATAGGTAACTAGTTTTTACTTTTTACTTGACTTTTAATTGAGGAATTTATGTGTAAACTCATTTAAATGTGGAAAACCACTCAGATACTAGAAGAAATATTAACAAAGGGGTACTATACATTTACATAACTAAGGGAAAAGTGGAGATTTTATTACTTCAAGGATCTTTAAGTGTAAAAGAAAGGTTTAATTCAAATTCAACATTCATGATTTTTAAAAAAATAACATTATTCCTCTTTGATTCACAATGAGTATGTACTTATAGAAAAGTAGAAAACATTGAACATTGGAACTAATAATTAAAATCAACTTCAGTAATACCTCTCAGAATTTATTACACTTACACTAATATTTAGTTTTCCCTTCTTTTGTGTACTCACATATCTTTTCGTTATCTCCACAGAATGAGGTTACACTGTTTTGGAATCTGCCTTTCTCATTTTCAGTGCTGTCAACTTGTTTGGGACGTAGCACTAAATCTTCCTATAGAAGGTGATTTTAAAGGCTATATAGTTTTTCCCAAAATAGCCAAATTAGTATTTATAGAGCAAATGAATCCTCACTATTAGACCTAATGATTATTTATACCATTTTTACTTATAAAGTATTACAGTGGATTCTATAGAATCTTTGCTAAAAGCATGTCTTCACATAGAATGCATATAATTGTAAATTACATTAGCTAACCATAAAATTGCTGTTGTCAACAATAATTGAAAGAATAAAGAATAGCCATCTGAATAGAGTTTAGCAATGTGATTTATTTTCATGAGTTAAAGATCTTGTAATTAAATCAACTATCATAAAAAACTTGCTGCAAATAGCTTCTATTTTCATAACGAGTATAAAAGACAAAAAGAGGAATTTTGATATTTTGAAGCTACAGTGGCACTAAAGTTAGTGCAATGATATTACATACTAGCTATCAATGGTGTGTGTGTTGAACTGTGAGTTTCAAATAAAAATCAAATGTTTATTATGTGTCAAAATGTGTCAAGATGTTATAATGTCATCCAGTCCTCTAGAGAAAATAGGATTTCATATAAAACCATTCGTCTCAAATACTGGAAGATTATCTGTCTTTCCTGTAACTATATTTACAAATGCAAATATCAAGGTGAATATCTAAATGGGGGCAATCGTTGAAATGCGAAACAAAAGAACATGAGATTATAAAGAGGGTAAATATTTCTATGGAATTATAGAAAATTTTCTTATTTTTTTAACTGTATTTTTCTTGAAGTGAGTAGACAGCAGATGTACCAGGTGGGGCAAAAGTAGGTTTATAGTTTTCACATGACAAATAATATAATAATTAGTAAATAAGTAAAAAATAAACTATGTTTTGCATTCTCACAACTGTGAACCTACTGTTGTGTTAGCCTGTATAATTCTTTTTTTTAATTGAGAATGAATTTAGTGAAACAATTAATTACATATGTTTATGCTGTTCAATTTAAATTATAACTGGATTATATCTTTATAATCCAAAGATTATATCTTTATAAATGTTAATGAGTAGTAGGTCTGTATAAAATTAACATGTTTAAATTAGACACTTGGCAATATAATCAATGCTTGCATCGAATTTAGTGTTTTGAGCTACCATGCACAGGTATTTGATTCAAGTATATACTGAAAGTACTGAGAGCATATTCTGAGTCTCACTCCCAGATAGTGGAGCCTTTTCAATGAAATCATAAATTTATTTTTTCCCCAGGGGGTTGACACATAGTGCTGATTTTATAAATAGGAAAGAATTATTCTAGCTTTTTGTTAGTGTATCACTAGCATATCCTTAAATTAGAAATGATGGTCAGTTGCACATCACATCATTTTCACAACTAAAATTAGATGGCTGGGAGACAGAAATATGACACTGTGATTAGAAGACTCTGTTAGATTAAGAGGTATACACTTATTCAATCGACAATTCATTCTCTTGATCTCTCCCAAAAATCACACTAGGCTTTGAGATTGAGAAATATTGTGATATATCTATAAAATAAGGACAGAAAAATAATCAATAGATAGGACTTTCTATGTAGTGATATAATGGGCCAGAACTCAAAAGAGAAGATTGGAGCAAATACAAGTTTATTGAGAGTTTGAGGAAGGAAAAAAAAACAGAGCCCCTTAAAATACCTTCTCTCCTCTCTTGTCCTCCCCTCCCTTTCCTTCCCCTCTTCTCCCCACTTTTCCACCTACCATACTAATTGACAATGATAAACACCAAACTGCTCACTTTTCTAAAGAAATTCTTCACTTTTTCCCCTCACTGACAGCATTAATAACCAAACAGGTGACTATTTGGAGCCTAAATCCCCTAATTGACCTATTCAGAGACTCGAGGAGGCAGAACATAGTTTCAAGTCATAAGGAAACACCACCAAGGTAGTACATCCAGCCCAAGACAAATATTTTAGCTAAATTAAAAGCCAGAGAAAGATAAAAGGAACTCCTCCTCGTTCTTCCTCTTCCTTCTCTACCCTCCCTCTCTTTCTCTCTCTCTCTCTCTCAGTCATAATTTCTGGTGTCCAGTTTATATTTTGTACTGTCCAGAAGGAACAAACTTTCCTCTACTCTTGAGGTTCTTCTGGCTGATCTAATAATCAAACAAACACAAGACAGATTAGCAATCAAAATAACCACATTTAATAAATACAAGTACATATTAACCCAACATACAGGAGAGAATAAAAACCCTACAGGCACAATGAGATTTCAAGGTAGAAAAGGGATTGAGGTGCGAAACACATTCTGAGCTAGGAGTGAGGTAATGCACCTGGGGAGCTTCAGAGTGTCCTTGCAGGCTGATAAGAGCAGACCTTCAGTAAATAGAAGTTTGCCCTGCCCTGTGGTTAGGTCAAGAGAAATTATCTCTGATAATCTCTTATGGGAAAGGCCTCTAATTCAAATTATTCTAGGTAGTTAGAGGGTGGGGAATACATTTCTCTTGAGCCTGAGGCTTAAATTGCCTTTAATTTAAAGTAATCTGCAAGCCTCTGAGGTACATCTTGGGGTGGCTCCTTCTGAATCTCCACAGTACCTTCAACTATAACTTTTACAGAGATGAGCTGCAGCAGTCAAAGAGAAAATATTTATGATAATTAGCTGATGTATTCTCATTTCAAAACTTCATTTTTAATTTTTGGTATTGATTTTCTGTTAACCAAAATTATATTTTTGTTCTATAATATTTTCTTTTTTTGTAAGTATATTTAAACAGGTATAAACAAAGTTGCCTGCTACCTGAGGATGCATTAGACTTCTGTTTCTTGCCAATCCTATTAGAGAATATGTTTGAGTATTTCAAATACTAAAATTTGTTAGTGTGAATAATTTGAAAGTGTGCTGGGGGTGGGAAACAAACCTGCTCTGCCCTAATTAGGTTATGTCAGTTCTTCGTCAGCAAACTGAATTGTGGCTATATTTATGTAGGCTTTAAAGTCAGGATGAGATGATTGACATTGTGTCATTCAATGTTATTTTAATATAATATGTTTTTCATGGTTTAGCTTCCCTGGTTTGAATCCTTTTCTAATCAATGTGTTAAACAGGTTAAATATACTGAAAGGAATGGTTTCTTCGGGGAAAGATTTTAAACATTAGTCTTCCAAGGTCTCTTCGGTTTTACCACTTTATCTGTTTTTTTTTTTTATCTCAAGCCTTTTCTTTTTATTGCTCCCTAATTCCATCTGTCATTATCCTACCCATTTTTCAAGCCCTGCTTCACAAATCCCACTTTCACCAGACACCACTGTCTCCTACTCTCTCTACTTTACTTCAGTTCCCAGAGTTCTTTTTTTTCTTTTATTTAAAAAAAAATCAATTTCAGTTGACACACAATATTATGTTAGTTTCAGGTGTACCACATAGTGATTAGACATTTGCATTCCCACAGTTCTTTATAGCTACCTCTCCTGACCTGTGCAACTTTCTGTAAATTGGGGGAAGATTGGCTGTGCACTCTTACTAAAGTGTAAGCTTTTTGAAAGTAGAGACTTTTATCATTGATTTATGTTTTCCACCTGGGCACCTGGTTTAGTGCCTTTCATATGTAAGTAAGAATTACAAGAACAGCCTCCTCAGTAGTCTGCCTTTCAAGATTCACCTCCTTCTAATCTATTACCTGTAAATTATACAGTGGCCTTTAAAATGTATATATCAGACTCAGTCATACTTGTTTATCCTTAATCATTCTTCGTTGCTTTCAGAATCAAACTCAAACACCTTGGGGTTGAAACAAGACTTTAACAATGTAGCTCTAGATGATCTTTCAGACATTGTCTTCTTAACATCTTCTCTGCTTAAGTCATCCTTTGCTGTGTAACAAACCACCCTGACACTTTGTGGCATGAAACAGCAATCATTTTATTAGGCCCATACTTTGTATGTGTCAAGAATTTGGGGAGGGCTTGTTACAGACAGTTTGTGTTTGTTTTATTAAGACTGGAGCCTCAGCTAAATTGCTTGAATAAACTGGAGATAATTGAGATGATTCATTCAACTGGGGCCATAGTCTCCGTCTTTATTTCATCTGGGTTTCTCATTCTTCTTCAGGTCATGATCCGGGGCTGAAATGATCAGATGGCTTCCAAACTCCTCACAGTCCACGGCTTTAGTTGGGTGATCAGATAGCTCGCTCGCTCGCTCGCTCACTCTCTCTCTCTCTCAGCCTTCTTACTGTGCTTGCATGGTGATCCCTAGTGGTACAATCACTCACTCACAAGGTAGCTGGTTTCCCCCAGAGTGAACATTTCAAAAGACTGGATGAATCTGCAATGATTTTTATTACCAAGTTTCAAAAATTCCAGAATGTCACATCACCTATATTTTACTGGTCAAGGAAATCAGTAACTCCTGTCCATCTTCACAGGGAGAGAAATTTAAGTCCATCTCTCAGTGGAAGGAGTAAAATTATATCTCGGGCCATCATTAGTGAAGTTTTTTACTTCAGTCATACAGAATTGAAAAACTATGTGTGATTCATAGAACTCACCTCTGCCTTGTATAGGCTTTAGTTTCTAATATACTTCGTCAAAATTTTTCCCTCCTTGTAGCAAAAGACTTTTCAAAAGTTTCCACCCCCTTTAATCTGAGTTAGACATCTCAACTGTGCATTATCACAGCTTCTTACTATAGGGCTTACTATACTTACGTTTATAATCTATTTTTTGCTGCCCTTACTAAAATGTGAACTTGTGAGTAGAAATTTTATTGTTGACATCCAAGGCAACGACGAAGAAGCTCATTTCTGATATGCCTCAAAGGAGAACATGCTGTGTCGTTAATATAAAGCTTTCAGCTACTGCAAGTCTGGGATTTACTGCCGCATCATGTCAAAGCCATATTCCTCCTGACTTGCCCTTGCCAGTGACTGACAACAGGGGTTCTAGAGCCAGGCCATTCCTGCCTGAGCAGGAGTCCTCTGATGGGCAGTCTTTGTTCTTAGGTTTCTTATCAGCCTTCTTGAGATTTTTCTTCCCTAGAACTGCACTGCATTCTGAATCCTTATCTACCCAGTCTGTCCAATTTTTCTTCCTTTTTCACAGATACCAGATCTACATCATGCATTGAAAACTCTCCCTGTCTTCTGTATCCTATCTTCTTCATTTTTCCCTCGTGCTTTTCCCCCAGTAAATGTATTATTGTCTTTATGATTCCATTTTTCCATCTGGTTCTCAGGGTGTCAGAACTGATAGAACACTATTCTAGCACCTAGCACTATTCCTATGACAATGTGTGAGTTCAATGAATGCTATCAATAAAAATAATTAATGAGTAAATATATAAATAGGTAAAACTATGCATCTCCCTTCACCATCTGCATAATGTCTAGTTAGAGAAAATATTCTGCTACAGAGAAACTGGGACTGATAACATTCTGTGATACTTTTTAATCCATGTGCTATATTTATAAATAAAATCTCTATTTATATCATATATATTAAATTATTTTGAATTTATATTTTCCTCCTGCAATTTTTTCTGTAATGAAACTAATGAAATAAGTGGTGTTCTTAATTATAGTTTATAATTTATAATAATTTATGTCTATTGCTAGGTAGATACAGTCTTTTTAAAAAGCTAAATGCATCTTCCATTTTATTTCTATAAATTTGTAATTATTCATCAAATAGTGACAATAAAAAAATGTCATGTAATGTAATATGTTACTTTTATTATATATAAGTAACAATATATTTTTTACTAATTCATATCACAAAAAATTACCAAGGGCAGTCAGATATATCAGATTGTGAAAAAATAATGTTTCTTAATTTTTTAAGCTTTTACTTATTTAATTTTAGAAAGAAAGGAAAGGAGAGAGAAAGAGAGGGAGACAAGCTTCAATGTGTGGCTGTCTCTTGCATGCCCCCAACTGGGGACCTGGCCTGCAACCCAGGCACGTGCCCTCAGTGGGACTCCAACCAGTGACCTTTCTTTTCCCAGGCTGGTGCTCAATCCACTGAGCCACAACAGCCAGGTTTATTTCTTATTTTTTAATGTCAATTGTAAACTTTTTTCTCCTCTATAGATATTCTTCTTTAGGTCAAATATATTTCTAAATATAATCTAATAAAAAAACACCTCACATATTCATCATCTTTTCCTGGAAGGTGAGTGATACGTGTTATCTAGTACACATATATTCTTAGAGTTACCATGGTCATTTGGTAGCTTACAAAGATCTTTTCCCTAAATAGTTGATAATGTATGAATTTTCTCTTCACAGACTTATTATACCATTTAAATTTAAAAACTTTTTATAAATGTTAATGTGTCCCATTGCATCGTTTCCATCCACTTCCAGTATAATGAAATGTTAATTGTTGGAGAGGAAGTGATAGAGTGGAAAATGGAATTATGGATATTGACAAAATCTTATATAACTAAAGCGTATATTTCTGCATTTAAAGATTCAGAATAATCTTTAAAAATTCCCTTTATATTTATTATTTTTCTCTAGATAGTTTAAGTTAGACATTAAGTGAGCATACTGTTTTTTTTTCATATTCATGGAAATTATTATCTTCTTCCCAGTCCTTTCTCTATATGAACTGCTGTCCTGACTTGGAGTTACCCAAAATTAGACTGATTGCACTGACTAATTTTATGTTGGTTCTATGACTTATGTCATTGCAATCTTCTTCACTGTTTCATTTAATTTCACAGACCCTTTTTATTCCTCTGTCCTTTTCTCATTCTGCTCTACCACATCTTCCCATTCATGGCAAACAATCTTTGCTTTAAGTTAATGTGAACTAAAATTGAATTTATTGCCCTTGCTGCTGTGGCTTAGTGGGATGGGCATTGTACTGTAATCCAAGAGGTCGCTGGTTCAATTCTCAGTCAGGGCGCATGCCTGCGTTCTGGGTCAGTTCCCTCACTGGGGGTGTGCAAGAAGCAACAGAGTGATATTTTTCTGGCACATCAATGTTTCTCTCTCCTCTCTCTCTCCCCTCTCCTCTCTCTAACAATAAATAAATAAAAGTTGTTTTAATTGAATTTATTTTGAGAACAAAAATAATTGGACACATTTTTATTGCAAAATATTAAATCCTGTATTCCTAATTCAACCATCACATTTTTATTTTTCCTCCCCTTATTCTTTATATAATTTTTCACTTAGTTTTTGCCACTTCGGTTTCCAAATATCTAAAATTAGTTGTACCATCAGCTTTGGATCAGTATCTAGAATTTTTAAGAGAAAATTGTCAATAAATTTTATCAACAAAGGAAAAAATATGACAATATATTTAAGTTGACCATCTCTGGTGAAAATGTAAAAAAGATAGGCTAGAGCATAGTTAGAGAAATCTAAGTGGCATTTCTTTGAAGACAATACTATTAAAAAATTGTAGTGTGTTTTCAAAAACTGTAGCATGTTTTCATTGTTTCAAGGAGATTTTTTTCCCCTGTAAGCTTTTATGGATCCAAGGTTTGCTGAGTAATGTGCTATGACATATGTCTTATATTTCTTAAGATGTTAGAGACTTGGTCTTCACTTGCAATAAAGTGACTTCTGCTTTGATTTATATATGAAGTTTCCAGTTCCCTCTCTGCTGTAAGCAGTTTTGTCTTAATGTGTGTTCATGGGAGTGCATTGGTGTGCATGGGTGTATTTTGATGATAAGAGATACACCAGATAACAATGAAAACAAATGTAATACTCTTTCAACAGGGTCTATGGAATTTTTTATCTTTTCTTTGTGGTTGGTAAGGACTGAGTGTGAAGAGGAGGGACAAATTTATTATTACCAAAAAATCTCCCTAATAGTAAGAAAAAACTCAGAACATTTATATTTTTCTTAATCCAGAAGATAAAACAATTAATTCTCTGCTCACTCGGTTGTTTGAATGCTATGGCCACACAGTATACATGCTCCCTCAATGGCATCTACCACCCCCACTGACTAGCACAGTGAAGTCATCATTGTTCATGCATGCACATTCCAGTCCACTCTTCTTGGCTGCCAGGTTACAATGATGTTACACAAAGCATTCTTGTTATATTAACAATGACTGCACTTTTCCCGGACAGACCTTGTATCCTTAGTAAATTTTTTCATAGGGCCATTAACAAGTAATGGTAGAAGTCCTGGCATATTAGGAAAATTTACTCCATAATGTTACTTCTTTTCACATTTCTTTACGGAAAACTATGATTTTTACATACATTGATTTATTTGTAATTATAGGTGCTAGAGATTCTTCTGTTGCCCACTGGACATGGTGTTTTCTGACTCATATTCTGACTATAATTGCCTGTATGGAAGGAAGTGCAATCCTCAGTTCTGCTAGAATAAATTTTATGTACCCTTTACAAAGTTTGGCACATTGTTTCATCTCATTTTATTGTTTTTCTTGTGACTCATTATTGTACTACAGTAGAGATAAATTAATCCATTGGGGGTACTGAAAATCCTGTAATGGAAACTTTCCTCTGCCTGTGGTTTGAACATATTTCCTGTTTTAAAAGTTTAATTTATTATTTTTTATTGACACTGTTACAGATGTCCCCCTTTCTCCCCCTTTGCCCACCTCCACTCAGCCCCCACGCCCCTTCCCTCTGGCCATCACCACACTGTCATCTGTGTCTGTGGGTTATGTATATACGTTCTTTGGCTAATCCCTTCTCATTCTTTCATCCAGTCTCCCCACTTCTTAGCTTTTGAGGGAAGATGTGAAATAATTTCCTGGGTCCTGGTATTAACCTTGAGTCACTTTAAATGCTTTCTGAACATTTTTTGGTAAAAAGAAAAGTGAACAAGTGAATGAATGCATGAATGATATCACTTTGATGCTTTAAAGAGCACTTAATATCATTCTTGGTTTATGGAAAACCTATTGATAATTTTTAGTAGATTCAAAAATTATAAAAACATTGATTCAAAGTAAAGCTCTTGTTGACAGTTTCCTCAAATATTCTGTTATGTAAGAATGTAAATGAAATGAAAATCTAAAGGACATGACATAGAAAATGCAAGCAGTTAGAGTGGTGTTAAGTGAAAACAATGTAACACCTTGATCAGATATTTTAGTGATGGCTTGGCTAAATATACTTTTTCATCCTTATTTTGTAAAAAAAAAATAAGAAAATGTAGATTACTTTTCTCTCTTCATTATGAGAAAGTTTAATATGATCATAATGAAAGAAGAAATCCTCATGGATAAAGTTTACACTAGAGTCAATATACCTAGATCTTTTATTTTTTTCTTCCTTTTAATGTTGGCTTTCTTGATTAGAACAGCAGGGGACCCAGGAAGGATGTTTGAAAGTTTATTAGTGTAAATTATATTCTACATTTAGATTACTTTCCAAAACAAAGTAATGAATATGTATTCTTCTTAGCTTTTAGTTACAAAGTTGCCTATTTCTAAACCTTCCACTGCTCATGAATTAACAAATATTTACCAGGTATCTATTCTGTACAAGGTCCTATACCAAATCCTAGGTTGACATGCAAACCAGAAAGATAAATAAGGTAAGATCTCTTAAACTTGTACTTTCTTGGTCTAAAACAGGCAGGTGGACAGTAACAAGAAAAGTTTAATAACCCAGGCTTTACCTAACAATAGCAGTAATTCCAAAGACATCATATTTAATACCTTAAATACAATATAAAATTTTGTAGATGTAAAAACTGGTAGCTTACTTCTTTGACATATCTGTCAGTTACAGGCATGATATGCCACTTCCGAAATTGCAATAATCAGATAATTCGGCTCAAACAACATGTTATCTCATTCAGTAATATTTGCAGAAACACTAGATTTTGACCTGGGAAATAAAATTGTGGATTAAGTTAATCCAGCAAAGCGTGTCCTTTTTAATAATACTCTATCATATTTTCTTATAAAACTTTGAGAGTTGCATTTTTAATTTTTTGGATAAATCTGGAATTATTTCTCTTGAAGATTCTTTGATTCCTAGTTTGGGCCCATACCTCCTGACAGTATATAGTGAATTATATCCTAAAAGGTTTCACTCATGAAGCATAGTCATTTGGATTTTATGATATACAAAGACACAAATTGTTCCTTCTCTTTATCATCTCTACCACCAGTCCAGCCCCACGATTTTTCTTCCTATCACTTTTTTTTCTGCTCCTCAGTTTGCTTCATTCTTCTTTCATTTTCACAACTTTTTAAGACAAAGGTGTCATATTTTAGGAAGTAGGGAATCTATTCCCTTTGCAGCTTTCTTCTTGAAATGTTCGATGGACTCATTTATTTTATTTTTAGAATCATCAAAATTTAACCTAAAAATAAAAATGAACATGCATTTATTTGTTTTAATGAGCTCATAGAAGGTAATAGACCCCAAATCACAAGTTGGCTGTGCACTTAAAGAATTAAATTAAGTCATAATCTAAGCTGTAGCAATCAGTGATCACTTTTTAGTTTTATATATATATATATATATATATATATATATATATATATATATATATGTTTAACAGCGTGGTTAAATGTATAAGCATTATAGTTTTACTGCCTTTGCTTAAATCTTAGACCTAGTCATATAATCTTGGACAAGTATTCAACATCTGCATGCCTCAGTTTTCTGTTCAAAATGATGACACTAAAGATAGTACAAAACTCATAGACTTGTGAGGATTTAATAGTTTCAAACCTGTAAAGCATATAACAGTGCCTATGTCATAATCAGCACTCAATACATGTTTGCTCTTATTCTGTCTCCAGTTATAGGAGATGTAGTTTGAAAAATTAAACACATTAAAGTGCTATTTGTAATTAAATGTTTAAAATTTAAGATATATAGTGTGAAAGCATTATCCTAAGTCTTTAAAAAGTCAAATTAATTCTGAAAAGTGAGAGAAACAGGTGAAAATGAGTATTGGAAAATAGAATATTATTCAATGACCACAATTCAGAAACATTATTGAATATCAATATGCATCTACTACTAGAAATTATATGGAAGACAATCAAAATTTTCAGTTTTTAGAGGCATCTTATTAAATTATTTTATTTCTTTTTCGGGTACTGCCTGAAAGTGTTTTATGTATGCTTTGGAAAATTAGTCAACTTAAAATCTATTTTGGACTAAAATATTAGGACATTAAAATACTGTTAAAATAATTACATAGTAGATGCTCCAGAATGATCATTATGATTATATCTATAATTATGATAATTATGTATGCTTTTGAAAAATTTGTCAACTTATATTTTGGCCTAAAATATTAGACATTATAATACTGTTAACATAAATACATAGTAGATATTCAAGAAAAGATACTTATAATGATATTGATTATTCCCGTTTTGATTAACAGGAAGAGACTGATGCCACTCAGGTTTCTAGTTGACTGACTGTGGGTCGCAGCAATAAAAACTATTACTTCAAAAATATGTGCTTGATGTTCTTAGGTTTTGAAGGAAATATATCAAAAAGTGCTGAAATGAAAACAACAATACACACATTAAAAGAAGAAAGGAAAGTATAAATGGAGAAAAATACTTTTCTAATCATAATTTGAGAAATTTTACTTATTAAAAAAGTCTTTATGTAGCATGGATGGGGAGGGAAAATTCAGTGAAATCTGTACATACATAGTGAATGTGTATTTGATAAGTGTAATAGTTCCACCACTAAATATGTAAATAAAACTGAAAAATGTATTGTGACTGAACCTAGTTTTAAATGTGGAGTTGATAGTTGGGCTAGGGGTAGATGGTGATATAAATTTCACATGATCCTGCGGGTTGATATCTCAGGTTGGAACCGTATGGCTCTGATAGGGAAAGATTATCTGTCCTGGGTATCACCTTCTCATCATGTTATCACTTTATATAATGTTTCCTATTTTTTAAATTCAGTTTTGATAGTTGATTTGAGTATGATTTTTTCATCATGAGGCCATGATTTTATCATTATGAGGCCTTGTGGCCTCTTATTTTTCAAAACCACACAGGTTTACTGTGTATTTAAATCTGTAACTATATATTATATATTTCAAAGGTAAAACAAATACATGGTGTCTTCAGGTCTGCTGCAGGGATCTGGTATCACAGGTGTTGGAAATATGAAGAATATATTTTAATAAACACCAGTTATTACAGGGTCAGGATCAATGCTAATAATAATGAAAACATAATGGTTACAAATGACAGGTGTTACTAGAGGCATGTGCCAAGTTAGAATGAAATACAACAAAGTGACAACTATTCACATAATTTAAGTAAGAATAAAAAATGACACAGAATCATGTTAACCATAAAATTATTTTAAAAACCTGTATTTCTTTTAATATTGGGGTAGGCAGTGGGTTTGAGCAAAATGGGTGAAGGGGGCTACAGGTATAAAATAAGTAAGTCCTTGGAATGTAATGTACAACAGAAGGACTATAGTTAATGATACTGTATTGCATATTTGAAAGTTGCTAAGACAGTAAATTTTAAAAACTCTTATTACCAGAAAAAATTCTATAACTATGTATGGTGACTGATGTTAACTAGAGTCACTGTGGTGATCATTTCACATATTGACAAATATTTAATCATTACATTATAAACCTGAAACTACTATAATGTATGTCAACAATTTCTTAATAAAATAAACAAATGAACAAATAAGCAATTATATAAGAAAGGAAATCATATTAGGGATTTTAATTTTCATATATTCTTCCTTGGCATATGTTGCCTTTCTTCTCTCTCTCTCTTTTTTTTTTTTTTTTTTTTTGTCTTTCAGTCTAGCTTCAGTGCAGACAAATGAAGATACATTTTTAACAATGATTTTTTAGTCTCCCTTAGCCCACTTTAAAATATGGTGTAGATTCTGAACCACCCAAGGCAAAATTCTGGAGTTTGCTGTCTGGTGACAGGCATATTCTGAAGCTCATAGAGAAGGACAGGGCAAAAAAAAGTTCATTTTTATACAAATTACAATAAATATGGTTTTAGAATGACCAGCATATGACAATCAGATATGATAATGTCATCATTGGCTCATGTCTTTAAAGAAAGAATTAATTTGAACTCTATGCTGATGGGTACTTGGGAATAGAAGTTGGGGTTATGTTGAAAGAAACTGCAGTTACAGTAGAGAAAAATAATATGGAAAAAGTTGATGTATCTTGTTTTGGACAAGTTGAATTTGGCCTGGTAGTGAGAAATGTAAGTAGAATTTCTAATACAAAGTTAGAAATTCAAACCTGGAGCTTAATGAGAGAAAGCATTAAAATACAAGTATCTGGAGTTGCCAGTTTCAGATTTCTTCACTGGTTTTTGTCTCCAGGCAAAAGGGGAAGGAAGGGAAGAGAAGTACTTTTTTTCAAGTGCTTGTGGGCCTATAGCATTTGTGAGCATAAGGAAATTCTCATTGGTTAGGAAAATGCAGAGAGGTGTAGGTATGCAAATAACGCTGCTATTTGCATGTTTTCTTCTCTAATGTTTACATAGGGTAAATCAGAACCTTCTCCAAACTTAAAAACAGAAATACTTTCAAATACATGTTGAAAGAACACTTTGAGGTACAGCAGTACAGATTAAGCACATTAAAACTGTTCAGTGGGATCCTGGAACTGAAAAAATTTGAATAATGTGTTACTTCTCCACAAATACAATAGTAAAACTTAAACAGAAAGCGGGCACAGTATCATTTATATGATATATGAATAAAACTGTATTAAAATTAGACAGTAAAGACATTTATCAGCATTTGTTGTATTTTTATGTTTTAAAACTCAAAATTTATTTCTTGACATAGCTTTGAATATGAAATAAATACATCCATTAGATATCTTAAAATCCTCAGGAAAGATTGGTAATAAATACAAATCAATTGAAATGTGATATAGCTATTTTTAGTGTAGATTTTTATATCTACAACATGCAGATACACTCATAGTTGTTTTCATTTTACCTAACCACATGGGAAGACAGAAATACTGCAAATGGCATCATAAACAAAGTTGTGCTTCCAAGTATTTGATTACATCACATTTGGTCTTTTTAGAGCAATATATCTGATTTGCAATCAACAGTATGGTGAATTTTAACATCATTGTTATTAAAGATGACAGTTTCTAATGCTTGGGTGTTTTTCTGAGTACACTAGGAAGACACACTATTTGGTGTGGTGTTAAGCAATATTGTCCAAATTTTGGAAATAAGACAAAAAACGAGTACAGCACATTCTTTCATTGTCAGTCTAGGGCATATTTTAATAGACCTACCTAAACATCATTCACTTCTCCAGGATAATTGATCCACTTTCACTTTGCTTTCTTTTAATTGATTACATCTTTGACCTTATGAAGTGACATGTTAACTTGTATATTTTTGTATGGTAGAAAAGCTGATCCCAAAGGTCATATATTTTTTGCCCTATAGGGCACTATGCAGTTCTGTATCTAACCTAGAAATCTTATGCTAACGTATTTTTAAATACTTATAAGTACCAAGTTTCTTAAATGTTCTTAGAAGCATATTTACCATATTACTGTTTTTCTCATTACTGATATTATAAATATTTCATGTGTGTTTTTACATGTATATGAAAACTATGTTTGTTTTTGCTTTTTAAAAATCCACTTCAAGAAGGATTCAATTGGGATATAACTAAAAAAGAAGATCTTTTAAAAATAATAAATCAGTGTCCCAAGAAGCCTCATGATAAATCATGAAAGCACAAGTCAAGTAATGACAGAATAGGAACTGGAATTCTGGTGACGGGAACATCAGTGGCGATGTGTGTTATGTAGGGCGTTTTCAAACAGACATTTCACTCTGCTGGCACGGCTGAGGAAAGCCCGATGTGCAGGAATTCTCCAGTCAAGTACCTCTTGCCTTCTTGCCATCAACCCATCCTAAGCTACCCTGCCATGCTCTCCTTCCCTACTACAACTGCCCACTGGCTGCAGGGAAGGAAGAACAGACAGAAAAATGAGGCTGGTCCATCAAACCTATATAGGTTTAAACTCTTTAATTAATTTTGAATTTAGGGAGCTCTAAAATACTAAAAAATAGCTTAAATAAATTACTAGTTTCTCACTTCAATGAGAGAAACTCTCCCTTGTCATATTCATTTTTGAATTTGTTGTATCTGTTGCAATACAGAGACATTAACCAAATTATTTGCTGGATAAATAACTGAGTAAAAGTTTTGCCTGAAGTTGGAATTAATGAGTCCACTGAATGCAGCTACTCCTAATTATGAAAAAAAAAGGCAGAAAGGACTATGATCGTCACCTCATAAAGTACTAAGGTTTAGAAGAAAAGCCATACATGTTGCAGTTGACAGACTTAAATTCTAAAGTAATTATGCCTTTTACTGGTTGAATCAACATGAGCAGCTGCATTACCTCCTCTGGGACTGTTTCCTAATATAAAATAATTAAGGAATGATTGGGTACCATCAAGATAGTTTGTGTTTTTTGGATAGTCCTCAGGTCATATTTTAGGTGCTTTATGAATTCTTCCTGTATCAAATTGCTTTAAGATATATAATAAATTTCAAAATTAAAAATAGCCATGCATAGCTGTTATTCATAACATTCTAAATATTTTTTATTCATTGAATTTTATGCAATCTAACTGGATGAAGTTCCAAAATAGAATTTCAATGGCATAGAACTTTAATTTTATCAGCAAGTATTTATTTGTTTCAACATATGTTTACATATTCACTGAGTGTCTCTAATAGTTTTTTTGTTAGCTTTTCTTTCTAAAGATAACCCTATTTTTCTCTCAAGATGCTAATTGTTTTCAGGGATCTCTCATATATGCGGTCTGTGTAGAGAAAGTCCAATCATTGTTAATATAACAAGAACAGTTTGCGCCACATTGATGTAACCTGGCAGCCAAGGAAAGTGGACAGGAATGCACATGTGTGAACAGTGATGACTACTGTACTAGTCAGTGGGAGCGGTAGATGCCATTGAGGGAGCGTGGGTACTGTGTGGCTGTCACACTCAAAATGGCTGAGCAAGTAGAGCAATGAATCTGCATCAAATTTTGTGTTAAGCTTGAACATTGCTCCATGGAAACTATTTGGATGATTCAGAAGGCCTCAGCTATGGGCAACTGGTGATTGGCACCTTCATGATGACAACACTCCACTCATAAATCACATGTGCAGAGTTTTATGGTGAAACATCAAATCACCCAGGTGATTTAGCACCCCCCGCAACTACAGCCCAGATTTGGTGCCTGGTGACTTCTGGCTTTTCCCAAAGCTAAAATCACCTTTGAAAATCACCTTTGAAGAGGTTTCAGACCATTGGTGAGATTCAGAAAAATACAACGGGGCAGCTAATGGTGACTGAGGTAACTGTGTGAGGTTCCAAGGTGCCTTCTTTGAAGGGAACTGAGGTGTCATTGTCCCATGTACAATGTTTCTTGTATCTTCTTCAGTAAATGTCTTCATTTTTCATATTACATGACTGGATACCTTCTGGACAGACCTCGTAGATCTCTAAATAAGCACTTATGAACTGCTCTTACTTGCTGTATTAATTAACATACATAAGATTAATTAAGTGATGTGATATTTTATAAAATAATGCTTTGTGTTTAGTAGTTCCTCATTCACATGAATGTGAGAATGATCTGGCAATCTGGCTACATCTGTCACTCAATTACTAACCAGTAAAGATTCTGCAAATTTCAATGTCTTTAGTCACTGCCACAGGTGTGGTTGTCCTTTCTTATCAGAGAAAGATTTTCTTAATGAGAGATAGTGAGAAGATCAAGGTTGAGCTGTAAGAAATGAAGGATAGTCATATCGTCAGTAGAAAAAAATATTGTTTTCAGATTTAGTTTCTAATGTACAATCATGGGGTTCTGTTTCCAAAGATAATGGTTTATTTTTCTAACATGAGAAACACACATTGATAAATAGTTCCTTAGGCTATACAGCCATAAGTAAGAGCTACTTGAAACTTTATCCATCCTCTTACAAAGAGAATACTATGCTTTTAGAAAATTGTTTTCTGGCCTATGAACTCAGGCTGATTTGATATAAGGAAAGATAATAGTCAATTCTAATATGTTCTATGTCTATTCCTTTTTCCAACTTGTATACCAATGGAAAGAGATAGAAAATTTTGAGACATGCTCATTTTAATAAAGATGGCTTCACCTACTCAGTCTCCTATTGAAGTCATAGGGAAGTGACTGGTTAATTTTTTTAAATCTTGAGGTAACTGAGGAAACTTCTTCAAAGGGAAGATGTGCTTTCAGGTACTCTGAGTAATACATTTTAGCAGTTTTAGAGTTGACTAACTCATACTTATCAGTCATGTAAATGTATCTACAAGAAATATTAACAGTACATCAAAAATAAAAACTCAAATTTCTTTATGTTTAATCATAATTAATGTATTTCCAACATAGTTTTAGGCTCTGTGATTATTTTAAAAAATAGGTTATAAAAATATACAGATTGTAAAAACATAATACAAACTTTGCTACTGAAAACCCAGTAGTCACATGGGAAAAGCATGTCAGTGTTACTTAACAATAGCAGGGGAATTTGAAAAATTAGTATTAACAGATGTGATCCTAAAATTAAAATGCTAAAACCCAAATTCATCTATTGAAATAAAATGCATCTTTACATTTATTATATGTATTTGTGAGTAAATTATAATTCAATAGATTTAAAAATAGCTAAACCACTACAGTTACAGCTAGTTGAGACCAATATTAGTGTAGTATTCTCTTACCTCCATCCTCAAAAAAGGCTATTACTGACTGAGTGTTAAGCACTTAGAAGAGTGTCTTGCTTGCATAAATAAAAGCAAATTGTCAACCTTGTCAGGAGAGAAAAATATCTATTATCTAAATATCAAACATTGCACTTGCTTTTTTTTTCCCAATCAAGGTTGTGGTTTAAAAATACATTGACAATAGTTGGAAACAGGATGTTGGGGTGAAAGCATTGCATTTAAGTCATATGTCAAAGATAAAGTTTTGCTTTGTGTTTCTCCCTTTTCACTTTATGAAGCTTCCTAGAAATATAACCTAGTAGCCATTCTAGAAGACTTTGCATTATCTAATTCATTGAATTATATGACATCTGTAAGATAATACCTGCTACAGATAAAAATAAATTACTGTGTAAGTATTTGATTAAAGACGCTAATAACTATTTTGAGATTTGTCATCCATTAAATCCACACCTTTTTTTTTGAGCATACCTATGTGGTAGACATTGGACATACACAGATGAATGTGTATTAACTGTCATATTAATGCTGACTTTGATTACACTGAATTAATAAAATAGAATTGTATGGATTATCCTTTAGGAGTCAATGCTTAGAAGGTTAAATAGATAATTTGTCAGAGTAAAACAATAGTCTTGTCTATTAGCAGCACAAACATATTCTAACCCAGATCAATTTATTATAACCCAGTAACACAGTTAAATTAAGGACACTTCTAAGAAAATAATTTTAAGCAAATGGCAAGTGGGAATAAGGTGATATATATTTAAAATGCACATTTATCGATCCTGACAGCTCTCGATCTAATGACTCATTATTGAGAAATAGAGTCTCGTCAGGATGATTAGCTGTTTTGTGGGATGCTGTCAATCACACAGATGCTGAAGGCCTCTGGCTCCCGTTTGCTTCTCTCTGGTTTCCTGTGCTGCTTGCTGCCACCACAATATTGATTTCCTCTTATTTTTGCAGTGATGAATAGTGAAATTATGAAGACAGACTTATGAGTTACTTTGATTTCATAATAGGAGTATTTTTAATATCTTGCTGTACTTCTGAATGTTTCATTTCAAGAAAAAGTATTTGTCTACCGAATTACAATTGGGAATTTGTAAAGTTTAGCCAGGTTTCGACATTGTTTAGTATCCCACAGATTAAAAAAGCATTTCAATTTACAAAAAGAAAGATATGAAAACTAAAGATAGAATTTCCTGAGTCAAATATTACTTAAATTGAGTAATATTACATTGTGTATGTTGATAGCATATGATGTTAATATGAGAAATGAACAATTTAAAGTTTTAATATATGTAAGCCTCTCTTTGAATAACTGCATGTACTCAAATCATTTATTTACCTAGTGCCTTTTTTATAGTATAAAAATTATTATGAGAATAACTTATCTAGGAAGTGAAATATATCTTCACATGTTGTTCATAGCTAAGATAGTTGGTTGCAAGGTTTCCAATAAAAACATTTCCACAAGCCATTTATCTTTCAGAACTCTGAAATATTTACAATATTCATATGAATTATAATTTTATTTCCCTTGTATAAACCCACAATGCCAAATCTAAATGCATTTTACTGTTACCAATATAATTTTATTTTATTATAAATATTTCTCTAAAATCAATCTGCACCTTTTGGAGGCCTACATTGAAGATTTGTATTCTTCTTGGATGAACAATTATTCCAAATCTAGGACAAAAGTTTTAAAATAATAAAACCATGGTGTGTATTAAGGTGGCAGTGGAAATTAATGTATGCAATCCAGCAAAATAGAGGCATTTAACAAGAAATAACTACTTAATTGAACTATGTAATTAAATCTAAAATGCTGAGTTTACTTTGTTTAAATACATTGGTTTCAAAATAGGTTAAGTGATATTTTATAAAACTTAACTCACTGCTTTAATGAGCATTTATTTTATTTTCTTATTTTATTTTTTAATTAAATTTACTGGGGTGACATTGGTTAATAAAATTGTATAGGTTTCAAATGCCTGGAGAATTTATTCGGAAATCAGTCTTTATTGAGTATCCACCACATGCCAGGCATATAGCTTGGCTTTGCAAATTGTGAATAAGCTATGGTCTGTGACTTGTAAAGTCCGTTATTGGGTGAGATATTAGAAGACACACATGGAGTTCTCCGTCCTATAATAAGGTGAATATTTACAAAGGATATGGTAAAGCACTATGCTAACACTACCCAATAGAAATATTTTGCAAGACATATTTAATTTATAATTTTCTAATGGTTTCATTTTTTAAAAAATCAATAGCTAAAATAAATTGTTATTTGTTTTATTTTTGTTTATGCTGTTACAGTTGTCCCAGTTTTTCCCCCTTCAGCCTCCTCCACTCAGCCCAACTCCCACTTCAACAGTCAATCCCCAGACTGTTGCCCATGTCCATGAAACCTTCATGTATGTTCTTCGACTAATTCATTCATCCTCTTTCAGAGAGATCCTACCTCCCTCCTATAAACATCACTAGCCATCAGAGAGTTGCAAGTCAAAACCACAATGAGACATCATTTCACACCTGCCAAATGGCCACCAGTAATATGTCAACAAACAAGTTCTGGCAAGGATGTGGATAACCCTATTGTACTTTTGGTAGGAATGCAAACTGGTGCAGCCACTGTGGAAAACAGTATGGAATTTCCTCAAAAAATTAAAAATGGAACTGCCTTTTGACCCAGCAATTCAACTGCTGGGAACATACCTTAAAAATCTTGAAATTCAAAAGAACTTAAGCTACAATAAATTTTAAGAATCTATTTATGTAATAAAAATATCCAAAATATTGATTCAACATGTAATTATTATAAACATTATTAATGAAATATTGTACATTCTTCTTCATATGAAAACTTCATATTGTGATGGGTATAATACATTGATAGTCACATTTCGGGGCTCAGGAGGCACACAGGTGTGCTGGCTACTCTAAGGAGAGTTCACCGCTATGAAATTATGGAGGAAGGAACAATTTACTTAACTACAACAGTTCCTTTCCTCTCCTTTTGTATTCTATTTATATTACCAAATACTGTTGTTCACGATTTTTTAATACTAGGCCTGATTTCAGTACATATTCTGTTCCATTGGTCTGTATGTCTGTTTTTCTGCAAATATGAAGTTGTTTTGATTATTGTAACTTTGTAGTATAATTTGAAGTCAAGGAGCATGATCCCTCCAGCTTTGTTCTTTTTTCTTGAGATTGTTTGGACTATTTGAGATCTTTTGTGATATAGCATGTAAATCTGAAGATTTTTTGTTCTAACTTTATTTTTAAAAATTGACATTGAAATATAGATAGTGATTGCATTAAAACTATATATTGCTTTAGGTAATGTGGCCATTTAAACTATGTTGATTCTTCCAATCCATGAACACAGAATCACATACAATCTCTTTGTGTCTTGAGAACCCAGAAATAAGCCCATATGTAATATGGGCAAATAATTTTCAACAAAACACAAAAAGCTTACAGTGACAGAAAGAAAGACTCTTCAATAAACGGTGCTGAGAAAATTGGAAAGCCACATGCAAAAGAATGAAACTAGACTACTGCTTGTCCTCACGTAAAAAATTAAGTTAGATGCTTCAATGACCTGAATATAAGACCTGAAACAACAAATTACATAGAAGACAACATAGATACTAAACTTATGGACCTGGGTCTTAGAAAGGATTTTATGAATTTGCCACCAAAAATATGGGAAGACAAAAATAAATGACTGGGACTATATCAAATTAAAAAGAAACCACCAATAAAACAAAAAGACAATCAGCAAAATGGAAGATGATATTTGAAAACAACAATTCCAACAAGGGGTTAGTATCCAAAATATATAAAGAACTCATACAACTCAACATCCAAAAAACAAACAATCCAATTAAAAAATGGGCAGAGGACCTGAAGAGACACTTCTCCCAGGAAGATATACAAATGGCCAACAGACATATGAAAAGATGTTCAACTTCACTAGCTATTATGGAAATTCTAATCGAAGCTACTATCAGATAACACCTCACACCTGTTAGGATGGCTATTATCAACAAGACAACTAATAACGAGTGCTGGAAAGGTTGTGGAGAAAAGGAACCCTCATTCTCTGCTGGTGAGAATGTAAACTAGTACAGCTAATATTGAAAAAGTATGGAGGTTCCTCAAAATATTAAGAACAGAGTTACTAAATGACCTAGCCAATACCTCCAATCTGTACATCTACTCAAAAATTTTAAGAACCTTTATTTGAAAAGATATATGTATCCCTATGTTTACTGTAGCATTATTCACAGTGCCCAAGACATGGAAACAATTGAAGTGTCCTTCCATTGGTAGTTGAATAAAGTTGTGGTACATATACTCATATACTGTGAAATACTACAAAGGCATAGGAAAAAATTAAATACTGCCATTTGTAACAACTTGAATGGACCTTGAAAATATCATGCTAAGCAAAATGAGTCAGACAAAACAAACTCAACAATTGTATTATTTCAATCATATATAGAATATAAAACTGAAAGCTAAAAATGAACAAGAAAAATAAATGATTGAAAACTAACAGAAACAGACAATGGTACTGTGGTTATCAGAGGGACAGGGGGTTGGGGATAGTAAGTGGTAAATGTGGTCAAATATATTGTAATGGAAAAAAGATTTGACTTTGGGTGGTAGGTATAACATGTAGTATTCAAATCATATATCACAGAAATGTATACTTTAAGCCTATATAATTTTATTAACTGTTATGCCAGTACATTTAATTTTTAAAATTTAAAAATGATAAATATTCAAAGTTAATCAGAACTTGGTACAATACATATAGAGAATAATATTAATTTGAATTTAGTTAACCACTGTACATAAATTATTATTTTTAAAATATATTTTATTGACTATGTTGTTATAGTTGTTGCAATTTTTTCTCCTCTTTATATCCCCCCTCTTCCCTGTACCCCTCCATCCTCCAGCATTTCCCCCACACCTTAGTTCATGTCCATGGGTTGTACACATAAGTTCTTTGGCTTCTCTATTTCCTGAACTATTCTTGACCTACCCCTGTCTATTTTATGCCTACCAATTATGCTTCTTATTCCTTGTACCTTTCCCCCGATTCTCTCACCCTCCTCCCCATTGATAACCCTCCATGTGATCTTCATTTCTGCGATTCTGTTCCTATTCTAGTTGTTTGCTTAGTTTTTGTTTTTCTTTTTTCTTTTCTTTAGGTTCAGTTCTTGATAGTTATGAATTTGTTGTCATTTTACTATTCATAGTTTTTGATGTTCTATTTCTTAGATTTAACATTTCATATAATAAGGGCTTAGTGATGATGAACTTCTTTTATTTGACTTTACCTGGGAAGCACTCTATCTGCCCTTTCATTCTAAATGAGAGCTTTTCTAGATAGAGTAACCTTGGATGCATGTCCTTGCCTTTCATAACTTCCAATACTTCTTTCCAGCCCCTTCTTGCCTATAAGGTTTCTTTTGAGAAATCAGCTGATAGTCTTATGGAAACTCTTTTGTAGGTAACTGTCTTCTTTACTCTTGCTGCCTTTAAGATTCTGTCCTTATCTTTAATCTTGGATAATGTAATTATGATGTGTCTTGGTGTGTTCTTCCTTGGGTCCAATTTCTTTGGGACTCTCTGGGCTTCTTGGACTTCCTGGAAGCCTATTTCCTTTGCCACCCAGTCACTTCAACAAGACCTATTTTCTATTTTTATTGAATGTAGGAACTGATGAGGTAATGCATACACACATATACATACACACAAAATTTGTTTAATTATAGACTTATACCTAGGAGTTAAAGGTAGCAACATATTAAAAAATGAAGGATAAATATCACATGATCCTCTCAAATGCAGAAAAATTATTTGACAAAATTCAATACATTCTTATGACAGATAAATGCTCTACATACTAAGTATAGAAGATATTAACTTCAAAATAATAAAGACTACATATGACAAGTTTACAGTTAACATGGGAAACACTGAAAGTTTTTCCTCTAGGATTAGGAACAAGACAAGCATGCCCACTGTCATTACTTCTTTTATGTAGTGCGGGAAGTTCTAGCCAGAGTAATTAAGCAGAAAGAAATAATAAAAGAGATCCAAATTAGAAAGTAAGAAGCAAAATTGTCTCTATGCAGATGACATGATCTTCTATGTAGAAAATTTAAAGACTCCACCAAAAACTGTTAGAATTAATTATTGGTTTCAGTAAAGTAACAGAATACAAAATCAACATAAAACCTTACTGCAGTTCTACAAAGTATGTGAAAAGAAAGTTAAGTAAACAATTCTGTTTATAATAGAATCAAAGAGAATAAAATATTTAGGAATAAAATTAAACAAAGAGGTGAACAATTTTTACACTAAAAACTACAAAACTCTGATGAAAGAAAGCAAGTGGAAAAACATCCCATGTTCTTTTTATAATTGTTTAATTACAGTTGTCCCCATTTCCCCTCCCATAACTCTGCCCCTGCCCTATCCACTTCCACCTCCCACATTCAATCTTCCCAACTGCCCCCATTGTCCTTGTCCATGGGTCCATTATACATGTTCCTTGATGACCCTTCCATTTTTTCCCCCATCATCCCCTTCTCTCTTCCCCTCTGGTTACTATCTGTTTGTTCTTTATTTCCATGGCTCTAGTTATATTTTGCTTGCTTGTTTGTTTTGTTGATTCAGTTTCACTTATAGGTGAGATCATATGGTATTTGTCTTTCACCTTCTGGCTTATTTCACTTAGCATAATGCTCCATGTTCTTAGGTTAAAAGATTAAACCTTTTAACAATTAAAATGTCCGAACTACACAAAGCATCCTGAGATTAAATGCTATCCCCATTAAAATCCCAGTGGCATATTTTACAGGAATAGAATAAAGGCACCTCAAAGTCCATAAGGGACCCAGAAAATGGAATAGCCAAAGCAATTTTGAGAAAGAAGAACAAAGCTTGGGGCATCACAATTTCTGATATCAGAACATATCTTTAAATCTTCAGTAATCAAAACAGTATGTTACTAAAATAAGGAGAAACATAGATCAATGGAAGGGAAAAGAAAGCCCAGAAAAAAATTTATATACAGTCAGCTGGTCTTTGATAATACACCAAGAGTACACAATAGAGAAAGGATAATATCTTCAACAAATTAAAAATGTTTAATAACATGATTGTCAAAAATACTAAGTTATTGCATGAAGCTGAAGAAATATTGAAAACAGCCAACATTATTAACATTTAGATTAACTCCTGAATTTTAAGATTAATGCCTATTATTTTAAGTATCTCACAATAGATTTAGATTTATTATATTTTAGAGATTTTAATTTGATAAACTATTTTTCTTAGTGGTAGCACCTTATTGAGAACAGGGTATTAAATTTATAGACCCCCTTCAAATTTGAGATCAGGTCTTAATTATTTCTATCAAAGAATAAATCAAATACATATAAATTATAGTGATCTCATACATTATTTTTGTGATAAATAAGTGAATGTGGGGGTGAAAGACAGCTTGGCAAAATGCTCTGGGGCCATACAAGGCACACATATGTCTAAAGAAAATGAACATTTGACTATTTTGATAAACTTTATTATTGTAAGATGTAAAGATAAAAATACATGTGTCTCTAATTAAAATTTCTATATTATATTGACAATAGCATTCCATGAGATGATTTATATTATCTAGAGATATAATGCATCATTAAAAGCATTTAAATCTATTGATTAAAAAATTGTAATTTTGAACCTGTCATTCTGGAATAGTCCTTCCTCACAACTATCAGTTTTTGCTCATTTAAATTTATACATGTAATGTTCCTGATTGTTCAGTTTCATTTGAATTCTAATAACACTGCTCATAAGATTTTAATTTATTTAAGAAGAATTGAAGGTTGTAATTGAGAAATAATAGACTTAAATGTTGTACCACTGCAAACTTTTTTGAGATTTTTCAGGGGGTAGACTTAAGAACAGAAATTAGAGAAGCTTATTCCTCACTCAGTTATAGAGCCCTTTCACAATAGAGTGCTTCTAGCTGCAATTGATTGATTGGAATTGTAAAGTAAAGTATGATTGTCGATCATTCGAAATACTCATTGGTAAGTCAGTTAACATCATGCTATAGAGAATTATTTCAAAAGATTCGAGATGCTATGATCTCTTCCAAGTATAAATATGATTTCACTTTTTGAATTGCCAATGAATTTTTATGTAAAATGGCTAATTTCATCCTCATCTGATTTAAATTCTCAAATTGGTAAAATTAATTTATAAATAATACCAGTAACCCCTCATTTTTTAGTTTTACCATGTGGCAGTGTATATGCCTTAAAACCTTTTCATTTTATGCTTAAAGAACTACATTATAATTTAGCACACATTTATGGTGAAGGAGATTCATAGAATTTAAGTAACATACTCAATATCATATACCTGTTAGACATTTTCATGCTATAATAGCTTTTCAGGAGGAGATAATATACATCAAATTCTTAAATCTTAAGTAATGAAAAAAAGCTGCTTGACATTTATAGTAAAAGCTTTTGAGTGTAACAACACTTTCAAAGTAATTTCACACTAGGAAATTAGGAAATTGTAAAACTTGCACATAATGAAGCCATCTCTTTGGGTTTTACATAAATACCCTTAAATGTCAAAGATATTTTAACTTTTGGAGAAGATCTATTGCAATTTTTAAACATATAGCCTAGTGACATTTCTAATTACCATAAATGTATTTTAATGAATATTTTTGACTTTGAATAAACTATAAGAAATAATGCAAATCTAGTGTACCCTTTTCACAGTTTTCTCCAGTGGCAATGTCTTGCAAAACTAGAATATGAGCATCAGAGCCAGGATATTAACACTAATAAAGTCAAGGTACACATGTACACAAAGAAGATGTATGACAATTCCATCTCCACAAGGGTCTCTAGTGTTGGTCTTTTATAACCACATCACTTTCCCTCCCACACACCACCATACATGCTCTCCTCAACCCCTGGGGACACCTAATCTACTCTAAATTTGTAACATGATTTCAAGAATGTTATACAAGAATTAAAACAGTAAAATTTGGGTTGACTTTTTTCACTCAGCGCAATTCTCTAGTGATTGGTACAGGCTAAGTGCATTGTCAAAGATAATTAAACCTGGACATGAATTAAAAAGCTAAGTACAAATTGTAACCAGTAATAAACTATTACAATAGGGGATGGAGTCCAGTGAGAACTGAACTTCGATTTGTACAGTAGTGACTGGGGGATTTTAAAGGAAGTATGAGGGGATAAAAAGGGTGGTGAATAAGGCATCTGTAGAATCAGGAAAGTGAAAAATTACAAACAGCTGCTAAGGGTAGTTAGTCCATGTGAAACCCAGCTAGGACAGATTGTTAACTGAGTTCATCTAACTTAGCCTCCTAGCTTCCCACAGAAACTGGGAGACAGCTGCTCTATCTTCAGGTAAGAACAGGCTGGAACAAACTGTAATACATTTGGCAGCCTTTAGTTTTCTTGGGTGGGCATTTTAAGGGGAACTAGGGTTATCCTAAAGATGAAAATTTAAACTGTAATTAACTATAATAGTGTGGGTGTTCAAGGTTTAAAGGCCAAGGTCCAGTCTTAGTTGAGGAGAAGGCTCAAAAGAGTCAAGCTAAAGTTCGGTCAAGGGGAGAATCTTTTTCAGTATCAGTAGTTTGTTTATTTTTGTTGATAGTACTTCATGGTATGGATTCACCACAGCTAATGGAATCACTCACTTGCTGAAGGGTATTTGGGTTATTACTAGTGTGGGATATTAGGAGTAAAACTATAATACTATACATGCATGCAGGTTTCTGCATGCTGTGGGAAAAATCCAGGAGTTTAATCACTGGGTCACAGTAGTTGAATGTTTAGTTTTTTGTAAAAAATTTGTCCAACTCTTTACAAGAGTAGCTGTGTCATTTAACATTCCCACCAACAGTGTATGAGTGGTATAGTTTTTCTGCATTCCCACCAGCATTTGGTGTTGCCACTATTTTTTCTTTAATTTTAATCATTCTGGTAAATATGTAGTGATATCTCTTTATAGGTGTATAATGCTTGTTTCCTTAGCAGCTAACAATGTTGAAGCACGTCTTTTCATGTGCTTATTTGCCATCTGTATATCCTCCATGGTGAAATATCTGCTCATGTTTTTGGCTCATTTTAAATTAGATTGTTTGATTTTTTTGGTTTAGTTTTGCGAGTTCCTTATATAGTCTGGGTATAGTAGATGCATACAGAAGTTTGCCTTAGAAGGTCTTCAGATATTTATTAAATTTATGTTAATATTAATAATGATGAAAACTGTGTTTTTGTGGGTAAATCAATTACAAAAGTAAATCTTTGTCAGTCTGATACAGATTGCCATAACTGTGAAAATCATCATTATTACTACTAGATAATGATCATTCCTCTCCTGTTTGTTTGACCTAACTTTTGTCCGTTTATTTCTTCTATCATTCTTTTTTTCACTTACTAAAAACTTTCTTTGGATTTAATTTTAATAAGATATAGAAGAATTAACCATAGCTGAGAGTAAAAACCGGGTGCCCAAATCTAGAGATGTGGGTTCATTGGTTTTGGTTATCTCAGCTATCTAAAAGAGAATTGTAGAATTTTCCTATTACATATGTTAATAATATAATGAAAACTACTAGCATTATAGAACAGACCAGTGGGGTGGGAATTAATGATATACTATTACCAAATGGACCTACCCTTGTGCTCAGGGGGTCCCCTACCCTGTACTAGGTTCGTCTTGCCCACTACCAGGGAAAGATGTCTCTCAATGCTAGAGATTGGTGAAAAGGAAAGGAATTATTTATTTAAAGAGTTATACAAACTTAAAAGTAATGACTTAATGTCTTCATTGGGACACCAACGTCTTTAGAATACCCACAAATGCACAGTCCTTCCTTCCCCCTCTGCCCAGTCTGGGGTACTGTATCTCAGAAAAAGAAATAGAAGTCCATGGCTCTTCTCTGCCCAAGCTGCATGGTCCCAAAAAGACGCTGTATGGCTGCTGTGCCTGGGTTTAAATCCCAGCACCAATCTTCCTCTGCAGCACCATTTCTGACTCCTCTCATAAGTGGCCACAGCTGCCAGCATTCCCATATTTTTCCAGCTTTTCTGGGCTGCCACAGTAAGTACAGGCAGGTGTGACCCTGTGGTGTGGAGCCAATCATCTCCAACCTTACACAGGCTCTGTAACCAGGGGGAGTTGCCTCCCAGTTACATCGTGGATTGAAGTCACTACCACCCCCCTGGCTCAAAGCATGTTCACAGATATTTAACATATCTATGAAACCAGTTAAAGGTTATAAATATGTTAAATGACCATTGTAAGGTTATCTGCAAAACTGTTGCTATTCAAAACAACTCTCAATGGCCCTGCTCCATGCGTCCCATCCCCCAGCTCAGATTTGTTGGGGTAAGGACATCCTCTATCTATCTATCTATCTATCTATCTATCTATCTATCTATCTATCATCATCTATCTATCTATTATCTATCTATCATCTATCTATCTATCTATCTATACACACATACACACACACATATAAATAAATAAAATATTTCCTGGACACTGAGTTCTGGACCCCATTATAAATTCTTAATTGGGCCCCCCTTAGCTGTACCCTGTTACACTAGGGCTCACTACTTACATTTTAATATTGATATTCTGTTAATTCATATTCCACTTTTTTCTGGAGGTAAAACAACATTATTGGATTTAACCAATTTGCAAGTAAAATATTACTTAAAGGTGCTTGCTGGTAGTTGGTTATCAAATTTGACTTGGCAATATTTATGAATTTTTACCTCTTTCTTACCTCTAAAATTATGTTAAACTCATTTTATTTGACCACTTTATTTCTTTGTATTCTTCAAATACTCAGTAATTCATCAGTTAATTTAGCTTTATTTAGATACTATTTCTTCAGAAGTTTCATTTGCCATCCCAGGATTTGTACTCCAATTCTTTATTTATTGAGCAGACAATTATCAACTTTTAATGTCACTTTAAATTCGAGTATTTATAGTCAGTAGCAATTTACATAAAGCCTCCATTAGCTGATATAAAATTACAGTGGAAAAGTTATTGAAATACATATTCCATGTGATCAAATTCACATACCAAATATTTAAAGTCATTATTCTTCAGAATTGATGACATAGCTGATTATATTACATTTTCAGCTTAACTTGCAGTCACAAAGCACTAAATATCAAATATTATGAATCCTCAGACATGTAGTCAAATATCTCTATAAAAGCATTTATTAACTCTGATCCTTCTTCTCTCCAATGGATTCTAAAATTTATAGAGAAGAGTTAAGTGGTAAAAAAGTTAACAACTGTATGATTTGCAGATGCTGCAAGTAGGAAAAAAATTCAGTTTCTTGTGCCGTATCCAAGGGGACACAGATGTTGCTATGGAAAACAGTGGTGGCCTGGGTTGTGTTTCTAATCTCTTCCACCTGAAACTGTATTCTTTAACTCTTGTTTGGTGAGTAATTAAATAAGTATGCATAAAGTAAGGTGTACAGAAGCCTATTAGTATGGAGAGTAAATAATTTTCGATTTAATAAGATCAAAAGACAACTTTTCCAAGAGATAAATATACATTGAACTTAAAATTTGAAATCTAAGATTTCTCAATAACTTAGAAATCTGAATTTCTACAATATAAGGAAATAAAAAACTGTAGATATATTTTTGAAGATCTTTTGGAAGAAATATACACAAACAGCAAAAATAATAATTAAAAATATCTATGTATAATCAATTGTATTGTATTAAATATAAGAAAAATAGTCACATTATGATGCTGATATGCATATGTGATAATATATACTTCTGTTTTTATTATTTTAATATGTAATATTCTGACCATGAACTTTAATGGGAAACAAAATTACACAAGTAAAAACAAGACATGAATGATACTAAAGGGCACTAGATGACTAAGGTTAAATTTCAAGCAGAGGAGAATGAATACAGCTTCCATTACCAAAACTATCAGGATGAGCTTTGGATATCACCCATAATACAGAAGCACAATCTATATATCTGTGTAACTGAGTCAGAGACTAACTATAGCAAACATAAGCCCTTTCTTATATCTTTATTTATTTATTTCATTTTTCACAACATTTTTATGGGGGTGGACCCCTGGTTTCTCTAAGTTTCTACAAAGAACAGTATCAGTCAGGTTATCTCAATATATGCTCAGCTATGATTTTCACTCATTATTTCTCTTGCCAGTAATTATTTAATTGATCAATTAATCACCAAATTTATAAGGTGTCAAATATGTGTAAGACATTGTTCCACAAGAAGCCAGTGTATACACTGGCACTGGTGGATAGACTGCTGGATAAGGAGGTCAAAACTTAGGAAAATTCTCAGATCACTTCACTCCTAATTGCTTCCTTATTTCCAAATGTTAACACATTGCTATTATTGTTTTAGTTTCCTTAGAGAAAGAAGACATTTTATTTAACTACTTTTCTGTTCTTCTTTTGCTGGGGGAAAGCAAGTGATTGAGTATGATAAAACATAGAACCAAAAGTCTGAATTACTAAGATACAGTAATTCTTGTAGTGGGTTGGCCTGGACCCCTGTGGTTAGAAAATAATCTTTAAATTTAATGCTCTTCATTCTTCAAACTGCCAGTTGTGTTTACAGGTGTTAAAGTTCTTGAAATAAAAGGCTCTCTGTGTCAAGTGAGCAAAGATAAACTAGTGCTTTCACCCATGTGGGTTCATTGAAAGAACTCTCAACTATCTCTTAGGCATTGACCTCCGGAAAGAGATATTAAAGTGCAAGTGGAAGCACCGAGGTGAAGATGCATAAGTTCCCTGTAGGAGGATCCTACAGCTACACTCTAGGGTGCAGCACTGCCTACCATCACATTTTATGATGTACATTCTAGGAGCATTAATCCCACAGTATATCCTGGAAGGATGAAAGAATTCTTCAGACAAATGAATTTAGAATGTTCCAACTAGTATGTCCCTGTCACAGAAGATGCAATACTCTATTAAATTATTTTAGAAGTATTTAAATAAATAAATCAGTTTACCATTGTTTAAGTACTAGTTCTAATTTTTTTTATTTTTATAATAAAGAATAATTTAAATTTCTAATAGTTAGTGTTCTGATAAATACCACTTGGGAAATTTTTGACTTTTTGATATAAGAAAATATCAATTTTGACCAGTCCTAAGTAAAGTTAATCTTTTCCAGTACCCCTTTTTATTGTATCTTCTTAAAGATTCTTTAGGATATTAGTGATAACATCTTCACCTCTTATCAAAATGATTTTCCCTTAGAAAGAATACTGATATTAGGGTTTAATAAGTATTCTGTCTCTGAGTTAGTATATTATAAATTCTATCTAAATCTTCCTAAGAATGGCCACTATTTATAGGGTGCTATTTACTAGACATATGTTCTTTCATTGAGTAACTGGGTTAATATTTTGTTAGCATCTTATAGATGCTAATAACATCAGCATTTAAAAGATTCTGTAATATCCTCATGAACAAGAGGTAAATCCATAACTCTGAAATAACTTTGGGATTTGGGCCTAGTAAAAGGGTCGCTTTATGAGAAGAGCTTTGTACTAAGGTGGACAGAAACAACTAAATCTGCTTATTTGCCAAATTAAGATGATCAAAATTTTCTTATAAGCACCCACCAAATCTTCACCTAGTATAAAAAAATTTTTTCATTATTTAGCTAAATCGTTAAAAATGTAATAAATTATGTCTAAATAACAGAACTTTATTTTAATGTCAGAAAAAAATATATAAGGACAGAGGGTTTCTTAGAATCAAACTATTCTTTTGATAATAATTTTTGGAAATAAAGAGGAAGAAAGTTAGACATGATATTATATTAGTGTTCTTCCATAGGGTGGGCACTATGTCTGATTTGTGTGTGTGTATATATATATATATAAATATAAAATATTATCTTCCACATATAAGATACTCAATGAGAAAGTACAGATTTGCTTTAAAGTCTGACAAAAAAAGTTAGTGTCTATTTCCATAAAAGATATATCAGATTATTATTTTTTTTCTTCAAAACAATTTTGAGGCAATAAATATTAAGGGAGAAATAACAATTTATGTTTCCATTGATATATAAAATAAATGAATATATATGCTTATAATGCTTAAATTTTTTTCTGTTGACATTTTATTGGGATGTTTTTAAAAAGAGAATCAAAAAGCTAAAATCAATGTTTAATTCAGGAAGAAGAATTAAATAGCTTGGGATCTGAAATAGAAGGAAAAGTTATTTTCTAATCTACATTGTTTTTGCTTTGGAATTTGAAGGCTTCTCTTTTTTTTTTTTAATTTATTTATTTACTTTTAGAGAGGGGAAGGGAGGGAGAAGGAGAGAGAGAAACATCAATGTGTGGTTGCCTCTCATGTGGTCCCCACTGGGGACCTGGCCTGCAACCCAGGCCTGTGCCCTGACTGGGAATCGAACCTGCAATGCTTTGGTTCGCAGCCCGCGCTTAGTCCACTGAGCTACACCAGCCAGGGCTGGAGGCTTCTCTTTTAAGAGTAATAAATTTTAAAAACTATATAATCAGAGCAAATAAGCAAATGTCCAAAATCTAGACTTACCAAATCTTCTTGTAATAAAACATGCATATAATAGCAGGAGTGGTGTCCTGACTGGGTGAGGCTCTCCCCTGCAATGACCATTTGCCCCCATTCACCCGAACTGGCCCTGTCTGCTCCCTGACTACTCAGCCTGATGTGCTAGGCATGGAATCGAGTCCCCAGTGCTCTACATTCCCAATAAAATCTCAGGATCCCTTAAACCTTCCCCCGTCATAGGTGAGGTTGGTGGCTAATCAGACCTCAATAATTTTATATTATAATAAGCTCTTGAATGTATATGTTCTTATTTTTAGAATTTTCCATTTTGTATTTAATATCAATGGGCTGAATCAGATTCAGAAAATAATTGTAAATGTTTATATTTAATATCTTACACTGTTAATTTTATGTTTATATATAAATATACTGCCATGATAAAAAAAAAGAATAAGAGTGATAGTTATTGAAATGTTTACAGTTAAAAAAACATTTTTTAAAGAATGTAGGAAGAAAAGCATATTTATCTACTGATTTTAAGCCATTGCTTTTTGGGAATTTTTTGTTTAATAAATTTCATATTCCCACATTCTATACTTCTGCAATCCCTTTATAAATTTACCTGAAATATAAACATTTAAACATCATGCCTCAAAGAAGCTGAATTTAGGGGGATGGTAGTTATCAACCTTTAGTTCTGGGTTCAGCCATATGTTGTTATCCCAAATCAATATGTGATTCTACTATATGAAAAAAAACATTTGGATTTTCCTCCTTCAATTTTTCAAAGATATAATATAGTTATTAAAACAATCTAAAACATTAATTACATTGCTATAATTTATGCTCAGAGAAGATCAAATACATTCTCTATGTGCCTTAAAAATTACATTTCTTAGAGTTAAGAGATTCAGTTCAATGGAACCTTTTAATACATGTCTAGCAGATCAGAATACAACAAATTCTCCAGTGTTATCCCATGTTATATACCACAAGAAACAGTAAGTCATTGTGGAAGATAGTAGCACAGTTTTCATTCGGGAGTCAGGAGACTCAAGTTCCAATCCTGCCTCCACTATTAAACTGTAAGACCATCTGTCAATTTCCTAATATCTAGGTAGCTGTTTTCTCATCTATAAAATGATTAGATTGTCACCAAGGTTTCTTCCAGCTGGGAGTTTCAATAGTTCTATGATTTGTGACTAAGATGCATTTTGGTTTCTTGAGAATCACGAATAATAGTTTGGTGTTACCTTAAAGTTTACAAATTTAGAACCCAATTTTCTGCAAGCTAAAAATTAAGTGTACATTGCTGCCAAAGTCCTTATCACATTGAATGTTGGGAAATTAAGAAACCATGCTAGTACAAAGAAAAGGTAATATACATACACCTTATTATATTAATTTTAGTGAAGATTCTCTAAGCCAAACATCTGCATAAATTGTTCTCAATTGATGTAATTATTTTAATGGGACAGCCATATAAATAACATTTGCATTTCTAAATGATGGTTTCCCCACTAACTGAAGAGCAGAATATATGTAAACTAGAATGTTAATAGGTACTGTAGCCTTGAAGTCTTTTTTTGAGTTATACTCCAGATATTTCTCAAAAATAAGAGACACTGTATATCTGAGAGCCTCATTTAGCTTCCAGAACTGCTTTGTTGTTTTGGGATTTGTTTTAGTATTTTAGTTCAGGTTTTGGTTTTGGTCACCCAGTTTTTACTATTTTTTATGTGGAAGAATGGGCAATTACAGTTGGTCACCAATTTCACCATTGATTAGGGAAGTGTTGCATGAGGTAGTTTCACACATTTACTATTTGCCTGGGTTCTGGAAGCATTAGAGTTGCAGAACTTTGTCCTTGATCTTTATTTTTAATCCTCACCAATGGATATACTTACTGATTTTAGAGAGAGAGGAAGAGAGAGAGAGAGAAAGAAATATCAATGGATTGCCTCCCATATATGCCCTGACTAGGAATTGGACTGGTGACCCATTGGTGTATGGCATGATGCTCCAACCAACCAGCTACCCAGTCAGGGTGGTCCAGGATGTTATTTCTAACTTAAGCCAGACCTTAAAATGAGTGCATACTTTGATGGATTGCCTTGACTTCCCTTTCCTCATTTTACTCTAGTTTCTTAAATAACTAGTTTATCTGATTTTCTCTGTTATGTACATGCATCATGGTTACTAATGAAATAGTATATTAAATAATTGTTGTGTTTTATGCAGTTTAAGATTCTATCCTATGGACTATAAATGTTTTGTTTTGCTTGGCTTTAATTTGGTTATTTGAATCTCACTTATGAACATGCAGCTCAATTGTTCTTATATAGAATTATTAGATATGCATTTTGCTTACTAGCTTTATTCTTGTCTTTTCCTTACAATTTGATTTTTCATATATCTGGTCCTTAATTATAGTTATCAATGTTTATTTTCGGGATTGGCCAAAAATTCATTTGTTTTTATTTTGTAAGATGCCTCCAGTAATGTTTAGTTGTCTTTAACTTCATTGAAACAATTTTGTTAGATTGTATTATGACAGCTGTCATATCAGAGTGCTTTTTTAAAAATATTAAAATTAATGAATTTTTATATAGTCATTTTGATATTGAAGTTGAAAGAAAATATGCAACATTTTTGGCCTATTATGCTTTATTTTTCCCTGAAAGGTAAAAACACAGCTGAATCACCAAAAAAGAAAAAAACACACAAGTGAATCACAAAAAAGGAGTATATGGGGAAGGTACTTTGACTGATCAAACATGTCAAGAAGTTTCATGCTGGACATGTCTCTCTGGATGGTCCAGTAGATCAGTTGAAGTTGATAGCGATCAAATCGAGATATCAACTGAGAACAATCGACATTATACCATGTGGGAGATAGCCAACATACTCAAAATATCCAAATCAATAAAGTTATTGGTGACAATGAAAAATATTTCATTTTATGGAAAAAATTAAACAGACTTTTTGCCAACCCATAATACTACATACAGTATAATAGTGTATTTAATATACTTTTGGAATAAAGAAAAGAAATACATAAAAATTTTTGATGAAATCCAAATAATACAACGTGCCCAATCATTTTAGAAAGCCCATGGCCTAGGCAGTATCCGTGTCTACTTATAAAACCTGAAGGCATGTACAGAAAATTACATAGGAAAGTAGTCCAAAGTTATGAATAATTTTCTCACAGATGAAAGTTTAATACATTCTAGTTTTGAGGCCAAAGACACAACTTTGAGTTAAACTCACAGACATGATCTGGCTTCACTTAGAAATACATCAGTGGTAATTTTCGGCTTAAATTTTACTGCTTATCTAAAAAGTGTGGCAATACTTCCCAAGCTAATAGAAGTAAAATCTGCAGTAATTTCAATTTATAGTCACATGGAATTCTTTGTTAGTTTCTTAGTTGGGGAGAAATAACTGTTAGTAGAATATGTGAAAGATTAAAAAAATAATAATTCTCTGCCTATGCTAATTTTATTGAGCCAAACAATATTACAGTTCTTAAATATAACAACCATATATTAATATCATTTTCTAAAGTCCTATTACTGTGGTGGAGCCATAACAGGTAAACATATGTAACTCACTTTAATTAGGCCCTTCCTTACTAAGACAGAATAAAATCTAATTTTTAAAAGATTCTATGATGATCTGCTAAACTGAGTAGGGTCATATTCTGTTTGATTTTCAAAATCAATCAAATTGAAAACTCTGAATATATATGTGAATATACATTTATGAATACGTGTGTGTGTGTGTGTGTGTGTGTGTATCCATTTAGGATTTTTTTAAGTTTTAAAAACTGGCACAATAGGCACACTATTTTTTAAATTTTATTTATTTTTATTTTTATAGAGAGGGGAAGGAAAGGAGAGAGGGAGAGAAACATCAATGTGTGGTTGTGTCTCTCACATCCCCTACTGGGGACCAGACCCACAACCCGGGCATGTGCCCTGACTGGGAATCGACCCAGCAACCCTTTGGTTTGCAGGCCTGTGCTCAATCCACTGAGATATACCAGCCAGGACACCGCACTATTTTTTTTAAGTAACCAGAAGAATTTTAACTTGGGTACCTTAACTTGATCATGAGTAACAAGCATACTTCAGCTGTTGCTCAAGTCTAAATGTGAAGTATTCTTTATCACTAAACATCCACCTTTTTTATGACTAGCTTTCAGTATTTAAGCATTTGTTGACCCTGAGTTATTAAAATGTCTAGTCATTGTATACATGACTTGAATCCATAAAAACCAAGGCTACTTTCTGGACTTGTTTTTCCAGCTGTGATAAATGGCAGTATTCATTTTCACATGGAAATTTCAAATTGTTTGGGTTTTTTAAACTTTCATTATTGTGATTATATCATTTGTATTCTACTTTAAGGAAGAATCTAGTAGACAGTTGTTTCCAGACCTGTCCGGACCCAGCTTGTGTGCACATGTGTGCACTGCAACAGATGTGGCTGAGAGATGTTTACCTCTCAAGGAATGTTATGCATTATTACTTTAAGATGGTGCTTACACATTTTATGATTGTGACAAAGAATGATATTTTTGAGTTTTTTTTGTGGGTACATGGTAAATGCTTTACCAGTACTCTTTTTTTCATTTAATCCTTACTATAACTTGTTGATGGGGATTGTGTTATAGAAAATTTTATACCTTCAATGCAAATAAAAATTTATGCAATCTCAGGATAGATACTATGGTTGACAATTTAAAAATTCATGTTTTTTAAAAATAAAATGTACATGTATCTACACACGCAGCTTAATTTAACAAATCTCTCAGGTCTTTTATGCACTATATTTCTTGGGGCAATCTTTAAAATCACTGAACCCTCAGTCAACCAGCTTTCAGAAAATAGTAGTCATTATTATAATTTGCAGAATGGTGTTTATTACTATGGAGTAAAACCAATACTATTTGTTTTGGGTTTAAAAATATATGATGAAATTGAAAACTGGACATCATTAAGAAATCTAAAATAATATCAAAATATATGGTGAGATGGTAACTGTATACAAACATGCAGAAAAACCAAGAATCTTACCATATAGTTCTATTGATCACACTAGCTCTCAGTAATGGCAATTCATCTCAAAGAAAGTATTGAGTTTCCAAAATACTTATTACTTTCTCTTTAATGTCTCCTCTAGTCACCTCATATCCTTTATCATCTGATTTGGCTTTTTAACCCATACAATTTAGCTTTCGTCATAGCTCAGTTGTGAATCCTATGACCTTCCCATTAAATCTACTCTCCTCTGGAGCTCTCTCCTACTCACATAGCTTCATCTGTATCACCACACATTTTCCTTGCAAACCATGTCTTCTCCAGTGTCTGTCTTATCAGGAATGACACCATCATTTACCTGGAGAGCTAGCCCAAGATGCAATCATTTTTCATGTAGAGGAATAAAATAGATCACTAACTGGGATCACCACACCCCTTGTACAACACTAATCTGTTTTTTTCACTGGAGTCAATTAAACCAATGACATTAAAATCTTCTTTTCTCATTTATCTGTTTAAGGTCTTTAATGGAGTCATAATAACCTTAGGCTAAAGACCAAAATCTAAATATAGTCTAATGGTCTTGCATGTTGAGACCCTATTTATGTTCTGACACTCATTTAATGCCTCTTTCCTTTTGACTTTCAACATCCTCTTTACTACTTAGTTAAATGCTATTCAGAAGTTTAAGTAAAATATCACTTCTGTAAGAATGGCTTTCTATACCACAGAATTCTCTAAGAGAAGTTTATCAAATAGGATTTAGTAACTAATTGTATAATTATTTATTTCAAGGCTGACTTTTCACCTAAGATAGAGCTTCATGAAGAAATAGATTATGCTAGTCTTGTTGAGAATTGTATTCCCAGCATTTGACACAACACTGACAGATAAATATTTGCTGGGTAAATTAATGTAATTGAATAAAGAAATTAAATTGAATATTTAATTGCTATCTCAAACTCCTCATGACTAAAATAAGGTGATGATCTTTTATTTTATTTTTAAAGATTTTATTTATTTCTTTTTAGAGAGAGGGGAAGATAGGGGGAAGAGAGGGGGAAGAGAGAGAGAAAGAGAGGGAGAGAATCATTGATGTGTGAGAAATATATCAATCAGTTGCCTCTTGCACACCCCCAACTGGGAATCTGGCCTGCGACCCAGGCATGTGCCCTGACTGGGATTGAACCAGTGGCCTTTTCGTTCATAGACTGGCACTCAATCAACTGACCCACACAAGCAATGGCTAAGATGATCATCTTTCCCCCCAAGCCATATACTTTCATCTTTCCTGTTTTGTCTATCATCAAAGAAAATTATGTGAAATTCTTTAAAGTCTGGAGATTTGTCATTATATTTCCACTACAAAGCTTAATAATTAGTTCACGATACCTATTTAGTACATGTTCAATACATCAATTCAAACCCAACCAATCTTGTATAAGATTTCTTTCATATTTATTGAAAGATTTCCTATAAAGCCTAATGGGTCGTTTAATGTCTGCTAATTCAGAGAAGTACGTGTTATTCTTTTTTTCTTTATTTGATATTAATGTTTAATTTCTGACAAACAAGTCTGTACCTCTAGAAATTTATTTTCTCCATTAAGTTATATTAGCAAAATAATTATTGAAGAGTTACATTACTGAGAATCATTGTCTTAATATTATAATTGTTCTCCAGAATAAATATAAGAATAATAATGATGAAGAATATAATTAAATTTTGAATGTATATTATATCTCAGTCAATACACTAAATTATTTACATCCATTTCTTTAACTAATCCTTATAACAACACTATGATTATAATATAGGTACTATATTTTTATCCACTGCATAGATGAGGAACTGAAACCAAGAAAGGTAAGGTAGTTTGGCCAGCTAACAATTAGCCCGATAACTGTTAGAGCCTAGAATGGAGTTCAGGCAGTGTGTTTCAGCACTTATTCTTTTAGGTACTACTTCATATTTTCTTCCTTTGAAATTTTTAATCACATGCCTTTACTTCTTATGAAAATATCTACTGATTGTTTATTAAGTTTCATAGCCTTTTAGATCTTCATATTGAAAAGGCATGTGAAAACATACTTTATCACTGCAAAATGAGATGTATTTTGATTTGATAATAAATGCAATGATCTCAAATAGCATCTGAGTTATGGTGGAGACATACATGTGATCATAATAGTTTGTCCCACATCTCACAATAAGTATAACACTCCAAAGTAACATTCAAGTTATGATGGAGACATACATGAGAGCATCACAGTGTATACCAGAGATATTTGGTTGATATTGGGAATTTATAGAAGTGTCTCTCAATAAAATATAATTGGTTGAAATTTAAAGCTTAAGAGTGTGCTATCTAGGCAAAGAAAATGGTAAATCTCCCATTGCACACGGAACAGCATGTGTCAATGATGCTGTCTGTAACTGCAAGAAGCGTGATTTCTACAAGGGACAGTATGAAAGCCATTCTGGGTAGAATGTGGAGAGTGATGGAGCGTGAAGTGCAATATGAGGCAGTTGGAACAAGATCAGTACTAAGCCACTTCTGTTTTATTCTTTTACCTAGAGGAGATATTTCTTATATGTGAAAGAATATTTATTGAGAAAGTATTTGTTTAGAGGTCACATGTTCTTGCAAAGATACATAAATTGGAAGGAGTCATAAATAGTGTCATTTTTCAAAATTATTACTTATTTAGCTATATTTTAAGCCTGGGAAAAAATTTCTTTGCTCATATTCCGATAGGTCAAAGGTTATCACAAAGATAATACAATTCAGCACATAACAAGGACCAACTGTCATTAATTTTTATCATAATATTAACCTTATTTTGAAGTACAATGGAACATTCTCTTACATGAAGTCAAATAATTGAAATAAAATTCTGAATTTATATACATTCAAAAGTTTACTTCTTGTACTAGTGATTCATAATTCACAATAATTACTCAAAGACTTCATAAGAATGAGGCAGTGCAGACACATGATCTCTGACAATGATTACATAAGAATGACTAGAGTCTCCCTGTTTAGAGTGGAGCAAGAGCAGCAGCACTGAGATTACCAAGAAACTTATTAGAGATGAAAAATCTAGGTTCTTTCTATATGGTTCTACATAATTAGTATTTTCATGTTAATAAGCATCCTAGGAAATATATGCTTATATCAATAATATACAAATGATTCTCTAAAAAATTTTATTAAGAATTTCAACATTCTGTAAGGTTATAGTACTTTCTTGTCTTCTGATGGATAATCTGTTTTGCCCATTGCCTAATATAAAGTTATAATAGGCTAATCAATTTAAATATAAAATAATTAAGATAATATTGCTTTGTGTAATTGCTCTAATAAACTTAATTATGTTACATGTTTCAATCTCTTTTGGACCTACTTTGGTCAAATTTATTAAAAGTAATTGGCAAAAACACAGGTAATTTGAAAATACCATATTTATTCTTTCAAGTATTCTTTTCCCTAGTCATTTACCAGAATTCTCTATTCTTCTTATTTGATTTATTAACTTATGTTTAATTTTAAAAGACCATTCCCATAATCACTACAAAATTATTGTTATGACCATTATAATAGTCATAGTTACTATGAGTCATAGTAGCTAACATATTTATCATAAGTATTATATTTACTAACACCTTTTCTCATCTAATGGAGACAAATATCTTAATTTGTAAAAATTTGTTTCTTTATATTCACACAATAAATTCATACAATTATTTTAATGTATTATGTAGACTTTTAAAACCTCTCATTTACTCAGGCTAAGCTAACTGGTATTTCAAATATTTTGTTTTAAAAGAAACTATCACTAAAAATGTAAACTTTATTAATTTGAGCTATTCATTTTATACTATACAAAACTTAAATGTTGCACAATTTTAATTTTAGCTTGCTGTTGTAAAACATTACAAATTAAACACAAACATAAACTATATTTCTACATAGAATATTTTGGGGCTGCTTGCCTAGTAATCCTATATTTTTAAGAATACATTTTTTAAAGATTTTATTTATCTACTTTTAGAGAGAGGGGAAGGAAAGGAGAAAAAGAGGGAAAAAAATCAATGTGTGGTTGCCTCTCATGTGCCCTGCCTACTGGGGACCTGGCCCACAACCCAGGTGTGTGCCTTGGCTGGGAATCAAACCAGTGGCCCTTTGGTTCTCAGTTCTGTGCTCAATCCACTGAGCCACACCAGCCAGGGTGAAGAGAGAATACATTTTAAAATGGATAACCGTTCATCTATTTTATTTAAATCCAGGTTTGACCTGGACAAACTGAAACAAAATATAGAGTATTAAAATTAGTAAAATTTAAAAATTTTTTTGAAAAAGAATGATAAACCTGGAAAACCAAGGCAGGTGAAAGATGCAGCATTATTTACTTGTATATTTTAATTTTTGGCTTGCAAAGCTTTAAATATATTACACTGTTCTATTACCTTCTGGTTTATGAAGTTTCTGAAGAGCAGTCTGTGATTTCTTTTTAAAAAAAAATTTTATGAGATATAATTCACACACATTAAGTTTCACCCAGTTAAGTTGTCCATTCCATCACTACAATCTAATTTAAATATTTTGTTGTTCCACAATAAAACCCCTCAACCCATGACCACCCACCCCCATCCCTAGCTGTAGGCAAACACTAATCTACTTTCTGTCCCATAGATTTGCCTATCCTAGACATTTCATAAAAATAGAATCTTATACTACCATCTTTTTTGACTAGCTCATTCCATTTACCACATTTTAAACATTCATCCATGTTTTAGCATATACCAGCAATTCATTTATTTTCACTAATGAATAAGATTCCATTACATGTTTATGAAATATTTTATTTTTATATTAATAAGTTAATTTGTTACTAATAATGCTTCTATGAACATTCATGTATAAGCTTTTCTGTGTATATTTTTATTTATCTTGGGTATATAAGTAGGAGTAAACTTGTTGGCTTATATGTTTGAATTTATGAGGAAATAACAGTCTTTTTGAAAGCATCTGCAACCTTTTAAATTGTCATAAGATTGTATGAGTATTCTAATTTTTCCACATTCACCAGTACAAGTTGTTACATATTTTTGAATATTCACACTAGTAGATGTGAAGCAGTGTCTCATTGTGGTCTTCAGTTTAATTTTGTTAATAACTCATGATATTGAATATCTTGGATGTGTTTTTAGTGGTTTGTTTATCTTTGGAGAAATGTCTATTCAAATTTTTAAGCATTTTAATTTTATTTGTCTTTTATTACTGAATTATGAGCATTCTTTATAAATTCTAGGTAGATGTCCACTATGAAATATAGGATTTTCAAATATTTTCTCCCATTCTTCTTACACACTTGTTATTTATATCACAAAAGTTTAAATTTTAATGAAATACAGTGTATGTATTTGTTGGTTGATTATAATTTTGGTGTTGTAACCAAAAAATAAAACATTAGCTAACCCAATAGCTTGAAGATATGAATCTGCTTTCCTAAGAGAATTTTATAGTTCAGCTATTATATTTAGATGTATAGTCCATTTGGAGCTAAATTTTGTGTATGGTATGAGTAGGGATCTAATATTTTTTTTACATGTGGATATCCAGTTGTTTCAGCACCATTTATTAAAAAAACTATTTTTGGCACCCTTGTAAAAAAAAGTAATTGACCATAAATGCCAGGGCTTATTTTTGAATTCTGTGTTCTGTTACATTGACTATATGTTCATGTTTATGACAGCACATCACCCTGCTCATTACCGTAGCATAGGAGAAGTCTTGAAATTGGGAAGTGTGAGTTCTCCAACGTTTTCCTTTTCAAAATTCAATACACACAAGTACAAGATTACATGAAGAAATAATTATAATAAATTGTTAATAAGTTAAAGATACGTTATATATCCTCTGTGTATTGGTCACAGTTTCTTGTTTTTTTTTTTTCCAGTTTTTTTGAGATGTAATTGGCATACCTCACTGTTTAAGTGTAAGGTTATAGCATAAGATTTTGACTTAACGTATGTCGTGAAATGATTTCAGCAGACAGTTCATATGAAGAGATAGCATGAAAGGAAAAATATTTATTCCTTGTGATGAGAACTCTTATCCTAAAGGTTTGCTGTCCTAACAACTTTCATATGTGTCAACTATAGTCATCATGCTGTACAATACATGTGAAGGTTTATGTTTTTGTGCAATGGAAATAGAATCTTGGAGGTTTCCTCTGTGATAATTTCTGAGACATTACAGTTTTGGTTACTCACATTCTTCCAGACTGCCAAGAATGACTATTTTTATTTAAAGAGCTACACACAAATATCTTATTTCTTGGAAGTAAAGATGAGGAATAATTTGAGAGATAAGAGATGCTGAATAAAAATTATATCTGATATAGATCCTGTCTAATAATTGTATTTATGATATTATCACTCTTTCTTAAAGTATAAGATGATAAGTTTATTGATGAATGTTTGTGTTCAAGCCTGTTTTCCTAGGAGTCATCCCTAAGGAGGAATAATGATTTATTAGTCAGTGTGCAGTCAAAGGTAGTTTTAAACCTGTTATACCAGTGAGACTTTTTTTTGCTCTGTGCTGATGGTTTTGTGTGGCATGGAGAGTGCTCTTACGTATGTTGCATGTCATGTTTTAATTATCCCTGAGTGCATCTTACCCCAGGTGCACAGCCTTTTAAATGCCAGGGTTGCATTTGGCACTACGACACCTATTCTTAGTTGTCTCCCTCATTCTCTTTATTAAACTGAATATTCTGTCATTTTTGTTTGTATTATAGAACTAATATTACTTCCTGATTGTCCTCCACTAAGACTCTCACCATGTTTCACAATGGTCCTAAACATGGAATTTTCCAAATTTTATTCCAAATAAAGGCAGTCTTTCAGGAAAGCTGAGCTGTAGATCCCTTTATTCTCTGGTGTGTCTCTCTCCATGCCTGAACCTCTGCACCACTGTCCAAGACTGAGTGAGGATGGCAGCCCCTGGTATTTTCACCCCCCCGCCAGCTCTCCGTATGAACAAGTGGTGTCAGTGGCAAAGGGCGAGCCCAGTTTTATCAGCGTGCTGCACCTGGAGTAGGGCCTCAATCCTATGTGGAGTGTGACTGGGTGAGAGAAGAGAACCAGTTCTCTCTGCCACACATGCCTAAAATTCAACTTTTGCAAGTGAAGCAGGAGGCAGAATGACCAACGCTGGAACTCTGCTCCTGCAGGGTGAAATCAGACACAGCAGGAGAGCTGGGGGCAGAGGGAGCCCCTGTCTTCCGGACCACACCTGCCTGGAGTAGAACATCCAGAGTAGAGGTTCCAAAACAGAGCTGAGGAGATAGTAAGAGAGCAGACTGTGGTCCCAATGCTGCAGATTCTTGCTATTCTTTCTGAAATTTGGTAGACTTTTGAAGAAATAGTTTTCCATATTCTATATGGCCCTAGGAAAATTTCCAAAGATTTAAAAAAATTTAATTAATTTTCAGCAGTTAAACTGTTATTTTATTGGGGATAGGGTCAGCCTAAGTCCACTTGCCTTTCCAGACATCCTCTCTGTCTGCAATTGGTTTTCTCCCACTTCGTACAATGCATATTATGAAGGTTTTTAAAATATTTTTCAATCCTAGTTCATAAAAACTTCATTATGACATATTTTTATGTGATTTTCTTTGTCCTTTTTAAGCTTTATTGAGCTTCTTGGATTACTAATTTATACTTTTAAAAAATATATCAAATGTAGTTATTCTCAGCTGTGGTGTCTTTAAATGTCTATTCAGTCATCTACCCATCTCCCTCTAGGCAATACAGTTACACATATTTTAGACTAATATTATCTAGATTAACTTGTTTTTTATGTGTGTATTTTTTAGCTTTCTTAGAGAAAGTCTAGAATTGCCTTTACTCTGGCCTAAGTGACTCCACTAGCAAGGTGTGGCTCTCTGGGTTCCCCAGGGAAAGTCCTACCTATTCATTGCTATCACTTCACTCTGGCTGGTGGGTACTCACACGATCTTTAGCATCTCATGAGAGCTGGAAGCTGTTTGGCCTATAAGTCCACTGTAATTTTTCTTTGATTGGCACTTGTCATTTCCTGAGTTACATGGAGTTCAAAGTGCAGACTGTTATTTAACCATAAACTCACACTTAGCCCTTAGTCTGAAGCTCTTTGAAACTGTCTTCATAGCTCCTTCCTCTACAGTTTTGTCTTGCAAATTCTAGATTAGTGTATCTTAACTCTAATTTGTGCCTTAATGGGGCATTACCTCTGATTCTGTGTGAGTTTTCTTTAAGTGATGAAGTTGTTAAATTACTTTCTGGCGGGATGCTGGGAAAATGGAGACTGCACCTAGGTCACTGCCCTTCTCACACAGATCCTCTGCTGCCTGTGGCCCAATGGATGTTTATTTTTGGGAAGACAAGTTAAAATCTCATAGGCAAAAACATACTTTTAAGCATAAAAACAACTTTTGAAATTGTTAGCAAACCTTTAGTGTTTTTTAAATCTTTTTAGAATTTATTTTATTTTTTATTTTTTAAATATTTTTAATATAATTCAAATATAGTTGTCTCCACTTTCCCCCACCATGTCCCCCTGACCCTCCCCACCCCTGTCTCCCACCCTTGAACCTACCTTCTATGGCTTTTTCTATGTGTCCTTTTTTAAAAAATCTTAAATGCTGCTTTCTAAGTTTCTTTAATGACTTTTATACTTGGGAGTCATTAATTCCTCACATTTCAGAGAAAATTTAAAAACACTGTTTAGTTATTTGAATCTTTACTGGTGTAGCTTTACATTGATATCATAATAATCTCATAGATTGAATAATGTTTGCTGCCCAAATTATTATAACATTGCTTTGGTTCAAGTAGCCCAGAAATGAACTGCAGCCTCTGGTTAAATATGAGCGTTAGAAAGGTTGAAATGTGTATGTGTTGTTAACTACTCATATCTCCTTGATAGGAAGATATAAATGTAAGTTTTTCTTTTTTATTTAAAATAAATTATTTTATGTTTAATTAAATTTACTGGGGTGACATTGGTTAATAAGATTATATAGGTTTCAAGTGTGTATTGCATGGTGTGCTCACCATGCAAAGTCAAATCATCTTTTTTTCATCACCGTATATTTGGCTCCCTTTACTTAGCATAATATGCTCAAGGTACATCCATGTTGTCTGTCACAATTGGCAGTGTTTTACTTTTTCTTACAGTTGAGTAGTATTCCATAGTATGTATGTAACACATTTTCTTTATCCAAGCCTCTATCAAAGGACACTGGTTGTTTCCATGTCTTGGCTACCATGATTATGCTGCAGTGAACATATATGGGTGCATATATTTTTGTGAATAAGTGTTTTTGAATTGTTTGATTAGATACCCAAAAGAGGGATTGCTGAGTGATATAGTAACTATATTTTTAATTTTTTGAGGCACCTCCATACTGTTTCCCATTGTGGCTATATCAGTAAACATTGCCACAAGCAGTGAATAAATGTTCTTTTTTCTCCATAACCTTTCCAATGCTTATCACTTGTCTTGTTGATAATAGCCATTCCAAAGCTGTGAGGTGGTATGTCATTGAAGTTTTGATTTGCATTTCCCTAATAACTACTGAAGTTGAGCATCTTTTCATATATCTGTTGACCATTTGTATGTCTCCTTGGGAGAAGTGTCTGTTAGATCCTCTGCCGATTTTTTAATGGATTGTGTTTTGTTTTTGTTTTTGGTGCTGACTAGTATGTTTTGGATATTAACCCCTAGTCAGAACTGTTGTTTGCAAATATCTTCTCCCATTCAGTCGGTTGCCTCTGTTGCAGCTAATCAAGGCCAGGCAGATCCACTGTCGCTGCTGGGAGATGGAAGAAAATGCATGGAGCCGTGGGGATGTTTGACATCCCTTTATTCATGGGTGGACCAGCCATGCATGCTGTGAGCTGCATGTCTACCTAGTGAGAAGCCCCTACTTGTTTAAGTACTAGAGGGGAACAAAGCCAGAAAAATGCCAGAACATTACATAACATAACATAATTCTGTGCATGCGAGCCCACTTCATGTTATGGGAACATTTTATTGGACCTAGTGTCAAAGCTATAAAAACACTGGTTGTCAGGTCCCTCCAAGGCTGTGGGAACACTGTTCCTCTTAGTTACCTAGGCACCTGGGTGAGGAAGCCAGACTGCCTCCACTTACCCTACATTGCCTTTTTGTTTTGTTACTAGTTTTTTTGGGGTTTTTTTTTGCTGAGCAGAAACTTTTTAATTTGATATAATCCCATTAATTTATTTTTGCCTTTACTTCCCTTGTCTCTGGAATCAAGTTCATCTTCTCTAACCACAGTCCATCAGTTTAGTATCGATGTTCCCTTCTATGTAATTTATTGTTTCAGACCTTATATTTAGGTGTTTGATCCATTTTGACTTAATTTTTTTATAGGGGGATGAACATTAATCTAGTTTCATTATTTTGCATGTGACTTTCCACTTTTCCCAAGCACCATTTACTGAGGAAGCTTTATTTTTTTCTTATGTTTTTGGATTTTTTATCAAAATTCATTTGCCCATATACATGTGGGTTTATTTCTGAGCTCTCGGTTATGTTTCATTGATTAATGCATTTGTTTTTCTTCAAATACCAAGCTGTTTTGATGATTGTTGCTCTTTAATATAATTTATAGTCAGGGAGTGTGATACCTCCAGCTTTTTTTTTCCCCCTCAGAATTGCTTTGGCTATTCAGGCTCTTTTTTTTTGTTTTGTTTTATACAAATCTGATGATTGATTTGTTCTATTTCTTTAAAAATGTCATTGGAATTTTGATGGAGATTACATTAAATCTGTATGTTGCTTGAGTAATATGGACATTTTAACTATGTTGATTCTTCCAGTCTATGAACACAAAATATCTTTCCATTTCATTGTGTCTTTTTTAATCTCTTTTAATAATGTTTTGTAGTTTTCAGTATGTAAGTTTAAACATCATTCATTAAGTTTATTCCTGTGTATTTTATCCTTTTTGTTTGCAATTGACAAATTTTTATTTCTTTTTCTGGAATTTTAGTTGTAGTATGTAAGAATGCAGTGTTTTCTTCACATTGATTTTGTATTCTGAAACCTTATTGTATTTGTTGTTTTTAGCAGTTTTTGATGGAGTCTTTAGGGTTTATTACATAAGAAATTACTTTATCTGCAAAAAGTGACACTTTTACTTCTTTCTTCCCAATTTGGATGCCTTTTATTTCTTCTCTCTCTCTGTCTCTTTCTCTCTCTCTCTCTCTCTCTCTCTCTCTCTCTCTCTCTCTCTCTCTCTCTGGCTAGAACTTCCAGAACTATTTTGAGTAAGAATAATGAGAGTGTACATCCTTGTCTAGTTTCTGATTTTAGAGGAAAAGCTTTGTTTTTCACCACTGAGCATGACATTAGATTAAGGTATGTCAGAAGAGGGCCTTATTATGTTGAGGTACTTCAGTATTATTTTATTGATTGTTTTAATCATAAATGGATGTTGTAACTTATCAAATACTTTTTCTGCCTATGATTTTTATCCTTTTTGTTAATATGGTGTAGTATATTGGTCAGTTTGTTTATGTTGAACCATTTCTGTGCCCTTGGAATGAACCACACTTGATCATGATGTATTTTTTAATGTGTTGTTGTATTTTATTTGTAAGTTTTTTGTTTAGGATATTTGCATCTGTATTCATCAGAGATGCTGGTCTGCAGTTTTCTCTATTTGTGTTGTTCTTGCCAGGATTTGTTATATGGGTAATGTTGGCTTCATAAAATGTGTTAGGAAGTATTGTCTCTTCTTTCATTTTTGGGGAGAATTTGAGAAAGGTATCAAATAGTATTTGAGTGTTTGGTGGACTTTGTTAATGAAGCCATTTGGTCCTGGACTTTTATTTTTTGGGAGGTTTTTGATGGTTGTTTCAATTTTCTCACTGTTGATTGGTCCATTGAGATTTTCCAATTCTTCATGATTCAGTGTAGGAAAGTTATATATTTCTAATACTTTTCTTATACTTTTCTTCTAGGTAATTGAATTTTGTGGCATAGAGTCTTTCATAGTATTCTAGCATGATCCTTTGTATTTCTGTGGTGTCTATATAAATTCTCCTTTATTTTTTATTTTGTTTATATGTTTTTCTCTTTTTTCCTTAGTAAGTCTAGCTAGGGGTTTGTCAATTTTACCAGTCTTTTCAAAAAACCAGCTTTTCCTTGTATTGATTTTTTGTATAGTCTTTCTATTTAATTCAGTTCTGCTCTAATGTTTATTATTTTCTGTCTTCTGCTGACTTGGGGTTGCTTTGTTCTTTTTCTACTTCTATAAGATGTAATGTTAGGTTGTTTACTTGAGATTTTTCTTGTTTCTAGAAATAGGCTTGAAATGATATAAACTTTCCTCTTATTACTGCTTTTGCTACATCTCAGAAGTATTGATACATTGTCATTTGTCTCTATATCTTTTGATCTTATATTTTATTTTTTCTTTGATACAGTCTTGCTGTTGCTGTTTGTTTCTAATTTCAAAGCATTTTGGTCAGAGAATATGCTTGGTATGATTTTAATCTTCTTAAATTTGTTAAGGCCAGTTTTGAGGGCCAACATACAGTCTATCCTTGAGAATGTTCCATGTGCAATGGAAACAACTGTATGTAATCTGATATTCTGGTATGAATTGCTCTGTAAATGTCAATTATGTCTATTTAGTCTAGTGTGTCATTTAAGGATATTTCTTTATTGATTTTCTGTTTGGATAATCTATTTGGAGCTTTCAATGGAGTGTTTAAGACACCACGTGGTATTTTTCTGTTAGTTACTCCCTTTAGTTCTATTAGTTATTTTGGTGCTCCCTGATTGGGTGCATGTAGATTGAGAAGTGTTAAGTGTTTTTTTTTTTTCATGTAGTGTATCCTTTATCATTTTTAAATGTTCATCTTTGTCTGTAGTTACCTTTGTTATTTTGAAATCTATTTTGTTAGGTGTAAGTATGTCTCTACAAGCTTTTCTATGGATGCTGTTTGCTTGGAGAATCATTTTCACCTTTTCACTTTGAGTATTGCCTTGACAGTTTTGATGTGTTTTCTGAAGGTAGCGTATGGTTGGATTTATTTTTTGATCCAGTCTGATACTTTGTGCCTTTTTATTGGTGAATTCAGTTCATTTACATTGAGGGTATTTATTGATGCATGAAGATTTCTTACCCCAGCTTATCTTTTTTTTTTTTTTTTGTAGCTCTGAGCCTTCATTGGTTTTTAACCTTTGTGTTTCTGTCTGTGTTTTTTTTTTGTTTGTTTGTTTGGTGATATTCCATATTTTCCCCTGTTTCTCCTTTTTAAAACTTAAACATCTCAGTTTTGTTTTATGTGTGTGTGTGTGGTTACCATTAGATTTATGAAAAAGAAAGTTTGATATATACAGTAGTCATGTTTCTTTTGAATACATCTGGTCTCCATCCTCTTTTGCAAATTCAGAGCTTTGCCCCTACCTTTTTATGTTTTTGTTCTCACAAATTAGCCTTGTTTATGCTGTTAGGTTTTTGGAGATCTCACTCATAGTTTGATGACCTTTTGTTCTTGGTTTCAGGTAGAATAACCCCCTTGAATATTTTATGCAATGGAAGTCTTCTGGTGATAAATTTCATTCAGCTTCTGTATGACTAAAATATTCTTTATTTCTCCTTCATTTCTAAAGGATAACTTTGATGGATGTATTTTTCTTGGCTGGTATAGTCTCTCTTTCAGTAGTTTGAACATTTGGTTCTACTTTCTTTTAGTTTACAGAGTTTCTTCTGAGAAGTCCAGTGATAATTTAATCAACTCTCTTTTACAGGTAACTTCCTCCTTTTTCCTGGCTGCCTTGAGAATTCTTTCTGTCATTAATGTTTGATAGTTTGAATATAATGTGCCTTGGAGAGGGCCTTTTTGGATTGAGGTAATTAGGTGTTCTATTTGCTTCTTGGACTTGAGGACCAACTCTTTCCATAGGTTTGAGAAGTTCTCATCAACTGTATGTTTGAACAGGCTTTCTGTTCTTTCTTTCTTTCTTTCTTTCTTCTCTCTCTCTCTCTCTCTCTCTCTCTCTCTCTCTCTCTCTCTCTCTCTCTCTCTGTCTCCCCCTCCCTCCCTCTTTCTTTCTTCATCTTCTGGTATGCCTATTATTCTTATATTGCACTTTCTGATGAAGTCAGATAGTTCCTGTAGACCTCTATTTTTTTATGCTCTCTCCTTCACTCTGCATGATTTCTAGATTTCTATCTTCAGTCTCACTAGTTTTTTCATCCATCTGGCCAGGTCTTTTTTCTATGTTCACTAGTTCATTCTTGATCTCTTTTATTGAGTTCTTCATCTCCAGAATTTTTATTAAGTTCTTTTTTAAAGTTTCAATTTCTTTGGTAAAGTACTCATTTTATTTGTTGATTTTGTTTCTGAGTTCAGTAAACTGCCTGTATTTTCTTGCATCTCATTGGGTTTTTTCAGAACAGCAATATTGAATTCTTTATCATATAGGTCACATATTTCCATGTCTTTAACTTTATTTTTTGGAGATTTTTAATTTTTTTTGAGATGCCTCATTGACTTGGTTATTTGTGGCATTTGATGGATTCTTTCTATGTCTAGTCAGTTATGTATGAATGGCACTTTCTAGATTGATAAGTTTTTCTATTATTTTCCCGTTGTGGTGCCAAATCACATTTTTTAGCACTCTTGCATTTCTCTGGCCTTTTCAGATCTATGTGGCGTGGTGAAAAATGACCCATGCTCCCTGGGAAGGTGGGTGCCTCCCTTATGACCTGGTCATTCTGGTCCCAAGGGACCAACCCTAGAGGGGAATGCAGTGAGTGATAGGCCTCCTAATTTGTGAAATCCCAGGGCTGTCCTCATAGCCCTCTAACTCTAGCAGGGCAGCCACTGATGTGTGGAGGTGGATGTGTGGAACTGAGGGAACCAGGCCTCCTCTTTGTTTGTCTGCCCCCCAGCAATGGTGACCAGTTAACCTCCTGGCTTCCCCACCACCATACCCCCCACCCAGCCCTGCTTCCTCATAATTCCAGGATTAGTTGCAGAATTCACCCTTTGCTCAGGAAAAATAGTTCTGTTCTCTGTAGTATCAGATAATGTGCTCTGCAACTCAACACAAAGGATGAAGGGAGGTGAGCTCTGGGAAGTTAAGGAAAGGCAGCCCTTGAGGGAAGGTTCAATGGCTTTGTTTATCCTTTCAGAGTGCCTATTACCAGACAACTGTGACTTAACCTTTGTATTTCATTCCTGCCCGCATCTTTGGGCTCAGCCACAGGTAGTAGTACCCATTTCTGCAGAAATGCTCACTATATCTCTTTGCTCTTCCTGGCTTAAGGGAGTGCCAGCCATGACCTAAAATTTCTCCTCTCTCCTGAGTGAGCCCTGCAGTGAGCTCCTGGCTGCAGGGATGCATCCGTGGCTCCTTTGAGCTCTTCTCCCTTCTCGCCTCCCTAGCTCATTCCCACTTGCCCACCTTTAGATGTTTCAATGTATGAATCTCTCAGCCATGTTTGTGCGCTGAGCAGGGAATTCTTTGTTGAATTATAGCTGTTCAAATTGTTGAAACTTCAAGGGCTCTCATGCTGCCATTCCTCTGGAAGTTTTTTTTTTGTTTGTTTTGTTTTGTGTTGTATGTGTATGTTTCTTTCCTCAAGATGTGTAAGAGATTTATTGAGAAAACTTTCCACACCTGAATTATTTTTGGAGTAACAGTGAGAAGTGGATTTTATAGCAGGAAGCTAAGTACCACCTATGAAGTATAGGAACACATATTTTAAAGTGAAGATATTCTCAGAAAAAGTTAATGAAAAAGTGACAATATGGGATTCCATATTTATTCCTTCTCAAACAGTTTTAAATAAAATTTTGTTATGTCAAGGCAGAGATAGTTTTCTAACTGTTGTCATGGTAAAATTAACCAGTTCTCTTTCTGACATATTTATCACTGGCAGAAATAAAATTTTGAAATCATTATTTAGATTAAAATTCTTAGAGGATGTTGAAAGATAAGTAATGCATTAGCAATTTGTTTTATAACTGTATCCATAAAATTGTTTTAGTAGGTAATTATTTTCCTTTTAAAATGAAACAAAAATAATGGGGGGTTAAAGTATTTTTAGTGCTAATGTTTTTTCTTATTTTAAAATTTTTCTTTTATATATTTTGACCTCTGAATAATTGATTTATTATTAATATAAATTATGGAATACAAGGATTTTCTTCAGTATATGGGGTATATAAATAATTCCATAATGAAATAATAAGACTCAATTTGACTTGAATGTATTAGTGTTAATGTCCTACACAATCATTATACTTCTGTGATTCTTAAATTACTGGAAATACCTCTTTCTTAAAAAAGATTAAAACATAAAACCCTGTTCACTATATTACTTCCTGGATATTATTTTAGTGTATTTCTTAACTCATTCTTGAGTAATATTTCAAGTAGCCCTCACCCCCCAAAAGAGGATTATTTTTGTTTGTTTTGCTATGACTGTTCATCAATGTTATGTGGTTGCAGTACTTGTAATTTGGAGAAAATTACTATGCATTTACTCATGTAAATATGAACTGGCAATGATATATTTTGATATTCTACCTTCATACTAACCACTTACAAAATAAATTGCATATTTGATTTGATCAGTCTTGCAAGACTAACCCTACCTATATTTTAAATAATTCTGAATATTAATCGTTCTTTTTCTAAAGTTTAATTTCTTATCATTGATTGTGACTTTGAATTTACTGAAATATTGTGTTTATATTTTTAACTTAGCATAAATTTAGCTGTTACAGAGTTATAAGAACAGTAATCAAAAATTAAAATTATAAGGTGTTATGTTCAGTCTCACAGAACAGGCTCTTAAAGACTTGTAGCCTTTAGAAATGGGCTCTACAGATGTGTTTTTAATCCCCAAATGTATGTTGTTGATGATATATAGAAAGATCAAATAATAAGCAAGAACCTGAAGTTAAATGTTATATATTATTGTGACATCAAATTTCATAGCAGCCTCAAAAATTGATAAATAGGACAAATATTTATTATCAGAGAGCATTCAAGAAAGGACAAAGTGGAAAGACTGTTGAATGATGGTTATAGAGAAGTGAAATAGATGTGCCTCAGAGAGAAGCTTGAAAGGAGGGAAATGAAGGAAGGAAGAAAATTGACATAAAAAGTTACTAAACAGATTATCTCAGTGTTGTTGTATACATGATTAATAATGGGTATATGAGAGTTTCCGAATTGTAGGTGATGGTAAGGAAGCAAAATGCTGAAAGCAAAGAATGTGATGACAGAGCTCGGCTGTGGCTATGGCGTTGTGTCTCCTAAGTGGCTGAGGGTGGAAAACATTAAAGCTGATATAGATAAAGGCTGGGGGCTAAGTTTCAGTGCTTTGTTTGAATGTGGGTGAATACCCCAGCCAGAATGTGGACCCATAAATATCAGAATAATTGATCAAACAATGTGACCTTCAATGTAGGCATGATTTGGGCTTATTAGTAGCATATAAATGGTTGAAATGATTATAAGCAAGATAGAGAAGGCTTTGTTTACTTTATACTTCATGTGGTTTTAGGAAGTAAATATTAAGGAGAGCTTTATTCTCTAAGGAAAATAAAAAATTTCATCCCATTGAAGTCAAACATAAATTATAGACATTTGGGAAAATGTTGATGTTTAAGGTGATGTTTTTTGTTTTTTTTGTTTTTTTCCCAGTAAAAGATTGGTTTTAGAGACACAGTAAAATTGCTTTTAAGGAAAATTAGCAGTGGGGGTACTCCTGGGAGTGGAGGCCCAGACTGTCCAACACAAGGAGATTGCAGACATGCCTAGAGATGTTTTGCAATCTTAATGGCATCCTGGGATGAAGGGAAAGTAATTAATTGTCATTACCTTCTTCTGGGAACCTTAGATGGACCAAGAGTAGGACCACGGGACATCTTACATATGCTTGATAGCTCAGGCTTTCTGTTAGCTAAGGAACTTTGGATGACTTGGACTATCACTATGTTATTTTCTTAAAAGCAAAGAAAATATATACATTTATATAGATGAGACTTCTGAATTTACTTTTCCCCTGTTATATATTGTATGATGGTATAAATATGAATTCTAATTCTTCTCTCCAACTTATTGGTGTTTTTTTCACTCAAAACTGTTTTTGATTCATCATGACAGTTGAAGTTTTAGCAACTGGTGGATGATGAACATAAAGTTAATTCTTATAAATTAAGAAGAGAATCAAAGTACCGTGGAAGAGTTAATAGGGTGACAGTGTGTGAAAATAAGAGGTCATTATTATATTTTTCCTCATATCAAAGATAGTTACAGTTTTTTGCTTATACTTGAGCAGGCAAAAAAAAAGTACAATTTTTTAAAACATTCATTGGCTTGATTCCCATCTATAAAATTTCGAATGAAATAAAAATGCAGTTGGCCCTTGAACCATGTGCGGGTTAGGAGTGCCGAGTCCTTGACTCCCTCAAAATATTTGTCCCTTGGTATCTGCACGGCTTTGGTTTCAGGAATTCCCATGCGCACCAAAATCCATGGATACTCAAGTTCTCTATATAAAATGGCATATAGCAATGCATACAGTCAGACCTCCTGGAATTAGCAGACTGCCAACCACGAACTAAGAACAGTACAAGTACCTATTGGAAAAAATGTGTGTATAAGTGGAACTCCACAGTTCAAACCCATGTTATTCAAGGGTCAGTTAAAATGTTAAAGTAGGCATTTTATTATTTTGTCACTAAAGACTAAACCTTAGATATAATCTGTAGCAAATAACAAAATAGCAATTACCAAATTATAAAATGCTTCATGCACATTGTTTTTATAAATATTTGCTTTAATTATATTCTATTAGGTAAATAACATGTATTTTTTATTTTAAATTAAGATAAATTTCATAACCTCTGTTTTACAGGGGGGATCATGCCTTAGAGTAATTTTTATTTTTCAATTTCTAGTACACAAAAAAAATTTAAACACATAGTGACATTTCCCTGGAAGGAGGTCGAAGCTTAAGCACTGTTTGGGAATTAACTTTCCATATAAAATTCCAACCAGCATTTAGATTATGCTTGAAAGAAAATCAAACTATTCTAAATTCATTTTTTTTCTTTCTTGTGGTCTAAAATCTCTTTAAAAAATTTGCTAGGCAGACCTAGCTGGATTCTATGGGAATATTCTAGGATCGATTTTTGTGTTTTCTTAGAAAACTCATTCTTAAGAATAAAAATATTTGCATATATTCTATTACTGATTTTTAAAAATGCTTGAAAAACTTCTTTAATATCTGATTTCTGACAGCAAAGATCTACATTTATAGTTTTAGGTCATAATTTTTCTAAGTTAAGATAGTATCATTGTGTGGATAGAAGGAGGGTCTGAAAAAATTCATTTTTAACTGCAAGTGCCACCTATTTTTCTTTCTTTGATTACTTAAATTACTGCTAATGAGGATTAGAACTTAAAATTTGTTGTATACTTCTAAAATTCATATAGGAATTTAAATATTATGTATTTGAGAGTGATAGACCATGACTGAATTAACTAATAACATTAAAATATATATTTAAACCAATTGAGAGTTAACATTTATAGAACATTTGTCTTACAGATATTGATGTCCCAAATCATTCAAGAAAATAACGAATCTTCAGCCAGTGCAGTGCCCCAGTGTTAATAAAAAGGAAACCAAAAACAAGGGAAGAAAGGGTAAAGGCAGACTGGACTGGAGAAATATACCTTCTGGGTCATGCAGCAAGATTACTAACAAAGTGAGGATATATACTGACTATTAGATGTTGTAAAGAGAGGGTGTATTTATTTTTAGAATGCATACGTACATTTATTTTTATAATTAATATGTGAGTTTTTACCTGTAAACTGTTATATACATATATTTTTATACAATTTGCTTAGAAAAATGTAGGAAATCTAGACAAGTGAATGCTTTCTCATAGCTTTGAAATAGATACTGAAATTCAGCTTTACTCTTAGATTTCAAATTTTACCACACTCAGTCTATGAAAGATTTTATAATTCAGGTAAGATTTATGTTTCCCTTGGAAATCTGAGTGTTGGGAACTCTGCTACTTTGTAAAGGTAGAATGTCTGACTTCCTAGGTTTAGCTGGCTTTCCTTCTTCCCTTCCCTCAGACTCATTCCGGGACAGCTCATCATCAGTCTACCCTTTCTCTGTTCCAGTCCCACTGCCTGCACCAGAAATCCTGCTTCACTAGCCCCAGCCTGCCCAGCCTACCTTTTCCCCACTTTACTTGTTGTTGTTGTTATTATTAATTTTTATTTGATTTTTAAATGGGATTGCTCAAGCTAGAGATTCATTCTTTTTATTGAGCAACCTGGGAAAAAATAAATATATGTATGTTTATTGTCTTATATGCCTATAAGGCTGGAACTTTGTCTTTGCGGATACACTTCATCCCTGAGAGGAGACAGGTTTGCCAATAAATAATAAGCTCCAGTGATGCAGGGGTGACATGTGAAGAAATGTTATGAGATCCAGCAGGTTGAGCTCTGACTCTGGAGGAGAAAGCCTGAAAAAAGCCTCCCTATGGAGAGAGATAAGGAAGCATTTGGGGTGGGCAAGGAAGGGGAAAAGAGCACAGCTGGGAAAACGGACTATTTTCTCTCTAGGAATCATGGGTGAAACACCAGGTGTGCTGTGTTTTGGATGATATATTTGATGAAGATGGCTTTTAGGGTGAGATGCTAGTGTGAGGAAAATAAGAAAAGAGAAAGAGTCTGGGAAGATGAGGAACCATTTTGTTATTTCTCTCATTATAGACTTTTCTAGGTAATTTCACCTTCTGCCCATACCTTCCATGGTCATCTTTATGTGAATGATCAGCTTCATGCCAGACACATGTTTTAAGGCTTTTTAATTGATTTTGATTTTCCTTTTTCCAATTTTATTTCATTTTTACTGGTAGTTAGCTGTATAATGACAATTTCTTTAATAATTTAAACCTTAATTTCCTCACCTGAAAAATGGGAATTAGCAGCTCGTAAGTTTTATGAGAATTAAGTGAATTCATATACTTAAGTCCTAAGCAGTGTTTAATATAATAATTGTTTAACAAATGATAGCTGTTATTATTACCATCATCATCACACACTTCACTCACCTCTAATGAGATCTTATGCTTTTTGAACACATGGATGATCTCTGTATCATTCATACATTCTAATAAAAATCTAGGTCACACTTGAGATTGGATAAATAGTTGGTAAGTTTAATTTATGTTAACCTGGCTAGTATAGTTTGATTTTCATTTTTGACAGGTGACATATTTTTCAAGTTGATTTTTATCATTTAATTCATGCTTATAGTTTACTTGTATTGCATTATTTTAAATATGAAAAACCATTGAGTGTTATGGATTTTGCATTGTCTTAATTTTACTTACACTTAATAAAGATGCTTTGACAAACTGTTCTTTTTGTAAGGAAACAAATCAAGTTCAGAAAGAGAATTATTTTGAGTGATTCCATCACCTATATCTAGGAATGCTTCTGGTAGGCCCAGGCCAATGCTGAAGGCAAAGTGATGCTCTTTAGTAAATTTGTGAACTTGATAAATGCTTAAATTTATATCTCTGATATATAGTGGATGGCACACTTCTATTATTTCTCGATGCCCCTCTTTTACCTATGAAAGTGGTTTCTAACTCTGAATGTACATGAGAATCACCTGAGGAGCTTTCAAATTAAGAATGGGGAAAGGACTCACATTAGGTTTTAAAGATGTCCCCCATTTTCCATTTGTACCCCGTTTGCCCCTCTCCACCCAACTGCCCCCCGCTGAATTCATCACATTGTTTTCTGTGTCCTTGGGCTATGCATATATGCATGTATGTTCTTTAAAAGCTTTGCAGATGATCCTAGTTGCAGTGAGGTCTGAGACATACTACACTAATTAATGCAAGGCATCTGTCCATTGAAACAATTGCCCTGGGAACTCCAGGAAGTGGTTAAATAGGCCCCAGTGTAAACGAACTCCAAGAGGATGGAGTTTTTCTCATAGGACCAAGGGACTCAAGAGCGCAACAGCAACTCTTCATGGGTCTCCAAATTGACAGCCTGCCCCACACTTGTTGAATTGGTCAGCCGGTGAGTCAATTCTTAAATGTGTCTCTCTCCTCCTCTTCCTGTCTCTCTCATTCTCATTCTCTCTCAAGAAAGAATGGTTCTGTTTCTCTAGAGCAGGGGTGTCAAAGTCATTTTCACTGGGGGCCACATCAGCCTCTCAGTTGCCTTCAAAGGGCCAAATGTAATTTCAACAGGTAAGGAGTAGTTACATTTATAGAGTCTTAAAATTATTTTGGCCCTTTGAAGGCAACCATGAGGTTGATCTGGCTCCTGGTGAAAATGACTTTGACACCCCTGGTCTAGAGAATATTGACTAATATTCAGGCTTATCTTTCAACCTGAGTGCCCAATTTACATATAAGCAAACTAAAACCTGGAAAGATGAAGTAAGTAAGTAAAGACCATGTGGTTTGTTTTAACCTGTGTCCATCTGACTCTGAAGATAGAGCTTTGCACATGCCCCTTTACAGCCAATGAGCACATATGGGTAGAATTATGTGAAATGGTACAAGTTAAAATGAAATAGACTTGTAGGATTCTAAGATGTAATTAAAATGCTATTCCCCCTGGCGCTGAGACCCACTGCAGAATTAGAATTTACCCCAATGATTTGTCTAGAGAAACAGACCCTTCAATGTATCCATCTTCTTAACACAAAACACTATATATTTTTTGTAACAGCACATTATTTTCCACTATTTCTAACTTCCAAACTGTAAAAACCCAAGGGTTGGGATAATAAGGGTTAAAATAAAACAGAATGCTTAAATACAAAGGACTACCTTTGAACTAATGGGATTTCTAGAAATACTGTTTCTCTCCATACATGATGGCCTATATCATTTTTGGCCCTACGTGCTCATGGCCCATTTTTCCAGCTTTTGAACTGACGTGAACCAACCATGTACTTGCTACCTTATGGAGTTGAGGGACTAATTACCTTTTTCACATACTCATGCTATATATACCATGAGCCCCAGAATCTCCCAGGTGGACAGAGGCCATCTTTCTGGCCATCTGTTACTCAGGTGCTCTGGGGCAGCCATCTTCTTCTGTTTTCTCATTATTTTCCCCATTGTTCTCATTTAGAATGTCATTTACATTTTTATTGAATTGCAAAACAACAATAGAAACTTAAACATACCCTTAGAGGAAAAAATACTTAATCATCACAGTATTGCACAATCTCTCTTCATCCTTACGAGGTTTCTCGACCTCATTGTCTGGGTGTATGTTTATAAATTCATACTTGCTTTTTAATTAGTTATAAAGCTATATAAAGAGTCTCCTGGTTAAAGCTATTGACTACAGGCTCATTTCTTGATCCTTTCTAAAAAAACTTAAGAGTGTTGCCTTAAAATGAGCTCATAAAAGGGTGGTATGAGGATCAAAACCTTTATATTCTAGTTTTATGTGATCTTTGAATGAGTTAAATCATTTGTATACACACACACACAAAAGTAATGACTCTCACACTTTTCTATCAATTTCTTTGGGGGAATTTGAGTGATTAGCATGCTATAGTTGAACAGTGATGTTTAAACTGCAACATTGATTGAAGTAGCCCTCAATAGAGCAAGTTTTTTGTTTATGTCCCAGGTTTCCACTCTTTCCCACCTCAAATAAGCCAGAATACACATCGTCATGGAATAACATATGTATAGTATGGTAAATATTATGGTAGATTTCTTATCAGTATAACTCACTCTAGAACATGAAGGTAAAAGTCTGAGTAATTTGCTCCCATTTGTTCCAGAAAATTGGGCTGATTCCATTCAGTCTAAAATGATTGAAATTCACTTCAGGTCATAGCCAGTTTTCTGATGCTAGGTGTTTTTCTTTTTTTCCTCTGCTACTGGGTCTTGAAACTTTTATATTTTTATTTTCAATGGCATTTAATCACCTGTTTACTTATATGTAGACACAGGAAGGTGGCAGATATGCAGAGTCAAGTCTTTCCTTCAGATCAACATATATTACATAAAGCATGCACACCCAATCAGGAAACAGAAGATTCGTCTATAAATTGCTCTTTATTTAAAACAAGCTTATATTGGAAAATATATAATAATACAGACATTGTAACACCTGTGATTCTAGAAATACTATGAATTTAGTATATTCCATATTCTTTGCAGTCACTACATCTGGCAAGCTCAGCAACCTTCAAGGCTTATTAAATTTGTCGAAGCCTTAGGAAAAGAAGAAATATATTGGTGAAACCACACTTTATACTGAGCACAGAAAATTGCAGATGTAACCGACCCTGACCTAATGAAAAAAAAAAGTAATGCTGAGGTTAAGACTGAACAGGTACAATGCATTTAGGAGCATGGTTTTCTCAAGCAGTTGTAACTTCATGTATTATAGCATATTCCATTTGCTTTTATATTAGCAACTTGTCATGACAATATTACTGTGACACCAATTATGAATGCTTTAAAGCAACACTGGAAATACTGACACTTTTAAACCTTATTTGTTGGAATTTCTAAAAATTCCTGGCCAGTGCAAATTTTTATATTCCATCTTAAAATTGTACTTTCTAGAATACGTGGATTAAATTTTCATCTTTACTTGCGCTTTGTGTATGTACGTGGTTTGTCATAGGAAAATTACCAAAGTGTCATGGTTTATTGGCTACCATCCTTACATAAGAGCAGAGTGAGTTATAATCCTAGTTTGGACATATTAATGAGCACATTCTTAGGATATGAACATATAGGTCACCAATTAAATATATCAGTTGCACTTGGAAATAACTATGTAATACAACAGATATTTTATGTCCATAAGAACATATTATATTCAATGAGTCTTCTATTAGTAAAGTTCTACTGTGTAGTGAATTTAAGTCAATATGCGTTTATCTTTGTGTCATTGATTCATAAATAGATCGTGTCTTTTCACAGACACAGTGAGGGCAGTCTTGGCCATTAATGAGTGGGCCTACATTTTCTAAAGTTGTCAGTGACGTAGGGACAGTGTTCCCATGGTACAAGAGTGGCTGCTTCACCAGAGACAGCATTTCACCTGAGATGATATTATATTCAAAATATAATTTGATCATATTTTTGGAAAGGTCTAATGTTTTTGTGTATAAGCTAAAACTAAAGTATAGTAAAAAAATCAGTCCTAGGGATAATTAAAAATAAGTATTTGGATGCTGTGTTATCATATTACATTTTTAAAAACTTTGGTATTATTACCTTTAGTGTTGTCCTGGAGAGGGAATAACTAAATGTTACATTTAGTAACAGGATATTTTGTGAAAGGTACCTCTGTACAAATTTAATTCTGTGTGATTTAAAAATGAGCCCCAGATGTCATTAAAAATATAATCAACATTATGTGCCTTCCATGGATATATGTTGGGAAATAAGTGTACAACCTATAAAATATTCTTTCTAAAATAATTAAATTTAAATTTAACCAAGTTCCTTGATCTCATCATAATCTAAAGTATTATGAGTGAAAGCAATATTTTAAAACATTTTGATGTGAAGACGTTTAGCCAAAACATCTCTTGGCTAAAGTAGAATAATAGGGCCTGGACTTACCTTGACACCTGGGTACTGCCGGAAAGTCCTCAAACAGTGGTGTAGGGAGGAGCAACCCAGACGGGGCTGGAAAGACTCTGAGTCGAGGAAATGGAGCTGATGACCTGAGCTGATCAAGGTAGAAAGATTTTACAGGGAAGAACACTGAAAAAAAGTGTGATATGTAGAGAGAGAGAAAACTCCAGAAAACTTCAGAAAGCCACCTAAGTACCCAGCTGAGTACTGAGTAGGGTGTATATCTGAGCAAACTACCTACAGCACAGAACAGACCACCCAGATTAGAGATGATAGTGCCTGGGGCCCTCACAGTGCAGATATGGTGTCTGTTCGCATCAACTACACTGACAACCTTCACAGAAGGCTATTGCCTCGGCTGTGAAAAATAATTAGACCAAGCTGAGCACCACATACCAAATTTTAATATCAAACCCTGAAAGTATTAAAATGTTTCCAAATCACAAGGCTCAAAAATAATTACTGTAGTACAAACATACCTGATATTTAACAAGGTAAAATTCACTATGTCCAGCATTCAGTGCAAAGAAGCAGGTAAATATGACTCACAATGGGGCAATAAACCACACAATTGAAACTTGCCCTAACTCAGCTGTTAGTATTATCAGACAAATAAATTAAAACATCATCATAACTATATTACATATGTTCAAAAATGTAAGTGGAGGCATGGGATATATTTAAAATATCCAAATTGAACTTCTACATATGAAAACCAAAATGTGTCAGGTGAAAATAACATAGACTGGATGTAACAGTAGCAAGTTAGCCAAAGAAGAGATAATACATTGCAAAGATATCAAATGAAAATATCCAAAATTAAACTCAGAATTCTAGAAGGAAATACATACAATGGCTTTCTCTACTTCCTTTTATTGCATTTCAATTCACTCCAGTCTGGTCCCTACCACTCCACCAAATATACTTCCATAATATCACCAAAATCTTTTTTATTTTAATCATCACTATATTATCACTTTTTTTGGTATTTTAAGACAGTCTTTTTTTTTTTAACAAATAATCTCTTCCACTTACCAATGACACCATTCTCCTGATGTTTACTCCTGTTTTCTTCATATGCCACATTACTGGTGTTTTGCAGGAATCTGTTATGGTTTTTTTCCTATTCTTCCCATGGCTCATGTTTTCTCTGAATTACTTTGTCTATTTTGACTGCTGCAAATATGATCCATGTGTCTATGAACTCCTAATCATTTTCTCCAGTGTCTTTCCTGTTTTTCAATCTCGTGTTTCCATTTAAAATCTAAACATTTCCACTGTTATATCCACTTAAGTACATTAAAATGAGCTTGTCCAAAATGGAACTCCTAGCCTGTTGTTCACCTTATCTTAGGGATATCTTAAACTTGCCAATATCAACCATTGGCTCAAACAAAACCTTAAATGTATTTTCCTCTTGCTCAGCTGATCAATCATTGAGTCCTTCTAGTCAGCCAGTTATATGTCTCTTCAATTCCGCAATTTCTCTCCAGCCCTATAACCACCACCAATGATGAGACTCATGCCACAATTTTTAATTACTTTCCCCTTTTCCCATCCTGCTTCCCTCTAGTCTCTTGATTCCTGCTTCAACTTTGTTCACACAAATCACAGATAAGACAATGACATTTTTCTGGTTAAAATTATGCAAATGCCCCTCATTTTCTTGAGATAAAATGCAAACTCTATGCAAAAGGTAGGAGTCCAATAATAATAATTGGCCTCTGCTAAACACCAGATTAATATTTTTCCTATCACACCCTGCATTGAAAATATATTTAGATAAGTGGGAGGAAACTTTTTTTCTGGTTTATTTAACCAGATTGAGACCTTTATAGAAACAAAATAGCTACATGGGTTGGAATAACAGAGTGAAGATTTTTCAAGATTCTTTCCTGGCCTTCAAGTTCTGACAGGGTACACAGCTGTTATTTGCCTTTTCTATTCATGTGGTGTCTACCGAAATTAAAAGTGAAAACCAGTTCTTGGCTTCGCACTGCTCTGTTGTGCTTATGCTTGCATCATCATTCCACGTGAACTTAAAATAATAATCTCTGTACTATTAATCTGTACTAATAATCTGGGCTTTAAACCAAACTCAATACAAACAATTCTGCATATTTTTCAGAAGCAGAATGAAAATTCTGTATCTGAAATTATAGTTCAAATTGTCTAAGTTACTATACTGTACATTCTTATAATTATAAACATTTTTTAATGTAGGTATTCTACATACTATCTTCTAGTCTACTATTTTTTTTGGATTTTAGTCTTACTGATTTTTTGCTATGCTATCTAGAGAAGTTAGCACTTTCTGTGATTTAGTATAATGTTTGATTAATAAATGAAGATGTGATCTGCAAAGAGACTCTTCCTCCTGTTCATTTTATCCCTTATCTCCTGGCAGCTTATTTTTGATTCTTATCTTACTGATTTCATTTTTTTAGGGATTTCAGTCTTACTATGTACATTGTTCTCCCTAGAAATGCCATCTTAATAAATTAGAGTCTGAATTCTGAGATGTTAGACAATAGAATTTCTGGTTTATCTGCCCCCCAGTAGGACACTGATTGTATTGAATGGGGCTTTAGGCTATTTTAAGACCATGCCCCATATTCCTCTAAAACAAAATGTTACCACTAAATGGGATGATAACATTTAGATAAGGAAAGTTGTTTTTCAAAATTAATTGGATTATTCACAGTAGAAACAAATTTAGATATCATTATTATTTGCTCTTTTATTCAAGTTATCAGCAAAACTTATGAGTGTGAGTTCTGTAAGTTTTTATTGAGTTCAAGTTATGCTACACTTAAAAGAGAAAAAATATTCAGCCCAGGCTGGTGTGGCTCAGTGGACTGAGCTCTGACCTGTGAGCTGAAAATTCATTAGTTCGATTCCCAGTCAAGGCATATGCCTGGATTGCAGGTTGGGGGCGTGCGAGAGGCAACCATGTGTCTCTCACACATTGATGTTTACGTTCTCTTTCTCCTTCTCTTCCTTTTTCTCTAAAAAAGTAAATAAATAAAATCTTTTAAAAAAAGAGAAAAGCTATTCAGAGATTAATGAAGTTAATATTTAGGATTTGTGATCAAGCCAAATAGAAGTTTTTCTTATATATAATTCCTTTAAAGCAAGCCTATGTTGGCAAATAAATATACAAAATTCAGTTTTTATTAAGTAGGAAATAAAATACCATAAGATTTACATTTAACCAAATATATATTACAGTATTTTTTAACATACCTAAAGTTGTATATGCTTCTACACATGTGTATACAAAGATTCCTGGACTCATGTTATTAGGTCATGAGTAATCTAATAAACCTGTGCTTTTTTAATACTTAAAGTAATCTAAAAGACAACTTTCTGCTTCCTAAATTCTAATCTAAGAAAGCAGTTATTTAGGTGATTTATTACTATAATTATACCTACAGTGACATTCAGTTCACAGACTCCAAATTCCTTTGATAATGACTTATGAAATACACATTTAAGTTGAAGGACTAATAGATTAATTTCAAAATAGTTGAATGATGTCCTTTAATGTATCAAAATAATCTTTTTATCACAATTGGGATAAGCAACAGCAAACCAAAAAGGCCATCTGTGTGACAGATTAATAAGCAGGACTACAAAGCTTTCAAAACTTTTGTTTCTGTTTATCATTTTTTTTACAACTGAATAGGTATAGCCTAGATTATTTCAATGAAGGTAGCTGGCAAATAACATAACAAACACAGTTATATGCATTTAAGAACTCTAGAGAAGTTGGCCCCCTCTATTGTATAGTCATGGACCCATCCCAAGTCCTGAGAGATGCCTTAGCAATGTCTTCACATGATCACATATTTGTAATTTTTATCATATTTAATTTGTAATATATTACTATTTCTTTTCTCATTAAAATAAATACCAAAATGTGTTTTCATAATGTTAGTCTTTTACGTAAAGAAGATCCCGCATAATTAGGATAGTTTACATTTTCCAAACTCGAATTCACCCCGATTATGTATATCAATTGTGTGACAAGCATTGCTACTTAGCTACATAATATCTCTTCTTTCCTTCTTACTTATTTATAGAACATAGATATTATTTGGGGATGGAATATATTTCATTGCTGTTAAAATTAGATATAACATAAGTTTGGCCTAAAAACCCAAGCAAAACAATTTCTGTGGATTCTGGGAAGTCACGATATAAAAACAACTTCTGTCTTGTTGTTTCTTCTTATTCCGGCCTAGCAGTAGGAGGCAGTAGATGGAAAAGGTGTTTTCTTACCATGAGACAACTAAGAGATCAAAAAACTCATACTAAGCAAAGACAGAGGGGATAAGGGATGTCACGGAGCCACTACACCTGTATTGTTTACCTCCAGTCTTACTGAATAGATTAATGAATGCCTATTGATTAAGTCAGAGCAGTCGGATTTCTGTTAGAGTGAAATGCTATGCCAATCTGTTACAAACTATTTAACCCATTGGTTTCTCCATTTTGCAACTCTTCATTTCTCAGTCTAGTGCAGAGATTTCAATGACCAAACCAAGCAAGCTTATGTTAACTGAATGCAGAATATAATCATAGGGTAAATGCAGAATTTTACTTCTACCCCCTCACTACCTTGAAGGGAAAATGTTATGACTTTACAGAGTGATATAACTTACGGGCTAACTTCTATGCCTCTAAAGTGTTGAATACTCAGAGCCAGAATTATAACCGAAGTGTACTGTAACATCGATTAGATTACACAGAGGAGGTACACTAAGCAAGGACCATAGTATTTGGTTCAAATATTTTACCCTGGGATGCTTTTTAACACTGTTAAGAGAGTGTAAGAGGCCGGTGTAGTTACCTTAAACTTTTGCTCTACTACTGAAATTTTGGGGAATAAATTAATTCATAGGAATAAATGTTCACTCCATATAAATCAGCTTCATATGTATTGGTATTGTTGTGTTTTTGCAAGTATTAGATTTAATTCTTAATAATTTATACATTTTAGGTTGAGAATTAAAGTTCTTAGAGCCAAATATTTCTTCTTTCACTCATGTAACAAGTACTGACAACAAATATTAACATATTTGGTAAACAATGATAAACTGGGCAAAGGCCCAACTGTAATGAAGCTATCAGTTTGGCATATGTAATAAAGACAACCAAGTTCTGAAGAGAAACGTAGGATGTAGAGCTAAGAAACTAAGTGATAGAATCAGTTTCCTTAAATATGTTGACATGTATTAATGAATAGCAACGTGTGATATGCTGTTTTATGTCTCTTTATATCCACTTTGTATATTTACATAATTCTGAATTTTGGTCTCCAGCAGGGTAGTAAAAGAAAACTTTTCCTCATCTTTTTTTTTTTTTTGGTCTTTACCAGAGATGCACTTAAACACAGCAGCATGACTAATTTATAACTCCTTTCAGGAAAATTACCATTCTTTCTGTTATTTTGCTCAGCAAGTATGATAAAGCCTCAAATGCTAATTATCAATTTACTACTCAGGAATTTCACAAAATGAAGTGTTAACAGAACCAATCTTGACAGCATTATCATCACTGGTTTCAGTTTTTTCTGTAAAATCTAAAAATGAGTTAGAGCAAATTGTGGTCAGAATCAGGCAAAGCTGTCAAATGAGTCTCCGCTTGGGCATATCTGATCTTTCATTATTCAAGTCTTACTCAAGGAGAATTTCAAATAATTCTATTTTTATCTAAAAAGAGTTTTTTTAAGTATTATGTGATTGATGTTATGGATTGAAAATATTCAAGAAGTATTCTTCCATCTTATTTAAATGGAATCTCTCATTTGCAATGACTGGTTCATGCTTCCTCAGGATGATAAATTCTACCATAACACAGGATAAAGACCTGAGGCACTTAAAATTATTATTAATTAAGCATTTTAAACAGGATATGAAACATAAATGACTGCAACATTGTCTGTAATTTTAAAACAGGTCCTCTCCTGATAGTAATTTATACTTCATCATTTTTGTGGGGTGCTTTATCTATAAATATATCCATAGATTAATTTGGAATTTGTAGGTTATTAGTCAATAATTATATTTTTGTTATAGGCAAATGTCCTTCAAAAATAGTTATATGAATTTGCATGCTCACCAACAGTGAATGAGAGGATGTGATTCTTTACTTTGATATTAAATAGAAAGGAGGTAAGTGTACTGAATCACTTTTTAAAAACTGATGCCTATTTGTGGTAATGAGGAAAGAATATATCATTGGTCTCATAAAGGTTGAATAATATCTCTGATAAAGATTTTAATATTATAATTATATTATGACTATTGTAATGTTTAAATGTTAATATTATGTACTTTCAGCAGTCCCAGTTTTGAAAATTTGTGCAAACAAAATAAAATCAGTACCCCAAGGAGATACCTGCATACTCCTATTCACTGCAGCATCAGTCACAATAGGCGTGATATGGAAACAATCTAGATGTCCTTTAGTGGACAAATAGATAAAGAACATATATGGTATAGCCATACAATGAAATATTATTCAGTCTTAAAAAAGGAGACACTGACATGGGTAAATATGGAGGACATTATGCTAAGTGAAATAAACCAAAGAAAAGCAAATACTGCCTGACCTCACTTGTATGTAGAATCTAAAATTGTCAAACGCATAGGAGCTGAGAGTAGAATGGTGGCTGCCAACGGTGCATTTGTGGTAGAAAAGGGGAGGTGTCGCTTAAAGAGCACAAGATTTCAGTTGAGGAGGAATAATTTTCCATTCTTCTGGATTCTTTGATTGGTTTAATAATTAAATTGGCATAGGACAGGCTAACAGGAGAAAAATAAACTCAATTTCTAATGTGCAGGAGGTGCATAAAAATATGAGACTCAAAGGCAGTCAGGAAATTAAGGCTTATATACCGTCATGAGCTAAGGAGAAGAGGTAGATGTCCCAGCTCTTCCAAAGGGAGGAAGGTAATTTACAGGAAGGTGGGAAGAGTTAAGTATTTGGTATACAAATGTTTGCAAAGCCCTGAATATAAGTTTTTCTAATATCAAGAAGTTCTCTCTGCTAGTAGGGGCTGGCTCTGTACCAGGAAGAGATTTAGCTAAACTCATTTAGGCTGTTCAGGGAGATAAAAGGCTTTTCCTGGGTCTTCGAGGTCTTGATTGCCTGTAGCTCAAAGCAATCCATATACCAAAATGGCACATTTTGGATTGCATATTCTCCCCCTCATGCTTATGCAAGATAAATTAAATATAATATATGAGGGGAGATCCACAAAAATAGGAATTATCTTCTGAAGGGCAAGTCCCTTGTAGTACAGGCTTCCCCTACTAGGTGAGTGTTCTAGGACCCATCTGTATCAATGTACAAGCTGGTGTTGTTGTAAGAGGCTGTGTTTGGCTTCAGCGAATTTTTCTGAAGACTCTTTCAGTGCAGTTACTCATTGCATAATGGGTGATTTACAAGTGCAACTGCCCATACCAAGCTGAGTTTTGGCAGTTTTTTACAAAAAATGGCATGACTCCCATGCCCACCCTCTGTATTCACCCATTCTGGCACTGAGTGACATTTTTTTTTGGTTTTCCTGGATGAAAAAAATCCTCAAGCAGAAACATTTTGCTGATTTGGAAAAGGTGAAACAAACAAAAATTGGCAGGAGCACAAAAAGGCATCAAAATCGACGAGTTCAAAAACTGTTTTGAGCAATGGAAAACACATTTCAATAGGTGTGTTGCATCAAATGCAGAGTACTTTGAAGGTGACTGAAATTTAAACATGTGAGTGTAAATACACAATTTTTTATAAATAAATTCTGTTTTTTTTCTTCCATCCTATAACATGGTGACTATAGTTATTAATACTGTAATGTGTAGCTAAAAATTGCTAGCAGGGTAAATCTTAAGTATTGTCACCACACATACACAACACACACACACAGGAAAGAAAAATAGAAACTGAGTTGATGAGTATGTTAATTAGCTTGTGCTGATATTTTATAATGTATGTATGAGTTGAAACATCAAGCTGTGTGCCTTAAGTATATACATTTCTTATTTGTTAATTACACCTCAATAAAGTGAAGAAAATGTAAAGAAAGGTCATGTAATGCAGAAGTCAGCTTATTTAATGGATGGCCTAAGGAACAGAGATAGGAGAGCTTGAATCCGATTGGTAGTGGCAATTGGGAGAGTAATTTGCCTGTCACTTGAGCCAAGTGCCATATAGTCTGGGTCCAGGGAAGCTGTGGTCAAAGCCAGTGAAATGGGAGTGAGAATCAAAGAGAATGACTAGTTAACGCCCCAGACTAGATAGACACTAACAGTTAGCCAGCACATGGAAAAATCAGATGCCGAACTCAGCATAAAGAATGACCACGAAAGTAGACAAGGGTAAAGAAGAGGTAAGAATGATGATTTAAAGGAGCTAAGGCTTTAATAAGGAGGTTGGTTTGGGGGTATGTTTCATGTATAAAAAGCTTTCTATTTAGCTTCTTTTCTCTTACACTTCTAGGGACAAAGGTCTTTTTGCATGTTTAGGTGTCTTGTCAAAATCAATGTAGCAAAGAACAATTTTTTATTGTTTACATTTCAAAGTGAAAAGTGTTAACATTTGGAGAGGGCATTTAACTAACTTATCCACTGGCTGATGATCCCAGATTTTCATGTGAGATATCCCAACAGTCACCTTTACAGAGTGCAGACTAGAAAAAGAAGCTGAAGAGAAAGTGCTGAATACTTTATATATAATAATACATCAGCTAAATTACACCTAAAACCTGAACTCTTCAGATAACTTTTTTTTGGTGTGAAAATGGGTACACATAGAGAAATATAATTTAATTTTATTTGTATAGTTTCTTGAATCAAACTGTAAATTCAATAAATAAACAGTGGTTTACATTTCTTGAAGTCTCTGCCCATTGCCTACCTTTACTGTTCTATGTTCTATGGTGTCTTAGAGCTGAATCCTACTATGCATTAAACATTTTTTAAAAAAATATACTTTTGCCCTGGGTGGCATAGCTCGGTGGGTTGAGTGTGGGCTGTGAACCAAGGGGTCACAGGTTCAATTCCCATCAGGGCACATGCCTGGGTTGTGGACCAGGTCCCCACAATGTGAGCAACCACACATTGATGTTTCTCTCTTTCTCCCTCCCTTCTCCTCTCTAAAAATAAATAAATAAAACCTAAAAAGATAGATATTAAAAAAATATATATATATATACTTTTTATATATTGAGGCTGCAACTGCTGATATCAAGTTTGATGATCTGATACCTTCTATATTCCCAGGGTTTCTCACTTCTACTCTATTTTAAGAGCTGAGTCACAACACACAAATGATAGTTCTTATGGCTATAAATCTACTACTAAAATGATGCCAGTGGTTGTTTTTGTTTCCTTATTTTCCAAATTGTTGATTTGATTATCAGCTTCATCCACTCTACTTTTGTTTCCCTGTAAGTTGTTCTTTATTTCAATTAGTGTACCCTTTATTTCTGACTGGATCTTTTTTATGCTGTTGAGGTTCAACTAATTTCCTTGAGCCTCCTTATAATCAGTGTTTTGAATCCTGCATCTGATAGATTGCTTATCTCCATTTTGTTTAGTTCTTTTTCTGGAGTTTTTCTCTGTTCTTTCATTCAGGCCATGTTTCTTTGTCCCCTTATTTTGGAAGCCTCCCTGTGTTTGTTTCTATGTATTAGGTAGAGCTTCTGTGACTCTCTGTCTTGGTAGCATGGCCTAATGTAGTAGGTGTCCTGTAGGGCCCAGGGGCACAGCCTCCGCTATCACCCAAGGTGGGTATTCAAAGTGTGACTTTGTGTGGGCTGAGTACACCCTCCTCTTGTAGTTGAGCCTTGATTGCCTTGGTGGGTCAATGGGAGGGATTTACCCAGGCTGATCAGCTGCAAGGACTGGCTGTGACCACTGACCACCAACCTCCACCCTCTGTGGAGAATCAGCCATATGGGGGCAAGGTGGTGGTATTCCGACATGGTCTATAGCTCTCTCTGGGTGTGCAGACTCTTGGTTGCAGACCAAAGCCAGTCCCTACCTGTGTTTTGCTTGGGGCCACCCTGCCTGAGGTATCCCTCATGAATTTTTATCCACCTCACATGCATGTGAAACCAGCAAGTTTTGTTTCCCCTCCAATCAGTCTGGATGAATATGGTTTCTTTAACTCCATAGTTGTGAGACTTCCATTCAACTCAATTTCTGATAGTTTTGAGTGACGGTTGTTCTATATTTTAGTTGTAATTTTGATGTGGTTGTGTAAGGAGGTGAGCTGTGCTTATCTATGCCACCATCTTGACTGAAAGTCCTAGTTTTATTTCTGAAGTCAATATTTGTCTCTCCAGTTGAAAGATGTGAAGTTTTTAATGCAGTATTTCAGATTCTTGTTATATACCACAATGGGACAAAATACATTTCAATAAAATGCCTTTCAATTATTTTCTGAACACTAGGATGACTTATTTATTCACTGTTTCAACTTGGGCTTAGTATGAGGTTAAACAATGAAACTGGACTCTAGAATTCTTTTAAATAAATTGAAACATAGTTGAATATGAAGCAAATGTCCCTAGGTGCATTTTGGATGGGACACATACTCTAACCTTGGCCTAAATCTGTCCTTTGTGGTCCTGTTATCTTTACATTTTCCTGAGTTAGTTTCTGGCTTCGGGTCAAGATGACATGCAGGCCAAACATGTGGATAATTAGGTTTACTTCAGAGACAGTAGTGAGTTACATGCCAGTGTTTGAGCTTTAAAAAGCACTCACAAAATGCAGTTTCAAAGGTATTCAAAATAGCCATGTAATCATTTTTCAAAACTTACCCTGTTTCAAGGACATTCTAGAATATATTCTTTCTAAATCATATGACCAACACTAGAGTATTCAATAATGGAAAGACAAAGAATTTTCTCTTCATAAGTAATACGAATTGTTTCAGATATCAAAAATCTATGAAGTAATAATAATATTTCAATACATTTTCTCACAGCCCCCATAACTTTACAAATATAACCTCATTCTTAGATATCTATGAATATTTTCTGGTATCTTGCCTTTACTTAAAATAGAGAATATAGGTATATCTAGGGGGAAATCATTAAAGCTGTATAATTTTAAGTGTTTAAACAAGCAATCATTAAGCATAGATAAATACATAGCTACACAGATACCTCCATAGTGCATATCATTTTGTTTAGCTTCTGATATAGTGTAGATATGTTGACTCCACAGCACAGCTAAGAATAATATAGGTTTTAGTTTAGTTTAGTTTTGTTTTGTTTTATCACAATCATTTTGGACCAAGCTACTTATGTTCAAACTCAAGTCTTTGATAGGACTACCAGTGTTTGTGAAAGAGTCTACTTTTACAGCATGTGTTCAAATCATAATGTGCCACAGTCATAAACACAAACCTTCCTTTTAGAGGCAGAGGGGGTGCAAAGCAAAACTTAGGAAGGGCAGTATTGCATAATCAACAGTACATGGGCTCCAGAATTAGAAAACCTGTATTTCGATGTCTGTTGTGCTGATTCCTACGGGCTGATTGGTCTGTCATGTCACAGTTACCTCTCAGATGTCCTTTGCAAGGCTCTAATAGACTTTAGAAGTAGCTTGTGTAGCAGGCTTAGGGACTCACTAGATATATGAATATAGTAGATACCCCTTTTCCATCTATGTATTTTTTAAAAAAATATTTCCCACTTTTTTTTCAGACCTAAAAGAACAATTTTGTGCTAGAGGAGTTAGGAAGATGCTTGAGGTTGATTGGCTAGTGAGAAACAACCTCTTCTTGGTGTTGATGATATTGATATAAGCTTATATAGACAAAAATTGATTCCTTGGTAAGGCATATACCTTAGCAAACAACCAAGAAAATACCTGTACTTGAAAACCTTGAATTGGAAAGTGTATACTCCTCTTAACAGAGTGTATCAAGACTCAACTTTATATAATAAATACTAATTACTAAATATTCCAGTGAATTTGAACAGTTGACCAGTGCAAAAAAGACAATCCCAGAACATTTGGTGTCTTAGATTATGTTCATTTAGTTCCACTTCTCATCATGTGGCTCTAGAGGTAGGTGCCCGAAAGGGCTCCACTGCACCATTGCACCAGGTACCACTCCGTAGAGGCCTGCAGGCCATTTGCTCCTCCTGTTGTTTTAAACAGTGCCCTGAGGCTGAGGGTAATTTGTTGTGCAAAGTGACAGTGTCTCTCATCACGGACAAGATTTTTATTCCTTCAGTCTGTTTGAGAATATGATAACCTTTCCCCATGTATAAATGAGCCCGAGAAATAATTACATTTTATGATTGAGCTGAGCTGTCCATTCATTCCCAGGTTGTCTGGAGTTTTAATCCTGTAGGGAGATGAACTTCCTTAGCTCCTAGCAACCTAACTAGATTTTCCAGATTATATTCGATGCGTTGTCTACATTACGCACTTAGCTTGTTATTAGGGAGCATTATCGTATCTCCCCTTAGCTTTCTCAAAGGAATAGATGTCATTTCTACATAAGCGAATGTTAAAATAGAGGGAAAATATTTTAAGCCAGGTCTGGGCCACGCATGTCTTTTTTGTTTATAACTTCCTATACCCCTAGAAATACCTATGATCAAAAAGATCAGTTTACCCTGGTCTGAGGTATCATTGGCAAATATGTTTTCCCATACAGTTGGTTCTCTTTTGATTTTAATACTGTTTTCTTTAGCCATGCAGAAGCTTTTTATTTTGATGAGATCCCACTTGTTTATTCTTTCCTTTAT
>CM052542.1:123059650-123087061 GCA_028533065.1 Trachops cirrhosus
AGCGAAATAAGCCAGGCATTGAAAGACAAATACCATATGATCTCACCTTTAACAGGAACCTAAACAACAAAACAAAGAAACAAGTAAAATATAACAAAAGACACTGAAATAGAGTTGTCAGTGACCAGAGGGGAGAGGGGAGGGAATTTCAGGGGAGAAGGGAAGGGTTTACAGGAACAAATATAGAGGACACATGGACGAAACTAAGGGTGTTGGAAAGGGGAGGGAGGAGGGGAGGAATGGGTGGGTGGGCTGGAATGGGAATAAAGGATAGAAACTGTACTGAATAAACTAAAATAAAAAATTTAAAAAAAAATCAGTTTACCTAGTGAAGCTGCCAATTCTCATTAACACACTGGGGGTTGGGTGGGGGTGACATTGACTATGGAGAATATTTTATGACACAAATACTCCTTTTTGGAAAAAAAATTGGGGAGAGACAAAACTCGTGAACCAAAGGTGGTTGTGTTCACCTTTTCTTAAAATGAGAATGGTAGAAGACAGACAATGTTGCCATCAAGTCAAGAATAATGAAAAGAGTGTTAGCAATCCTGAGATTTCTGAAGTCCGTAACATTCATGTGGAAGTCCATAAAATTTTGCTATTTCTATTGTGTATGCTGTAGTGTGAAGAACATTTTTACTGATGTTTCTCTTTTCTTTGCATGTCCAGGTTTATATCCAATTTCAGTTTTATTTCTTTAACAATTTTACTCCTCTGTTATTATGCATATAATTTTTTAACCATCAGGTTTTTACCTTCCATTTTAGACAGAACATTCTTTTAATAACTGCACTATCTGTGGATAGATGCTGCATTGTAGCTTTCCTCTTTGCATTTAATGAGCTTATCATAAATATTACATGATTTAATATGTTAAACTTGTACTGTCTTAATTTCTGGAGTACTTGAAAATCAGCATTTGTCTGCGATGGAACCAACATTGAACAAAATAATAAAGGGAATCCTGAAGTCCTGTAATAAAATGCACTGATGCTACTCTGTATGCATTGAGAGTCTGAAGTAAGCGGAGCTTTGGATTTAAAAAAATGGTTTTGTAATTGCAATAAGATGATTGGCGACATTTTTGAGATTTTCTTTGTGCATAAAACTATTTAGAATTTATTTTATTGACTTTAGAAGCAATCCTTAATGTGAATCATTATCCTATATACCCTATAAATAGGGTGTATATTGGCTTATTAACATGATATTAAGCATATTCTTTGGTACACATTGGGTTAAACACAAAGTGTGGGATTTAAATTGTGATTACATAAGATCATAAAATCAAATCTGGTGAAATGATTGACAAATCTATTTAATTTCCCAAACATTTTTATTTATCATATCCTTGAATAGAATAGCTTATTAATAAGACTGCAAAAACTAATTAAAAAGCATTTTAGCTACTGATTGCTTTGCATTTCTAAGTTTTGTCTCCTCAGTAAACAATAAGAATATATTGTTTTAAAAATATTTTTTCAATTTTTGAAAGCTTTAGAAATATGTTTTGGACATTAGGAATACTGATAACATAGGCAATAGTAAGTTTTGTATCAGCAGAGCCTGACTGAAGATATAAACAAATTTCTATAGATAGTCATTGTCCTTTCACATTTCAAATTTTGTCAGTAATAACAAATCATGAATTATGAATTTTAAAATATTTATTTAGCCTAAAATTCTCAAATGATCCAGAATTAAAGAACAAAGGATATGTTTTTATTTGTTGCAATAATTATTTGTGAGCCTCATTCTTTTATAAATAGGGAGGAGTTTGGGGGATAAAACTGGTTATATTATACAAATCCTCTCCATACATGGAAGGAAAATATTTTGAAAGAAGAAATTTATAATTCAGAAGTGCAAAAATCTTGATCTTATATAGTCATCCAATTTATTACAAAAGGTAATGTTAATGTTCAGAAAAATGGTTCACTCTTTATTCTGTTGAGCTTAGTTTTGTCAAAAACACAGCCACAGATTTGGCTGTCAGCCACAGCCCTGACAACTGAAGACAGTAGACCTGGGTCCTACCGTCCTTAGGTAGCCAGGTCCTTTCAGTGTCTATGGAACTGTGTGTCTGCTTTATTAAGTAAAAACTCTAATTTAGTTTTTAAAACTATTTTAAACCATTGCCTTTCCTTGAAAATAATTTTATTTCTATCAAGTAATGTGTATACAGTTTTAAAAATTAAATAGTCCCACAAATTTCCTAACAAAACAGATTAGTAAATTGTCTGCTCCTTCCCCAGAATTATTTGCACAACTGAACACCATCAACTAATTTCATTCCAGCCTCTCCTAGAAGTTTTTTTGCAGCTCTTTCTTGATTTATCAGTGTTAGATATTATTTTTAAATGTACTCCTATAAAAAATGAAAAGTTAACCTCCTTACACTTGTGCGTCTCTAGACAAACTCTTCCCAGCTCACTTGCCTTCACCCTGATCTCCTGGTGCTTTGACACCACAAGATTTAGTTTACCATATTCTGTGAAATTATAATTCCCTTCTCAACCATGCAGTTTTCATGGTTCCTTTTTTGTTTCACAACTCTTTGTAAGCCTGAAGTTCTAGAAAATGTACTTAACTTTGGTGTGGCTTAGTTTGCAATGAATTATTTTATTTCTAAATTCAATCACTTCCACTTTGTTCTTTGATACCTTTCTCCCATTTCTTCCTTTGGATCCAGTTGCTCAACAAACCTGCTGAATTTCTGGAGACTGGGACTTTATGTCATCGTGTCTGGGAAATTCTTTTACTTTCCTCCTTTGTTGGATGTCCTTCTTTAGGAGTGTACTGAGTAAGATATTCAGGATTTAAACATTCTGTGATATTTCATATCTAATGGGCCTTTATTCTACTTTCATTCTGACTATTGACTGCCTGGATATAGAATTATCAGGTGAAAATAATTTTCCTTTAGCATTTCTAGGTAATTTTTCTATCAGCTTATCAATATTTGTTCTATTCCCAAATTTAATACCTAATGATTTCTGACATTTATACCTTGTGTGAAAAGTATCTGCTGACCATACCAATATACTTAGAAAGTAAGAAGTAATTTCTTATCCATTTGTTGTTTAACATAATTGTGTCACTTGATTTGTATCTGTTATTATTATTGTTATTGTGTCTGATACAATAACACAATATTGTATCTTGATGCCTTTGAAACTTTAACATTACAACTTAAGTTCTAGAACATTTTCTTTATTTCTTTGTTAATTATATGACTTCCATTTATTACTTCTTTCTGTATTTCAGTTAGCATGCAGCAGACAGCCCAAAACTTAGACACTTACAACAATTCTCATTTATTCTTTACTCACCTCTACGCTTTCTTGCTGTGGCTGACTGACTTGACATGGCTTGACAGAGCGGCTCTGCTTTATACCCCATGACTCTGAGTCAGCTAGAGTGACTCTGCTCCGCGTTCCTCGGAGCGAAGGGCTAGTAGGTGTGTTCTTCACATGGCAAGGGCATGTGTTCAACCAGGCTCTGAACTATCCTATTGTCATTTCCATCCATATGGCATTGTCAACACTCTGCCCATGGCAAGTGGGTACATGTAGAGGACATTAAAGAACTGAGGCCAATAGTGTAATCTACCACACTGGAAATTGTACTTATTGGATATTCTATCTCCTGCTTCATTACATTGATGCCCCTCCCATTTTTTCATTATGTTACATTTGGGAGAATCTTTTTTCAGTTGTTTTTTGTTGACTATGCTAATATAGATGTCCCAATTTCCCCCCCTTTAATCCCTCCACCAGCCCCGCACCAACATCCTCAGGCAATCCCCACACCATTGTCTATGTCCATGGGTCCTGCATATATGTACTTTGGCTACTCTATTTCCTGTGCTGTACTTTACATTCCTGTGACTATTCTGTAACTACCTTTGTATTTCTTAGTTTCTTCACCTTTATCATCCAGTTCCCTGATCTCTCTCCCATCTAGCAACCATCAAAACATTCTCTGTATCTATGAGTCTGTTTCTGTTCTGCTTGTTTGCTTATTTTGTTTTTTAGATTCAATTTTAATATATATGATACATAGATATATTGCCACTTTATTGTTCATATTTTTAATCTTTTTCTTTAAGTCCCTTTAACCTTTCTTATAATAATGGTTTGGTGATTATAAACTCCTTTAGCTTTTTCTTGTCTACCCTTCAATTCTGAATGATAGAGTAATCTTGCTTTTCATCACTTTGAATATTTCTTGCCAATCCCTTCTAGCCTGAGAAGTTTCTTTTGAGAAATCAGTTAACAGTCTTATGGGAGATCCCTTCCACATACTCTTTTTCTCTTGCTGCTTTTAAGATTCTATCTTTGTTTTAACCTTTGGCATTTTAATTATGCTGTGTCTTGGTGCGGGCCTCTCTGGGTTCATCTTGTTTGGGACTCTGTGCTTCCTGGACATGTATGTCTATTTCCTTCACCAAGTTAGGGAAGTTTTCTGTCATTATTTTTTCAAATAAGTTTTCAAATTCTTGATCTCTCTCTTCTTCCAGCAGCCCCATGATATGTTGCTGATACGCTTGATGTTGTCCCAGCATCTCCTTATACTATCCTCATTCTTTTGCATTTTTTTTCTCCTTGCTGTTCTGATTGAGTGTGTTTTGCTTCCATATATTCCAAATCATTGATTTGATTCTCGACTCCATCCACTTGTAAAATCCTTGTAAATTGTTCTTCATTTCAGTTAGTGTATCCTTCATTTCTGACTGCTTATTTTTTATGTTTTTCCTGTCCTTTTGTAGGCTGTTGAAGTTCTCTCTGAGCTCATCTGCTTTTCCCCTAAGTTCCTTGAGCATCCTTATACTCTGTTTTTTTGGACAATGTAGTAGATTGCTTGTCTCCATTTTTTTAGTTCTTTTCCTGGAGTTTTGTTTCATTCTTTTGTTTGGGCCATATTTCTTTGTCTCCTCATTTTGGCATGTGTCTGTTTCTATGTATTAGGTGGAGCTGCTACAAATCCCTGGCTTGGTAGAGTGGTCTAATGTGGTAGGTATCTGGTAGGATCCAGTGGCACAGCCTCCCCAATCACGCAAGGTAGGTAATCAAGTGATGCCCACCATGTGGGCTGTATACAGCCTCCTCTTGTAGTTGAGGCTTGGTTGCTGTTGGCATGTCAATGGGAGGGATTTACCCAGGCTGATCAGCAGCAAGGACTGATTATGACCACTGACCACCAACCTCCAACTGCCGTGGAGGATCAATTGTGCAGGGGCCTATTACACAGAATAGGACTTACTTCAGCAGTGCTCTGGTGCCTGCTGAGTTTGCCTCTTGAGAGTGTCACTTTTGGAGGTGGTGGGAAGGTTGTGCTCTGATGTGGTCTGTAGTTGTCCGCTGGGTGCACAGGATCTGGGCTTCCCAGGAGGTTATATCCCTCCCTTTTTTTTTCATTATGCTACATTTGGGAGACTCTTTTGACTGTCTTTCTTAACCCTTTAATTTATTTTTTTTCTATTCTTTTTTTAAAAACTTCTTAACAGCTTTTTGTCCTATTTGAACTTTGTAGCATATTATTTTTATGTTATAAAATGAATTATTTTGCCTTATGGAATGTGAATTATACATTTGTATGTCTGTGTGTGAGCATTTTTGTTGAGGCAGCCTTTTCTCCTGAACATGACATTTCTTCAGGGTTCCTGTTTTGTTCCTGTTGGTGTGGTGGTTTTGTCTCTGTCTTTCATGCTAAAGGTTTCCTCTAGTGTCTGGTGATCCATATCAATTAATTCATAGTTAAGAGTAAAAAAATGAAAAAGTTAGTGGAAACTCTACATGTAGGTATGGTGGCAAACTGGAGGACGTCAGGCAGAGATGAATAATCTTAATTTCTAGTTTGAAGGTAAAGAAAGGCCTGAGGAACATGTCTTGTGTCTCACAGGTGTACAAGTCAGGCTGAAGTGAGACCTGATTTATGTTTTATTTCTGGAGATAAAAGGGCTTGAATGTTTTTTTTTTTTCTGGCTGCAATTTTTTTTATCACTTTTACTCACTGTAATTTAGATAATTCTCCAGGGATGCAGAAAAGAAGCAAGAAAATCAAGGTATTCAGACACCAATCCAGAAAGTTAAACAGACTTTTCTGCCCCATTAAGCAAGCACTGATGTCTGAAAAGTAGAGAACAAGTAAGCACTGACACTGGCGTTTCTATATCCGCCATCTCCATGTATCTCCAACTGAGACGTCCCAGTAGCCATGACTGGGCCTTTCATTCCCCTGCTTCTTTTTGGACAGCTTCATTCATATTTAATCTGTGTATCATTTTTTCACTCTTATCTCTCTTCTATCCCTGTTAAATGCTATACATTCTTGCCGATGGTACAAATACAGAATATTTTATATTTTGTACATTTTTAGCTTATCTCCTAGGTTTTTCTCTTTATCAGTCACAGGACAGATATGTGTTTAAACATTATTCGGCAGTTTTGAAAGATTTTCAGTGTTTTCAATTAAATATCCGACTGATTTGTTATTCACACTTTGTTATTTTTAAGCAAATTGATAAAAGACTGTCATTTTTAATGTTTAAATCTCCAGTCAAGTGAGAGAGAGAAATTATGGAGAGTTCTTCAGACATTTCTATTTTTGTCATTATAGCAGAGCTGAATTTTAAATTTTCTCTTTCTATTTTGGCAAATGATTCTAATTTCCAATAAACTTTGTCAATTTCTGTGATTTACATTATAACAAGAAATGCTTCATTTGTTTTATTTTACATGAATTAAAAATCAACTAATAATGACCGTCTTTATTCCTCTTTCAGTATGACGAGTTTTTCTGTATGTGCTTGACTGATTCTAGATTTAGCTTCCTCATTCCTAAACTCAGCGAATCTCAAATTAACCATCCATCATAATTAATTGGTAAATATTAGCAAACAGGTGGCTTTTATTAATTGCTTTGGGTATATTTGTGTATGCTTGTAAAATAGAAAAGGCTACAAAAATGTAAAATTCTACCACTCTCTCTTTAGCCTGGGTTTTCTCTGTACCTCCTGCATTTTATGTGGCTGTAGCAATGCTTTCTTTTCCCCGTGTTCTGGAATGTCAGTTCCATTCTGCTGCTTTTTAATATTCGAACAAATTGTGATATCAGATTATCATAACATTGACTTTTAATGATACCAAAATATTATTAACTTTTTTATTTTTTAAATTTGATATTTTAAATCATGTAAAAGTGGAAGGAATAGTACCATACACATTCACAATGTACAGACATTGGTTTTAACTGTCATTAACATTTGCCATTTTTACATAATCATCGAGATAAATATGTAAATGGATATGTTTTGGTTTCACTAATTAAAAGTCACAGGGAGTTGATTTTTGAGTCATAGTTAATAAGGCTTTCCCCATTCACAGATAATAAAAATAAATTTACCACAAATAAGTGCATCCATGATTTTCTAGTAGTTGTATTTTTATATATTTTGGATCCACCTGAGGTTTATTCTACATAAGTTATGAAGAGTAAATGAAACTCATCTTCTTATAAATGCTATACAGTTTTTTAAGTCATTTTTTAAAAGGCCAATTTTCATTTACTTTATGCACTTAGATTTATTTCTGAAAATAAAAGAATCCCTATTCAATTCCCTGTTATATCTATTTATAAACCAATATCACAATACTTCAATTAAAGAGGTTTACGTGATAGAGAAAGCTATCTTTGACTTCTCCACTTTCTTCCTTTTAAAAAACAATTTTCTTTGCCTTTTATGATTTTTTCAACATAAACTTTTATCATCAACTTGTCTAGCTTCAGAAAATAATAAAAATAACAGTAACCATACACATGAGCACATGTGCAAAATAGTCTTGTTGATACTGGTGTTAACATTCATTAAAAAAATTACCTTAGGGAGAACTAAGGTCTTTCTTGTTTTCTAGCTTCTGTAGAAATGTTTAATGTCACCTCACTTGTTGAAGCCCATTGGTATCCTTTAGGACTTGAAATTTTCTTTATAGTTATCCCTGTAAGTTTGGCATACCTCAAAGTATTTTTTTCTGGTAATTTTTTCTGCTGGTATTATAAATTGGATTGCTCCTTCCATTATATTATCTGCCTTTCTATATATTGTAGCTTTTGACTTTTATATATTATTATCCTACCACTATACTAAAATATTTTATTTCTCAAAATAGTTTTCTTTTTAATTTTTCTTTTCCATTTAATTTATCATATTATCTGCCCAAAACAGTATCTTTATCTTTTTCTATCAATTATTCTATTCTTATAGTTTTTTTAAATTTTCCAGTTGACTCAACACAAAATAATCAAAAGTAGAAGAAATTATAAATTTACTTAGTTATTGCCTTTACCCTGACTTTTGATGTCATGCTGATTTAGGGGTGAAATATATTATTCCAAGTTATGAAATATTGGATTCTATTTCATTGAGTTTGTTAATCCAGAAATAAGTTTTAGTGCCATTTCAGTAACTCAAGGAAAGAAACTTATGGCTAGATAGGATTTTTTGCCTATATTTCAAAACAGTATTAGTGGATTTCCTAATATTTAGCCATTCACACAATCCTAGAATGAATCTTGTTTCATCATAATGTGTTTACTTTTAATCTGCTAATACATTGTTCTTTTTAACATATTAAGTTTTGCATTGGCATTTTTCTCTAATTCTCTCTTTTTCTTGTCACTTTTATCAAGGTTGGGTATTGTATTAGTTTCCTGTGCCTGATATAACACATCACCACTACCTTAGTGATTTCAAACAATAAACACATTTTCTCACAGGCTGGGAGACCAGAATTCCAAAATCAAGCTGTCAGTAGAGCCATGTCCCCTGCAGACACTCTGGGCGATGAGCTGTTCTTCGTCTCTTCTAGCCCTGGTGACTGTCAGCATTCCTTCACTCGTGGCTGCCTCTTTTCCTGTCTTCTCTTGTGTGTGGGTCTAATTTTCTTATACCACCCTCTTATCTGAACACTTGTAATAGCATTTAAGGTCCACCAAGATATTCCCTTATCATCTCATCTCAAATTTTTTAAATATAATTACTTCTGCAAAAGAAACTTTTTTCCAAACAAGTTCACAATTCACATTCCAGGGTGGACATGAACATGTGTTTTTCAAACCACATTCAGCCTAATACGGGTACAGCTGTTGTTTTTAGTGTTGTGCTTTTTAACGTATCATTGTGCTTACTGGATTTTGAAGTTATAATAGAATTCTGTCTTTTTTGAATGTGGACAGTGTATAGTTCTTAGATAAATTCTACTACAGTTTTTCTAAAAATTTGAAATTTAGACTTTATTAAATTCAGTTTTGACAAATTATATTTTCTGAAAAAAATAGTCAGTTTAATTTAGGCTCCTCCCTTCCCCTCTTCCTTTTCTCCCTTCCTTTTTCTCCTTCTTTCTTTCCTTTCTTTCTTCCTTCCGTCCTTCTTTTCTTTTCTTCTGTTTCTTCTTTTCTTTTTTCCTTCCCTCCTTCTTCCCTCCCTTTCTTCCTCCATTCCTCCATTTTTTCCCTTCTCCCTCTCTCTCTCCCATCTTTCCTCCTTCCCTCCTTTCCCACCTCCCTCCCTTTATCCTCCTTTCATTTTTGATCTTTCTAAATTTGTCTTTTTAAATGTCCAGTATATGAAAACTTATATTGCCTTACTGTTTTATTATATTTCTAACTTTACCTCATTAAGTTTATAGATATTTCAAATAAACAGCATATTTGTTTACTTACAAGTTTTATTGTTTTTCTATTAAATACACTATTTCTGCTCATATCTTGATTTCTTCTTTTTATTGTACTGGTTTCCTTTACTGTGTTTTTTTTCCCCTAAAACTTGAGTTATGTGTTCAGTGAAATGTCTAAAAGGACTACCTCATTAATTATGTAGCTGGGCTCCTTGATATGCTTATGTAATTTTTTATCCACATGATTTTTTTTTCAGTGCGAGAGGTGTATAAAATTTGCCTGTAATCAGTAAATTTCTGTTTGCTTTTCTTTTTATCCATTATAATTGTTTACTTTTTCAAGATTGTTGCTTGGTGCAGTGTAATTCGGCATCCTACTTTGTTTCCCTTTAGTCTCTGATATGATTTTTACATTATAAAATGTTCATGTCTGCACTCTAATTTACTTTTGTTCACATTTGTCTTACAGGTAACTGACTATTCATTTATTTTTAACCATTCTGCTTGTAAACAAAATATCTCTTATAGAAGTAGAATTAAATTTTCTTCTATATGCTAATAAGAAAACAGTTTTCTTTTAATAGGCAAGCTAAGCTCATTTGCATATATCAGTACAACTGATTTTTTATCTCAGTTTTTCGATAACTATTTTATGTTACTATGCATGTCATATTCTTAGACTTAACTTTAAGTATTTAGCTAAATGTATTCCATTTTTTGCTTGTATTTCTCCAGTTATCTTTTATGGATTAAGGGGTATTCCCTAGTAGAATCTTCAAGATGTCTCTTGGGCACAATATACATTAAGTGGTGGCATGTTTAAAATTGTATTTCTATAGCTTTGATATGTAAACATCACCTTGGGTGGACAGATGCTGTCTGATATTTTTTTATTGGATTTCTTATTGTTATTTCACTATTGTCATGTCCTGTACGCTGCTGTCCAGAATTCTGGTCAGAATTCCCTTTCCTTTGAATAGGACTTGGTATTTTTCACTTGGAAATCCTTATATTTTGACTTATCAGAATACTTATTCCCTGGGCTGTGGTAGAAACTTTCATTATGTAAATTCAAGTCACCACCTCATTCAAGGCTTTCTTGAGTTAATGGTTTTAACATTAATTTGTTTTATTGGCAGGCTTCATTATCTATATTTTTCCTGTGATAATTTTAAACTATGATTTTTGTCTCTATTTCTTGGTCTTTTCTATTTCTGTATTAAATGTCCCTTACTGTAATCTTAGTTATATCTATTTGTTCTTAGGCCTCTCCCAATTTTGTCCTGTATTCTATTACCTATATTTTACCTCTGCCTCTTGTGGGCTCACTTGTTAAAAATAAGACTGCAGCAATTATCTCAAGGCATGGTACCTAATTGTGTGAGGACGAAAACATATTACTTGAACAGTTATATGATTTAACAATTATTAAATATTTTAACAATTATTAAAAGTTAAGTTTATTTTTTTGATTCAGTCTACAAAATCATATTATATTTTTATATATCTAGCACTATGCCTTTAAGAGGACATGGGGACTTTGATTTATATGTGAATCCTTTACAAACTTGACTAGTTAGTTATCTTTAAAAATAATTGATATGCATAATCACTTTTGCAATTATTTTCACTGAAAGATACCAGTTCATGTGTACTTAAATAACTTTTATAAAGCTAGTAAACTAAAAGTTGCAGTGATTTTTCAAACTTTGAAATGTCCTGACTTGTAATACAAACTATTTTAGCATATGGCTTACATTATGGATAATCAAATCCTCAAATAATCATAATTTAAGTAGGAATGACAGTTTATGTTCTGTAAAGGAAGCCTGCCTACTGGGCACCAGCAGCTAATATTGTGGCTCTCCGAAGTCCTCGCCAACAAAGGCTTCTCCTGCCTCCCTTTCTTCCATCACTGAGGTCTGACCCTCATCCTCCTGGTCTGCAATGGCCTCTTGAGCTGATGTCACTGCAGTCAAGGTCCAGGGAAGAGAAAAGAGAAAATAAAAAAAGCAGCAAAACCCTATGCCTCCAAAGCTATTTCTGAAAGCTTTACACAACACAGAGCTTATACTGAAGTAGTTAAAAGTCACAAGGTCACACATAACTTGAGCAGAGAGTGAATGGTTTTAAGGGATTTTTTACAACTAAAAATCATGATTTTTACTGTTAAAGAAAATGGGAAAAATGGACATTTGTCAGCAAATTAGTAGCCTCGACTATATGAAATTAAGTAAAATCTAAGTTTAACAACACAAGTGTACATTATTTAATTATATATGTTAGATTTGAATCATACAGTAGGAATGTTACTACCCCAAAAGGACAAATTTTCTTAAATATAATTATTTAAAAATATATTTTCTTAAATGTTATAAAATGCCAGGTATTCATTGAATCCAAATATTCATGCTCTAATATGTTTTGCTCCAATATCTATAAACAATGAGCTGTCAGGGAAAAGTCTAGCCATTGTTAATATAATGATAATGGTTTGTGCTACATTGATGTACCTGGCAGCCAAGGACAGTGGACCAGAATTCACATGTATGAACAATGACAGCTTCACTGTATTACTCAGTATGGGTAGATGCCGCTGAGTGATCATGTGTACTGTGTGGCTATTGCATTCAAAATGTGACTGAGTGAGTAGAGCAATGACTCTGCATCATATTTTGCATTAAGCTCGAACATTTCTACATGGAAACTCTTGGGATGATTCAGAAGGACACAGCTATGGGCAACTGGTGTTTGGCAGCTTCATCACAACAATGCAGCTGCTCATGCATCATGTTTCATGCAGAGTTGTTTGGCAAAACATCTATTTGCCCGGATAACTTCAGCCCCCCTACAGCCCATATTTGGCACCCTGCAACTTCTGGCTTTTCCCAAAACTCAAATCACCTTTGAAAGGGAAGAGATTTCAGAATGTTGATAAAATTCAGGAAAATACAACCAGGGCAGGGAACTGATGGTGTCTGGGAGAACTGTGAGGTCCCAAAGTGCCTATTTTGAAGAGGACTGAGGTACCATTGTCCTATATACAATGTTTATTAAATATCTTGTACCTTCTTCAAAAAATGTTTGTATTTTTTATATTACATGGCTAAATGCCTTCTGGACAGATTACACACACACACTTTATAGTGTTTACTACAATAGAGTCAAAGTTTCTTTTCCTCCTGAGGGATATAATGGACTTTTTCTAGCACAATAAATAGGGCCACTTAAGACTATCCATCACCATAGTTACCAATTCCAAAATTTACTTACCTGAACAAAACTGCCAGTTCTTCAAATACTTTGAACCCACTACAAGTACATAATAAATGCATTTGCTTTATGTAAACTTGCAGAGACAGAAATAAGTGTCTGCAGATTTACTTCTATAAACTTACATTAATATTGAGTAGCATGGTGTCTCTGTGAACTGACAATTCCCATGATGGTAGTTAGGATCTCCTAAGGTAATTTATTTTCATCTTCTTAATAATCAATAGAGAATTCTCTAGAAATGACTTGAAGGCTAAGAGAAAAAAAAACTGATCAAAAACAAAATAAAAAAGCAAAAATAAATCCACAGACTATTAGACATAAAGCCAGAAATATTTAAAAGGCATCATTGATTTTTCTGTTTTATTGAGATGTAAAAATCGGCATTTATTTAATTTTTTCTATTCAATATAATAAAGCCAAAACAATTTTAATTGTTTATATTTCACAAGTACTAATGCTTACCATTTTATTATTCCTTATTTGTTTAGAGGAGTTTATGCTTGGTTTTATCTTCTGCAATGTGTATTGTAATGATTTCTCTAAACATATTAGGAACCCAAAGACTTTCAAAACAAAGTGTTTGTATTTTATTTGAGAGACTCAGCCCTCCCTTTGCAACAAAAACACTGAACTCCTTAATTTGGTTGGGTGTAAGTTAATTTGATTTATTAACTAATTTCCATAATTATCAACTTCACCTTTGATTTAATAACAAATATTTGGGGCTATAGAATATTATTTTAACATATCAATGCATTATATGCAACTTGATTAGTAAATGTTGAAAAGGAGAACTTATTTTCCCATACACTAAACTACTTCATGCCAAGTAAGAAAAATATTTCTTAATTATGGGAAACAATTTTACAAATTTTTTCACAAAATATTTTTAAAAATTATATCATTCTCATTAATATAAACACATCTAACATCTCTGCTAGTGAACTATTTGCTTTTTTTAGGAGATACTTGAATTCTAAACTTTATAAATTTTCTATTTTCTACCCTTTTACTCTACTTCTGCCTTCAATTTTAGCTGACCCTGGTTAAACAGTCTTTCTCTTTCCTTCCATCCTTTGTTTCTTCCTTCATTTTTTTTATTTTAATAATAGAGAATGCTTCCTGAGTAGAAGGATGTGGGAGGTAAAGCAATAAATCACTGCGTTATGATCAGTGCTTTTCACATTAGGGAATAAAAGAGAATAAAACAAAATGAATTATTACCTAGATAGGTTCAGGTATGTGATCAACTTTCAGTGTAAGTTTGGATGGGTGGATAAATTTAAGCATAATACTTATCAGTGATATTTTTACTCTCACTGGCACAATCCAAAAAGCAGACCAGGAAAATTATGTCAGTGTGAATACTTGTTTATAAGTAGATAATTCTCTTATGTGTAAATCAAAAATACTATCCCAAAAATTTGTTAATCTTCAAATAAATTTTGGCCATTGTTACCTTTTTCCAAACATTTTTTTTCAATTTTACTGATATTCTTAATATACTTTTTATGAGGTTCTAGTTACAGGAGTGAAGTCAGTAAATCAATGTGAAAATGGATGTTTAAATAAATTTGATTAATATTTTTTATTAACCTTGAACAGGTGATCAATGTAGGTTATACATGGCATTTGTACAGAATAGGATTATAGAGATATAAATATAACATTAAAATGGTCAGTTAAACTTTTAATGGATTTTAAAATCAAGTAGATAGACCCATTTATGAACACAAATTTTTACCACCCCACGAATCCTATCATGTCCAATCTAAAACAGAAAAGTTGTTCCATGTTTTTTAACCTGAGTTGTACTTTGTGCTTATTTGTATGCTGTTCCTTGATGGTGTGATTTTGTCCACGTAAGTGTCCAGGGTTTCTCAGCTCTGCTCTAAGCTCTTGAGTGAAGGGATTCCCCATTCCTGATATGCTTTGTATTTGTCACAGATGTCATTACATCTCTCACAGAATAGACACTGAATACCTTTAGAAGTTTAGTGCTTGGCACCTTTGATAGCTTTGTATTCTATGTATCCAATGTTTTACATCAGTATGTTAATGATGCAAGCAAGATAGGTGGGTTAGATCATTTTAGGTGAGTTTCTTATAAGCTGTTGAGGAAATTGCATATTATAATATCAGATTTTAAAAAAATGTGGTCCAGATTTAACATATTTGTATTTGGGTAGTTACTTTATTTTTTATATTTTATTTTATTATTTTATTTATGTTTTGCCAATTTTATACATGTTTTATTTTTTAATTATGTTTTATAGATTATGCTATTACAATTGTCCTGATTTTTGCCTCTTTGCTCCCCTCCACCCAGCACCAACCACTTTCTCAGGCAATCCCCCCACCCTTGTTCATGTCCACAGTCATGTGTGTAAGTTCTTTGGCTACTCCATTTCCTGTACTGTACTTTACATTCCCATGGCTATTCTGTAACTACCTATTGGTACTTCTTAATCCCCTCACCTCTCACCCATTCTTCTACACATGTCCTCCCGTCTCTTTATCTTTAACCTTTGTCATTTTAATTATGATGTGACTTGGAATAGGTATCTTATTGTGGTCTATCTGTGCTTCCTGGACTTGCATGTCTATTTCTTTCACAAAATTAGGGAAATTTTATTTCATTATCTTTTCAAGTAGACTTCCAATTTTGTGCTCTTTTCGTCTTCTGGCACCCTATGAAGTGAATGTTGGATTGCTTAATGTTGTACTACAGGCTGCTTACACTATCCTTGATTTTTTGGATTCTTCTTTCTTCTTGTTGTTCTGATGGTTGTTTTTTCTTCTTAATGTTCCATATCATTAATTTGAATCTTGGCTCCATCCACTCTACTGTTGATTCCCTGTAAATTGTTCTTTATTTCAATTAGTGTATCCTTCATTTCTGACTAAATGTTTTTTATGCTGCTGAGGTCCTCACTAAGTTCCTTGGGCATCCTTAAAAACAGTGTTTTGAACTCTGCATCTGATAGATTGCTTATCTCCATTTTGTTTATCTCTTTTTCTGGAGTTTTGATTTGTCCTTTCATTCAGGTGCTGTTTCTTTGTCTCCTCATTTTGTCAGCTTCCCTGTGTTTGTTTCTATGCATTCAGTAGAGCTGATTTGACTGTGTGTCTTGGTAGTGTGGCCTAATGTAGTAGGTGTCCTGTAGGGTCCAGTAGCGTAGCCTCCCCTATTACCCAAGATGAGTGCTCAAGGTGCACCCTTTGTGTGGGCTGAGTACATACTCATCTTGTAATTGACCCTCGGTTGCTGTTGGCAGGTCAATGGGAGGGATTTACCCAGGCCAGTCAGCTGCAAGGACTGGCTGTGACCATTGTCACCACTCTCTGCCCTCTGCAGAGGATCAGCTGTGCAGGGGCAGGGTTGTGGTACTCTGACAGGATCTATAGTTGTTCACTGTGTGTGCTGGCCCTGAGGTTTTCTGGGTGGTACAGGCCAAGGTCAGCCCCTACCTGTGTTTTGCCCAGGGCCACCCTGCCTGAGCTATAAAGCAATCTGAGATGGCTGCTACTTGAGCTGGGCTTGGAGATTTCCAGGGGAAGCCAAGCTGTGAATCTAGGCTGCTAGTGTCCAGCCTGGGGCCAGAGTTCCAGTGCCAGGAAGATAAGTCCCCACAACTTATGCCTACAAAAACCAGAGGGGATTGAGTCAATAGAAGAAACTGCGGTAGCCCCAAGCAGTTTCTCTTGAAGAGCCCACACATGGACTCACATACTCAGACTCAATCCCTCTGGGCTCCAGTAGCTTGTAGGGCACCCAGTGGCATGAAGGAGTGAGGCTGAGGGGTCTGGCATCAAGGTAAGCAGAGGTCATTGTCCCTTTTCTGGGCCCTTCCCCCACAGATACTGCAGACTGGTACTGTATGTAATATTCCATCAACCTGGCTAACACTATTTGTACATGGAGAAACCTAGAGACTCTGCCCCACCCAACTTATGGGCCCACCCAAGCTGCTTTCCATATGAATGGTTCATGCTTCACAACTTCCTAAATCCTCTCAAATAAGCAGCAACTGGCCTCAGCAGATAATCACTTTAAAACAAACTATGCTTCATCTTAAGTCTTGAAACTAAGAACCACCCTGTACTGCAAGCCTTTAATATAATGCATTTCCTTCCTTGTTCTCATTTCCTTCCTTGGTCGTTTTCTCTTAGCAACATTTTTTTTTTGCTTTAATGTATATTTCTTTAAAAAGTGAATTCAAGCACTGTGGAAAACAGTATAGAGTTCCTCAAAAATAATAAAAATGGAACTGCCTCTAGACTCAGTAATCCCACTTCTGTGAAGATATCCTAAGAATCCTAAAACACTAACCAGAAAGAATATATGCATGTCTATGTTCATTGCATCATTATTTACAACAGCCAATATCTGTAAACAGCCCAAGCGCTCATCAGTAGATGAGTAGATACAAAAGCTGTGGTATATTTACACAATGGAATACAATGTGGCCATAAGAAAGAGTGAACTTTTACCTTTTGGGACAGCATTAATGGACCTGAACATTATTATACTAAGTGAAATAAGTCAGTCAGAGAAAGACAAATACCATGTATGGGATCTAATTAACAAAATAAACTGACAAACAAAATAGAAACAGAAGCATGGATACATGGAATAGACTAACAGCTGTCAGAGGCAAGAAGGGGGAGAGATTAGCCAAAGAACATATATGCATAACCCATAGACACAGACAGCAGTTCAGTGATAGCCAAAGGGAAGGGGGTACATGGAGCTGAGTGGAGGAGGGCAAAGTGGCGGGGGTGGGGGTGATGACATCTGTAATAGTGTCAGTATTAAAAATAAATAAAAAAGCACCAAGACAATGAAATATGGCCCAAATGAAAGAACAGATCAAAATTCCAGAAAAAGAACTAAGTGATGAAGAAATTGGCAACCTATCTGATACAGTGTTCAAAACACTGGTAATCACAATACTCACAAAATTGATTGAGCTCTGTCACAAAATGAAGGAAGAAATGAGGGCTATACAAAGTGAAATAAAGGAAAATATGCAGGGAACCAACAGTGAAGGGAAGGAATCTGGGACTCAAATCAATGATTTGGAACAAAAGGAAGAAATAAACACCTGACCAGAACAGAATGAAGAAATAAGAATGGAAAAAATGAGGAGAGGCTTAGGAACTTCTGGGACAAATTTAAGTGTTCCAACATCCAAATCATAGGGACACTAGAGGAGAAGAGGAAGAGCAAGATATTGAAAACATATTTGAACAATAATGAAGGAAAACTTCCCCAGCCTGGCGAAGGAAATAGATTTCCAGGAAGCCCAGAGAGTCCCAAAGAAGTTGTACCCAAGGAGGAATACACCAAGGCACATCATAATTAAATAACCCAAGATAAAAGATAAAGAGAGAATCTTAAAAGCAGCAAGAGAAAAGGAGACAGTTACCTACAAAGGAGTTTGCATAAGACTATCAGCTGATTTCTCAAAAGGAGTCTTATAGGCAAGTAGGGGCTGGAAAGAAGTATTTGAAGTCATGAAAGGCAAGGACCTACATCCAAAATTATTCTATCCAGCAACACTATCATTTAGATTGGAAGGGAAGATAAAGTGCTTCCCAGATAAGGTCAAGTTAGAGGAGTTCATCATCACCAAGCCCTTATTATATGAAATGTTAAAGGGACTTATCTAATAAATAGAAGGAGATAAAAAACTATAAACAGTAAAATGACAACAAACAACTATCAACCTAAAAAACAAAAACAAACTAAGCAAACAACTAGAAAAGGAACAGAAGCACAGAGATTGAGATCACATGGAGGATTATCAGTGGGGAGGGGGAAGGGTTGAAAGGTACAGGGAATAAGAAGCATAATAGGTAGGCATAAAATAAATAGGGGTAGGTTAAGAATAGTATAGGAAATAGAGAAGCCAAGAACTGATATGTGCAACCCATTGACATGAACTAAGGGGTGGGGGAATGCTGTAGGGTGAGTAGGGCAGTGCAGGGAGGAGGGGGATAAAGGGGAGAAAAAATTGGTCCACTGTAATAGCATAATCAATGAAATATACTTTAAAAAGGTGGCAAAATCTAACTACTAGCAATAAAATAATAAAATAAATAAAAATAAAGAAGAAAAGTGAATGATTTTTTACCATACCTAGATTTGTTAACATTGTTCTTCAAGTTTCTTTAAAAAGAGAATATTTTATTATGACTACATTATTTTATTCTGTCAGCCTGATGCACATCAAGATATAAGTTGCATATTTATTCATGTTCCCATAAAATCAGAACATTTCCAGCCTCTCTAATCCAGTAGGTGGTAAGGCTTCTACACTTTAGTAGGCTGTCCATTAAAAAGCTCCTATAGAGAAAGCAGTTAATACTCCTTGTCCTAATCATGGGAGTTTTCCTTTTCCCTCCATAGGACAACTAATTAGCTCTGGACCAGTGTGTAGTTGCCTTGTGGTGTGTGTGTGTGTGTGTGCACGCGCATGTGTGTATCCCAACCCCCCAACTATTTATTTCATTCTGGTTCTGGAAAGCATATATATATATGCAGTTTCTCCTGTTCTTCACCAGGCAACCTCACAGGTTGGCATGTTATTATTATTATCTTTATCTTTATGACAAGATTTGTAAGTTCCCCCTATCTACACAAACACACCTATGTCTGATACCCTCCACATATCATCAACTGCATCTGCCTCTGGCAGTGCTATTACGTTTTTTGCGTTGTCTAGTCTCAGGGTTCCCTGTGGTCACGTTGAGCAGCGCAGACCGGCAGGAGAGGGTAAGCCCAGGGCCAAAGTGTGAGAGAGAGCTAGGTTGAGAAGTTGAGTGTTACAATTGAGTTTTAAGGTTAGAAATGTAACAGGATCTCTAAAATAAATATATTTGATTTAAGGTTGACAAAAGTTTACAAAATAAACCTAAGTAATACATGAAGCACAGGGTTTCAGAGTCAATTGATGGAAAATGGAGTACATCTTAAGCAGGTGAAAGTCTAAATTTCAACCAACCAACCATACAGCATTTCCAAAAGACAAAGGAAGAGAAATCCAGGGAAAAATGATTTGTTCGTGGGTCTTAGCAAAACAGAGCCCTTATTAAGGAGAACACGTGAGGATCCATGTGGATTTTTCTAATTTACATAAGTTGTATAAATTAGAGATGAATACAACCCATGTTGATTTCATAATCTGTGTTTTCTCATTTATTTGTTTCATTTCTGGACCTGGACTAGGTTACAGTTGGAATAGTCAGCAGAATTCAATGGGTGAAGTGCATAAAGAGAAAAAGAGTTCCTGATACCTTATGATAGATTTTTTTTTAGCAAGAAAAGTTTTTACTTTTTTTTTTCCTCCCATATCCCCTCAAACAAACTAAAATACATTATCTGTTGCTAAATGTTTGTAGTAGAATTAAGGATGCATATTATTTTCTGATATTTAAATAAATGCAAATATTAAATTTGGAGATTTGACCTCAGTCTCAACTGTAGTATTTAAACAACAGTGCAGTAAGTGTCAAAGAAATTATTTTTATCAAATACAATATCTTTGCTATAGCAAAAATCTGAACTTGCAGTTCAGCAGGTACATCATTTAAAGTGGGTTAGTTTTCTTTATTATCTACTTTTAGCCCCTAGACAAAACAAGCATAATAAATAAAACAAATATTTAAAAATGATTAAATAAGTTATAGATTTATGATAGTTTATAATGTGACCTCCTTAAGAAACTTACTGACTTTTCTTTTAGGGATTACATTTGTGCCCAGTCTAGTTTGCAGCTGTTGAGAAATAAGACACATGATTAATTCTATGGCCCTTATTTTTACTCATTTATCTACATTGTTGTAGTATTTTTGTACTTACCTACATTATTGTAATACTTTCATACTTCATGTTGAGTAAAAAGTCTCTTCACAGTTGAAGGAACAATATGTTATTAGTTTTCCTTTGCTGATTTATAGATAGGGACTTGGGCAAAATTGTGAACTAAGATACTTATTTCCTTTTATTCTTCTTATATTGTTTCTCATCTAAAAAATTAATGCCTACCTTACAATGTTATTAGGCTACATTATGCTCAATTACCATTTTTCTTCATTTTCTATTTTTTTCCCTCCTCCCAAATGCCACTGACATGCCAACATGTAGAGAAATATTAAAGCAACTCAGAATTGCTAAATGTTAGTTACAATTTTTATTAAAATAGCTATTTTCTCTTTAATATTCTCTACATTTTTTTTTGTCCCTAACAAAACCTGATGTCAGTAGGCTTCTAGACTGGAAAGGATCTGTCAGTTACTACTGTTACACTGGGGTATATGCTACTACTAATGATTTAAGATAGGATATTATTTTTAATCATAAAGTAGTTATGAGACATCTTTTGCAGGTTAGTCATTTACTAAGGTTATTACATTTGACCTACAATTTATACCCCAGAGAAGACAACCCAGCCTATTTTAAATCATTCCCTGCTAATATGCTAAAACCATGCTTATAAAAATCAATTCATAGTTTATCATTATTGGAATTTAAAGGAATACAACTTGATGATTTCACATACTTAACAAAATATATGCTGCCTTTTCATCTGTTTATTTTATTAATACTATGAAGTTCTTTCTCTTTTCTAAAAACTTCTTTCTTGCTATTCTTTATGATGTCCTTGAATAATTCTAGTTACAAGTTTCTTCTCACCAAATGAACACCAACTCTTTAGGCTGTAAACCCTAGATATAATAATTTTCATTTTTTATTTTAAATCTACTCTTTTTGTGTGCACCAATCTTAACCCACAACATATTTTCTATCATATTACAATTTCTATTATTTGTAAAGCCTTTAGATTTGTGAGATGCTTCCTGTTTAATTAGTAATCAGCTTCAGTAAACCATTACTCACTTCCTCTTTATATTCTTGATCCTGCCACAAGATCTGAGCTACATTTACTATATCGTGAATGATTTACCCAAGTAAGTCTAAACTATCTTTTTTGTTTGTTTGTTTGTTTTTGTTTTTTTAAAGATTTTATTTATCTTTCAGGGAAAGAGGAAAGAAGAGAGAAAGAAAGGGAGAGAGACATCAATGTGTGGTTGCCTCTGGTGCATCCCCTACTGGGGAACTGGCCCACAACCGAGGCAAGTGCCTTGACTGGGAATTGAACTGGTGACCTTTAGGTTTGCAGGCTGGTGCTCAATCCACTGAGCTGCACCAGCCAGGGCTAAACTATCTTTTCAAGAAAAAATTAACTGAAGAATCCATTAGCTGATCTTCTGTTGCAATTATTTATCCTTTTCTACTAATTGTGTGACTGTCTAAAATAAAGTTCTTTATTATTATAATGTGCTAGAAACTGAAGTTAGTAATGTCTGTCAAAATCTCTTACTGATATTCATACACTTTGCTATTTTATTATTTGAGTTATTATTTAGTAAGAAGTCAAATAAATTTTAATATGCTGATTTTAAAGAGGTAATTATTTCTCTGTTCAATAGTTTTAACTAGAGTATATTTGTTGTCTGAGGATCCCTCAGCAACATCTTAACTCACTCTAATTGTGTAATGCAATAGCATAGTCATTCGATGACAGAAGAATGGATTTCCAGCTTCAGATCTATATACTGAAAAAAATTTTACTTAAATCATGTAAGCTCTTTACTTTCAATGTTCTCACTTATAAAATTGAGATAAAATTTTCCACCTCATAGTGATGCTATTAGAAAATACAAGTGTAAAAATTTACCAAGAAAGAGTTAGATAGGATGTAACAGTTTCTTAAAATTAAAAATATGGTTTACCCCAATTAGCATGATCCTCTTGCTTGCCAGACCTTACATTAATTTTAGTTTTAATATCATACTGTGACTAAAAATGTCTATTTTATAGGCAAGAAATCTAATAACAGTATTACATAACAGAGGAGGTATGGTCACAATATTTTTATGAGGATTAAAAGGTATTTTAGCATTATGCCAAGAGTACAATCACTATTTGATAAATGTTAGTTATGATTTTTATTAAAATAGCTATTTTTTTACTCCATACTACTTTTTTCTTTTTTAAAAAAATATTTAATTGAATGTATTGGGGTAACATTGGTTAATAAAATTACATAGGTTTCAGGTGTATGATTGTATAATACATCATCTGTATATTGTCTTGTGTGTTCACCACACCAGATCAAATATCCTTCCATCGCCATTTACCCCTCTTTACCCTCTTCTACTTCCTCTGCCCCACTTCCTTCTGGTAATCACAATACTCTTGTCTGTGTCCATGAGCTTTTCTCTTGTTTGTTTGTTTCGCTTAACTCCATACTATTTTTTGTTAGATATTATATTCAGAAGAAATTGGTTTTATCTCAAAGTACATAGCCACTAGTTGAGTATATATTCTTTTATTCGTTAACTGCTTGAACAATTGGAATCATGGCAAATATTTAATCTTAAAACAAGCTTCCACATTAAAACTGAATTAGGCTGATATCCACTAATGGCTCAGATATCAGGTAAGAGAGGGAAGGAAGATATACCTTAAAGAAACAGAGGAAAGTAGTAAATACATAATTATTATTCAAATCTAAGATGATGTTATGGTTGGTACTTTAAATACAGATGAAAACCTATTTGTTTATATTATTTGATAGTTTGCAGATATGTACTCGTGAACTATCTCAGAAGCCAGGAAATTGGATATATTCCTCAGAGTAGGTTCACTTGATGTATCACTCTTTAAATATTAATCATTCTGATATCGTTTTACTTTTCATTGTCCTAATGAGTAAAGATATCGAGTACTTTCTTTACATTTCACAGTCATTTGGATATCTTCTTTGGTAGAATGCCTCTTTGAGCCTTTTGACCATTAAAAATTCTTTATATATTTTGGATATTAACCCCTTATCAGAGATGTTGTTTGCAAATATCTTTTTTTCATTTGGTTGGTTGATTTTTTGTTTTGTGGTTGGTTTCTTTTGCTATGCAGAAGCTTTTGTAGTTTGATATAGTCCCGTTCATTTACTTTTGCATGTAATATCTTTGCTTTCAAGTTTAAATTTATAAAATCCTCTTTAAAACCAAGGTCCATAAGTTCCATACCCATCTTTTCTCCTATATATTTTATTTTTATTTTCTTTTATTCTAGTTCTTATATTTAGGTCTTTGATTAATTTTGAGTTAATTTTTTAGTATAAGGACATATAATATTCCAGTTTCATTACTTTGCATGGAGCTTTCCAATTTTTCCAGCACCATTTATTGAAGATGATTTCTTTTCTCCATTATATGTTGTTGGCTCTTTTGTCAAAATTATTTGTCTCTATATATGTGAGTTTATTTCTGGACTCTCAATTCTGTTTCATTGGTCTGTGTGTCTGGTTTTCTGCCAGTACCAAGCTGTTTTGATTATTGTTGCTCTGTAGTAAAATTTGAAGTCAGGTTGTGGATACCTCCAACTTTGTTTTTTTTTCTCAGGATTGCTTTAACTATTCAGGGTCTTTTGGGGTTCCATGCACATCTGATGGCTTTTTGTTCTATTTCTATTTCTTTTTAAAAGAATGTCATTGGGATTTTGATGGTGATTGCTTGACTCTGTGTATTTCTTTGGGTTATATGACCATTTTAACTATGTTGATTCTTTTAGGTTTGAATATTGAATATCTTTCTATTGGTGTCTTCTCCAATTTCTTTTATTGATAATAATGTTTTATAGTGTTCAGTGTATGGGTCTTTCACATATTTTGTTAAGTTTATTCCTAGGTATTTTATTCTTTTTGGTTGCAGTTACAAAAAGGAATTGTTTTTTTCTGAAATTTTATTTTTAGTATGCAGGAATGTAGTAGGTTTTTGTATGTTGATTTTGTATCCTGCAAGTTCACTGTATTTGTTTATTGTCTCTAATAATTTTTTGGTGGTGTCCTTAGGGTTTTCTATGTATAGAATCATGGCATCTGCAAAAAAGTGACACTTTTACTTCTACCTTCCCAGTTTGGGGGCCTTTTATTTCTTTCTCTTGACTGATTGGTCTGGCTAGGACTTCCAGCACAATTTTGAATAACAGTGACTAGGGTAGGCATCTTTGTCATGTTCCTGATCTTAGAGGAAAAGGTTTAAGTTTTTCACCATTGAGTATGATGTTAACTGAGGGTTTGTCATATATGGCCTTTATTATGTTGAGGTACTTTCCTTTTATACTGACTTATATTGAGTGTTTTAATCATTAGTGGACATTGTACCTTGTCAAATGCTTTTACTGCATCTGTTGATACAATCATATGATTTGTATCCTTTATTTTGTTAATATGATATATTACATTGATCAATTTGTTTATGTTTAACCATCCTTGTGTCCCTGGGCTAAAACCCATTTGATTGTGATGTATTATGTTTTTAATGTATTGTTGTATTTGGTTTGCTAGTATTTAGGACTTTTGCATCTATGTTCATCAAACAAGTCTCCCTTTTTTTTTGTATTCTTCTTGCCAGATTTTGATATCAGTGTTATGTTGGCCTCTTAAAATGTCAGGAAATATTACCTTTTCTAGAAGGTTTTTTAAAAAGAAAGCAAATTTAAATTCTTTTCATAAAAAAGTTTTTTCAAAGAGGCTTACATAAATGAAAATAGTTTTATGTTGTAAATATAACATACATATTTTTGTCTTGGTGGTGCCACTTACTAGTGATATTACTTGAGCTCAGAGACCACCCATTATTTTTTATTTGTTCATCTGTAGTTGGTGATATTTATAAAATTATTTTCTCCTGCACCAGAGGTTCAAAGGTCTCATTCTGAGTGAATAAGATGTTGCCTTCTAAACCACTCTTATGAGAATGTCTTCACTCCTCCCTCGTTCTTTACTCAGCACCTTTGAGAACTGCTAGTGTCCTATTGATGTATTCTTTTTTAAAACTTGTTTTTATTATTATTTTTATTGTTAACACTATTCTTTGTCTGTGGAGCCTATCACCATTAACATCGACTTGTGGAAATACATAAAATCTTGTCTCTTTTGAAAAGATTTCCTCTCACTGTTATAGTTCATACCTGGTTTTGCTGTTTAAAAATAAATCCCTGCCATTAGTATCTTAGCATGGTGTTTTCCCAGACAGAAAATGTATTTGGTACCCTGGAAACTAATCCCATTATTGGATTTTAAGTATTCTTTTCCTTTGCCCCATGAAACTGACATCCCTGCTCTACCCATCTCAGATTTTTTCACATGCCTTACATTCCTAATATTCAAGGATTTTGATTGTGCTACACTTAAATTTACAAGCTCACTTATAAATATATAACATTACTTCATAGGTAGAGGACACAAACTTTCCATATGTTAAAATTCATTTCATTACTTTCTGAATAAATTTTTTAGAAAACTTATCCTTATGAAACAAATGTAAAACATGACTTTTTATTTTTAAAGTAAGAATTGATAAATGAGCTCATGAGGAAAAGCAGCATTCTCTTGCCTAACCTCTTGCCCATCCACACAGGTAAACTTTATTGCTTTGTCTTTAAGTTTTTATAGGATTTGCGTACATTTGAAAAATATTTCCTTGATTAGTCAACAATAAAAAGAACTTGTTGAGTCCATACCATGAAAGATAAGGATTTATTGACTTAAATACTACTTCTTTTCCACTTCCTTCTTCTAAAACTAGTCTTATATTGTTATTTTTACATTTATTTCTGTTTATTCTGTAAACTGAAACATGAGGTTATATGACAACATGGCATCAGTTAGACTTATCCTGCATATGTGCATCCCATATGAAATATACATATAATATTTTAAAATATCCAAAATTTTATATAAAAACTGGGAAGTAAATAGAGACATAAGCAAATGATTAAAATGGAGATTGCAAACTTGAATACATCTATAACATATAAATAAATGAAACCAACATATTTAATATGTACTGAGCTGTTAACATTGCAACTAGGCACTGACCTAATATATATATGTATATATAACATATAAAATTATTTATTTTCATAACATTATATTATAATATTCTGTACTATATATTATATGGTATATAATACATAATATTATAAAATAATATATCATATCACATTTTATAATTATAAAATTATGGATATTTTAGAATATATAATGTATTATATACTATATTCCACATTATATACCATATAATATATGCCATATTATATATTATATTTTCATAATCATAAAATTATGGATATATTTTAAATTTTTTTATTTTAGATTATTCAGTACAGTTTCTATCTTTTAATCCGATTCCAGCCAACCCACCCATCCCTCCCCACCTCCCTTCCATTTCCAAGCCCCGTAGTTTTGTCCATGTGTCCTCTATATTTGTTCCTGTAAACCCTTCCCTTCTCCCCTGAAATTCCCTCCCCTCTCCCCTCTGGTCACTGACATCCCGTCCTCTATTTCAGTGACCTTTGTTATATTTTACTTGTTTCTTT
>CM052542.1:123087561-123132368 GCA_028533065.1 Trachops cirrhosus
GTGCCTTGCGTAGGTGCTTACAGACCCTGTGTGGGTGCCTCTTTGTCCTCACTCCTCTCTCTGTGCCACCTGGTGAACTGGGCTCCCCAGGTGCTGCTCAGTCTTTGTTTGGCTAGGGAGGGAGCGGATGACCCAGCTCCCACCCTCGCTGATCCACGTAGTCTCCTTACCCTCAGGTTTTTCAATGTCCGCTGCAATTTTTGATTTCCGATTAGCGATTATTTTTCCCTCTCTGGGTGTGGGAGATGCAAAATCTGCTCCTTCCTACCACGCCGTCATCTTCCAGCCAAATTATGGATATTTTATAATATATGTACATATATATATTAGGTCAGTGCCTAGTTGCAATGTTAACAGCTCAGAACAAATTAAATATGTTGGTTTCATTTATTTATATGTTATAGGTGTATTCAAGTTTGCAATCTCCATTTTAATCATTTGCTTATGTCTCTTATTTACTTCCCAGTTTTTTCAACCATAATCTTGATTCTGTTTTGCAAAGCTGGTACCTCAATCCTGCTCCATGAAGAATTAGAATATAAGCACCCTGACCTTTTTTCTCCAACTTCAATCTCCCACAGTCAGCAATGCTTTCATTTTTACATTTTCAAGGTTGTTAACAGTTACATTGAAGATAAAAACAAGATATTCTTGGTTGATTTATAGGAAGCTATAAAAGTAGAACACTAATCAAAAGCATTTGTATTATTATAACAATTCTTATGATTATGTACTCTTTATTTCTTGACCATAGTGTTCTATTATTATATTTGATTTTTTAATGATTTCAATGTTTTGACTCCTAGGCACTTCAAAGGAGAATTTTCCTATGACCAAATCTAAAGAATTATCTTTTCATGCTGGGCATTCTTTGGTAATATTTTTCCCCACATTTTAGATTTCTTTACATCTGGATGCTGAGTTAGTTCATGGGAGGTTTATAATTATTTTTTGAGTTTCTTATTGCAATTCTTTGTTGTTACAAGTAAAATTATGTCCTGTTAAAAATCATGCTATGCATTGAAAAATGATACATAACCCTAATTCGAAATGTTTACTTGCTGGTATTCTGGGTTGTCCCTGCTCTTTGAAGAATCTTAAATCTTCTCACATTCTTTCCCTTCAGTTTGCTAGAATATTTCCTGAAGTAATTTAAGAGTGGAACAGATACGATAACATTTCGGAGTCCTTGTGTATTTAAAATACATTTGTTCTCTCCTATATTTGAGAGTTTTATCTCCAGTTGTAGAATTCCAGTTTAAGAATAATTTTATTTCTCAAAACTTTGAAGGCAATTCTCTATCATCTTTTATCATCTAATATTGCTATTAAAAGAATTGTTTTTGTTTCCCATTATGCCTTGTTTTGTTTATTGTAGAACAGCTGGCAGTAAATAATTTCTGTAAAGAAAATATTTTAAACTTTGCATACCATAGAGTCTCTGTCTCTGCTATTGTAGTATGGCTGTGTGTCAATAAAATAACTAAAGGAAAATGAATTTAAATTTTACATAATTTCTAGGTGTCTCTTCACTTTTTCAATAATTTGTTAAAAAGTATTCTTAGATGTTAGGCCATAAAAATTCAATATGGGGAATGGATTTGAATTATGGAAAGTAGTTGATTGACCCTTATTTTGAATTTTTTTATATCTTTCTATATGGGTATTGTTAGTAAATTGCATAATGTGTTGTTAACACATCTGTCCATTTAGCCAATTTTTATTTACTCTATAAGGCATTATTAAACCCACAAATGAAGATCTGGAAAAATGCAGGTGAATTTGTTTTGTGGTGACATGATATATGGGGACACTGGCATAGCTCTCTTATGATCAAACCTAAATATCAGACTTTCAACTAAACCCCTGTTTTCACTTTCACTCTAAGTAGCAGGTGTCAGTCAACTCTAACCCAGCAGGCGGGGCCTGAGTCCCACTTCACTGTCTTCTTGGTGAGCTTTTCCCGCAGATTTGAACCACAAACTTGCTCCATACAATTTTCATCTTTCTCAAATTTGTTAAATTGTCTTTTCAGCTGATAACAACACCCAAGCCTGAGCATCATCTTCTTCTCTTCACTCTTGTTGATTTACTCCTTTGTGGGCTTTCACAGTTTTATTTCAGCAGGGTTACAGATAGAATAGGAGGCACATATATGTAATTACACTGTTACCTTGAATGAATATCCACCAGTTTACTTTTAAATGAGATTTATATTCACATGATAATATGATAAATATTAGACTGACTTACAATGGTTATAACTGTTTAGTCCTCTAAATTGAGTGTAGGTATGATAGTGGCTAAAGTTCAGAAGCAAGAGCTATCCAGATATATTCTTGTTTTATTGGTGTACAAAAGTTGTCACTAAAGTAAAAAGGAAAATCTCCCATGAAGTCTATTTTACTGTTTATAATGAAAAACTATTGAAAACTGCTTTATAGTGTTTATTGTTGTTTATATGTTATACATCTCTCTTTAGGGGGTTCTAAGAATATTTTATTGTCATCAGAATTTTAATAGTGTGACTTATAGCAAGTGTAGAATGTGGGATCATTTTTTAATACTTTAAGATGTGCCACTGCTGTGAAAATATGCACACTTCTTTGTAAATATTGCTAAGACAAATTCTGTAAGAAACTACAGTGCCCTGATGCCCTTTACTAGTCAACTTACCACATTAGCAATGCATTCATGAATTCATAACTCAGTCTTCCCATTGAGATGTTAAACCAAAATCCTGACCCTGAGTCATTATTATTTCCTTCATTGTAATTCTTGAGAGTGTATAAGATAACCAGAAAATCTTGCCTAATTTTCAACTCCAAAATTTGTCATGACATTTAATATAGCTTACTTTGATAAGGATATTATTTTTATTTTGTCCTGTCTTCTCATCCCTGTCTTGCTCTAAATTTTGAATCTTTGGTTTACTACCTTTATTTATCAGATATAATTGCTGACCGTTGTTTTCTATACTTATAAAAATGGAAATGTGAAGAATGTAATTATCTTAGTCTGGACTTGAGAATAATGGTCAGTCCCAGAATTTGCTTTTTGTCTTCTCTAGTTTTAAATGCTGATATGTGATATGAAAAATATAAATAAATGAGTCCCAAAATAGAAGGGGATAATTAGAAGAAGATTTAGTCTTATGTGTGTATGATCAAAGAAAGAAAAGAGAGGAGTATTTTAGCATAAATTAATAATATATGAGGTAGTAGTAGTGAGGCTGTAGGATTCCTTCTTTGGAGTAAAAGAAAATATTACAGCTGCAATGTTGGAAATTAAGAAAAACAAATGTACCAACAAGCAAACATAAGCTTAGTCATTTGACACATATAAAAGATTGGAAGTGGTTAGCCAATAAAAATTCTCATTTCTTTGAATACTGAGACTTCTGGAAAGGCTGCTAAATCATTGGTATGGTGTTTATGTTCTATAATTATTACCAGTTATAATTAGACTTGCACACTACAAAGAGTTTTCTTGCATTTCTACTAAAACTCAGTAGTGGTATGACTGTAGTTCATATGCTCTTTTTTTTAAAAAAAAATGGATTCATCATTAAATACAAGTCTTAATTAAGGACAGGACAGAAGATTGCTTTTCTGGCACAGGCATGGACATCTTAGGATTTTTTTTTACTTACACTGTCTGCAAAAATGAAATATAATGCCTCAGGATACATTTTGTATCACAGAAAACTAATGTTGAGAGACTCTTGGTGACTGATCATAGCTAGCATATACATGTGGTGATTATTTTTAATATTGATGCTATGATTCACTCAGAAAAATATAAGGAGTTTCTTTCTATGAATTATACTTGCGAGACTGTAGTGAGGTAACTTGCTTGTAGTGTCTTTTTTAAAAAATCGTTTATGCTATTACAGGTCCCACTTTTTCTCCCCTTTTCCCACCTCCACCCCGTCCCACCCTCTCTCCATATTGTTGTCTGTGTTTATGGGTTGTGCATAAATGTTTGTCTTTTTAATGTAGAAACAGGAATTGCTTTCAAACAGAAAAGAATCAATTTGTCAACTGCAAGCGGTTATTGAAAGAAAGGTAACATTTTATAAGTAACAAAGTGTTCCCTTGAGGAAATACTGAATTCTTGTGAGGGCAGTGAAGAGCAAGAGGGAAAAGGAGACAGTGTTGGTTTTGCTTAGGGCTAAGTTAGTCTTTGCATCAGCATGATCAGAATTTGTACCTGACTGGTGTGAACCTTAGCTCTGGTGCTTACTATGTTTCCTGGTCATGGGACTGGGTTCTATTTATCCTCTGCTACTGCATCTTCAAAATGAATGTAGCTGTGAATGTCCAATAAACATCAGGTTTATGTACAACTGAGGCCACAGAGCACAATTCGGCTTAAAAGTAATATACTGAATAGCTTAGCACTGTCAACTTCCCACAGTGATTTTTCTTTCCCTTCAAAACTTGTGCCCCACAGCAGAACAGAAGGGATACTCTATGGAATTATTTTGTTTAAATCCTTTCAAGCTGCTTCTTGAAAAGGAGAAACAGACATCTTTCTGAGAGTTAACTCTGTCAGTGGGAAACTCTCAGGAGATAATGTGGCCTCTGTATCTCCTTCTGCATTTCTTCCGAAGTCTGTGGACACTGCAAACAGTTGCTTTCTCTCTCTCCTCCTTAGCTTAGACCAGAGGATCATTGTTAAAATGAGTTTCAGCTCCAATTTCAAGTGGCTTAATTCTTGGAGTTACAGAATACTAAATGATCTCTGGATATTTGTAACTGTCGCATTGCATGCAAGATGCCTTTTCCTTTAACATTGTTATGGAAGGGTTTTTAGAGTGCTTGAAGATGCAGGCTGTGAAAGAATTCACAAAGAGAAGAAAGTGTAGAGAGTAAAGATTGTATTCACTTTCCAGGAAAGGAGAGGTGCATAGTTGGGAGAGATACACCAGCACAGAGGGGCGGGGCTTTGAGTTTTTATTGGATGGTAACTGGACTAAAAAGAGGGGGTTGCTGTTGTGTGGCCCCTGGGCTCTTGGGGGCATTGTAACAAGGGGCTGCGGTTTGTTCCAAAGCTTTCTACTGCCTGTGGCTGTAGGGACCTGGTTAGTTATGTTCTGTTCTTGTTTTCCAGTAATTTCGAGTTCTGGGGACAAGCACAGAAGAGTAAATGGCAGTCATGTTTAACAAGGTCATAGGGCTGCTTGGCACATGGTGCCACCAGCGCAAATGGGGCTGACTTTGTCCTTTCAGTGATTACTTTGGTACCAAGAATGGCAATCACATTAATCAAATGCTGAACAATAAGTTTAACAAACATCTTTTTAAATATTTTTCTATGACAAATCTCTCAAAAAAACAAGGTGCAAAATTCAACAGGGCAGAGGATGGCCCACATAGAATATCCATAGTAAAAATAAAATTTTTTATCCATAATAAAAATGCTACCAAAGGTTTATAAAAATATATTTTTACTTTCAGGAATTGATAATTTTTTTCAAGAGGCAATTTATAAAATACAACTGCTATGCAATGATAGACATATTCATGACAAGTGATAAATAAAGACATTCAGAATAAGTAACTGGAACTTGGCGAGTGTGGGATGCTGATTCATTTTCCCTTTGTATATTTATCACTGTGAAAAATTAAAATGACAATTACATTTGCTGCATCATGTTTGACTGTACAAACAGTTTATGGAACTTTTTTATTGACATTAAAAAGCATAGTATTTGAGAAAGGATTCATTTCCAAATTGATGCACATATATCAGTTTCAACCCTCAAGGGTTTTGTTCTTGATTTTTGTAAGTGTGGCATGTCTTTTTACAGAATCAAATTGTGAATCTATCCCTTTTTACCTGTGTGACCTTAAAGAAAAATTTCTTAAAGGTGCTGAGTGCACGTGTAAAATAAAAACTTGGCTAATTTTGTATGGCTAAATAAAAACTTGGCTAATTTTGCAGATAAAGATTAGAAATAATACATATATAACAAATATCATAAGCCTGTCCAACCTGGAGATAAATATAATTGAAAATGACACTCTGTGTTACAGCCCTCACCTGAGTGACTATCAGGATTTGCCCCCCTTATTATTATTGTCAGATGATTGCTAGGCATTCTTCGATGATTTGTACATACATACAAAAAAGTGTATTCATGTTATTGTGCTTCCCATATCTTTTGGAGATCAGCTTCAGTCAAGCAGTTTTAGGGGAAAACCTTAGTCCATTTGCTGCCAAAGAAGACTGCTTTCCTGTCATTCTGAGTCTTTCGCATAACCTCTGCTGAGTGTTTGGGTGGAGGAATAAATGCAGATAATGACTGTGTCTCTGGCCTTGAGCCTGATTTGATCATAACCAAAGCATCGAAGCAGCAGTGGCTGTGGCCTGAATCTTACAAATTTCTCCCAGATCACAACTGTGAACTGTCTTGTCCAAAATCACACAGCCAGGATATATCAGAGCTGGACTCAAACTCACCTTTTATTATTATTTTTTAATTAATTGTTTTGCATTACATTGGTTAACAAAATTGGATAATTTCAATTGTACAATTCCATAATACATTACCTTTTAAACTACAGTTAAGTGAGTTTGCAGTATAGTACATTTTCTTTTCTGTTATGAATGAGTCTCTGCTTCCTATGGCCCCCTGCCTGCTACCAGTGTAAGGACTGGTAGGATGTAAAGGAAGACAATCATGTATCCAAACATGCAGAGATGTTTGAGTGCACACAAACACATATACCTTTTTTTTTCTATTAATGCATTTAGTTTAACAGTGAACTGAGGGCAAGCCAGATTTATGTAGAGAGTATTGTTTTTTTCTGGTCAAACAACTATTTTGTCAATGTTTGTGAAACTTCAGGGTTAATCAATCACACTAATACTGAAAATAATGGTTTCTGATTTATAAACGTCTCTTTTCATTTACTAATCACTTACATTCTTCAAATTGCGACTTCTACATAGATCAGTCTTCATTGTTCTGTTTCCTATGGAAGAGAGCAGGAAGAATAGGGACGGCAGGGATTCTTTTCATTCCTATGATGTGATCTGTTTTCTCACTAAGTTTCATTTGGTGGTTGCTATTGTTTTTTTTTTTTAAATTTTATTTTAATTGTTGTTCATGTACAGTTTTCTGTCTTTTACTCCCATCCCAGCACCCCCCAGCCCTCCCTACCTCCCTCGCATTTCCACCCCCCTAGTTTCTGTCCATGTGTCCTTTATACTTGTTCCCGCAAACCCTTCCCCTTTCCCCCTGAAATTCCCTCCCCTCTCCCCTCTGGTCACTGTTAGCTTGTTCTCTATTTCAGTGTCTTAGGTTATATTTTGCTTGTTTGTTTGTTTTGTTGTTTAGGTTCCTGTTAAAGGCGAGATCATATGGTATTTGTCTTTTACCGCCTGGTTTATTTTGCTTAGCATAATGCTTTCCAGTTTCATCCATGCTGTCACAAAGGGTAGGAGCTCCTTTCTTTCTGCTGCATAGAATTCCATTGTGTAAATGTACTATAGTTTTTTTATCTATTCATTTACTGATGGGCACCTAGGTGGTTTCCAACACTTGGCTATTGTAAATTGTGCTCTATGAACATTGGTGTGCATAGGTTCTTTTGGATTGGTGTTTCAGGGTTCTTATTGTTTTTAATTGACTTTATTTTTAGAACAGTTTCAGATTTACTACAATATTGAACAGAAATCAGAGAATGCCCATATCCCTCTTTTCCCACAAATGCATAGCAGCCTATGCATTCTCAAAACCCTCCACCATCAGTTTTTACAACAGACGAACCTGCATTGCCACATCATTATCATCCAAAATCCACGATTTCCATTACTGTTCATTCTTGGTGTTGTACAGCATGTGGGTTTGGGCAGTTTTGTAATGACTTGTATCCACCATTATTATATCATACAGAAGAGTTTCACTGCCCTAAATAAACTCTGTGCTCAGCCTATTCATCCCTACCTCCCCTCAACCCCTGGCAACTACTAATCTCTTTACTGTCTCCATAGTTTTGCCTCTTCCAAAATGTCATATAGCTAGAATAATACAGTATACAACCTTTTCAGATTGTCTTCTTTCACTTTATAATGTATATATAACATTACTCTTTTCATAGCTTAATAGCTCATTTGTTCTTAGCACTAATATCCCATTATCTGGATGCACTGCCATTTATTTAACCATTCCCCTAATGAAGGGAATCTTGGTTGTGTTCACATTTTTGCAATTATGCAAAAAGCTGCTCTAAATCCTTGTACAGGTTCTGGTGTTGAGATAAATTTTCAGCTCCTTTAGGTAAATATTAAACAGCATGGTTGCTGAATAGTTTGCTGAGGAGTATATTTAGTTTTGTAAAAAGAACAAAACAAACAATAAATGCCAAACTATCTTCCAAGATGGCTGTGTCATTTTGCATTTCCACAGGCAAGGGGAGCTCCTGTTCCTCCATATCTTTGCCTGCATTTGGTGTTGTCAGTGTTCCAGATTTTGACCCTTTTAATACATTGGTAGTTGTATCTCATTTTTTTTTAATTTGCACTTTTGAAGATGGCATATGATGTGGGAAATGTTTTCATATGCATATTTGCCATCAGTATTTCCTCCTTGGTGAAACTTCTGTTAAGGTCTTTGGCCTTAACATTTTTTAATGGAGTTGCTTTTTTTCTTATGGTTTCAGTTTTAAAAGTTGCTTGTGTAATCTGGATGAGTTCTTCATCAGATATGTCTTTTGCAACTATTTTCTCACAGACTGTGACTTGTCTTCGCATTCTGTTCATCTTGCTAAGCTTAAAGCATAGGGCAAAAAAATTGTTGCTGTCTCGATGCCAGGTCTGACACTTCTGCATTTCCCTTCTAAGTTGAGTAATGAGGAAGGAGGATAGCCAAGTAGGCTACAGGACAAACAGAAGTAGGGAGTGAATGCTGATTTTCTCTCCCATCAACCAGTTTGTTCTTAAACTTAATAGATGATACTATCACCTCACATGCTTCAAAATCCCAATTTAAAGGAGTGTATATGGGGAAATTCTTTTTTCCTGCTTGGTCAACCACTTCCTAGCCACTTCCCTGTTTTTTCTCAGATACTCCCTGTTTAGTTACTTGTGTTTACTTAGAAAAAAAAGTTTTTCACATTAAAGTTAATGTAAATATATGCCTCCTTTATGCAGAAAAGTTAGCATAACACGTGCAATGTCCTATACATTGTTTTTTATTTAATAGTAGGTATATAGTTTGACAAATAACTTCCCTTTTGTTTGTTTGTTTTCCAAGGTGTTCCACTATGGGAGGATACCATAATTAATTTAACCAGTCTCATTTTGGTGGACTTTCAAGGTTGTCACTAGTATTTTTCTTTAAGGAAGTTGCAATGCATGTGTGTGCCTACATGTATGTATATTAATGTATTAATATATACATATGTGTATTGCTATACACATGTATAGGTATGCAATATATATATTTATGTATGTGTGTTTTCATATATATAAGTTTACCTATAGAAAATATCATAGAAATGTAACTGATTGGTGAAACAGAATGTGCATTTATTTTGATGGGTACATAGAACTCCCCTCCATGGGTGTGTAACAGTAGTTATGAGAGCACCAATCTACATAAGTGATGCTACAGTGGTATCAAGCATTTGAACCTTTGCCAACTGGAGCTGGGTCTTTTAATTCAATCAATTTTATAGGCTGTAATGACTAAGCTTGCTGAAATACAAAGACATTCTTTTTAAGGAGCAAGAACATTCTTTTAAAAACATTTTATGGCTTTTAAATGAAAAAATATATAGCTATTGTTCCTTAAATATTCAGGATTTTTTATCTTCTTATATTTTCCCCTATGTTATCACAGAGGAATACGTACTAAAACCCTTTTGTTTTCATTATAAAGGAACACATTTTAAAAGTTGGCTACACCCACAGTAATTGTCAGTTGCAGGATTTTGTCATAATTATGTTTTTTAGGAGAGCAAGAGAAGCATTTTATTCCACTAGATCACACTAAGTGCCACATCCTGAGAAATCCCCAATGCCACCAGCACTGCAGTGTCTGCCTGTCCCTTGAGAGGTGTTACATTTCCTTCCTTTGGAATTTGTGCAATACTTTACTATTGCAAGTCTTGAGAAAATGACCACATAAATACCAGTTTTTTATTGACCACCAATTTATACTATGAGTCAATCTTAAGCTGGGTAGAAACTTTACCATCTTTCATCGAATGTTTGATTTTGATTTTATTCAATGTGTTCTAATCTAATGGGATAGTACAGTTTTTCAGGTCCAACATTCATTCAGAAATTACATAGGCTTCTGAGATGAAGGTGTTAAATTATAATTCTCATACTTCTTAGAAAGAGGTTGTAACTCAAAAAATGCTTTACATACTATTAGGGTCTAATTGGACTAGATCATTGTTTGTGGGGAATAGAATGAAATACCATAAAAATTTATTTATTTGAGGGTATCTTTTATATATGAAAATATATGGATAGATGATATACATAAAAGTAGATATATAAATATCTGTCCATTTTGATGTCATGTACAACAAACATTATTTTCATACCACTTGTTAAAAATAAAAATTAGGAAGTCAAATAATAGTTTAGGCAATATAAAGAAAATTTTATGTCAATACTAACTGATAGAAAACCAAAGGGGCATCTTTGAATCAACTCCTTATTCTCCTACTTTAGTTTATTTTTGTACTTGATTAATAATACGAGGCAGAATCACCTCCAGCCTTTGTAATACTAGAGTACCTTTTATTCAGTCTCATTAGGATTGATATATTTTACAAAGGTGAATTCAAAACCCTGTATTTGATCATCAACTCTATTTCTATTCCAATTATAAATGGGTGCAGTAATAATGTAGTCTTAGTAGCCTATTAAAATTTACTCCTGTTTTCGGTCACCGTATAAAGCCGTAAACTTTCTGTCATATTATTCAAACCAATACACTGAGTATAAAAGCTTATGAAAAGGTTATGAAAAAAGAAGCTTATGAAAGCTTAAAAAGATCATGAATTTATGGATGGTTTGGAGATATGTGCACTCACAGGCTTTTGACTGCATCTCAAAAGTTTATTAGTCCTAGAAATATTTAAAATTTCTTCCTCTTCCCCACTTCAGAGCAGACTTCATCTCTTCACTTGAAAAGTAAAGTCTGAATATCATAGCTCTTTTTTAAAAAGTCTAAACCAGTGACAAACAGGCATTTTTTTTAAAATACCTGTGAATTCTACTTCACTTTTATATATACTAGATAAATAATTCCCTTCTGGAGTATAAACCTAGGGACTTTCATCTGTTCTGTTCATTGCTATTTTGGCACAAAGAAGAATGATGTTTGACACACAGAAAGTTGCCCACAAATGTATGTTGAATAAATGACTGAACATAAAGTGATGTTAATTCCTATCAAACCAGTTGATAATAATTCATTAGAGGTTTTGTCTGCCCTGGTTGGTATAGCTCAGTGGATTGAGTGCAGGCTGCAAACCAAAGGGTTGCTGATTCAATTCTCAGTCAGGACATATGTGTGTGTTGTGGGCCAGATCCCCAGTGGGGGGTGCCTGAGAGGCAACCACACGTTGATGTTTCTCTCACACTCTTTCTCCTTCCCTTTCCCTCTGTCTAAAAATAAAATAAATAAAATCTTTCTTTAAAAAAAATTTGTCTTAGTCTGTTCAAGCTACTATAACAAAATACCACTGGAGAGCTTGTAAACAACAGAAATTTCTTTCTCACAATTCTGGAGTCGAAGTCTGAGATCAGGGTGTCAGTAGAGTTAAAGTGAGGGCCCTCTTCCAGGTCACATATTTCTTATATCCATACAAGATGGGAGGGACTAGGGAGCTCTAGGAGTTGTCTTCTACAAGAGCAGTGATGTTATTAAGGAAGTCTCTACCCTAAGGAGTAATCACCTACCTTCTAACACCATCACCTGGTGTTAGGATTCCAATGCATGGATTTAAGGAGACACAAACATTCAGACCATAGCATTATTGATACAATAAATAAATTTGTTTTAAATTTGTGATGGGTTAGAGTTATAAATACAATGGTATTAATATATAGACTATGTGTTTAACAATTCAAACCTCTTTTTGTTTGTTTTTCATAAAGGTTCAGTTTATCCATTAGAGATATACATACTACCTGATGGTCATCACTTAAAATGTATGGATTCACTTCCTGCAACTTCAAGGAAAGTAGATTTTTCTTTTACTTTTTTCACTTTAATTATGCAAGCCACTAACCCAGTTAAATTTTCTCTTTGTTTTTTGTTGTTGTTATTGACTAATTCATTTGGCAAGAATTAAGTCTTACCAGAGAAAAGGAATACTTAGAAAGAGTACATGACATTTATTTCCAAAGTAAACAGTTAAAATTTCCCCAAACAATAGTGAAGATTAGAAGTTTCACATTACTCTGGATCTGTGTTATCCTCATAGACATTTAAGTAGTTTAACAATCACAAAATATTTCTTAGATTCTTGTATTAAATCTCAAGTGTTATTTTATACTCTAGCCTTTCTTCCAGTTTATCAATCTCTCTATCTTAGATCCAAAGCCATTCTTTACATATTTGATTCCCCTAAAATCATTTCTACAGATTTCTCTTATTTGTATTGTTTTTCACACTTCCTATTATCTGGCCACACTCCTTACCACTCATATATGCACACATCTGGAAATATTTTTGTCTATCAGTTATTCTAGAACAGTATTTTAGGACTATTAAAATGTCCAGAACTACAAAAAAATGTGTGAAATGTCAAAAAAATCCAAAATCCTGCTGAATATAGACATGAAACATGAAAATCAGAATCAATATTCATTTACATAAATATCTACAAGCATGATGTTATGCCAATTTACCAACCACATGTCAAATCTCTTATAGTAATATGTAAATTATATTCAGTGAGGAAGTGAATAGATACAATTTAATAATTACTTGAACTGGGATGTGACTTGTTACATAATAAGAGCAATGAGACCACATGACTTCATTAAGCACGGGTTTGTTGTATTCTTCATGCTTCTCTGATGATCTTATGTTTTTCTCTTTAATCATAAGTCACATCACCATTACTTTTGTCTGTAAAAATGTCCACCTTTTCTAATCTCAAATATCATAGGAAATGAAATGTTCTCTCAATTCCCCAAACAGTCTATTATTCCTTTTCCAATTCCATAGCTCTCTCTTTATACTTTTATTTATAATTATATATGGTCATTATTTTGCCATACTCTTGATTCACATGAATGTGAAGTTATCTAGGAAGGAGCCTTACAGTGTGCCCAACATAGAAGATCCATTCATTACTTTCAGAATGAATCAATGGATGTTTACTATCTCTTTGATCAAGTTACTACCCAGATCTGACATTCTCAGGAGAACCAGGGAAAATCTTTTTCCTCTTAGATGATTTACTTCAAAGTATGTGGTACATTGTATTGAAAACTGATGGCAAACAGATCAGAAAAGGGCCATAGAATTGAGAATAAATTCTACATTTATGTCATCTTAATGGAATTTCATAGCCACTGAAAGATACTCCTTGACTAATATCAGACCAAAATGCCAGGTGGTATTGTCACTGCAGCACGGTTAACCATTTCAGGGAAAAACTGTAGACTGACTATAGCAACCAAGAAGTAGTAACGGGCATAGTAGTTGTTACTGTTACTTTCTATTACACAAAACAACATATTATGTATAATTAGTAATAATATTTGTTAATTTTACCTAAAGTTATAATGCATACAATGTTCATTAATTCTGTCATGTACTAGGTGTTTTGATAATCAGTCTACATAGAAGTGCCATTTACTTTGATTTTTTTATTTTTATTGATTTGAGGTAGAGAGAGAGAGAACATTGATTTGTTCTTCACTTATTTATGCATTCACTGGTTGATTCTTGTATTTGCTCTGACCAAGGATGGAACCCACAACCTTTGCATATCTGGATGACACTCTAACCTACTGAGGTACACAGCCAGGGTTTTAATGTCCTTTTCTTTCATCTACAAGTACTGGCACAATGTTACAGCTGTGTAAACTAATATGAAGAGATTTTAAGTTAGTTGCATAGTATCAAGTAGGAAGTAATCAGCAAAAGCAAGATTTCATTTTGTGTCTCTGAATTCAAATTCGACATATTTAATCACCTAGAACTGTGACACGCAAGGATGCATTTTTGTTTTTACCTTCATTTCTTTTTTCTGTATTTTATTTTATTTTTTATTTTAGAGAGAGGGAAAGGAAGGGAGAAAGAGAGGACCAGAACAGGAAACATCGATGTGAGAGAGAAACATTGATTCAATTCGTTACCTCCTGTACACACCCCAGCAGACCAAATCTGGAACCCAGGCATGTGGTCTAATCTTTTGGCTTACAGGACAATGCCCAGCCACCTAAGCTACATCAGCCAGGGCTTTTTATTCATTTCTTTAGCATTATTTTGTAATTTTCTTTAAGTCTTCCTTCTTTATTAATGTTTTAATAAAATGTAAGACTTTACCCCATTGAGTGCTTGATGTTCTAGTCAGTAAAAGTGTTAGGTACATCCAAAATAATTACTGCCTGCTGGGAAGATGCCTACCATAAAGACCTATGGGACAAAGGACAATAATGTCTACATAGCTACCAACAGCCCTAGAAAAAGCAAACAGTACATGGAGGAATGAGACGAGGGGTGGCAGAGGAAGTCACTGTTGCAGCTTCCTTGCCTGACATTTGAGAGAAGTTAATTACTGAGCAGCAGTCGCTTCCTCGGTCCCCAGCAGACAGCCTCCAGAGAGTAAAGCTGGCAGCGCTGGTTTCAATCCAGAGCTAAACTGATCCAGTCGTTGTTTGGCACACAGAACCAAGGTTTCTGCCCTGGGAAATGTCACATTGTATTTTCTGGGATTTTTTCCAGCCTGGATCCCCTCGGAGACAATTGCCTCATCACATTATTTTTGACTGACTGGAGAAAGACCACAGGTTTTGCTTTTCTGAAAATCAACCAGCAGCAAGTCAGCTTTGATTATTGATTGAACTTACAAAGTTGTTTATTCCTCTTCTCATTTCCTGGCTCAGGACTCCAGAGTAAAATCCAGTACGATACATTATGCCATATCACCTAGCTTCCAGTTTCCAAACCTGTCTGAAGACTTAAAAAAGAAAAAAAAAACACTAATGAAGATGAAGATTCACTCCTCGTGCTTCATTCAAAAAGTGAACCTATTCCAACTCATTTAACTCTCAGTCCTAGGAAAACCAATTAGCATTAAAGTGAAGTAAAGAAACTGCATAGTATGTTTCTAAAACCAAATTGCAGTTTTATATTAATCACTATGTGATAATTTTAGAGGGACTTGGGGTGATAGACAGCATTGATGGAAATACACAACAGTTACAAAGTATTAATAAAGATAATTATAACAGCATAGTACTCATTACTTAATAACAAATTGTGCTAATCTCTTTAAACATATTTTCTAAAATAATCTTCACAATAATCCTAACAGTAGGAAACATTTCTATTTTGTTTAAACCACAGATACTGAGATTTGAGTTAATGATAGACTTCAGTTCCTGGCACACTGTCGTTTTTGGCCTGTGCCCACAAATCTCCCCTTTTCACTCAGCATGCATTTTTAATATTTTCTTCCTTGATTTCCAAACCCATGGACCATTTTCTTCCTTCCTCACAGGCAGATTACACTATACATTGTTAATATATGTCCGTGGATAATCATGTATTTACATATCTTTGCTAAATACACAGAGCTCTGTTTTTAATTTATGTAACTGCTGTTAGGTTATAGATCTTTCTTTTACATATTCATTCAATACTATGTTTTAAAGTTTTACCTATAGTACTGAATGTACAAGGTCTGTCCAGAAGGTATCCAGCCACATAATATGAAAAATAGGGACACTTATTAAAGAAGATACAACCTACAAGAAACATTGTACACAGGACAATGATACCTCAGTCCCCTTCAAAGTAGGCACCTTAGGACCTCACACAGTTCTCCCAATCGCCATCAGCTGCCCCATTGTATTTTCCTCAATCTCATCGATGGTCTGAAATCTCCCTTTCAAAGTGATTTCAGTTTTGGGGAAAGCCAGAAGTCACAGGGCACCAAATCTGGGTTGTAGGGAGCTGAGTCACCTGGGCGATTTGATGCTTCGCCAAAAAACTCTACACAGGACAAAAAGCACAAGTGGGCACACTGTCATGATGAGGCTGCCAATCACCACTTGCCCATAGCTGTGGCCTTCTGAATCATCCAAGTAGTTTCCATAGAGGAATGTTCAAACTTAATGAGATTTGATGCAGATTTGTTGCTCTACTCTCTGTCATCTTGAGTGCTGTGGCCACACAATACACATGCTCACTCAGTGGCATCTATTGTCCCATTGACTAGTATGACTAGTACAGTGAAGTCATCATTGTTCGTGCATGCACATTCCAATCCACTTTTCTTGGCTGCCAAGTTACATCGATATTGAGCAAACTGTTCTCGTTATATTAACAATAGATGAACTTTTCCAGACATACCCCAGTATGTCTGCTCTGTTGTTTCTAACCATTAAACAGTGTTGTTATCATCCATATTTTACTGAATCATTCTGCTAGTGATAGACATCTTATGATAATCTACTTCCCACTTTCAAAACTGCAGAGTTGTGAGTACATTGACAGTCATCATTTTTTAGATTAATTATAGTTTAACATTACCAAGTCCATGCTATTTAAAGTGAAATACATCCTTTATAACTGAGCAAGACAATCTCTGAATCATATATGCAGACTGTTTTAAAGGCTATTTTTAAGAGCAGTCTTAAGTGCACAGCAAACTTGAGAGGAGAGAGATACCCAGTGTATTCCCAGCCTCCACTCATATATAACCTCCTCCATTATCAGCATCCCCCACCAGATCAGTGTTTTTTTAATTGATATACCTACATAGAAATGCCATTATCACCCAGAGTCCCTGGTTTACATTATGTTTCATTCTTGGTTGTATATTTTATAGATTTAAACAATTCTATAATGACATGTATTCACCTTTATAGTATCAGAGAGTGGTTTCACTGCTCTTCAAAACAAAACAAAACTGTGCTCTGCCTATTTATTTTTTCCCCCAGCCAACCCCTGGCAACCACTGATGTTTTTACTGTCTCCATAGTTTTGCCTTTTCAGAATGCCATATAGTTGGAAACATATAATATGTAGTCTTTTGGGACTGGGTTCTTTCACCTAGTAGTATGGATTGAAATTTTTTCCATGTCATTTCGTGACTTATATGCAAAATTTTGCTCGATGGGTCATAGGTTATACAAAACTTAGTTTCAGTAGGTCCTGTAAATTACTTAGCAGAATGATTATAATTGTGTTTTCTTAAATCAGTAGTGTTTGGGCTCCACCCTTTCCTGTATCTTCTCTAACAGTATTATCAAAATTTCTAATTTTTAAAACTTGTATTATGATGATGGGTCATCTGTCATTCCAGCTCTGTCATGCTGCTTTAAGGGATGGAAAAACGTCTATGGGCACATCTGCTCTGGTCTAACATGTGACCTTTCCTGTCAACACAAGGAGGCTGGCCTGGATAGCCAACCTGAGGTTCTCATGGGTAAATACACGACAGGTCAACCCATGAACCTTGACAGAGCAGGGGACTCCCTATGCTGGGTGTTAATGGGTGCTCTTTCCATCTGTCTGCATTGGGGACAGTGCGCTAAAGAAGCTGTAAGAGTTTCTTGCTTCCATCTTGGCATCATCCTTATTTAGATTTTTCAAATTCATGTTCATGCATGAATTGGGCCTATATTTTCTTTTATATTTCTCTTTACCAGTTTTAGAGCCATGGTTATTTTAGAACCATGGCATGAGTTAGTGATTTTCCACTCTTCTGATTTTGTGGAACAAAATGAAGATTTGGTATAACTCAACTGTAAAATCATTGATAGCATTTTGGTATCCTCAATAGTGTTAGTAGGACATACTCTTAGGGCTGCTCTGAGATCTCCTTGGGTGTCTGTTGCTAAATTCTGCACCCATCTCTCTCACCGCTCTATTAACTGCTGCTAATTGCTTGCCCTTGAGCCTGAGAGATGATTGCCTTTGGACAGGGAGGCTTTTCTATGACTGCTCTTAAGACCACAATGTATTAGGATTCTTATTTCTTTTAAGATTTTATATTTTCCAGGAATTTATTCAGTTTTCTGCTCTTTTCAGTTAATTAATACATACACATGCATGTATATTTATGCTTGTGAACATGCATGCCTGTGTGTACATGCGCTGTGGGAGTTGACTAGTGAAGCCCACTGACTGGAAATCTGCCTTGAAATGCTGTTAACTTTTTGCTGCCTTAATTTTGACTTTACTGGAACATAGCTTAATATTCCTCTGAGGTTCACATTAACATCTGTTTAGAGAGTCTTAGAGAGTTTTAAGAATGACAGACAAGACCAATAGATGAAAAAGGTTTGAAAAAGATTTTCAAGGAATCCACATTCTGTGAAAATTATTTTTCTTTTGGTAAAGTGCAGAGACCCTGGAACTCTTCTTCAACTCCATATTAATAGGGAATCAGGCAATATCTTCCTATTTGTGTGCTAGATTTTTCCCTCTCCCACCAACCAATAGGACTTTTCTCCGGATATTCTCTACACATTCCCATATACCTCATTAATTTTTCCCTGCCATAAAATCTCCTGAAAAATGGACAAATATGCAGTTATTTTTCCTAAATAGAAAATATAAAGTAAAAATTTCCCTTGACCTAACTTTGCCCAATTGTCTTTCCATATCTCCATTCATATTTTCTGCAAAATTACTCAACTCTTCCCAGTTTCTCAACTTAAATTATCTTATATACTTTTGTCATCCCCATCACTCTACTAAAGCTCATGTTTGCAAGGTCATGAAGAATATTTGCTTTGAAAACTTTAGTGATCAATTTTCAGCCCTCAGCTTTGTTAACCTAAAAGAAACCTTTATCATAGTCAATTACAACTTCCTTTTTAAATTAAATATATCATCTTTACTTACTTTATATCCTATTTCATCTGTCAGTCCTTTTCTCCTTTTCTGTCTCTTTTTTTCCCCATCATTTCCCAGTTGAAGTTCCCCAGGATCGCCATCCTTTGCACTCATCAGTTATTCATTACATCTCACTCTCCTAGTGTTCTCATCCACTTCATTATTTAAATGCCATTTGTAGATGATGAATACAAAAATTTTATCTTCAGCTTAGAAAGAACTTTCTCCTGAACTTTCCACTCTTGAACATCAACTACCTACTCATCATCTGTATGTATGTAGCTAATAAGTACCTCAAAGTCTGTCTCAATCCACCCTCTCAGGTCCCTACCAAACCTGCCATAGCTGCAATTGTGTTCATCCCATTTGATTGCAATTCCATCATTTTATGTGTTCAGTCATAAAGCCATTGTGTCATATTCAATTCCTGTCATTGTCTCTCATACTGTGATTAATCCATCATAAAATTTCTACAAATATATTTAAACTTTGACCAATTTTTACCACTTTCTCTGTTCACATGACACTCATTTCTCTATTGGATTAATAAAATGGTTCCCTGGTTCTACCCTACTTGACATGGTAACCAGAATTATCCTTTATTCAAGTGGTTCCTCATATTACTTTTCTGTTCAACATTCAGTTATGTCTTCATTTCACTCTTAGGACAGTCAGATGTCCTCTCATTGTGTAGGATTTTATACAGTTTAGGCACCTGTCTCATGGCGGACCTCATTTCCTACCGTTCCTCTAGTCCACACCCCTGCAGGACCTCCTTCCCGTTGCTTGAACATATGCAGCACTCTCGTGCTGTAGCGCTTTGCACTGGAGCACCCTTCCTCTAGACAGCCACGTGGCTGACACCTTCTGTTCCTTCAGGTTCTGGCTCAGGTGTCTCTTTCTCATTGAGCCTGACCCTGAGCTCCTTATTTAAAACCTCATCATCTTTCTTTTACCACTTAAATGTTAATTCCACTTACCTGGATATGTTTTTTAGTAATACTTATGAGCTTCTAATGTAGTAAATATTTTACTTATTATATCCATTTGCATTATTTAGGTCCCAATATCAGATCATATGTTCCAAAAAGGGAGGATAGTTTTTGTCTTTTTTTCACCAGTGTATCCCAATACTGTACAGCAATTCTTGGCTTAATCATGGTTGCATGATAAATATCAAAGAAATAAAATGCCTATTCATTTAAATTTTCTACATTCTGAAGTGGTAACTTTGCTTTGATGTGTGTATTGGTATAAAAATATGTTTCACTTAAAAAAACACTGTTTTCTAATCTGTTGCATGTTAATCTCCAAAGTTACTATATTTTAGTGATCTTTGAGTAATTACAGAAAATGATGGTAATTAAAGTATAGGGAAATTGATATTTGTTATACGTTAGAAAAGGCAGTGACTCAAAAGATGATTCATATGAACAATATTGACAAATACAAAGCAGAGTCTCTTCAAGATAATTGTTCCTTCACCATCTTATTATATAATACTACATATTATCTTAAATTATAGGCTACTTACAATTATATTGATAAGTAAATGGCATGAAATATTACATACATACATATATCAGAATGTGTATTTCTGTGTGTAGTTATATGGGTACATATAATTGAGATATGAATCTACAGGAAACTATGGGTTCCTTCACAGAATCTACTAAGTAATTTCAAAATGTCATTTTTATATCCTTGTGATTTATATTTTCAGTCCTAGTTAACAATATAGTACCAAATATAAAGTTTTTTTCAATTTTTATTGTTTTTTTTCCATTGCCATTTACCCTCTTACCCCCCACCCACAATCACCACACTGTTGTCCATGTCCATGTGTCCTTTTTTCTTTCTGCTCAATCGCACCCCCAGCAAACCACCCTGCAGAGGCGTCAGCCTGCTCTCTCTGAGTCTGTCTCTATTTTGCTTATTAGTTCAGCTTGTTCGTTAGATTCCACATATGAGTGAAATCATATGCTATTTGTCTTTTCTGACTGGTTTATTTCAGTTAGCATAACGTTCTCCAGATATAAAGGTTCTTCTTTTTTCCATGTATGATAAATTAAAGTTCTGAACATACCACTTTTGGATGAAATTATGTACAACTTTCTAAAGGCCAACAGTAAGCTGATTAGCTGGAAAAAGAGTAATAGCTTTTAATTAATTTTATATGACTTGAGAAATTTGATGTTATTTGCTTATGTTTACATTATATATTACATTTAAGTTACATGATCTATAGTAGCTTTATTTACATAGCTATTTAGGAAGCATGTACAAACACGGTTCCTGAATATAAATATGTAAGTAAACTACTTCTAGGCTTTTAAGTCTTTGTAAATCTAATAATAAATTATTTTCTAGATGACATTAACATGAAATTACCTTCTAGAGCTAAAAGTGCTAAAGAGTTGCACTCATTATCTTTTATTTTGTTTAAAGATTTTATTTATTTATTTTTAGAGAGGGAAGGGAAGGAGAAAGAGAGGGAGAGAAGCATCAGTGTGTGGTTGCCTCTTGTACACCCCCAACTGGGGACCAGGCCTGCAACTGGCAACTGAACCACGACCCTTTGGTTCACAGGCCCACACTCAATCCATTGAGCCACACCAGCCAGAGCCACTCATTATCCTTTGAATCTCAATTTTAAATTTATTAATCTTTATGCATTCCTGGTAAAGACCTAATTATAACATGCAAAAGATGTTTACATTTAGAAATAGGATACAAACAAGATACCATTATTTTCTTTGAGATGTATTATTATATACTCTTTTGGTTTATGCCCTCATTCATATATCTGAGAAATCAATGTTACATGAGATCCTTGCCTCTCTACTATTATTCTGATCACCGTCTTTTATTTATTTATTTATTTTATATTTTTGTTCAGTTACAGTTGTTCCGCACTTTTTCCCTGTTGCTCTCCCCTGCCCCATCCTCCCACATAGTCAATCCCCCCACATTGTCCGTGCCCACGAGTTGTCTATTCATGTTCCTTGAGTTGCCTCTTCCCCTTCTTCTCTTAGTTCCTTCCCCCACCCCTTTGGACACTGTCAGTTTGCTCTTTTTTTCCATGTCTCTGTCTTTCTATTTTGTTCACTTACTTGTTTTGTTGATTAGGTTCTGCTTATAGATGAGATCATATGGTATTTGTCTTTCACTGCCTGGCTTATTTTGCTTAGCATAATACTCTCCAGTTCCATCCTTGTCCTTGTGAAAGGTAGGAGCTCCTTTTTCTTTCTTCTTCCTAGTATTCTGTTGTGTAAATATACCAAAGTTTTTTGATCTGCTCACTTACTGGTGGACATTTAGGCTGTTTCCAGCACTTCACTATTGTAAATTGTGCTGCTATGAACATTGGGGTGCATAGGTTCTTTGGAATTGGTGATTCAGGATTCTTAAGGTGTAATCCCAGCAGTGGAATCACTGGATCAATTGCTGCCTTTTAAATGTAAGTTTAACTGAGAAAACAGCATATCCTTCAATCATTAGATTAAGTAAAATTCCAATAATGATCATCAAATTCCCAAAATCACCCAAAAAACTATTGCAAAAACTTACTTTAGGGTCTAGGGAGACAGTAATGGAATTAACAAAGAATCTCTGGCTTATGAGTCCCAAAATCTATGGTCACCCCATTGATGGAGAATGTTCTTGATCTTCATCAACATGGGCTACTCCACTGCTTTGGTTAGTGAGTCTGTGTTCTGCTGTATGATCTTACTGGTATTTTTTCTAAGCTCTGCCTTTCCCAGTGACTAAGAACTGCCATAGCTCTTCCTAGACACTCCAATATCCCAAAAAGGAAATTGGGAATATTTTACCGATCTAACAAAAAAATAACAGCACTTGGGCTCTGTTCATAACGTAATAATTGCTCTATTTGTAGCATGCATGCATTCTGGTGTGATGTGACCATCTTCCAGTTCCAGTCCTTTAGAGAAGGACTTTATACATTTAAAATTCTGTTCCCAGAGACAACTGATAGAAAGTAAGTATTGTCAAAATAAAAGCAATGTGCTTCTTCATTTGGTGTTTAATCTGGGAAAGTATAGAGTAGTTATCACTGGCTCTGAAACTTGTCCAACAATGTTATCTATAACCTAGAAAATTAAAAAATATCCTTGAAATAAAGTAGAACTTTCTTCCCCAACAGTTCATGCCAAAGCACTCTATGAGACATCAATGAAAAAGAAAAAAAAACAATGGGCTTTTGCAAATTAAGACTTTTCTAACAGTGAGGATCTGTATGGAACAACATGGATCGCCCAAGTGTGAAGTGATAAATAGGAATATGTACCCAGCCAGAGACCTTTGCAATTAGAAAACATTTTTGCTTCATCTTTTTTCAAGGTGGCATTCAATTAGCATGTTCAATGGACAGTGGAATTCCTAGCTTTTTCTTACAACCTGTAATAGACTCAGTTATTTTTTCAAGGTAACTTCTATTCTGTAAACATGCCAGTATTGCCTGGTTTAAAACTAAAATGTATTTTAATGAGAACTGTGGCTACTAATTCCTCTCATTTTTGGAAGTCTTACACAGTGGCAAAAATTTCATACCAAGGAAGATGAATGGCTAAACAGTAAACTGTTTTCCTAAATGTATAGTATATGTAAAATGGGTGCTTAGTATAGTAATAGTAATATCAGCCTTACCTTTGGTCTACTTTATTACCCTACATCAGGGTTACTATTTTAATACTTTACAAAATCAGACAGACTTGTTAAACATAACGGATATTCACTACAACTTAAGTCTATCAAATGCCAGTAAGACAAAATGTATACCAAGGAAGGAAGGAGTTATACTAGTGATCTCTCATCTTTCTCTGCTGCAGTAACAATCTGCTGAAGATAATTATCAGGGTAGATACCTTTGGATTACAAATATGCTGATGTACTGTGGACATGATCAAGTTACTCTATATTCTGTATTTTTTTCTTTATCATTTCTAGGTCCAAATTCCTCCCGTGTGGCTGTGAATTATGTAGCAGAAATTGATGAAAAAAATTAATCTCTTAAGTGAATGCTAAGTAAATATATATTTAACAGGCTGCACAGACAGATACTCTTATCATTATCAAACTAACGTCCTGGTACACAGAAGATGGGAAACCTAGGTATTACCTGTTGGTTTCTATGTCTTACTCATTTTCCATACAGAAGCCCACAACTCAAAGCTGGTAGTGTTCCAGAAGTCATTTGTGAATCAGTTGTTGGGACTTGAATATATATTTCCCATATAAACAATATTAAAAATGACAACCAATAACATGCCTACTTAATCTGTAATAAACATTAATTCTAGAACCTAACCAAGATGTACAAAATGAGCTTGTTTTGTCAGAGTTTCAATGGAAATATATTTTTACCAAAGGAGGAGGTTCTTACCAAAATAACTCTCTTTTATCTTCCTCATGTACACCTATGACCATATCCCAGTTTCTCAATACCTGGTTTTAACAGTGAAGAAATGGCCAATCTCAGTGTATCTGGTTGTGGTCCCACCAAACTAGTCTAGGCTTCATCTGGGAGGTATTGGGAAGAAGGAAAATTAGGAAACTAAATATGGAAGCATAGTCAGAGAGAGGCTAGTGCCAATTCTCCACAAAAAGTGCCAAATTACAAAAAATAGAGTATTGAATTGGCCAAAAAGTTGTTTGGTTTTTTCCATAAGATGACTCTAGTAGTGCTTAGTTGTCTTTAACTTCATTTGAAGCAAACTTATTGGATTGTATTGTGACAGCTGTCATATCAGCATGCATTTAAAAAACAAACATCAAAATCGGTGAATTTTTGTGTAGTCATTTTAATATTAAAGATGGAAATATGCAACATTTCAGCATATTATGCTTTATTATTTCAAGAATGGTAAAAACTCAACTGAAATGCAAAAAAAGATTTGTGCAGTGTATGGAGAAGGTACTGTGACTGATCAAATGTGTAAAAGTGGTTTGCAAAGTTTCATGCTGGAGATTTCTCACTGGATGATGCTCCATGGTTGGGTAGACAAGTTGAAGTTGATAGAGATCAAGTTGAGACATTAACTAAGAATAATAAATGTTATACTATGCAGGAGATAGCTGACATACTCAAAATATCTGAATCAATAAAGTTATTGGTGAAAATGCAAAATGTGTCTTTTATTTTACGGAAAACACCATGTGGATGTTTTGGCTAAACCAATATTTAGATTAGGTTTGAAATTATTTCAATTTTTTTTGTATTTGCTATTTAAAAATCTCAAGGATTTGACAGTGGTAGACATAAATATACATTGATAAAATATATACAATATTGGTTTTATATATTTCAATTATATATATGTAATGGTATTTTTGACCAAACCAAATATTTCTGAAAAATTGACTTTGACCTTTCATATACATTATAACTTAAAATTGTTTTATCATAGAAACCTGATGTTTTTGACAAGATGAATAATTATGCCATGTATAACTTGTTAATTAAGTCTTTTGGATATAATAGTTGTTAGAGAGAGAGAGAGATTAGGATAGAGAGAGAGACTGAATGATTTTTCTTTCTTTTGCATCCAGTAACATTTTTTTAGCTGATTAAATTATTCATTCCTTCATTCACTGAACAAATTGAACAAATGTTTATTGAGTACTTACTATGTAACTGCCATATAAGCAACATATATGTGAAAGCCACCCTCAAGCAGGTATATTTCTTTTGGGTGAGACAAACAGTAAATAATTAAATGAGCCAAGTGTCTACTAATATGCCAAATGTTGAGGGCTACAATAAATAAAAGAAAGCAAAACTAGAAAGGAAAATTGGTTCTGGTATGAATGGTTCTGTATGTTTGAATTGATCAGTTATGCATAAGAAAGTATTAATTTATTTGTTTGGAATCATATGTTATTGTTTAAAACAGCTTAAGAGAGAAGGGCAGAGAATTTTCAAGAAAGACCTTACAGTTCATAACATAATGTCACAAATGGAACTTAACTCTTAGAACTTAACACTTTTTGCAGTGCATTTATCATATGTAGATGTTCAAAGAGAACCAAACCACTTGTTTGTTGACCTAACCCAGCAACAGTGGGGGCCCTCCTCCAGAAAATTGATAAAACTGAATGTTTTAAATCTTTCTCACTTCTATTTATTTTATTTTCTCTCTCAGTTTCATCCAGCAGACTAAAGAGTTTCCATGCTGAGGTCCAGTCACTTATTTTTCAAGTGTTAGAACACAAAAGTGAAATCTTCAAGGATTGTTTTTTTTCTTTTGGTAACAAAACCAGTTTAAAACATGAAATTATTGACATTGAAAGTAATAAAAAGGAGATAATTAGGGTTAGGTTGTGAAATAAAAGGCAATTTCATAGCATATAGACTATTCTAGCATATATACTTCCTACATTATATGTCAACAGATTAAAAATGTCTTAATTTTATCATTGGGAGTGTTGGAAATGAAAATAAAACCAGTTCTCATGAATCCTCTCAGTCATTATCATCTACCCTCTCTTCAATCACTTGTCCATTTCAAATTCGAAAGGCAGTATAGGGGACAGTCAGTCAGAACATGAAACATGCAAACACAAAGGAAGGGAATAAATAAGACAGTTCTTTTATTTACCATATTTTGCCATGTATAATGCACACTTTTTTGCCCAGATTTTTTAAATAAAATAAAGATGTGAATTATATTGCGTAGTACAATTTCCATGTCTATAAAAATGTTTTAAGTTCTTTTATTTATGCTCATGTGTTAAAAGTGGAGCTCTAGAAAGCAATAACAATAAACATATGTAAAATAATATCCTATAATATGATAATTGGTTTTGTTTCTAAATATAAATAAATAATTGAATTAAAAATTTAAAATGAAAGATTTTTTCCCCTGAAAGTTTGGGCCAAAAGCGTGGGTGTGCATTATATACAGCAAACATATAGTACTTTCTTAAAACACACACACACACTGCATTATAAGTAATAATAAAGGAATAGATGGCAGTTCTACCTAAAATGTTTCACAGAAGCGTAACATGCATTCACTAATTATGTTTGCAATGAGATATTTCATTTTAAAAGATGAAATTATTCTCTAACATGTCCAGTAAAACTCAAATGTAACAATTGCAGAATTCTTAACTAAAGTGATGAAAATGATGACAATTCTCAATGTGTAACAACTTGGAAAGAGTAGGGGCTGATTATTTGGTTTATTAAATTTTACCTTGTGTGAGTTTTCAGTTTTCCTGAAGCTGAAGAATAATATGAATGATAGCCAAGCAGATATATCAGAAACTGATCTTTGGTTATGTATACGAATTATCAGTTTAGCAAATAAGCCTAGTTCTTTCATAATCATTGTTGAGTAATTCATATATACATATCTCAGTCTCATTTTGAAAATAAATTATTTGAAGTATAAAATATTCTTAAATGGACTGACCTGAAAACTCTCAATACTGGGACATTTCAGTTTTGAGGACACCCACTATGTGAAAGACTGAAAGCCTTTTTCTATGGATTCTGTTATTTATAGGAAAACAGTTTTTCTTTTCACTGGAATATTGATGTACTGCAGTCTCTCTCTGATATTACATTAGGCAAAGTTCTATGGAGGTTACTGATCAGAGTGGCCTTACAAAGTCTTCTTTAGTCTTCAGGGAGGTCATTGCGATACTCTGCTTTGATTTACTTTACCACCACTTGACAAATAAATCTTCGATGTTTCTCAGCCTGGGTGCAGAGCTTCTCCAAAAGAAATATATGCACTAGGAACCTGAAACTGCAAATCTGAGCATATGCCCTGTGATTTTGGATGCCAGCTCACATTTCAAACCAAAGGGTTTGTATGTGTGTGTGCATCTGTTGATGTCATTCTAATATTTCTGGCATGACTCTATTGTGGCAATCCTACACCTTCAATTCAACCTCAAGTTTAGCAGCTCTCAGGAATGACAGCCTATCTGATACCCCATTGATGTAAATCTTGAAGACACCATGTAAGCTTCATTTTAGGTCAAATTATCGTATCAAAGCTTCGGACTGTGATACAATCCACTAGCTATATTTTGGTTGGTGTGAATATTAACAAACTGGCATAAAATTTAGTTTATTGTACATGATACACTTCCAATAGCAAAAGGCTTTCCTTTGTTTTATTTTCCTAGAATAACGTAAGCTAACGTATTTCTTCTCTACATGTTTAATCAGGCACTGGTAAAATATATTGAAAGTGCTGGAATGAGTGATAGGGAGAGACTTTAACACTGTCTTTAATTCTACCCATGCTGCAACAGGAATTTTTTTACCTGAGAAATAAGCATTCCAGAAAGCAAAAAATCAGTTGAATTAACTACCAAAGACATTTATACATATTCCTGAAAGTTTTATATTTTTAAATAAATTGGTAGCTGATCAGTGTTTCTCCCTTCTTGAATGAGACTAAATAAACCTTTAAAAATTAAAAATAATTTTAAATAGTTCATCTCATGAATACAGATGATATAAAAAGATGGTTTTATGTAAAATTGCATCACTATGCTAGTTTATATAGCATTTGAAATTAGTTGTGGCAGGCATTTGTCATTCTTCTGATATAATTTAGATCATATTTAACCATATCTCTGATTTTATGATTATATTTTATATACTGTGATGTATTGTACAGTTTGTGAGTGTGTGATGTGACAGAACAATGAACCTAAATTTAGTTTGAAATGTAATGAAAAACCAGAAGAGGTTAATTCGCTTTATACCATGTGTTGGGGCAAATTCATTTATCCTTTTATTTAACAGTATTAAATCATACACGGAAGCTGGATTTTGTATGCTAATTTTAACCTAAAAATTTTCTAAACTTGCCTATTTAAGTGTCCTTTGTTCTAAATTATACAAGCTAAAAAAAACTTTAAAAAGTATATGATTGAAAATATAAAAAATATTCAACTCTGGTGAATTCAGAAAAATTATGATTGAACGCATGAATGTATTCCATTCATTTATTGAGGGGACATTAATACAACCTCTTTTCTGTAAACCAGAAAGGGGATAACCTGATTTTCATACACAATTTTATGATATATAAATGTGAAAGAAATAACAGTATTAGAAAATTGCATGTCTGAAGATCAGATTTAACTATCAGTTCTGGGTGATTTTAATGGAATAGCTTAAGTGAGACATAACAAGTAAGTTTTTATAACACATTTAGAAAATTAAAGTTAGAACCCATAATAATATGCACATTAAAACACACACATGCACATTTAAATTATAATTTTCCAATCATTTATAGTGTCTAAAATAAAAACCAAATAAGTAATTTTTTAAATTAGTCCATTTAATTTGTTTGTTATTGCTGCTGTTTTATAAAGTTCTTTTACATGTGTTTTAGTTTATTATTATTATTATTATTAATTATTATTATTCACATTGCACAGTTTAAAGACTGAGGCTTAAAGGAGTTAAGTAATATGTCCTTGGACTTAAGACTGACAAGTATATGGTTAAGCTGGTATCTAAAGCCATTGTATTGACTTTCAATAAATTTTCCAGTATAACATAGATATTGATATTGATAAAAGAGCATATCTATGGAGACAATTATTTCTTGATTTTTAAAATACATTATAACACAATTCAAACATAATGTAATATGACCTTACCATTACTTTTTATAATACAATAAGCATTTATCATTACTTCTTTAATCATATTACACAATTTATTTTCTTCTATTAAAAGTGTTCTTTTTTTGTTTTCAACCAGAAAATGTACTTTAAATGACTGACAGGAAATGAAACATCTAATTTCAGTCTTCACTTATATTCTGAACGACCTCAAGCAAGTCACTCTTTCAGTTTCTCCTATGTCCTGTAAGAAAAAGGGTTGATAGAATTAGTGATTCCCAGTCCAGGCTATCTATAGAAATCTGACATGCACGTACTTTAAAGGTACCTATGTAATAATGGTATGATGGTTATTAAAAATAAAAAGTCTTACCAATTAAAAATGCATGCAAATTCTTCATGTGGGAGATCACATCTGAGATTTGCTTTCAAATACACACCAGAATGAAAAGGAAAAGAACAGAAGAAAGAAACAAAAATGAAGTTAAACAGAAGAGAAATGAGAGTGAAGAGAAGGTGAAATGGGACTCCCCCCACAATCAAAAAACAAAAAAAAAGAAATGAAGCTTGTGATAAATGTATAAAACAAGATGACCATTTAGTTTGTTTGATTGATACATGGCGACTCATTCTCCTTGCATTTTTGTGTTGTTGGAAAGTTCTTCTAAAACAAACAAAAAACAACAACAAAAACTTTGCTCAAGCTTCAATTCTACTTCTCGGGATTCTAATTCAATTCTAATAACTCTGATTCAGTGGTTTCCAGAGTGTGGTACCCAGAGCAGTGTCACTACCTGGGCTCCTGTTTGAAATACACATTAGTGGGATCCATCCCAGAACCACTAAATCAGAAACACTAAGGTTGCTCCCCAGTGATCAGTATTCTTAAAAAATCATTTTTGTGATTTTGATTTATGCATAAATTTGAGAACCAAGTCTAAGTGAAGGCCTATGTTGATGTTATATTTAGTATTCTAGATTTTTCTAATACCTAGGCAACACTAAGAAGCACTGGACAGCCCAGACCTGTGTGGCTCAGGTGGTAGAGTGTTGTCCCATAAACTAAAGGGCCATGGGTTCGATTTCAGTCAGGGCACATATCTGGGTTGCAGGTTTGGTCTCCAATCAGAGCATTTACAAAAGGCAACCAATCAGTGTTTCTTTCCCTCTCTTTTTTCTGCCTCTCTTCCTCTCTCTTAAAAGATAAAAATAAAAGTAAATAACAACTAGACAAGATTACCTCTGAACTCAATAGTTCCTAAAGTTTTATTTTTAAAAAAATCCTAAAATTGAGTAAAAACAAGAACACACACACTTTACCTCTTGGATTTTTTTTTTTGTTTACATGCTAAAGATTCTTCAAATAAAATGAAGAAAATAATAATTTTTATTGTTGAAGATTGAGTTAATATACAGGGGTGGGCAAAGTAGGTTTACAGTTGAAGTACAAATAATATGATAATTAATAAATAATAATAGAATAAACTCTGTTTCATGTACTCAAAACTATAAACCTACTTTGACCCACCCCTATATATTAAACACTAAAATAGTGCCTGTCATATAAGAAGGGTTAAATAAAGAAGGGTTAAACTAATAAAGTTTTTATTAGTTTGTTTTAGTTTTTGTTGTTCATATAATTACTTCGATTATTATAATGTATTCAACATTTTTGATGTATGATCACACTTGTTTCTGGATGTTTACAATTTTTTACAAAGATGGTGTTTTTGGATATTTAAAGTTTCAGACTTCAAAGATAGGACTTTAGTAATACTTCAAATGTTGACTTGATGATATAAATGGGAGTGGCTGAATATTAAAGATTAATGTTCAAGAACTTTTGTAGGCATATTGATAATCTGTTCATCTCAGGAAGAAAAGGAAAATCAGGCAAATTTTCAGGACTGTCACTCTAGGATTGCAGAGACATTGGGAAAATCTGGTCGAATATGAGATATGTATGACTTTTGAAGACTTTCTGTAAGGATATCAAACATTGCTATTTTTAACTTCACTCATGACTGTCTTTCTTATCATTCCATTTGGATTTTATTAATCTTGATTCTCATGTGACTTTCATGTCTCAGAGAAATGACATTGTTGCAAATTACCAACTGCAACAATTAGATAGCAAAATTGACTATAGCAGTGATGGCTTAGAATTAAGCAAAAGATATTGTATTCTAAATAGTAAGTTTACTGGCATGTCTGAAGTTGCAGGAACACAGTTGGTTTTCTGGAGTATTTTCTACATCTCTTCTACTTTCCATCTCAGTTGACAGCTCTTCACCTTCCTTCTTCTCCGACAGCATGCTGACAAGTCTTAGTATCTCTTCACCCCATTCACTTTCTCTAAACTCTCCCTCAGGGAAGCTGCAATGTCAACTTTGAAAAAGATTGATTCATCATCAGGAATTTATCCTTCATACCCTTCTTCACTGTATTGTTTGGATGTATATACTGTATGCATTTCTATTATGACATTATAAGGAAAGGAATGCAATCATTATTTTTAATTGCTTTTTTTTCATTATCCATTGAGTGACTTCCTAGATTTAGCATTCAGATAGATATCTGATTATTTCTGATGCCCCAACCCACAAAACCTCAAAACGTGATAGCTTGTACATTTCCAGGGTCTATGTTCCAAATGATGGGGGCGCATTAAAGTTTAATACATTCGCACAAACTACTTGTCATGCTCTACCCAATATACTGGTTAAGTTTAGACTGGGAAAAAGTCATAGTACTGTAAAAATCAGATGTACTGTAATTTATGGTGGAGAAAATATCCTCCCATTTTTTAAATTCATTTTTTAGTAAAAGAGTGATTTATGAGAGTATGAGTCTTTGGTAAACCATGTTAAGTTTCCCATTAATATAAAGTAAGTTTCTAATAAAGACTCTCTGTAATTGTAACACTGGATAGTTTTTGAGATTTAAAACATTTCTTCTTGCTAACAGAATCTCAAGACCTCTTTAATTTTGTTTGAAAATCCTATGAAACACCACTGTCTAAGTAGACAGAGGGATCTCAGTGGAGCACAGAGCAAATAAAGCCATCATTTAGCCTACAGATAAGAAAGTCCAAGGAAGACTCACTGAGGTGTGGCAAACATAAAAGGGTCAGAGAGAGTAATGATGATGAAAATTAAAACCAGAAATGAAAATTAGTCATTAAAAAAGGGTCAGTTCTAGGAGTCATTAGAGACCTGGGTAGAATTCAATGTAAAATTCAGTAGACAAGCATTGCTAAAAAGAGGTTAAACACATGGGGAAGGAGCCACAATTTACAGGAATTATGGTTGACAGGAGATAATGACATATGAGAATTTGTATCTATGAGGAGCTTTAGGGGAAAATGCTCCTGCCCAAGTTACATAACAAAAGAAGCAGCAGGTGTCAGTGACAGCTCTCTATTGCACACGGCATATTTTTTTCTGATATTGAAATGGAAGCAGACATAGCCTCTGACACATATAAGCAAACAAATTATCCATTCTGCACTAAAATATTGGAGCCAAATGCATTTTAAATAATAGCCAGGAGTGAAATGAGCTAGAAGACATATTTAGTTGCAGTTAGAAAAGGGATTTAATGATGCAAACATAGACATTAGAAACTAAGCCAAAACTTGACATTTGAAACCTGTCCCTATTAAAGAAAATATCAAGTTGAGTCCTATGCAGCTATAGATTTCAATGGTTGGCTCCTCAATAAATGTGACCAAGTTATTAATGCTGATGTGAAATTACTCTTAACTGTTATATAAAACCCAGGAAACATTACAGAGTTGAATAGAAAACTTTTGGAACCCTTTGTTTGTTTGGAAATTAGGCTCACAAATTGCTAATGACTTTTCTAGATATTGTCCACAGTCAAAATATATTCAAGCAAAAGAAGTGTAGGATGCTTAACTATAAATACATAAAAGCAGCACACACCATAAAAAGTCCTTCAACTATTATGGAATGATGTAGGTTAAAATCTAATTACCAAACTTTGTTATCTATTCCAGTTGACAGTTTAGGGATGTTACCAATATATTTCTATACACCTTGAATTTTCAAACTTTTCGAAGTAAAAATGTCCATTCAAACAAAGCATTTTGTGTAGCCTCAATGTATAAAATAGATAAAAGTACTCTTGTTTGACTGAAACTGGTGAGGGTGAGGGATATACAGCATAATTTTGACCACTTTACCACCTCTTCATCAACCTCCACAGTGGCACCAGGTAGTGGGGAGCTCTAGGTTTCTCTAGAATGTAATATAAATCCACTGTTGTGAACCACTTAATCTTCAATGACAACAAATACTATACTCTGGGATCACATTTGTTATTTTTTGAAAGTCATTTGGAAGATGTTGGAAATCATTTCTCTTCTACCACTTCACCAATTTCAGTGAGAAAATAATGGTATATGTTTTAAAGATAGTAAAAAATATTCATGTAAAATGAATTAGTTTCCTATTTTCATTTTCTCATTGATTTTCCCAGGTATATTGCTGGCAATGGTCTCTTGTGAACCCTCCCAAAGATACGTTATGCACTGGCATGTGCATGCACACTACTTGTGCACATGAGAATAGAAAATGGGTACTCATTTGTACTTAGATTTATGAACTGTGAACAACTATTCATTCTCTTTATATTTAAATATTTACTTGTATCTTATTTTAATAAGATATGCAGATACTGCATACAATGTCAATGTTTGGATAAGCCATTATTATTTTGCCAGTTATTATTAACCAACTACAAGAGGGGACCCCCCAAAAATGGAATTTATGTATTAAAAATTGTGTATTTATTCTTACATGTTTAAACTTCAGTCACCTTCAAAGTGCTCTCAATTTGACTCAGTACACCTATCAAGACATTTTTTCTACAGCTCAAACCCATTTTTGAACTCATTGATTTTGATGCCTTCTGTAGTGCTTCTGCTGTTTTTTTTGTTTCACCTCTTCCATGTCCCACATCCACAAAATGTTTCCCTTTGAGGATTTTATCAACCAGGGAAATAAGCAAAAAAAAAAAAAAGAGTTGCTTGGAACAAGATCGAGTGACTAGAGAGGATGGAGCACAGAGGTCATGCAATTTTTTTTTAATCAAAAACTGCTGAACACTTAGTATAGTGTAGGTGGGTATGCTTATTACTCACTCATCATGAAATAGGCAGCCACACTAAAAAAGTCTTCAAAAAAAATTCACTGAAGCCAAACAGCCTCTCACAACAACTCCAGCTGGTACGCTGATACAGATGGGTTCCTAGAACACTCACCTAGCTAGGGAAGCCTCTACTACAAGGGGCCATCTTCCAGAAGATAGTTCATTTCTTTTTGTGTATGTACCCTTTGTCTATATTTTTAGGCTAAAAACTTTATTAATTACAATTATTTACTGATCATCTTTATAGAACTATTTACAAAAGTATGCACACACTTATGTAGGACAGAGCCCTAGAGGAGGAGTTATTTCAGAGTTGCTGTCAAAGAGTCGCAGAAGAGCTCACATCAACTGTGATATGAAAGGGATTGAACCTGTGCCTTCTCCACGCGTGCTATGTATTCGCATCTATTTTACCTTTACCCGAGATTTGAAAATGCTGTATCATTTTATATTTGATTTTGCCCTTCCTAATTGCTAGTGGACTGAAAATATTTTTATGTAAAATCATTTCACTTTTTTGATAAACTGGCTTTCATGTCAGTTTCTAATTTTCTAATTCATTTATAAGGACCCTTCTACTATTAAGAAAATTGCCCCTTTTAAATGGCTTGAAAAAAAATCCAAAGTTTTTTAATTTAAGTTTTATTTATATATTTACACTTGATATCATTCTCTTTCATGGCTTCTGGATTTGATATAAAAGCTATTGTGAGAAGTTATTAATGTCAGAAATTGTTTTTTTAAAACATTTTATTTTATTTATCTTTAGAGAGGAAGGGAAGGAGAGAGGGAGAGAGATATCAATGTATGGTTGCCTATTGTGGGTCCCCTGCTGGGAACTGGCCTGCAACCCAGGCATGTGCCCTGACTGGGAATCGACCCATGATCCTCTGGTTCTCAGGCCCGTGCTCAATCCATTGAGCTACACCAGCCAGGGGCAGAAGTTCTTTTTTTTTAAAGTTAGCTAGTAGCCTGGATAAAATGCGCAATTAAAACAAAATTTCCCTTTGTTTCTATAAAAATTATAAATATCTTTAGTAGTTAGTTGGCGCTTTCACTTCAACAGTGAGAAATATATACTATTTTATTTTTCCTTTTTTGAATCATCATTGCTGGAAATTTCAGAGTCAAGTGTGAAAATTTGTATTTGTTGTCATATTTAGAATATTTTATCCTTTATTTTACAATCCACTTTTTACTTTAGATCTTTATTTTATTGGGCAGTCCAAAAAGAATGTTATTTTTATATGTGTATGTAGATGGTGTGTTGACTTAGATAAGTATATGGATGTGTGTGTGTGTGCGTGCATTTGTGTGTGTGTGAAGAGAGAGAGGCACACACAGATAATCTGTTTTAAGCAGCCATGAAGTTATTATTCTAGATGTCAAATGTCAAAATGTCTAAATGTCAAAATTTTGTCTTTCTAGTTATCTATTTCTACATAATAAGCTTCCATAGAATATAATGGCTTAAAACATCATGTTATCTATTATAATTTTTGAGATTATTGGGCTGGATTAGGTGGTTATTTTGAGTTCCCTCAATAGCTACATTTAGATGGTGGCTGAAGTTAGAGTCACCAGAAAGCTTTGTTCACCTTCTAACACTGAGACTGACCTGGGCTGGACTAAGGGGGAGGGTAGCGCTGGTCATCTCTTTCTCTTGGCATGTGGCTAACTTGACCTCTAACAGAGCCCGATGATCTCAGGGAAACTGGATTTCTTTCATGATGGCTCAGAATTTCAAGAGATTCAAAGAGTAGATACATAGATCTTTATTCTCAATGGAAGCATCATGAAAGGATTTGTGATACCCGTAATGTGAAATGCCATGTAATAGGGTATATTACTTTGGATAAAATTACCTATGAATATATACACACACACACACACACACACACACACACACACACCACATGATACATAAGATACAGAAACATATGCATGCAGTCTGTACTCTAGTGTACTGTGTGTAATCCTGTGATGTCCTACTCACTACACTAAGGCATTTTATTCCTCTTCGTCTCTTCCTCACACTTCTACCAGGTTGCTATTATAACTCCCTTTTGTACATACTTGGCAATAGACACACAGTAATTTGTTTTAGGTTGGGTTGCTAAGCATTAGTGTTATAACAGGAATTTTAATCTAGTGACATAAGAACTTTTATCCTGGAAATTGCCATGACGGGGTCATTATCTAGAGGATAGGGCTCAACAGGAAATGTACCAAAATGCCATAGATTCACAGCATCATAGAAATTTTGATCATGGAAAAATTTAGAGATTATCTTTCTTAATATTATTTTTTCATAATGAAGAATGGATTTGCAGGAAAATTAGAAATGCAGTGCTACAGTGTATGCCTGTCAGACAGACCTGGCTTGCAATCCTGGCTGTGTCCGGACCGATTGTGGAACCTACCAAACACTGTCAGCTTCAGTTTTTCCATCTGTTCCACAGTTACCTATTTATTGCAGCATTCCCACAAACCATCTCAAAGCTTAGAGGCTTCAAACAACAAAGATTTATTATATCTATGGATTTTGCAGTTACCTGGTAAGTTTTTCTGCCAATTTCACTTAAATTTACTCAGGAACTACTCATTTGCCTGACCCTGATCTTAGATGGGACAGCCAAATTGTCTATAATCTTTAAGCAACTTGTCTTTCATTGGAAGCTTCCTCACTGCATAGGAACCTCAGAGCAGCATCCCAAAAGGTGCAAAGGTAGAAGCTGCAGTTCTGTTAAAGTCCAGGCCTTGATACTTACACTGTGTTACTTCTGCCACCTTCTAATGACAAAGTAATTCACAAGGCAGGACCAGATTGCAGGTTCCATTTCTTGATGGTAGGAGCTAACAAGTAATATATAGCTGTATTTAATGTATTACAATCTCTAAACTGGAAAACAAAATAAACCTAAAATACATCATAACAAATATGTGTATAAAATATTTAATGCAGTATATAGATTTTCAATAAGTTTTCACAAATAACTTTTACTATTTTTAACATTATAATTTATTTCTTGAGGACTTTCAATTACTGATGAAGTCAGAGTTTGTAATTGGGTTATATGATACACAGGTTGTATTATTTCTCCTCCAGACAGCAGTTCTGATTGTGTGTTCCAAATTCTGCTTCAAAGTTTAAAGTAATTTAATTTTGGACTATTACCTCCTCCATTCCCACCATTAGTTGCCCCCATCTCTTTTACTCCTCTTTATTCTCTCTATAGAATATATTACCACCTAACATAAATATGTATTTCATTTATTTTACTCCACTTCTAGAATGCAATCTTCATGAGAGAAGTAACTTTGCTTGCTTGCTTTTCTTCTGTAATCCTAGGGACTAGAGACTGGTATATAATAGGTGTGTAGTATATGTTGGGTGAATGGATGCATCTGAATGATTCCACCTATGACAAACCACATACATATTAATGAAGAGTAGCACAAGTAATTGAGCATGAACCACTTTGATTTTCTTAGAGATAAAGTAGCAAAATTTGTTGACAACAATACTTTTGAATAATATAGTCTGTTCAGAAAGTATCCATCCATTTCATATGAAAAATAGGCATATTTATTGGAGAAGATACAGGATACAAGAAACATTGTACATAGGATAATGACACCTCAGCCCTCTTTAAAGTAGGCTCCTTGGGACCTCACACAGTTCTCCCAGTTGCCATCAGCTGCTCCATCATATTTTCCTGAATCTCATCGACAGTCTAAATCGCTTCCCTTTCAAAGCTGATTTTAGTTCGGGGAAAAGCCAGAAGCCACAGGGTGCCAAATCTGGGATGTTGAGGGGCTCAGTCATCTGGGTGATTTGATATTTCATCAAAAAACTCTGCACGAGACATGATGCGTGAGCAGGTGTGTTGTCGTGATGAAGCTCCCAGTTACCAGTTGCCCATAGTTGCAGCCTTTTGAATCAACTGATTAGTTTCCATGGAGGAATGTTCAAGCTTAATGCAAAATTTGATGCTGATTCATTCATTGTTCCATTCCACTCAGTCATTTTGAGTGCGACGTCATCACAGCACACATGCTCACTCAATGGTGTCTACCCCCCACTGACTAGTATAATGAAATCATCATTGTGTCCACACGCACATTCCAGTCCACTCTCCTTGGCTGCCAGGTTACATTGATGTCAAGCAAAGTGATCTTGTTATATTAACAATGGTTTGAATATGTATGAGTGACCCGTGGACATAGACAGTGATGTGGGGATCAACTGTGGGAGTGGGTAGTGGGCTGGTTGGAGGAAGGCAAATCAGGAAAGACTGGGACAACTGTAATATAATAACAATAAAAAATAATTAAAAACAGAAAAACAAAAATATAGGTGTTAAGAATACATGGCTGTACTTTTTCTGGGCAGATACATATATATTTGCTGATACATGTTTCATGCACCCCCCCAAGAAAAAAAGCTATCTACTGAACAATACATCATTTTTAAGTGTATTTGAAACATTCCTGAAATCAGTGAGAATGTATCATAACCTTAGATAACTTTTTAAAGATGGTATATTTAACTCTTGGCTCAATGTCTAAAAATATGTGTAATGTTCAAGAACCCCCCCAATCCTAAGATAACCTCTGAAGTTCCTCTCTATTACTGTGGGATAATGGGTATTACTCTTTGCTTACTTGTTTAAAGAGTAGATGTAGATGTAGATGTAGAATAAATTAACTTTTGAGAAGTGTCTATGAATTATGATACCTCATTATAAAGGGCTATGTTCTTATATTGCAGTTAACATGGAAAACAAGTAAGTTACTTTGCTTGAGATCCCAAGTGTAAACCTGCAGGGCTTCACAATGACAGGATTAGGTTATTGGGCAGAAGGATTATTTTTCAAAAATTATTTCATCTTCAATGGGAAATGCTAATGCAAGTAAATTTCTTCTCTATAGAAGGAATGAAATGACTTTTAACATAGAATATATAACTCCATGATAAATATTGTAAAAGCACCTTCTTCTATTCTTTCTATTACAAGGTTAGCTGATACAAGTGAAGTTAATTTATTTCAACACAAGCAAACTTTTAAAAAAGAGTAGAATGTAAGTATGTGGTGCTTTTTTCCCCTAAAATGTCTGAAGGATTCTTGGAAATTCTAAAGAATTTAGAAAATCTAAAGAAATCTTTAAAGACTGCTTTTCTGCCATAATTGGTATTATCACAAAAACTGTCTTTTTCAATTTATACATTTTTTATTATGCTTGACTTGAAAATAGAGCTATGAGGAAGGTAGAACACATAATTATCTGCATTTTCCAGGTAAAATTGATGAGGTTCAGAGAATTCGTGTCATATTTACAAGTTCCACAGCTGAGCTAGGGTTGGAATCTGGGTGTTGGGACTTCCTATCCAGGGGTTCTCCTACCTTATCAGCAATCTCTTTAGGCTTGACCCTCATAGTCTGTGACTTCATAAAATCTTTACCAGCATCCAATGTATGTGTGCATAGCTCCAATTTTTAGGTGGCAAGATTAAGGTTAAGAAAGTACAAATACCTTCCCTAGGCCACAGAAATAACAACTGTGTGTTTTCAGCCATGATAAATGATCTTTCCTTCATTCTACTGAGCAATTTTCAATATGTTATATGGACACTCATTTTGAGTAGTGTTTCTAGCTGTTCACTAAAATTATTATTGCCCTAAGATTAAAATATTGAGCATATATGGAGATGTTTATGCACTATCTATAAATAATCTCCAATCTCCCATTTCTTCCTTTGAAATTAAAAAAAAAATTAGCCACCATGCCAAATGGTACCAAATGGAAAATATCAATGTGGAGTGATATTATTTGCTCTTTCCAAGTTTAAAGTCTCACATTTTTATTCTGATTGAAATTATCACTGATTTTTCAAATCTTATAGTGTGAAGAGCCCAGGACAGTGTGAGAATTCACCAATGGGAGTGATGACTTCAAAATGATTGGTGACTATTCTTCAAATAGAACAGAAAAGATTAGGAATTATTTCCTGTAAGGATGATGCTGATTTTCATCTTTTTAAAAATCTTACCAGAATAGAAGTTATATTCATTCTTCATAAGACAAAAATCCTTTCATATATATATATATATATATATATATATATATATATATATATATATATATATAAGAGTTAAGCTACTTTTTAAAAATCATCTTTCTGAAGACTGATTTGGGCAAGAATTAGAAATACACTACATTTGTGAGTGAGTGGCCATTTCAGCTCCAGTTACTCAGTTCAAACTGTTAAAAACAGTGAAATAGAGCACCCATAGTTATATTCTATGTGTTTGTGGGAGATTGAATTAGCATAGAATTTGAAACAAATGTTTTCCTCTAAGGTACAGAATGTAAGTCTTTGGCAAGAAGATAGGAAAATTGTTTTGTTTTATTTTGTTTTTCATCTACTCCATTTGTTCTATTAAGTGGATAAATATATCATTTTGATTACATAAAGACTGATAATCTAATTCCAAATATCAGCACATTAATTCTCCAACATAAAATCAGATGAAATTTGTTAAGGACTTTCAATGAAAGAATTAATCTGCAGGATTTTAAAAGCTTAAGATTATTGATATAAAGGGGAATAACTAAGACACACCACAATTCAATTTAATTTAAATCATTACATAGTTATCAAATATGGATCTTTAAATATTTAAATTTAAAATGCATATCTTTAAAAAATCCAAGGCTATTTAGGTTTAGGAAATTGCACTGTTATAAAAACAAATACTTATAACCTCTCAAGTTTATAACATACAATCTTTATGTTTTGCACATATGACATTGACTCGACTAAACATATACATTTGTTTTAATTAAATGTACAGAGTTTTTCTCTAGCATCTGATTGTCACAATCTTGAGCTTTATCAAAATAGCACATGTTAAAATTTTCCACATAGAGGCAGATTTTAAGATATTCATTTATTATGTCTGTGAACAAGAATCCTTTACAAATGTCTTTGATTTATAATTGCTGTACTGAATTACCATATTGAATAGTGAATCCCAAGTCTAATATGTTCTAAATATTAATTTTATTTATCTCTTAATACCACAATAATATCACAAGAATATTTCTACTTTTAAAAGTTGGGATATTATTTCATTATTAATATATATTTTATATTTTATTGACTACACTGTTACGGTTGTCCCAATATTTTCCGTTTGCCACCTTTCTCCACCCAGCACACCCCACTCTCTCAGGCAATGCCCACACAATTGTTCATATCCATGGTCATGCATGTAAGTTCTTTGGCTACTCTATTTCCTATACTGTACATCACATCCTCCATGACTATTCTGTAACTACTTATTTGTACTTCTTAATCCCCTCACCTCTTCATCCATTCCCCTACACCCACCTCCTCCCATCTGTTAACCATCAAAATACTCTCTGTATCCATGATTCTGCATTTGTCTTGTTTGCTTAGTTTGTTTTTAAATTCAGTTGTTGACAGGTATGTATTTATTGCCATTTTATTGTTCATTGTTTTGATCTTCTTTTCTTAAATATAACCCTTTAACATTTCATATAATAATGGTTTGATGATTCTGAACTCCTTTAGTTTTTTCTTATTTGAGGAGATTTTTATCTGCCCTTCGATTCTAAATGATAGCTTTGCTGGGTAGAACAATCTTGGCTATAGCTCCCTGCTTTTCATGACTTTGAATATTTCTTACCAGTTCCTTCTAGCTTACGAAGTTTCTTTTGAAAAATCAGCTCATGGTCTTGTGGGAAATCCCCTGTAGGTAACTAACTGCTTTCCTCTTCCTGCTTTTAAGATCTGTTTATCTTTAACCTTTGGCATTTTAATTATGATGTGTCTTAGAGTGGGCCACTTTGTATCCATTTTGTTTGGGACCCTCTGTGCTTCCAAATCAGGGAAATTATCTGTCATTATTTTTTCAAATAGATTTCTAATTTCTTGTTCTTTCTCTACTCCTTCTGACACCCCTATGAAATGAATGTTGGAACACTTGAAATTGCCCCCGAGGCTGCTTATACTATCCTTTTTCTTGCGGGGGGGTTATTTTTTCTTCTTCTGATTGGCTTTGGAATATTATTTTAGTAAGCAGCTTATTCAATTAAATAAAACTAGGGAAAAAGGAAAAGCCCAAGAGAAGTAAAGGAGAGGGGAAAATAATCTTATATTTTTAATTTCTTACAAAAAATAGATGATTTCAGTCCATTTTATTTATTGATGATGATTTATTTCTCCATCAGAATATGGATGTTTAAGTGTGTATGTTTGTATTTATTATGAACCACAAATTATGAGTGTTTTTGTTTGAGATAGCCACAGCTTAAATATTTCATTGTCTTCTTTAAAATTAAAATCAAAAATATAAATTTATTAAGTTCAATCACATGAAGTATAATTACTTTATTAAATTATACATAGGTAGGATGGAATTTTATGAGTCCATGTCTGAATTTTTGGAAACTAATTTTCATCAAAATCCAAAGAGTTTCAAATGTCTTCTAAATCTTCCTGCCATTCCTAACAGGAATATTCAGGAAGGATTTCAGATATTTCATAGTTGATAAATATAGTAAGATACTATAGGAATGACCTGGGATTCCTTCCCAGAAGTAGTTACTTGCAAGGAATGTAAATAAGGCAATGAGTTATTATTTGATATCTTATTCCTATTAAGAGAACCACTTTATCTATACAACTTATTGAAGATGTGAGTCTTTACTCTTGACACTTTTTTGTATTATAACAGATAGTTGTGTTCCAAGTGTTACATGTGCTATCATTTCATATGTTTAAAACACAATGACATATTTTTGTATGTGATTTTTTATGATAATTTAAGTGTATTCACTTCACAGTTCTCTATCAACATAAATATCTCATTTCTCTATGTTACATAAGAGGGAAATTTTTCTAGAATTTTACAGGAAGTGGCATAGGCTCTAGTGTCCTAAGGCGCAAAAAGGTATGTTTCTGAAGGATAAAAAATAGTTCAGGGTAATCAGAAATGGAGTTCAAAACTAATATATGGTGTCTATAGACATCACTGTGAGACTGAAGATTAAACAGCTACTTCAGAGCTCAGTGACAATGTATGAAAAGTTGCAAAGGAGTTCATTTTCTCTGAAACAAACTCTAAGTCACAGTTCCATGGCAGCTGTCATTACATAATCGGAATATCAGCAGTGCCAAGATGAAGCTCCTTCAGATAAATTTATGGCCACAGGGACTGGGTGGGTTTATTAGTTTTAAACACATTTTCAAACCTTTAGCAGCTTAATCAACACAGAGTTATTATCTTAAAATTGAATAGGAAGGGATTTAACATAATTCTCACTAGGCTGAAATCAAGGTGTCAGCCAGGCCGTATACTTTTCTACAGACTGTAGCTAAAAATCCTTGTTCTTGCCTTTTCTAGCCATTAAAGACTGCCTGCATTTCTTTTTTTTTTTTGGTTTTGTTTTGTTTTAAAAAATTTTATTGAGGAAACTTTGCTTTATTGCATCATATAAGTTTCAGGTGTACAACATTATAATTCTACATCAGTATACACTATGGAGCACTTACCACCAAAGGTCTAGTTTCCATCCATCACATACGATTTCCCCCCTTAACCCAGTTTGCCCTTCTGCACCCTCTTTCCTTCAGATGACCATCAATCTGTTGTTTGCCTCTATCAGTTTATTTTTGTTTTGCTTTATTTGTTTGTTTTGTTTTTATATTCCCCATATGAGTAAAATCTTACAGTATTAACTTTTTTTTAAATTTTTATTTTAGTTTATTCAGTACAGTTTCCATCCTTTATTCCCATTCCAGCCCACCCACCCATTCCTCCCCTCCTCCCTCCCCTTTCCAACACCCCCAGTTTTGTCCATGTGTCCTCCATATTTGTTCCTGTAAACCCTTCCCTTCTCCCCTGAAATTCCT
>CM052542.1:123142967-123163479 GCA_028533065.1 Trachops cirrhosus
TGGGCTGGAATGGGAATAAAGGATAGAAACTGTAATGAATAAACTAAAATAAAAAATTTTAAAAAAACCTCTAATTTATATTTTACTGTTGAATGTTAACTATTTTTCTAAATCTCATGTATAGAAGTGTAATGAAATTCAAGGTTCTAATTTTCTTTCACTGATGTTTGTTAAATTTATATTTCACTAAATTTTCTGTAATTTTCAACAGTGGAAGCTAAAGTCAAGTATGTTAATTAGGTGGGGAGAATAAAAAAAATCACATGCTAATAAAGTAAGTGAAGATGAAAAGGAATTGGCAGTGACTGACAGAGACTGTCGTTTTTATTCTTGCTGTGGAAGGAAACAAGTGCAGGTACTCTAAACTATTAGCTGAATGTAATTTGGGGAACAAAATATGATTGCTTTCTTTTAGATTGTCAGAAAGCAGAAGACACCCTTCCCTTTGCACTTGAAAATGCAACAGAATAATGATGTTAGAAGTTTGACAACAGTTTCCAATCTGGAAGTTGTATTGAAGCAGACAAGAAAATTTAACATGGGATTTAAATTTTTATAAAAACTTGAGATAAAGCAGAATTATAGGAATCAGTGATTGAAAGTAGGGCCAATGGTGATTGCAACTAAGAATATCCTATATTACAGGCATCATTCATTTTGACTCATTTTGATCACAGAACTCCTCACTTAAAAATCTATATACATAGCACTCCATATCATTTAGTTTTTATCCTTCCTTAATGATATTTAGAATATTTCAAGCACACTTTCTGGAAAAGCAGCTGCATATTCAATGATGTTTGGCAGAAGAATATCAAAAGCTTTAGTTTTAGTTCTTCCTGTGGCAAACTCAGAATCAACATTGATAATCAAGGTCAATAACAAAAGTCATTTGCCTGCTTCAGATAATCTCTACATAAACAACACAGTATATGTGATGATGAATATGGGGGGGAATGGTCCCAAAATGATGGTTGTAACTATAGGTTACAACCAATCTAACTGGAGTCTAGATTTTCTATAAAATTTAACATGGTTCCTTGTAGTAAATGATTAATTTAACCTAACTTTAGAGTTCCCCTTTATGATGGTTTTATATTGTTGGGCAGATTAGTTATCACTTCATTTATTCATTGGTCTTTGTTAATTAAGCTTATACATATGTATGGAGTCCCAATTAGGTGCCATGTTCTGGCCGTTGTGCTTCACTCCATTTCCTCAGTGACAATGACATTCAGGTATTTCAAAACTAAGTCGATTAACACATGTGATCATCTCTTCTTATTTTTTTTTATTTTCTTGATCACTGAGCATTTTTTGGCTATTATTTATATTATCTTTTTGTATTTTAATGCACTCCAGATGTGATAACACTCAACTTTCTTTAAACTATAGTTAAATCCAGTACATGCTATAATCTTCAGTCCATATCCCTACTCCCATCAGTATGTTTTCACAAAAGGAATCATCAACCCCTAATTCTAGCACAGAACTGTTTAATTGACCATCACCTTATATAAAGACTCTGTTTCAGCTAATTAGTTGAACACCCTATGACCAAAGAAATATTGATCATTTCTGCTTCTGTGAGAAGCATTACCCCTATCTGGCACAGTCTTACTGTTTACATAGAACATTAGAAGTCCAGTCCATCCAGGCATGGAGATTTCTCCTCTGACAGCACTAAGTTATTTCTTGCTCTTCTAAATTCTCAAAATCTTGTTTGGTCTTTGACATATCTGTCTGGTAGGGTTGCTCTTCCCCCTCTGTCTCCCATTCAGTCTGGAATATTGATAGCTCCTCGAGAACCTCCCTTTTTCAAATGCACAAAAACACCTCTTTGTAGAGTTGCAAGCCTCTCTCAGATTGTTCCCACTTTATTTACATTAGCCTTTATATATTCTGTTAATAACTACTGTACATCAAAACTATGTAGATAACAAACTATTCTTGAAAAACGTTTTCCTTTTATGTGCATATTTCAAAGCTCTTGCATAGAATATTGTGTGTTGTTAGTGTTCATTAACTGCCAAGAGTGAGTGTAAATGAAGTGTCCTGTGGTGGAGCATTCTGTAGTAGAGGAAAACTATTTAGATTTTTTTAATAATTGGGTTGGCTAAAAGTTTTTTTTTTTTTCTGTAAGATGGCTCCAGTGGTACTTAATTGTCTTTAAGTTCATTCAAAACAATTTTGTTGGATTGTATAGTGACAACTGTCATATCAGTGTGCTTTTAAAAAAGACATCAAAATTGGTGAATATTTGTGTAGCCATTTTAATACTGAAAATGGAAGAAAATATGCAACATTTTTGGCATATTATGCTTTACTGTTTTAAGAAAGGTTAAACCACAACTGAAATGCAAAAAATAAAAAAAGATTTGTGCAGAGTATGCAAGAAGGTGTTGTGACTGATCAAATATGTCAAAAGTGGTTTGTGAAGTTTCAGGCTGGAGATTTCTTGCTGAACAATTCTCTATGGTTGGGTAGAACAGTTGAAGTTGATAGCAATCAAATTGAGACTTGAATTGAGAATAATCAACATGATACCATGCAGGAGTTAGCTGACATACTCAAGATATCCAAATAAATAAAGTTATTGATGAAAATGAAAAATGTGTCTTTTATTTTATGAAAAAAAAACATATAGGCTTTGCGGTCAACCCAATATATTGAAGCCAAAGAGTACTACTGTAACAATAGTAATGTAACTAACTTTGTAGTACTTTAAAAAGATTTTGGTGATAACTGAAGAAATATAAATTATGTACAGTTCTTTTCTGTTTCCCTGGTACATCACGTTCACACCTCTTGAACATTTGCCATTGTCAGTTACTGTCATGTAATTCATTACTTCTCCTAGGGAACATTTGGAAATGTGAGAAGATTTATGAGTTTTTTATTTGTTTTATATGTAATTGTTAACATAATTGAGGGCAGTTTGTAACTTAGTCTAGGTCTAGGGGTGTAAAATAAGAAGACTCACCCTACTCACTACTCTAGTAATAGCCCATTGAAAAATCTGATTCCTGGATCATGTTCTTTACATGGGAAATTTCTTTTTAGGTCTGAAGGTAGGTGCAATTTTTATTGCTAAGCCTGCACAAAACACGGAGTTTCGGGGTAAAAGACTTCTGTAAATGCGATATAATTCTGAATAGCTTGTATCACATTTAATGTGGCACATTATTTTTCCATATACTTCAATAATATCCATAAAGACAAGACTACTTCTTATTCAACTTTGCACCCTTGTATGTAGCAGACTGCCCTTTTGTATTTTTTTAAAATATAAAATGTAGAACGAATGGATCAATTAATGAGCAAATGGAGTCTTGCATATCTTTATGGCCTGGGTAGTAAACAAGTATTTGTTGAAAATATGAACAGATCATTCTAATGAGTTAAATACATTATGCAATTACTGTGATTAAGGAAATGAGTCAAGAAATATTAAAAAAGAGGCAAAACATTACAATATTTTATGTCACATCATAACTAATGTATATATAAAATTGCAACTAATGCTATTTCCTTAGCTATACTAGATTGTCTTTAAAATAAATAAGTGCTATTTCATTTTCTTGTGATTAAAAAAGTCCTTTACTATAAAAATATTACTAGATCTTGTATTAATATATTTTGATATTTTAGCATTACATTTTATGTAATATTCTTCAAGATACTCTGTCCTTCATAGAATTTTTATTTCTGTATTTCGGGCAATGCCTGACATCATGCTTTGCATATGGAATGGGTTTAAAAACTGCTTGCTTGCTAAATTTAATTTAAATTAAATGTTCAGAAACTCAATTTTATAGGCACCATGCATGACAGAACTTTAGACCCTTCAATATAAGAAGGTCAAACTAAATCCTGACTTTGATCTGACTTTAGTCTTAAACTTTCTTCAGTGCCAACAGGAAACACTGGTAAGAACCCCACTTGAGAAATTGCATTCATTTTACAAAAGCTTTTTACTAAGTATCACTATTATAGCTACAGTGATCTATCATCTTTCTATCTTGCAAGTAGAAAAGTAGTAAGATTATATTTACTAATATGTTTGCTTTTGTAAAATTTTACTTATTTTTCTAATTGAATAGTCAATTGACTCATTTGCAATTACAAACAATTCTGAATTAATACAGATGTGAACAGAATTGGATTATTTCTGTCATAGAATTTATTTTTAATAGTTTATTTTTCATTGTATTTTTTCCATTACCATTTATCCCTCTTATACCCTCTTCCACCTCTGCCCCCGCCCCCTCAGTCACCACACTGTTGTCCATGTCCACCGTTTCTCTTTTCTCCTCGATCCCTCCAACCCCAATCTCCCTACCCCCAAATTGTCAGCCTGTTCTCCATCTATGAGTCTGGCTCTCTTTTGCTTGTTAGTTCTGTTTGTTCATTAGATTCCACATATGAGTGAGATCATAGGGTATTTGTCTGTCTTCTGATTGGACTTATTTCACTTAGCATAACATTCTCCAGGTCCATCTATGCTGTCTCAAATGGTAAAATTTTCTTCATTTTTACGGGAGAGCAGTATTCCATTGTGTAAATGTACCATAGCTATTTAATCTACTCATCTACTGATGGACACGATTAGATTCTCGAAAGTGAATTTGTGAAACTTTAATCTCTCTTCACATCTCTAACTATGAGGGTCCTTGAATCATTAAAACAGGAAAAACAAAAAAGCAAATAGATTTCAACTGTCTAAACAAAATGTCATTGTATTTTACTCATAGAACTCTCCATTATGAATAATGACATTGCTTTCAAAATATCTCTGTAAGAAGACACAACTTTACTGACTCTGAGGATGAACATACTACCCCACTACACTAAGAATTCCTTGAAGTCAGTCAGGCATTATTATTATTATTAAATAATAATTATTATTAAAATATAGTGCTTTATTTTAATATCTGTTATGACAAAATACTTTTGTTCTTATTAAAAATGTCTTCATATTAAGAAGAGTACTTTTGCATTATCGATAATTTGGAAAACATGGAAAGTCACAAAGAAGAAAATATATATGATCCATAACTTCAATATTCAGAGACAATTACCCTTTCCATTTTGATATAGATCCTTCTAGTCTTTTTTTCTAGGCACATATTTATTTTTTTTTAAAAAGGAATTGTACTGTATGTGTTTTGTTTCTTGCTTTTTTAATATTACATTTCTAATAGTTGTGTCCTATTCTATTACATGAAAGTCTCATATTATACATATTTCTTATTTTGGGGTGTTTGGGTTGTTCCTAATAGTTTGTAGTATAAATAATATTATAGTAAAAGTCTTGGCTCTGAAAAGTGACTAAAATATGCTTATTATGATGTATCTCATTACTTTGCATTTATTTAACTAATTTTCTATCCCCTGATATCCTTTAGAAATGGAGTAATAAATAGAACATTTCTGATGTGAGAAACTATAGAACAGTATTTCTGAGGTATGTACTAGGAAGCACTAATCTGGAAAAATGATTGAATAAAAAATATTACCGTTTCACTTGGAGAAGTATATAACTCATGTTAATTAGTATGTTTATGCATTACTTCCCAATTTGGTTTACATTCACTTTATGCATAGTACTCATGCATTCATTGGAGAAGACTATGAGTGATGGGGATGATGTGCTAAGTGGGGCATTTTCTTAGGAGTCCCTGGTAACATGAGAGAGGTGATTGAAGATTTCAAAGGAGAGCTCTGTGAGCACAATTGTAATAGCATGTTATTATTTTGGCTAAGTTTTATTTCCCCACTGTGAGGAGTTTGAAAATTGATTGTAATATTAGAAAGTCCTCTCCTTATTCTGAAATCACATAGCATTTATTCTCTGTAACACCTAAAGTTGTAATGATTATACCTTATAGCCACTACACATATAAGTTTGTGTGTCTGAGTGTTATTGACTTACATGAGTTATCATGTTGAGGATATCTGCTCATTGTTTGTTTGTTAAGTCTTACAAAACAGTTTTTAAAAATTTGCTTTTATTTTTTATTTTTTATCCTGGTGGGGGGGAAAGAGAGAGAAAAAGAAATATCAATGTGAGAGAGAAACTTTGATTGGTTGCCTTCTGTACGTGCTCCAACCAGAGATCAAATCTGCAACATAGGTGTGTGCTCTGCCTGGGAATGGAACCCATTACCTTTTGGTTTATGGGGGGGGTGCTCCAACCAATGGAACCACACCAGCCAGGGTATAAAGCTGGTTTTTAAAACAGTTTTATTGAGGTGTAATTGATATAGAAAAAACTGCACATATTTAATGTATATAATTTGATGAGTTTGGACATATGTGTAAACCCATGAAACTATCACCTCAATCAAGGTAGTAGGTATATCCATCACCTCCAAAAGTTCCTTGTGCCTCATTTTTTGTGGTGGGAACACTTATAATACTTTTTATAAAACTTAATACTTTATACAGGATGGTGAAAGACTTTATTCCTCGTAATTCATGTGTGTAAGAAGTTACAAGTCTTGGGTTGGTGCCTGCAGGGGGTGGGGATTGAGTTGAGGCAAGGTGGAGAACCTTGAATTAAAATGAAAAATGTGTGGTTTGGGAGCTCTGCCATTTAAGAGCTATGTGATATGAGGTAAGTCAATGCATTTCTCTACAAATATAAAAAAACTTTATGTGCTCTCTAATGTCTCAGATTTATTATGAGGATTGAATGGGAGTATGGATGGGATGATTGTATTAAGGACTCTGTTATTATGATTTTAATTTCAACAAGTATACAAGGATTGTTTGAATTATCTTTCTTTCAAAGAATTGAATTGCTACTTATCATGCCAGCTTGCCTGACTGTCCTTGAAGCTGAATGATTCCACTTTCTATTTAGGTATTTCATTTTAGGCTTCCTTAAATTTTAATACAGATACAAATTTATTTTATTTTTTGCCACATTTACCTACACTCTCTCTTTAGAATAATTCAGTGGATGAAATTAGTTTTAAAACTTTTCCTCTCTGTATTTGGACTGGAAACCACATGTTCTAACAGAGGTCCTTCAGCATTTCAGTACACATCCAAATCTCCTGGGGGCTCTGAAAGACGACTGAGGTGACCCTTCACCCAAGTTTGATGCAGTAGGTCTGGGGTGAGGCCCAAGAATCTGGAATTCGAACAAATTGCATGTGATGCTGATAGTGCTGGGAGGAAACCACATTTTGAGAACCATCAATCTATGGTTTCCTCTCTGAGTCCATCTATAATTGACTTCCCTGAGCTTAATTTCTCATCCTTTCAATTCATGCCCTACCTGTTGCTGTCACATCTTTAAAAATTATTCTTCCCCCAATTATATTTACATGGTTATGTTCTTCCCTATTTTGATGTGATATTTAAAAGAATGTTATAATCATGATGCAGTTAAATGGTAGATAATTATGAAGACATCAGCCCATGCCCTCCCACCCCACTAACTTAACAATTGCCCCTTCTCTGTTGACACATACCCAAATGCCGATATATCCTCAAATTTTAGTGATGTGCCATTTTTCGGGACCTGTGCTGACTTTCAAGAAGTGATAACATAATTGGAGATCAAGACCCATTTTTTACTTTTGTCACAATGGAAAGTAATAACTAGGCTACTTCAGACTGAGTCAGTTGGTTGAATTACTACATGTTAGGGATAGTGTAAACTGGAATAGGTCTCGTCGGGATGATAATAAGGGAAAACCGTTGGTCTGGTCACCAACTTTAGCCTCAAGTTGCACTGCTGACATAACTTTAAAGATGAATTCCATGATTTATTTCAAAATATAAAAAGTGTACTAGCATAAAATAAGAAGATATTTGTAAAAGTCACTAAATATAACATTGATTATGAATCTGAACTTCAGAAGTGGTTCTGAATACAAATTTTATAATTTAGGAAAGAACACATTGACCCAGAAGAACAGTTGGTCACAAAAGAAGTAATAAAGTAACACAAGTGAATCAATAGCTGTCTTTGTTCTCATAAATTCAGAAAAGGCATGTTTCCACTTCACTTTCAAAAAGGAATGTGTAACAAAGAAAATGGCATAATTAGCAGTTAAGTTAAAGCAACAAAAATGTATTAGTTGTAGTCAAATGCACAGGTTTATTTATTTATTTATCTTTTTGCTGTCTTTAGTAATCACACATGTATGAGTCATTAAAAAGCTACTCTGGTTGGTTTGGTGCATGCTGTTTCATTGTGTGTTCTCTTTGCCAACATGCACGTTTACTCATAAATGGTTCACATCTGTTCTCTGTAATTTAGTGATTATGTAAAGGTCTCTGTGTCCTTCTTGTTTATTTTAAAAGGACAACAAGAAGCTTTATTGAGTGTGATTTAAGGAAAAGCCTTGATTTCTGAGGTTTTGGGGTAATTTCCAGATTTCCCTTACAAGTGAACATCAAATCTTTACAAAATGTGAAGCATTTAGAATCTATTTATTTTTATGATTATACCTGGTTAGCCTATTTAATCTGATGATATTTTTCAAGGTATTGCCAGTACTTCACCATTTTGCTCCCTCTCCAAAGGTAAACTTGGCTCATTGGGATAATCCTATGCACCAGTCCTAGGACAATCCCTGTTCTCACCTGTTGTCCTGATGTACTCACTGATATTCCTTCTTGTACTCTCAAAATTGTGCACAACTGAATTACCAATAATAAAGTCCCCCTAAATATGAAGCATAACTCTTGACTAAGTAAAGTGGGAAAAGATCTTAGTAAAGTGGCTACTAACTTTTAAATTTGTAAGAGTCAAAATTAAAGGTTTTGGGATTAATCAGTAGTTTAAAGAGTTAAAAATTATAGCATGTTCTGGTATACTTTGGTTATATTTCTTGATTTTGTTTATGTATCATCTGATCCATTTTGAACTATTTGGTATAGTGAAAAGTGGGTTGAACACCTTAATCACTGTTGCTCTTAGAGAAATTCTCTTATACTAGCATTGAATGTACTTTTTTCCTGTTGTACTTATTCATACCCTCTAGTCTTGCCTACTGTGCGTATTCAATATGTACATTATTGATTTTCATCTGTTACTTTGCTTCTTCATAGAAAGACCCATGACATTTTTTTTTATTTTACTTGAATCAGTTAGTTTAGGGAGCCAGATGCTTGAGAGTGGTGAAATTGCCCTTAAAAGTGAGTAGAGAACTATTTACTGAGCATTATGAACAATTTTCTTGTGGTAGCTGCAGTGCTGGATTTCCTACTGGGAAGTATTCCAAACAGTGAGAAGTCTTGGTGCCAGTATTCTATACTCACTTTAGTTGATAAGGTTACATCAATAATTTTTTATCTAATGATACTGTGGGTATAAAAGATCTGGAGCTGTGCACTATTTGAACAGAAAACGACACTAAGAGTAAGAAAAGGGACTGACTTTCTGACGATTGGCATGTTTCTAATGTTCTTGCTGTTTCTTTTCTCTCAAAAATGAAATTAGGACCTCTCCCAGGTGCACTGTAAATAATAAATTGTAGTGTCATAAACTATCAAGGATAAAAACATCTGTCTGCTTTCTCAACTAATGATCCCAATACGTTCTTCTTAAGCAAATTGTAGTTGCCTACATTTAAGTAATACATTTGTACGGTTTCAGTAAAACATTCAGTGAGAACTATAGCTGACTCAAATGTGGGATAGTGACATTTTCTTGGGAATTATTCATAGCAACAAAAAGGCTACATTATACTTACTTACAGGGCTTTCAGCCAATACTCATTAAATCTCACTGTGTAGACTGTGATATTTTTCTTAGAACTACCAAGGTTATAGGTATTATTAGCTACCTATTCCACAAATTATAAATAATGGCAAATGCCTTTTAGACTTTAGACTGTACACTCCATCAGACATAGACATTTCTGAGAGTTTCGAAAAGATATCTGTGCTGCAGATGGAGCAATCAATAATAAATGCTGAGATATTTTAAGGTCACCCACAGTTTCTGAGTTTCTTAGGCTTCCAGAGTGATTTATGGTGATTTTTAAGGGAATCTAGTGTAGAACTTCTTAAATATGGTCATTTTTCATTTGCAAATATTCTTACTTGGAATTCTGTGTATTTGTGGCTCACGTGTGTGCACACACATACTTATGTTAGGACAATGCAGTGGAAAATTTTAAAAAACAACACAAAAATTATGTAATTTGAATTCTTAAAATGTATTTCTTGCCACTGTTGATTACATAGAACTATTGACAAAAATTGTCTTTTCACCAAAAGGGAGACACAGAGAGAAATGTTAAATTTCATATGCTCTTATTTATTGCTTCATGGTATGATTTCCAAGGTATTTTGCACCACATCAGGTGACCACTATTATCTAGAATATCCAATTACAAGGCATACCTAACATACACAGAAAACAATCAAAGGCATTAAGTAGCTTTAATTTTATGTGTCAAGAAGAAAAAAATATGTATAACAGGATGGCAAAGATTTTTATATTTGAATTACTATTTAGGAAATCCTGTTTGAAAGATAAGTAGATAAATGGAAACCATTAAAAAATTGTAGAAGTTAAGACTATTAAAATTCCAAATGAGAAAATCTGAGAGGGAGAGAAAGGAGGATAGGAGGGGTGGAAACCCTCAGTGACCTGCACCAGAGAGGACACAGAAAACATCCCTATTATAAGCCTCCTAATCCCGGACAGTGTAGAGGCAAACGGAATGTGGACTGTTAACAGTAAGCATGCCACCCCTAACTCCTCTATGAAAAATTTCTAGAACCAAACAAACAAAACCTACACAAGCACACACCAACAACAGCATTCGAAACATATTTTGAGAGGATGAATATGTTTTAGAATTTTTTTCAAGTGCTAAATTCTGTATTTAGGTCTCTCCTATGTAAAAACCTGAACGATTTGAGTAGGTGCCAGCATCTAGGAGACTAAGATTGGTATCTGAGCTACTTATATAAAGATTCTAATGTGGATCTTAGAAAATCAATGTTATTATCAAAAATCATTTTGTCAGAATATAACAAAAATCCTTAGCGTTTGCAGTGACTCTGTAGCACAAACAAGGATTTATTAGCTTCTGAACTGAAATACTTGCTTTAGTTTTACTGTCATTAGCTTACATAAGTGTTATGATTTATTGAAGTTTGCTAAGAAAAATCACTTTCAGGTATGTATGAGCTATCTGATGATTGTACACATGTCATGATTTAATCCATAATATCTAGAATGGTAATCAAAAACACTATATTATCAGACATATATGGATATGTGAATTGTTTCATTAAAATTTTGCTATGGTTTTAGAGCAATTATCTATACTATTTATAATTATCCTGTAAATATGTATAGAAATGTACTGGACACAGACCAGCCTGGAGCGGGTCTGCCTTGCCAGCCTTTAGTGTGCGGGTTCTCGACTTCGTGTAGGAAAGTTTTCAGAACACAAGTACAGGTGATTTTGAGAGAACGTGCATTAAAGAGGGGGGCAGTAAAACAAAGGGAGAACATAGGGCGGAAGCAATAACAGGAGAGAGCCGAGGCGGTGCTCTGCTTTGGCGCCCTAGGAACGTTATAGGAAAGGAGTGAGCCAAGGTGGGGCTACTGGTATCTCACCAGGAAGTGAAGGTCACAGTGACAGAAATAATCCATGGCATGGCTGCTTTGAGCTCATTAGGCAGTCAGAGAAAAAGAATGCTTGGAGATAGGACTGGGAGTAAACCCACGGTAAACTGCTGCTGCCCACTGCTCCCCTGGCTGGACTCTGATGGGGAGCCCTGGAGTTTAGGAGGAAGAAAAAAGTTCATGCTACATAAGGGGCATGGGCGTGCTAGCAAGCGAGCCCTGGTATACTTTGTTTGTGGGGTTTTATCTCTCTGCTTTGGCTGAGAATCTTAGGAGAGGGTTTGAGCAGAATATTTATCAGCTTTCCAGGTGCATTTCAATATGCCAATGTATGAAAATGAACATATAGGAGTATTTTTTGTTTGTTTTATTGTTTTAATTTTATCTTGGGTCTGTCTGGCTCCAGCAGGTTTTTGTTATTTGTTTCCCTGCCTTCATCTGTCCTTGAGTTTAGCTGGCACAAATGGCATTAATTGGGTCTCTGCTCTCTATTTTCCCTGTGACTTAAGCTGTGTATTCTTGGGTTAGGGAAGAGAGGTATGAACCACTTGTTCTCAAGTGTCCTTGGTTGGGGAAGAAAAGTCTTGTGATTCATCAGCTGGCTGTAAATTGCTCAAACTGTGTGGCCTTGTTTAATTTTCTTGTCTCAGTTTCCCCATTCCACTTGTCCAGGAATTTTCCTAGCTTCTTACTGTCCTGCATCAGAAATGTCAGTAGTGTATTATAATTATTTGTTTTTTATTTTATGATTCTACTATCAAAGATGTTACTCCATTGTTAAAAACAAAGGACCAAACTAACAAAACGAAACAGAGATGTCATATTTATTTGCAGTGATGTTTTGAAAAGTGCACCCCAAACTACTTCTGTCACCAATTTCGACTAAAATTCATGGACAGAATGAGGGGAGTCCCTATCTTAGTACTTGGAAAAGTAAATGGTAATAGGCAGGCTGTGTAAGAAACCAGTGCTCAAGGTACAAATGATCTGATAGTGAGTTTCTTTGTGTTTTTTCCTCTGTGTCTCCTGGCCTTGACTCAAAGGCAGCAGGATCCATGAACTGTGCCCTGGACTCAGACATGAAGAGCTCCAGATAAGCCTTCTCTTTATGACCTAAGGGGAGGGGAGAGAGTCCCCAGTAGGAGAGAGAGAGAGAATGGTGTCTCTCATCCATTTGTAATCGCGCTGTCAGCTAGGACTGCGGTCATGTTGTCTTGTCTGAGAATAGAAAATCCACACCCATATTCCCATACTCACACACAAAGTGGTTTGCAGAAAGCTTCAGGTCCTCACTGTGTGGACCTCTCCATAGAGGGGTCAGGACAAGGCATTCCCTCCAGAGGGAATGATCCAAGGGGAAGGGAGAGAGAGAGTGTGCAACCCAGAAACCACAGTTGTATTAAAACTTCACCTTAAGAATATAATACCATCGCTCTGCTGCAATCTGTTGGTCAAACAGATTGCTCCCAGTACACGATAGGAAGGAACTAAACAATAGGTTGAATATGAGGAACAAGGTACACGGTGGCTTCTTAGAACCTGGCTAACACAGTTTACAAAGGACCATGGACGTCTGACAAATCCTTAGCAGAAAAGACAACCCGCTGATGTAAAACCTGAGACTTATCAGTTAAAATTATTGGAACAAAACTTTAAAGCAGTATTAAAAATATGCTCCAAGAATAAAAGCTGAAAACTGTTGAAACAAATAGAAAGTTTCAGCTCATGAATTCAAGAAATGACCTAATGGAAAAATGTATAACAAAAAAATTACAATATGAAAAATTTACTAAAAGGGCTCAATAGCAGAATGAAGATAAGAGTGAGTGAACTTGAAAGTCAATCAATAGAAATCTTCCAATTTGTAGTACTTGGGGAAAAACATTTAAAGTAAAATTAACAGTTTCAGGGATCTTTGAGGATAATATCAAAAAGTCAGATATTTATGTCCTAAGACTTTTAAAAGGGAGGAAAAGGCCATGGATTAGACCCAAAAGGAAAAAAAGAAAAAGAAAAGTTGAGGCTGAAACTTTCTAAATTAGGCAGGAGATATAAACTTTAACCAAGTGCTTCAGTAAAACTCAAACAAGATAATTTCAAAGGAATTTATCTTCAATGTATCAGAATAAATTTATAGGAATAAAAATCTTATAAGCATCCAGAGGAAGATGATACATTATACATGGGAATAATGATTTAAATGAATTTAGTTGTCTCATCAGAAAACATAGAAATTAGAAAGCATTTTTAGATGCTGATAGAAAATAACTCTATATCCAAAGAAAATATGCTTGTAAAATAAAAATATCTTCAGATGAAAATAAGCTGAAAGAATTTGTTGTCAACAGACCTGGTTTAAGTAAATATGGACATTTCTCAGACAGAAAGAAATAATACCACAGGTAAAAATGAACCTCCAGAAATAAAGAATCAGCAACATAAATAGCAAATTTATGAGTAAGTGTGATAAACTGTTTTCTCCTCCCAAGTTTTTAAAAAAGTAAGAAATAGTTAAGTGCAAAAAAATATAATGTAGTCTAGTGAAACTTTCATTCCATACTGGTGTAATATATATAAAAGCTACAACAGAAAGAGTGATGGTGATGTCATCCATATATTGGTAACATTTCTACATTTTAAACTTGAAATTGTAAAATATTAACTGTAAGTAGATTGTGAAGTAGTAATCATGTATGATATCCCCAAAAATCATGCAAAAAATGCTATACAGAGATATTCTACAAATAAATGTACATATAATACTAAATAAGATTTAAATATTCCTCAAAAGACAGAAAATGAGACACAGAAGAATTGCAAAAGGCCAATGAGAAAATAAATTATAAAATGATATACATATACCCAACTATATCAATAACATTACATTTAAATGTTGTAAATACCATGGCTATGGATGATTCAGAAGGTCGCAGCACAGCTGTGGGCAACTGGTGTTTGGCAGCTTCATTATGACAATGTGCCCGCTCATGCATCATGTCTCCCACAGGGTTTTTTGGCAAAACATCAAATCACCCAGGTGACTCAGCACCCCGACAGCCTAGATTTGACACCCTGCAACTTTTGACTTTTCCCAAAACTAAAATCACCTTTGAAGGGGAAGAAATTTCAGGCTGTAGGTGAGATTCAGAAAAAGACAATGGGGCAGCTGATGGCTATTGAGAGAACTGTGTGAGGTTCCAAGGTGGCTACTTTGAGGGGGACTGAGGGTCATTGTCCCATGTACAATGTTTCTTGTATCTCATATCTTCTTCAATAAATGTGTCTATGTCTCTATTTTTCAAATTACATATTACCCTCTGGAAAGTATATGTGTGTGTGTGTGTGTATACACATATACATATACACATAATGTATACGTACATATATGTATATATACATATATACACACATAAAATCTGGCACAAAAATGCTCCTTTTATTACGAAATCTTTTATTACAAAAATCATAAGTCTGTAATTATATAACATAACAATATCACACTCAAGCACACCATGTGACATTTTAGGTGAAATGTTCAAATTAAAACGACAAATTGTTGCCCCCATATTATTACCCTACCAACCACACTCAAGCATATATTAGTTCTGCTGAAACATACATACGCACACATCACACATACATGTATAAAACTTCTTAAAGTTCAGAAACCAAAGTAATAATATTTTACTCTCAGGAAGTTTGGGATTTTTTTAAACCAGTTTTTAGTCACAAACTTTTCCACCATAAATTTCTTTTTTCTCAATATCTGTATACTTGGGACAAAGTTTACTTTACTGTGATATATAGTTGATACTGAGGCACTGGTAGTTTCCTTGCTTTTTATGGGAATTTCCCAAAATTGAAAGGCAGAGTTAGGGGATACTTTTTTCTGAACAAAAATATGATATTAAATTGAGTGTATTAGGATTTTATATTTGTTTTACATGGTGAGTACTGTATGTTGGAGAGGTAATTTTCTAATACTTATCCTTTGGTTAAAAAAATAAGAATATTGAAATGATAAGTCATAAAAATCTGATTTACTAGCTTTGGCTTTTTTCACATCTTTGTTTACATAATTTCATATAACTGAGGGCTAAGTAACAGGAAACAAGAATATCTGTGCACGTAGATTTATCCTGACTCCAAGGTGGCTCTGTCTTTGCATAAAAACAGAAGGAGATATGAAACTTTCTAAACAGTTTTTTGATTTTTAGTATATAGGCTGCAATTAGGAAGCTACAGTCTATTTTGTTGAAATAAAAATCAGGCCATATAATTATCTTCAGCTAAATATGCAAATCAAGAAAAATATGCCATTCAGATTATTGAATCATTCCATCAAAATGTGTACTCTGAATTGAAAAATATGAAATACTAAAATTCAAAGTTCCTTGTGCTTCAGACAATAGAATCCACTAAAAAGTCACTAAAGTTGAAATGTATAAAAATGTACAAAATTAAAAAGATATTGATAAAGAAAGCAGAAACTTGATTTCATTAGAGACATTAATGTCAGAACTTCATTAATGTTTATAGGAATTATTTAAATAATTTAACAAAGAATTTAATGGAGAAAATTTACTCTAATATTGAAACATTACATTTCCTATATGTTTTAATATTATATTTTAATTCTAAAATTATTAAAACTGCAATTGAATGTATTGGTTATATTTGCATCCAATAAAAAGTCACATTCAAAGATGTAAAAAATTGGAAAGCTGCTTTTAGATGATCACAAGCTGAAATTTACCTTTATAGCACTATGTACAGGTAGTGTTTTATTCAGATTTGTTCTTCAGTTTTCTACAATGTAGCTTCTGCATGAAGGCTCTTTTGAAAAGGGAACCAGGCACTTTTATCTCATTAGAATGGAGGTTTGGAAGAAATGCTCATTCTACTGAATGGATTGACTGAAATCTAGCACGAATTAACAACCACTCTTGCAAAATGCATCGATAGCAAAATGTTCTTTGGAATTTTAAATCGGTTCCTGCAACATTTTGGAAGTTGTATTATCTTCTGGTAAATAAGCAAAGATAAATTACCAAACAGACACCTACAAACTAACAAATGGTATTACAAAAATGTTACCATTAAAAAACATATTTTGATTCCCACTTCCTCTTTTCTCATCTTGAAGTACATTTAACTTCAGCTAGGAAACCTTCATGTTCTTTGATAATATATGTTCAGTGATTTCATCCTCATTTATTATAATTATTAGAATTACGGCCTAACCAGAATAATTTAATTATTTCTAAGATCAATCCTAAGCAGTGTAGAGGTCAAGTGCATTTTTAAATCAGTAAAATAATACTTGTGATAAATTTTATTAGATAAAATTCAAACATTGAGAAATGCACATATTTTAAATGTGTAATTAATAAGTTTAAATGGATTTATAGTCCTATCTTACTGCAGCTAAGGAACAGAACATGCGCATCATGTCTTTCTGGCCACCCTCTCCTCAGCAGTCAGAGCCTCTGTTCCCATCTCTGTCACTATAGATTAGCCGTTTATATAAATTCCTGTGAAAATTGTATTATTTGTGTCTGACTTCTTGTATTCAACATGGAGTTTTTGCAATATATCTATGCTTTTGTATGTTATCAATAATTAATTCCTTATTGCTAAAGAGTATTTTATATTATGAATATACCATAATTTGTATTTTATATTATAAATATAGCATATTTTCTATTTTCTATTATGAACAAACCATAGTTTGAACAAACTATATTATATTATGAACAAACCATAGTTTGTTCTCGTTTGCCAATTGATGAATATTTACATAATTTTTTATTGTTTGGCTATTAGCAATAAAGTTTATTTTTGAAAGGTCTTTTGTGCAGATGTGTTATTTTTAATATTATATATCTAGGAATAGATTGCTTTGTCACAGAACAAGTTTAATTTTCTAATAAAGTGAATAATACTTTTTCACAGTGGGTGTAGCATTTTAATTTTCATGAGCAATTTTGAGACTATTTGTTACTTCACATCCTCCCCCCAAATTTATTATTATTAATATTATAAAGTTCAGCCATCCTGATGGTGTGTGGGAGTATCTTATTCATAATTTAATTGGTATTTCCCAGATTATTAATTCCATTGAAAATCTGTTCATGTGAGGGAAGGCCATACATATATCTATTCCTGAAATGTCTTTCCAGTATACTGTCCATTTTTAACTAACTTGTTTGGATGCTTATTATTGTTTTATGGAATTTTACATGTTCTGGATACAAGTCTTCTTTCTGACTTTACTTGCAATTTTTAATATTTGATGGGCAGATGAGGATAACATTTTGGGTATGCATAGGACTAAGAGGTTTCATGGAAAATAGAAATTTCAATTTTAAATTAAGACACTCCTAGGAAAACTAGGATTGTTGGTCACCCTAAAAGTCAAGTTGTTATTTTTTTCTTTTATGTTTAGTACTTTGTGTGTTACCGTTCAAATTCTCTGCCTAACCCTCAGTCATGAAGAGAAAGTATCCTATGTTTTCATTTAGAATCTCAAAACACTTAGTGTTTATGGTCACCTCTGCAAGTCTTGTTTTTGTCCTGTGGCTGAATCTATACATTTGCAACACTATTTATTTAAAATACTCTCTCTATTCCCAAACAATTAGTCATGTGTGTTCTTTTATTATTATTTTTTGTTTCAAATATTGTTTGCCTATTTTAGGTATTTTTTTATTTTCTGAATTCTAAATTTTTTAGTTAACATGTCAATTTCTTAAAAATCATTGTAATTATGACTGGGATTATGTTGACTATTTAGATCCATTTGGATAAAATGGACATTCTCATCTTCAGTTTTACAATCCATGAACTTGGTACATTTCTGTTTTTATTTAGTTGCTTTTTTTCCACAGTATTCAATGTAGAGAAGTCTTACATTTTTTTCTTAAATTTATTCCTAAATATTATTCTTTTTATGCTACTTATAAGTGAATTTTTAAATTTTATTATTATTTATAGATAAATAACATTTTTTTCATTATGTACTCTATTTTGATTTCTAAAAGAAACATTTTGTTTCCTGACTTCACAATAAGGTGAATGACCCCTTACAAAAGGTAAACAACTTACCCATTGACACACTCTGTGAGTATTAATTATTCTCAAATATGTTGACCAATGAGGTCCACATGATAGGCTTAAAAGTTCTATCTGTGCTATGTATTTGAATGTTGCTTGCTCTCATGCTTTTGTTTATTTGTTGTTAGCCTGTTTTTTTTTTTGTACCAATGACATCAGAAACTATTAAAATGTTTAAAACTGTATGTATCAGTGGAAGTAAAATAGTTACAATGGCTTTAAAATTTAAACAAACTATCATTGTTTTAGTTACTGAGGCATTGCCATTCATTCAACAGACAGTAATTCTTAGCAACTACTACTGATATAAAATTATTGATTTGAGCATTCCTTGACTCACAAGTTTTGCTGGGGTTAGCAGAAAGGATTTATGTTTTAGATCTCACCTATCAGTGCGAGTAAGGCTTATTAATCTTTTACTGAGGTAGCTTTTTAGAATGTTAAATGTGAGTTCTCTTCTCTCAGAACTGTATTGGTCAGCATGATCTATAGATACATCTCTTTTATGCAATGTATGTATAATTTACTTTTTATCTAAAACAGCAATGTAAATTTAAATAAAGAATCATGGGAACTATCACGTTTCTTCTATAATTCAACTTCTGTGTGCCACAATTTTCTTTACTGCAAAGTGTAAATATTTTAAAATGTACTAGAATTAGCCAAGACAATGGTTGGAATATGGTAAAATATTTTCATTTCAACTTAAGTGGTAGCTGTTATTATAGTCAAAACCACATGCTACATATGTTCTCAAAGTTCACTATAGTAGGTCATCATTACGTATATTAAGTATTGTGAATATGGTGTCATCGCATAACAATAAAGAATGAGAAAAACCATCCATAGGAATGGTAAAAGAGCTTGGTCTGGCAAATAATTTGCAGGAAAAAAAGAATGTCTGAAAATCATTTATAGTCTTGGTTGAATTAATTTACAGTTCTTCTTTGGTTATCCTTGCATACCTAACATTTCCCCCATCACTGCTAATAGTGAATCAACAGACTGCCTGACATTCAAAATCTTTCCTCTTGAACTTTCACAGTATCTTCAAAGTGGCCTTTGAGAAATGAAAGAAGCATTAGGACTTTAGATAAATCCTTTGCTTACTTAATTTACAATCTGTAGGACCAACAACGATGATTGTTAACAAAACCAATACTAGATTAAGAGGCCTGTACCGACCCCCACTTCAAAGAGTTAAAATGTCTTTTATACTTGTATTAGCATGCTACGTGCTAATGTTCTGCTCAATTTCCAGAACTGGAAACCCACCCCACAATGACAATTGTATTGGCACTAAATGCTTCTAGTCTCTGTTGGCCTAGAAGCAATAATTAGTGGCTTTGAAATGCTAATCATAGAGTTTATTTCATTTGTCTTTGGAGACACAATGAGATATGGGGGCAGAGGTGTTTAGGAGCTGGAGTGGTGGTCAGTTTGAACACTTTTTACTTAGGGTTAATGAAACTCAGACAAATATAATCAGAAGTATGTTTGTTCACAATACTTTAAACCCAGCATAATGTGTATATCAAAGTGTAATTGCTCCACCTGAAAGAAGTCTAATTAGTATTTATGTAAGTGTGTAATATAAAATAATGTGACATGTAATTTTATAATAGAATAGTGAATAATTAGAACTATACACCAGACTCCTTGAAAGGGGTTTAAAAATATTGCGTTATTAAATTCTGTCCCCCTAAGTAGATGCTATTACTTCTGACATTTTTTTATTGTTTGTTTGTTTGTTTGTTTGAGTAAAGTGAGATGGTTAGGTAACCA
>CM052542.1:123163579-123174824 GCA_028533065.1 Trachops cirrhosus
TTTTAAAGATTTTATTTATTTATCTTCAGAGGGGAAAGGAAGGAGAGAGGGAGAGAAATATCAATGTATGGTTGCTTCCTGTGCATTCCCTGCTGGGAATTGGCCTGCAACCCAGGCATGTGCCCTGACTGGGAATCGAACCGTGATCTCTTGGTTCACAGGCCCGCGCTTAATCCACTAAGCTACACCAGCCAGGGCAGGGTTTTTTAATGTATTAACTTAAAAAAACTATTGTTAAATACTTTTGCTATAATTTTATATTCTGTAGGTAAGTCTAATAAAACAGGGTTATGCATATAATTTTTAACTTTTCCAATCTGATTTTTTCAAAGTATTATACTTTCGATTTGTAAACATTCATTTCTAGTTAAATTGCCCAGGCATTCCTCTGTTCTTACGCATTTGCACACCTGCTCATATTTCTCCTTCGTCTGAATCAAGGGTTTAAACAGCTCTCAAATGAGGCAGTATTACTATTAGTTTGTGCTTTTCCTCTATAGCATACAGGAAATTAATTACCAGTATAGAGCTCATTCCTGCCTTATTTTTTTTTTTTGCCTGTAGCTACTTAGACTAATCCTGTATTACTTTGTTTCCTGCAAATATTTATTTTTATTTTAAATATTTATATTTATTTATAAAAATAAAAAAATATTTTTATTTCTTTAGTAGATGTTTTAAATAATTTTTGAACATAGCGGTGCATATATTTTTGTGATTAAATGTTTTCAAAATTTCAGGTAGAAATTGCCCTGAGAAGGGGTTGTATGTGCTCTTTATATATTTTGGATATTAACCCCTTGTCAGAGCTGGTTTCTCCTGCTGTGCAGAAGCTTTTTAGTATGATATAGTTCCATGTATTTATTTTTTCTTTTACTTCCCTTGCCTTAGGAGTCAAATTCATAAAATTTTCTCTAGGTCTCATATGTGGGATATAACACTGAAAGTAACAAATGATCAAATATGACAAACAAACAAACACCCCTAGACACAGACAACAGTATGAGGTAACCAGAGGGAAAGGGGAAGCAGTGCAGGGAAGGGTAGAGGGGGTTGAGTGTGCAGTGATGGAAGGTGATTTGATTTTGGGTGGTAGGCATGTAACCAAAAACATGTTGTCTGCCCCTATGAAAGATAATACTCCAGAGGCAGGTGCTGATGTAAAGGAAAGTGTTTTTTTTTTTTTTTTTTTTTGCACAGGCTGGCCATCTGGAAGTTGGGAAACTCAAACCTCAAAGCCCATCTTCTGGGAAGATGGGGGACTCATGCCACAAAGCCCATTCCCGCATATCAGTGGAGGCAGAGGTTTTTATAAGGAGGGAGAGGGGACCAGAGCAAAGAGATCAAGGGGGGTGTTAAAAAGTTCTCTATGTGCAGATGAGCACGATACATTCTGATAAGGACAGTGATGGTCTGTGTGTATCACCCTGGTTTAGTCATCCTGATTCCACATCATCCTGGCTCCACAGTTGAAAGCCAGAAAATTTCCCAGAGCTAGAATGCTTGAAGGTCACAATCTATATCTTTTGAATTTAGTCCCTAGGATTCTTTTACAAACATGCTGTTCATCTTTAAGCCACATAACAGAGCTAGCACTTACAGAAACAACATCAAAAGAATGGTGGTCCACTGATACAATTTTCCACTGTTACAGGCACACACAATGAAATACACAGATGATATCTAATAGAGCTATATACTTGTAACCTGTGTAAATTTATTAACCAATGTCACACTAATAAAGTTAATAAAAATAAGTGCTAAAAATCCAAATCATGTTATGTTACTTACCCTCTGCTCAAAGAATTCCAGTGACTTTCTATTGCATTTCAGTGTATAATCCAAAATCATAATCAGCACTTCAAAGACACGACATGGACATAATCTGGTCTCTGATATCACTTTCCTTTCAGTCACACTGAGCTTATTGCTCTTTCTTGACCACAGTAAGGAATATCCTATCTTGACCCCTTTCTAGTTATTGTTCTCTCCACATGGAAGGTCCAGGTATTCTCAAAGTTTTTCCTTCCCTTCATTCATATCTCCCTTCAAGATAACCATCTCAGCCTATTTAATACTAGGTCTGTCCAGAGGGTATCCAGCCATGTCATATGAAAAATTGGGACACCTTTATTGAAGAAGATAAAAGATACAAGAAACATTGTACATAGGACCATGATGCCTCAGTCCCCTTCAAAGTAGGTACCTTGGGACCTCACACAGTGCTCCCAATCACCGTCAGCTGCTCTGTCATATTTCCCTGAATCTTATCATTGGTCTGAAATCTCTTCCCTTTCAAAAGGGATTTTAGTTTTGAGAAAAGCCAAAAGTCACAGGGTGCCAAATCTGGGCTGTAGGGGGCTGAGTCACCTAGGTGATTTGATGCATCACAAACTCTGCACCAGATAAGATGCATGAATGGGTACATTGTGGTGATGAAGCTGCCAATCATCAGTTGTCCATTGCCACAGCCTTCTGAATCATCCAAATAGTTTCCGTGGAGAAATGTTCAAGCCCAATACAAAATCTGATGCAGATCCATTGTTTTATTCACTCAGTCATTTTCAATGCCACAGCCACACAGAGCACATGCTCACTCAAGGGTGTTTACTGTCCTCACTTACTAGTACAAAGAAGTCATCATTGTATATGCATGTGTATTCCAGTCCACTCTCCTTGGTTGTCAGGTCATGTCAATGTCGCACAAATCATTCTCATGGCTGGACTTTTTCCAGACCGACCTCATACATCTTTCTAAGTCACTTACTATCACCCTACTATTTTAGTATTTTCAAAGTACTTATCTCTGCAAAACAGAGGCAAGCTATATGAGTGCAGGAATTTGTTTTGCCCATTACCAAAGTCTAATGTCTGGAAAGCATTAGGGCCTAAATTATTATTTTTTTGAATGTAGGAAGGAATTGGAAAAGAAAAGAATGGAGAGCAAAGTGTTTTTTAAACACAAATAACTGGACCAGCACTCTCCAGTATATCTTTCCTTAATGATGAAAGCATTCCATATTAGTGCTGTCTCATAGAGTAGCCACTAGAAAAATGAGTCTATTAAGCACTTAAAATATGGCAAGTCAAACTGAGGAATGCATTTTTAATTTCTTTAATTAAATTTGAACGGCTGCATTTCTGTCACATTAGAGAGCACAGCATAGGACAATAGCAGAGGCAGGGAAATGACTGGGCCTATTAGCATGGGATTGGGTTGGCCAAAAAGTCCGTTTAGGTTTTTCTGTGAAATAAAAGACACATGTTTCATTTCACCAATAACTTTATTGATTTGGATATTTTGAATATGCTGGCTATCTCACACATGGTATATAACATTGATTGTTCTCCATTAGTGTCTGAATTTGACTATCAGCTTCAACTGGTTTACCTGACCATGGAGCATCGAGAACAAAGCTTCGCAGACCACTTTTGACACGTTTGATCAGTCACAGCACCTTCTCCATACACTGCACAAATCTAATTTTTGCATTTCAGCTGCATTTTTACCTTTCTTGAAATAATAAAGCATAATGTACTGAAAATTTTGCATAATTTCTTGCATTTTCAATAAAATGGCTACACAAAATTCACCTATTTTGATGCTTTTTTTAAAATGCAAGCCAATATGAAAGCTGTCACAATACAATCTAACAAAATTGTTTCAAATGAAGTTAAAGACAACTAAGCACTACTAGAGCCATCTTAGGGGAAAAGCAAAATGAACTTTTTGGCCAACCCAATATATTGACCCAAATATCCATTGTGCAATTAATTTTTTAAATGCCCATTGAAATTTTTGCATTATTTGAAATGAGGACCCTGCTGTTACTACATTTTCAAGAATTTACATTTCAACTCCAGGGATCCCATTTTGATTTAGGTATATGGTTCAATTATGTGATATTGGAACTTACAAACCTATAAGTAAAAGTTATTTTTTAACTACTGAGATTAAAATTAAAATAAAGGAAATAGAAGATAAATGTGTATTTTCTAAATTTCAAAACATTTACCAAACAGTTATTTCTAGTGTTAGCAAAGGTTGGGATGTAGTTACTGTATTTAAAGCATTTAAAATTAAAGACTTTGTCCACTTGATTGCATGTATACAAATATGCCAATGAAATAATCAGATACAGGTTAAATGTGTTTGGCATGCCGATATTTTCAATGACACTGTTACTTATAACAATGCAAAGTGGAAGTATTCTTAACACCCGAGATTACTGAATTTACGTGAACTAGAAATATACTACATGCTATTGTTGAAGTACACACTTGGGACTAAACCACTAGTTTTGATCTGAATGGTATAGCATGGAATACAGTACAACATATGTACATTAATATGTGTATATTGCTTAAGCCCTCAGTAGCTACTTTTTATTATTATTTTTTTACAATTCTTTCTCTGCACTTTTATTGTTGACACTATTACAGATGTTCCCATTTGTCCCCCTCCCTGCCCCGACATCTGCCTGCACCCAGCGCCTGCCCCTCTTTCCCTCTGGCCATCACCACACTGTTGCCTGTGCCCATCAGTTATGCATACATGTTCTCTCACTGATCCTTTCACCTTCTTTTATCAATGTATAGGTTTCAGGAGACTATAATAGCAATAACTGTATATTGATAAGTTTACTAATAAGGCTAATTATCTCTGTGTTAAGTAAAACAAACCATTTTAGTTCCTGGCCTTCTAAGTAAGGGTGACCTCCTATATATTACATAGATTGGTATTTACGTAACTAAACTTCCTTTAGCTTATATTAAAAAAATGTTTACTATACTCTTTTCATCCTCCTCCTAGGTTCTGATAATCTGTTTAGACTCTCTCAATTACTAACTTCTCCTTGAGTCTCTGTTCTCTAGCACCTGTGCCATCCACTCAGAGGCCCATAAACAGCCATGGTAGACTACACTAGTTAATATGGACTTGTTTGCAAAAGCAAGAATGTACAATTTAAGCTGACCTAAACTAAAATGTAAATTCACTGATTCCAGAGTTTAAAAACAATGTTCTAAGACGAGGATACCTGGGTTTGTGTTAATGCATACTGTATGATTCAGAAGCATATGTTTCTTCTTTTTTTTTCTTTCTGGATTCACTGAAAAGGTTCTGAGATTCAATCAATTCTTTTAGTTTGGTCACATGCCCAACACTGAATCATTCAGTGGGATGTAAGTGGTAGAGTATATGGAACCTACTTTAACTTCACAGTAATTAAACTTTTCTGGGTCCACATAGACTTCCAATTAAAATTGTAGTCTGTTAGAAAGGAGGGAAGGAGAGTCAATCCTAGGAAGAAAATCAGCAGCTGCTGAACCAGATTGCTGCTTCCGGTATTCCTGACTGCAACAGACTCCGCTGCCAGAAGGGAAAAAGTCGGACCTGACCTGGTGCTGAAAGGAGTGCATATCCTTTGCTGTGACGCAGAGGAGCAGAGCACTTCTGTGTCTGAAACCACCAGATTTGCCCATATGTTTTTCATACTTTTTCATGTCTGAAAATATTTAGCTCTTTTGAACAGTGCCATTATTTACCTCTTTCACCTTAGTATTTATATGTTTCATTTACAGGGTTTAGAAATGACAAATTGGCTATTTTGTATCCTTAAGTGTCAAACAACAGCAGGTTGTTATTTAGCCAAGATTTTTGAAAGCTGTCATCAGAGTTCTTTTCTGTAGAGATTTTAAAAAAATAGTTTTAGGTCTTATTTCATAGTAGCCTGCTTACTTACCGCATTTATTCATAGTTTAATCAGGGTATATCCTCTAATGCCCACTAATATCATCCACAGTAGATAGAATAAGCACCATTATAAACTATGTTAATATAACAGAAACAATGTACTAACATACAATTATTTAACTTGGACTTATGTATATAATTTGGAAAAATTATCTAAGTTTTGGGTGTTTCTTCACTAGACTATATGCAAAAATTTTAAGAAAATAAAATATAAAGACAATCCAAGTCATAGAAAACATTAATACTCTCGATACAAAGAGAAAAGACCATCGTGAAACAGGAAAACAGGAGAGGCATTTGTACATAATTTACTACTGGAAATAAAATAATTGGAAAAATGTGATTTTCCACCTGTGAGTTTTGAAGTTTGTGTAAATTATAGCTTGATGTTTTCTGAGATGACATAAGTGATTTATAGAGTTCAGTGCTGACAAGAAAGTGTAGAAATTGCCATCGTTCAACGCTGGCTTAGGGCTTTGAAGTTTTGTTATATAGTTATTCTCACAGTAAAATGGTTCACCTTTCATTTTATAGAACAGGATGATGGATGGTACAGTGGGAGCCTTGAAGTGATATGTAGCAGCCCCAGACAGTGCGATGCCTTCTAGCGTTTAAATAGCAGCTCACCACTGGGCACCACAGGTGAACATACCGGCTTTTGATATGTGTTAATTATGCTGTGAACAGCAGTTGAAATGTTCCTGAAAAGATTGATTAACTGACCTTCTTCATCAAAAGTAAACATCTATCAATATAACATTACCACATTTGTGATAACATGGCATGGAATAGTATAGAGGTTTTTAATGAAAATGTTCAGAAATTTCATTCCTTGGTGGCTTTTCACATGCTGTTTCTTGTCTGAAACGTTTTTCTCTTCTTATTCACCTAAGTAATCCATACTTAGCTTTAACATTTTTTCCTCCTGTATTTTCTATGGGAGATCATGTATTTATTCTTGCATATCTGAAGTTCTATGATAATCTAGTTATATGTCTGACCTCTTCCCCCCATTTGTAAGCTTCTTCAAGGCATATCATCCTGGTGTGAGGCAAGACCTCAATTTTAAACTTATATCATGATTTATTAAAATATACTAAAGAAATTGACAGTTAAAATGTCACTCCTTTGTATACTAATGTATACCATGTTTAGTAAAAAAACAGTTAAATCTGAATATAAAGTAAAATTCTCAACTATGATAATATAATGTAATACATATTTATGCTGTTCATTTGTTTATTAAATCATTTGGTCAACTAACAGTATACATCCTGTTATCCTTATAAATAAATTGTGTAATAATTAAAACATTATTTCAATATATAAGAATTAAAATCAGAACTGAGACTTTTTATACTGCTAATGATTTCCTAATTTTAAGATCTGTTGTATACAGATGCATTACATTCTTGATTTTTATGAAACTTTTTATTACAGTCCCATAGGCATCTGTGACATATGCATATGTGGAGTTTTATTATGATCCTGGCACATTGCCTGAAACATCACAGATGTCAACAGAGGAGAGCATAGGATGTGATGATTAGCTTCCCAACACAAGGTGGCCAAGTTACTTTGTCATCCCAACCAGGGCAACTTTGACAGAGTAGGGTACATGACAACGGTTACACCAATGCTGTAGGTGTCAACTGATATTGCCCATGACAACCAGGTCCTATGGTCTTAGCTCACTCTGCCAATAAATGTAAAAGTAGTGTAGTTAAAATATGGTCTGTATATTATGTTTAAATACACATACATGCACTGCTAAATACACATTATGTAGCATATGTGAAATATGTATATGTGTATATGAGTGTATCTATATGTGTATCTATGTATATATAATCTGTGCATTTTTTACTATTTAAATATTAGCTTCTGAATACTAAAAGGAGGAAAATACTATACAATTCAAGTTACAAGGTTTTTAAAACTTTTTTTTTACATAGCTCTATTGAATTCAGTGAATGGGGATTTTCCTTTTATTTTTCACTTTAACAAAATTTTTATAGTTCTAGATAAGCTAGATAAGTTTTCATGGATAGAAAGAGCTCCCTCCATAGCCCCAAATGGGGCAGGATTACATTATACTTGGCTTAATACTGATTTCTCTTTGCAATTTTTTCCATGTATGCAAGGTTCTTTCATATCCCTCCAGGCAAAATCAATGAAATTGTAAAATCAGTCTATGAACTAGAAGTTGGTAAGTGTCAAATTTCTATTTTCTAGTTCAGACTGTCAACCATCCCTTGCATAAAGTGACTTCAAACCAGTTTGTGATTTTTTTATAGTTTTTGGATGAGTTCTAGCTTATCAATGTCTTCTTTTCATATTAAATTAAGACTATTTATAAACTCTTATGATCTGAGTAATGTAGCATAGAAAGAAGTTTCACCTCCTTTATTCATACATTGATGCAATTAAAATTGCATTAACATTTTTGGTGTTCTTATGCTGCTGAAATACATGTTTTCAAGTCAGCTACCCCCTTGAACCGAGTTTATACATACTTCGTCATACAGAACTGCAGGTGCCCGTGCAGCACTTCTGGGGCTGGCTCCTTGTTCCAAGTGCAGGACAGCCCAAACAGGTCCTGTTACTTTCTGTTTTCTACATTCTCTGAGTACTTTTATTCTGTCATCACTCTCCCTAAAAAATGTATGTTCTTAGAAAATGTAATTAATACACCTTCTATATTTTCATCAAAGTCACTAATAAATGCTTTAAAGAATAGTCCAGAAACAGAGCCTTCTATGATATTATTGTAGACCTACAACAAGCTGATGTCTTTGGATATATTTTTCACCCTCTTTTTAACCTTGTGTCACATTGAACAGACTCATACAAGATATACAAATGTATCTCTTGCCAAGGACCAATCATTATAGTGTGTTACTGGAATTAATATTCAATCCTCTTATGTAATCTTTTCCCACATTATAGTTATAAAGTGCAAGAATGAACCATAAGTATTCAAGTAATCTTCAGTTCTGTGCTCAAAATGTCATTTTTCATATACCAATGCTTTTTTATGACTAAACAATGAGTCACTAAACATCAAAACTCACGCCTTTTCACTGTATGATTAACAGATTCTATTTTATGAGAACTCACTAATATTCTTCTCTCAGCCCCTATAGCATCTACTCTTCAAACATGAATATTACATACTACTTACTTGTCTTTAGAAGAACCATCTCTTCATGCCACTGAAATGCATGTATTTCATCTCTTCTAGGTATATTATTGTGTATTGAACTTGATCAAAGTAGAATAATGTGGATCACAGAATACAAGGTAGTGTTAAAAACAAAAATCTCAGGATGAGTATGCATATGTAGCTTCACCTCAGAATCAACTGGTACTTGAATAATCACCAGCTCTTGACCTCACCAAATTTCATATTGGTTTCTTTTGTGATCTTGTCTCTTTCACTGGGAAATGGCTTTTCCACACAGTGATATCATGTCCACTTGTTAATTTTATATTCTATAGTTTCAACCATAGAAGAGGGATCTTTTTTCCCATGATGGGGTGGAGGAGGGAAGAAAAAAGAAAAAGAATAAGGGAGGGGTGTTGAAAGAGAGAGAAGAAGGAGAGAGAGAGGGAGGGGGAGGGAAAGAGACAGAGAATATCAAGTCTGTTGATTGGTGTCCTGTGGGTGGGATGACTATCCTAGTTTAATCAAACCAGACTTGGGGAGTAAAGACCAGGGAGAATGCATCAGGCATACTGTGTCTGCGTCTGAACTGAAATGTGAGACCACCAAAGCAGTGTTTTATTCTTGACCCTGGGCCATTGCTGTTCTGCAGGGTAACAGGCATCTCTTCATGTTTTGTGTTTACTGTTAGCTCTAGTGGAGTCATAATTGTCTTCCTCCACACACTCCACTCTTGTGATGATTGTATTTTCCATTTTATCTTCCAATAATTAATTTTATTTTTCATCTTTGAGACTGTGCTCATTTTGTTATTTTATGACACATTTTGTCTTAAAATTTCCCTCATATTTTTTAAGATTCTCAACCCAAACAATTTCACACCAGGGGATGTTTGGCAACTTCTGGAGAGACTTTTCGCTATAATACCTGGTGGGAGTGGGGTGAGGATGAGAGGGCACCACCAGCCTCTAGTGGTTAGAGGCCAGTTCCCCACAACAAACAGTTATCTGGACCAAAATGGCAATAGTACTAAGACTGAGAAACTCTGTTGTAGAGAATATAAAATTCTTTCTAAAATATTGATGCACAGATCAACAAAAATATGCCCCATTTTATAGTCATTGAACCATAAAGTTAGGGTGAATATGGAGGCTTGAGAGTCTGCTTTTCTAACAAGCTTCTTTGATAATTCTTAATCATACCAAAGTTTTAAAACTATAAATCCTATGATGTACTATGAACTGTCCTCTTTCTCAGTATGAGAAAGGTTTCATTTAGAGCTCACATCATCTCCTAAACTTTTTTAGATTTAGAGCAAAAATATTTTTACTTCATAATCTTCTTTGATAATTCATCCTGATTACTATAACAAACTGTTTACCTCCTGTTTGACCTATCTATCCAGACTTATTAATGCATTACTCTTGCTTTATCTAGAAATATCACATTTACACTGCTTGATCACCACAAGCAAATTACTATCAATTATCACTATGCAGTGCCAACCCCTGATCACCATCACTATGTGTCACCCAGGAAACAGAACATCTTTCAAAGATTTAAGATACTACATGGATTTCTTCCCCATCATCCCCAGCTAATATCCTAAAAAGTGAACACTTAAGTAATAGTAATTTTCTATTTAATTTGAAGTCACATTTGCCATTTCACTTTCTGATACACTTCACATACTATTTCTCATCCCTTCCCCCCTCAACATCTCTCCATTTTCCATTTTTTTAGTAAGACAATAGTATCAGACCCCCGACTTCACATGATCTAACAAAAATTATTGATTAAAATATCTAGAAGTTCAAAAGAAGAAGAAATGGAGTGGGCAGTACTTCTGGATGTTGTCCCTCTTCTTGGGAATCAGATCAAAGAGCAAAAGAGGGATATAGATTTTTAGCAGCAAGAGCAACTAAATCTCAAATGGTAAAGTAGATTAAAATCTACTACTTGAAGGTTTAGATCACCTAAATAAAAAGTAACTCTATCACAGTCAGCTATTTCAGGGTTTTATTCGTGATGGCATTCAGGACAAATGCTGACAATATTATGACACCATGACTACATAGGATCGTGTGTAATCCAAAAATGTTTACATATTGAAGTCCTTAGCCTACTGTACATAAATTATCTGCTACATTTTTAGCACCAACTATATTATGTCCTTCATATAACAAAAATTGAAAGTATTTTCATATCAAATAAAAATCATTACAAAATAAATAATTTAGATTATTTCTGGTATTTGAGTGTAGGGTTTTTCAAATATTTTGGGACAACTAGATATTCAGAACCTTGTGCTGAAAATCACTACC
>CM052542.1:123175324-123243624 GCA_028533065.1 Trachops cirrhosus
TTTATCTTGATTGTTTCATTTTATACATTTGCATTTGTTAAAAAATTTACAAAATTCTTGAAATTCTCCAAAAATAGAATAGTTTTACAATATAGTGAAAGAAAAATAGCAACTCCTAGTTATAGCAAGTCTTTCTTTAGAAAATCAAGTATAAATTTATATATTATAGATAGTATTATCTATTATTAGAGGAAGAATTTATGTGTGTGACATAACTATGTATGCACATGTATATGTTAACAAGATGTATTATTTTTCTAAAATTTAGACTAGTAATTTTTTTCAGGTCTTTCAATAGATAGCATACTGTATCTGCTATGATTATAAATGGAAAAAATATTAAAATTATATTTTGTGGTTTCATACAAACATAATAATTTTTTCTTCTGCTTCTTAAAAAAAATACCATTATATCCTTGAAACCTAGATAGCTTTATTAACCAATGTCACCTCAATACATTTATTTTTTTTAAAGAAAAAAATGTTACAAACTCTAGTAACCCACAAATTAGTGCCTTGGAACTTTCTCTCATTGTAATGAGGGCCGGCAGCATTTCAGAACTCTGTCTTCATCTCAGGCATCTCCTCTCCTTCCCCACCAGTCTGATGTCTTCTCTCACTCCATGGTCACTGAATCAGGTGGATATCAAAGAACAATGTATACAAAGAAAGGCAATTATAATATGTAACCCTCTAGAAAGAGAGGTTTCTCTGTTTGAGCATGGGCATTAATATGCTTTCTGGTATAATACCAAAATATTGATTCCTATATAATAGCAGGTAGTTAAAAACATAGAATTCAGAAAATAAAATAGACCTCAGTTCAAACCTGTATCGTCATGAACTGGTTGTATATCATTATTTCAATGGTTTAAATTCAACAAGTCAACGTTTTCTCTAACAGCAAGATGATGTTCCTAATTTAGGAAAATGCTTTAAGGATAACTACATGACCATGCAGTGTGTACTCAGCACAATGCTTGACATAGGGTGTTTAATTCTTTCTGGGGGGAAACCAGGTATTTAGACAATGGGTACTTACCAATTATACACATGTATTGTGAGAACGTTCCCTCATTTGATTCTGATTTCTCTGCTCCCTGCTCCCTTACACATTCACCTGCCACATTGAAAGTCATTCCTATCTCTATAGAACACATATGGTGTATTTTATGGGTATGCATATTTTTATTAATCAAATTCAATTACATGACGTATTTTCAACATAATCAATTGGTCCAACAAATTTTTCGAGGTCTGTTAAATTTATGATGCTGTTTCACTTTCCTATATAAACACAATAGTACCATATAACACTCTATTGCAGAATGTACAATGTTATAAACCTACATGTAGAATATAGCCTAAAACATATGAATAAAAATTCATTTACAATTTAGCCAGAACCATTCAGAAATTTCAATGTACCTCTTAACTCAAAGACTAATTGTTGTCCATGCCAGAGAGCCATGGGTCAACTTCAAAAAAACAGAAACTTGTATTTTCACTGCTCTGTTTTAAACATCTGTTCTGCCACCCTAAGGGGAAGCCTTTTGACAAAAGCATGTATTAAGATGTCAGTTCTCCACAGTTCCATTTTAAAATAGTCTTCTAAGCAGCCATTGAATTAGAATTCTGGATTGCTAAGAAAAGACTAAGACACTTCTCTGTTGTTAGGAACCCGTCCATCTAGCCTGTCAACCCAGAGCTGCAGGAAAGAGGGAACCCTCTTCTGTAGTAGAAATGGGCTGTTTTCATGGTATTCAAAACTAATGACTTTAATGACTTGAACTTAAGTTCTATGAAGGCAGGAATTTTATCACTTTTGTTCTCTGATGGCCACTAGTCAGTATTTAATAACCATCTGTTGAATTATTTTATTTTTTTGTAGTAGTTTAAATTGTCCTTGCCTTATTGTGAGCCCACGTATACTTCCATCTTTTCTATTATAGTGATAATAAATTTAAGAAATCTAGTTCTTAGATTTGGACTGTAGTTCTGTATTAAATAAAACATGACATACAAATTTCACTTTTGGGAATATATCCAAAGGAACTCAAAACACTAATTCAAAAAACATATGTGTATATGTGTGTATATATATGTATTTTATATATACACATATGTTTTTATATGTGTATATATGTATGCATGTATATGTATACACACACACACACACACACACACACTTATGTTTATTGCAGCACTATTTATAACAGCCAAAATTTGGAAGCAGCCCAAGTGCCCATCTGTATATGAGTGGATAGAAATGCTGTACATTTACACAGTGGAATACTATGTGTCCCTAAAAAAGGAAATATCTCCCTTTGCTACAGCATGGATAGACCTGGAGAGCATTATACTAAGTGAAATAAGCCAGTCAGAAGAAAGATAAATACCACGTGATTTCACTTATATGTGGTATCTAACAAACAAAATAAACTAACAAAGAAAATAGAAACAGACTCAGATACAGAGAACAGACTGACAGCTGTCAGAAGGAAGGAGGTAGTAGGGATGGATAAAAAGGTGAAGGAATTACAGAAAAAGTCCTCATAGACAACAGTATGATGATTATCAGAGATAATGGGGGTGGGGAAGTTGGAAAGGGTAAAAGGAGATAAATGGTGATGGAAGGAGACTTGACTTGGGGTGGCAAACACACAGTACAAATACAGATGATGTGTTATAGAACTGTACCCCTGAAACCTATATAATTTTATTAACCAATATCATCCCAATAAATTCAACAATAATTTTAAAAAGTATAGGGTACAGCATAGCAGAGGGGTCCCATGATAAAACTTTTAACTATTTCTACTCTACATTTAATAGAACAGTCTGAATCCATTATAAAGAATCACAATAAAGTACCATGGGAACTCTCATTTTACTTTTTAAAAATCAAGACACGGTTGTCTATACCTGTTATACAGTACATAAAATCATGTGGGGTACCATCTACACAATGAGAAATTGTCTCATTACTTTCATACTCAGAGATGTTTCCAACCTGCTCACATTTTTTAAGGTTTTATGATCTTGTAGCATGCAAAATTTTTTCTTCCTTTTTTTAAACAAATGTTTTTGCTTATTTTTATGAAAAGCACCCTTTTTACATTTGATTCACATGGAATTTTTTAGCTTTAACTACAACAGAAAATCACCAGGATGCATGAGTTAAATAGCTAGCTGGCAAAGCAAAATTAATAGCTTTCTTTGATTTTGTTTTTGATATGGCAAGAATGGGTTTATACACTAATTGCTTATTTACAATAATCTCCAGTTTGCCTTGGAGCAATATGAAAATACAATTAATACAAAAGTTTACCATAATAGTGACTCATAGCAGATGACATTTTAGAACCTCATTTAGGAGAGTGTTGCTCCCTTGACTTACAGTGTGTAAAAATCAGATCCCTTTGCAGTCATGCAGAAACCTACTTAACTAGAGTTGAATGATTTATCAGTTTATCATCAAATGTCACCTAATATATTGAGTACGTAAACATTAAAAACTGAGCATTCTCAAATATAGGAAAGAACGTTGTAGAATCATAACTTTTCTGCTGTTGGAACAAACCTGCAGACATTTAGTTCACATAACTCATTTAGTGGGCTCCCAGGGAGTGCGGGCTAGAGCCTGGATTTTATGTGTGCTCTAGCATCCTTATGCTACAGAGAAGAGAGAATTCTAAATGATGATTGAGAACACACTTCTACTAAGCCTCCCTTCTTTATCCTATAATTTACAAGGCTAACTAATAATTTATCTTCCAAAATCTACTCAATCTCCCAAATTTTCCAGGAAGCTCTATTTCATGAACATTCTAATAAAATGAAAGATTATAATTTTTAGAAATTTTTAAGAATAGTGGATTGACTCTCATTTATTTGGTTAAATGCCTTCAGTAAACATTTGTGAGCACTTGTATATGCCAACCTCTGTGATAGACAGGAAGGATAGAGACATAAATAAGATATGATTGCTATACTGAAAACACTCGAGGTTTAGTAGTTACTGCTACATAGGAACTGCTTTCTGAACACGGAGCTGTAAAGCTCCCTTCCTTATCCATACTCCTTATTATCAAGCTGATGGACTGATAGTTCTTTGACATTCTTCCTCTCTTAGGATAGAAAAAAATCAAGAGAAGCCGTCCCATCAGAAAATTTTAAACTTCAACATGGATTACTGAATTTTATATTACAAAGAAAGGTAACAGAACTGTGAAACTTAACAGAACTGATTTTTATTCAATGGTGTGCTAATGATCTCTTAAAGCTACCTTCTCTGGAAGCCAACTTTTATAAGATACTACAGAGTAATACCTTTGCAACCTACTATTGCATTTGAATTGCACAGATCACAAACCCCTGGCTTTATTTAATGGAATCTACTCATTTCAGGTTCATTGGTTAATTTCCAACTTTCCAATATGTGCTGTGAAGAACAGACATAACAGGTGTGTATGTATGTGGGTATATATGGCTGTGTGTGTATATTTTTAATTTCTTTATATGAAAATAAAACCTAATGCATTTTCTGTATTAATATTTTTATTAATACAGAAAATGCATTAGGTTCTCAAAATACCTAAATATGATGCTAACCTGGGCTGGTTTATGAACAGATTAAAATTAACCATGACAATGTATATACGAAAAAATAATTACAATAGCTTAATTTTTTAGGTGATCAAATATATTCGACTTCATCTTCCTTATGTTTTTAATGTATATTCAAAAATACTCCTAAATGGGCTATGTGCCATTTATATTAAAAGATACTCCTAAGTGAATCAAACGATGTCAGATATTTGTTGGGGAACTGTTATGTGCTGGTCACATGTTAGGGACGTACCAGTGAACAAAGAGGTATGTTTCCTGATTTACAGGTATTAACATGCTGGTGGGCAAGGTTGACTTATAAGAAATAAGTGGAATAGTTAGAAGCTGTTAATATGATAGTAAACACAAATAGGAAATTTAAAATAAATGAGTGTTACATTCTCTTAGAGAGTATTTAAGCTAAGCCCTGAAAGGAAAAGTTCATATAGTCACAGGGTCAAAGAAGTGAGAAAATACATTTTATTTCAAACATGGGAAGAAATGTGAACAGAAACTTGAGGTAGGAAAGAAAAAAGGACATGGAGTTAATAGGGTGATGTGGAAAGAGTCACAAAATGGCTGAAGAGGTAGACAATGCCAAGGTAAACCTGGAACTTTATAGCCAAGGTAATGGGTTAGGGAAAGCAATTAAAGGGTTTGAAGCTGAAGTGAGCCATGACCCAATATACCTCTTTGTAAGATTATTTTATCACAAAGAGAATAGACTAGAGGGAGGAAAGAACAGAGGGACTGGTTGGGACACTACTGTAGTAGTCCAGGTGTTTTATTCTATAGATTTTCTACTATATGTTGAAGAGTAAACTTTGATTATTTTTTCTATTGTAATTGTCCCTTGAGTCATGTGTTACATCTCTATCCTAGTTCAGTGAATTTTCTGGCTCCTGAAAAATAAGGGGATTCGTGTAAGCACCATGTCAAATGACATGTCTTTAAATTTTGTTTATCGGCATAGAGAATATTACACAACTTGAATATATTAAAATTGAGAATTGCAAAAAAATAGCTAAAAGAGCAGCCATTTTAAGAGATGTTTAAATTATGACTACTGGATTTTACCCAGAAAATTAAAATGTGTCTGAGTTGCAGTATACTTATGACCTTAAAATATATTGGCTCTTTAGCTTCTTTCTTCAAGCTAAGCAGTTTTTATATTAGTCTGTTGTTTATGGCCCCACCTGTATCGCCTGTGATTCAAGTTGCTCATATAAAAATGAGTAAATATATTGATTTTCAAGTAAACTGACTTCCAAATAAAGGATGGCCACCAGTTCAAAATAGCTGGAACAGATACTTTCAAATTTTGCTTACTTTTGAAACTGTATTATCATCCTATATAAATATCCACAGAAGTCTTAAGCAAAGTACCTTTGCTTTGCCAAAACTCCCTAAAATAGAGGATTATTGTTCAGTAGAAAATTAGGTATAATTACAGCTCAGTCTCCTGGGAATAGTTGTTTCCTGTTATCATTAAGGGAGGTAGGAGTAGGTGATTTTTAGTCTGTGCAAAGGCAGAGTCAAAGCAACAGCTAAGATATAAGTATATTTGAAATATTTAATTTTCTATTTGTTTGTGTTTCTAAGAGGTCCTTTTCTTTGCCTCACAGTTCAGTGTTGTGACCTCCAGTTTGGGAGAAGCTCCCAGAGAGCGCATGTTCACAGATAGAGCGGTTTCCCATTGAGAATAGTGGATTCCCAACACAATGCTCAGTGGTTCTTCCTGATCCACCGTCAGTGTCCCACAGCTGTGTTTCCAGTGCCTTCAGTCCAAAAGGCCGAGGGGTGGAAAGAGTCTCAGGCTAACCTCTGAAGAGAATGGAGGCTAATGCCTAACATGGGACACCTGTCTTCACACTGTTTAATTTCTGCTTTTTCTGCTTCTGATTCCCACCTCGTAATTGATCGCTTGCTATAGGCACACACATAACACAACCAAGAGCCCATGAGAATAATTCACTGTTTATTTCTTTTTTAAATTCAGTCAGATTAATTAGCTCTCATTATACTCTGCTCAACCTTTATCTTATTTAGTAAAACTTGTTTGATATATTAAAACACTTTCTATATAGTTCATGCTGATATATTAAAATTTTAGGTTTTAAATTATTTTTAATGATAATGGGTTTGTCAAATAGAAAAGGATGGTAATATGACTCTCATTAATCTCTCCCTCCCTTAGAGTGGTACGATTATTGAATTAAAACATTTTGAAAAATTACACTTAAAATTATTGTAATTTTATCCAAGATGAGCTAATTAGGATGTTTTTTATTCATAATAAATAGTCTCAAACATTAAATTCACAATGTTGATGCTTTTCCATAATTTTCTATACTTTCAAAACTCATAACTTCAAAAATGATTACTAGGATAGACACCTAGAATTATTAGTAGGAAGTGTCATTTTTACAGTGTGAAGGAAAAATATAAACAAATTATCTTCCATTATTTAGCTGGGGGAAAAATTGGATCAAGAGGAATTTAAGCACTTGGGTAGTAGATGTGGCAAATATCTTAGTTACACAAAAGTGGGAAATGAAAAGAGGGAGGGAGGAAATGAAGGAAAAAGAAAGAAAAGAAACAGATAAAAAGTAAAATTATATAAGATTAGGTTAAGATTAACTTTGATTTTTTTTGTAAGAAAAGGGATCTTCTTGCACAAAAGGAAATCAAGTAATTGAAACATAAAATACTCTGTATGTAATTTTTTGAATCTTAGATAATAGTTTATTATTTTTCTCATAAATAGCACCAAAATGAATGTAGCTTAAATCTTTCCTTTAGGAAGTTTTTAATCATAATTTACATACATATTTCTAAGTATAAATTACAAAACATTTTTATATTAATCTTTTTGTTTCTCAGGTAGCCAATGGTCTGCACTTTGTCTACAACTTTAAGGTGTGTTTTCTTTTCATTTTGCCATGTTATTTTTTGCCATTTCTTTTCTTTTATATTCTCATCTTTGAAGTGAACATGAATATTGACATTGAGCTTCTATTCTGAGATTTCCAACATGTCCAGGGTAAAAATTGACTTCACTCTGTCAGTTATGGTGATTAATAGAATCATCTCCTGTAAAGTTCAAATACTATCTTGAGATTTTATTAAATGTATGGTGTTTCTGTTATGCTAAATGATACCTCTTCCTTACTTCCTCAGTCTTTTGACACTTTGAATTTATGGAATGTCCAAAAGTCTGCCTTCCTGAGAATGCTGTATTATCACAGTTTTTACCACCACTTAAAATTATTGTGTTTTCAAAACGTATTTCCTAAGGACTGTACTCTCCGAGAGGGAATATGCCATGATTTGTGTTCTTACCAAGCATATCTCCTTGTTACTTAGGAGTTTCAGATTCAGAATAAAGGCAGAAAATAAAGCACTCATAGGAACTGCATAGGGAAAAGGTGTTTTATCATAACCCAGCAGGACTATAAAATATTTTGGTTGGTAGAGAACTTATGGTTTTATTCTAGGACATTGGAACAAAAATAGTTGAATTAGTGGTCTATATCTAAAATTTCAGGTGGGCAAGTTTAATGGTAATAGAAAAATATCAAACAGTTGATATTTTTTTATCTAGTTTCAAAGCATGGAAAATTTGTTCCAGATTTGGTAGAGTATCTGCATTGATAGATTGATATACATATTTTTGGACCATAAGATGCACCTAGGTTTTAGAGGAAGAAAATAGGAAAAATTTTTTTGAAGTAAAAAATGTGATAAAATATTTAATAATATAAATAACATAGTATTTCACCAATGTAAATGTAAAGTTACATTCAGACTATAAGATGCATCCCCATTTCCCCCCCAAATTTGGGGGGGTGTCTTATAGTCCAAAAATATGGTAATTGATCGATTCTTTATATTTTCACAATTTTAGTGATAGTTTGGGTAGATCTACAAATCACCATTTTAGATTATATAGGTTTACAATTATTATTTTTTTAATTCAGTTATTATCAGAAGAATTAATTACAGGCTAAATTGTTTCTAAATTTAAAAAATTACCTTATTATATTTTATGTGGGATTAAGGCAATTTACATTATTAAATAGAATAATAAATTTGATATTTTATCATCTCCAGTCATCTTCATGGTATATTATGGAATATTTGGTATATTATGGTATATTATGGAAACAAATGTGGACATAGTTGATAAATTTTATTCTCCTAAATTTCAAGTACTTCAGAAGTCAGAAAGTATACTAATAAGCATTTTTTTAATTTTACCCTTGAAACAATTTCATGAGTATTTATTTTTTCATCTCTATTTGACACAATTGAAAACTGATGTTTCTGTTAGTGAATTGCCTTATCCAGTGTAGGGCAGCAAGAGAAAGAATTTGAAATCAGTTTTGCTCATTCCCAGTGAACAGGTTTGCAGTTCCTGTTTGTACCAGACATAAGAGTAGGTAGGTTCCTAAGGAACAGAAAAAAAGTAACATGCAGTTCTTTAGCTTCCCCATCGTGTGTCTCTTTTCTTCCTTTGTTGCAAGCGCAGCCTTTGGCAGGAGCCTTCAGTGCCAGAAGGCCCAGCTGTCTGCAGGTCTACACACTGGTTTCAGGGCGATGCCACGTGGCCTCTTCCAGCCTCTGCCCTAACGGATGTTCCTGCCTGGCAGGAATAGATTAGCTGGTGATAAGTGAGTCTAAAACATTTCACCTCTGCCTCTCGGGGAGAGCCCCCTCAAATTCACATGCTTTGTTTGAGCCAAAGGTTACAATTTAATTATAAAGCCAATTACTCCTATTTCAGCTGGTAGGTTCTGAGCTAGTCATATAGCCATAAATTTTGGCTCAGGCTTCTATTTCCTGGTTGTGAGATTCTATAATTTTCCATGATGTACCATTGATGGAAACTAAGTAAAAGGTACATACAATCTCTGGATTATTTCTTTAAAAAGAAACATGTAAAGCCACAATCATCTCAAAATGCTTAATTAAAAATAGATTAACACATTAAATAATCAGTTTTGTTTTAATCACCACTCTTATAACATGTTCTATGATATGAAAATGCTTCATAAATTTCTTCAAACAATATTTTTCTAAATTGAATCAAATTTAAATGTAATACTTAAGCTCAGTTTTAAAAAACACCTAGAGATATTCCTATTTAGATAAAAATTTGCAAGTTCTGATTTAAATATTAGGCAGGTTTCCTTTTTTATATTGATCGATATTTTTGCCGTTTGTTTATGGGAGTTGGCTTCCATAAGTACCTCTGTCAGTGTGACATGCAGAGAGATAGAACGCTTGACAGAAAACATGGCATATAATTTTCAAAATGTTTCTTCTCCCACGTCTTGGATTTTCACTTGTCCCTACAGGTTGTATTTCTTTGGTGAGTGTATCTTGTATAATGTATCTTTGCTTGTTATGCATGTCAACATGTCACTCACTGCTGAAGACTAAAATTATCTGAAAGGCATTTCAGAAGGTGTTTCTGTCTGCTGAAAAGAAGCACCTCCTCTCGAGCAATGGCCTCCAAAAAATGTCAGTGTTGAAAGAAGCTTGAAATGGGTTACAATTTCAGTGGACAACAACAAAAGATTTCAGAGGCTAATAGAAATTAAAGTCTGGATTCCAAGAGGAAACTCTCTATGGAATAGTGATAATAAAAAGCATTTTTAAAGCAGTGTAAGACCTGTGCAATTGTCTTATCAAATTGGCTAGCAATATAAGCTATTGTATTTACTAGCAAAAAATCAATACACCAGAAATACATTTAGATATTTCTTCCATAAAAAACAAAAATCTAAATTAATTGTGTAATTCTGTATTCTTCAAGTGACATGCTACATTCATCACCTTTAATCATCCAGTGTGGATCCAACTTCATATTCCCAACGTAATTAGTGGGTTTCTTGGAGATAATTCTGCTTTGCAGAGAATTCTAAAACTTCCTCACCATGTCCTGTCTGGTTCAAATATAATTAAAGACTTGCATCAGTATCAAATGGCCTAGGTACTTAATTGTCATCTCCTAACTGAATTCAGTCCAATTCTGAATATTAGCATCTGGATGAAGGTCTGTCCTCATGGCTAGAAACTCTTCCCCTGAAACAGTAAAGGAATCTCAAAGAAGTTAAACTGTAAATACTATTCATTTACTAATTAAAGACCAATTATAGTCAGATAAAGATTTTGCCAAAGTTTGGCAACAAGATTCTTCTGTTTTCAGGTCCTTCCCTAATTAAGTGTGTTTTCGTTGATTGCTAGCCAGGAGTTCGCCACTGTTGTACATGGAGAAGGACATCATTTTCTGATGCATCTAATTTGCAGAAATAGGGTCATAAGGTAGGACCTGAGTTTTCTCTTAATCTACAGGGAGGGTAATGCCTTGGCATCACTTACCTATGCGTTGATAAGTAACGCTTTAATTAAAACAGCCTCATTGTATTGGCTGTGCTTTAAATTGTTGTTTTAATGATCACCATGGAAATTGATGTTTTACACCTTGTTTCTGTTGCTCTGTGAGGTGAGAAGGTTACCACAGGTCTAGCTCATTAGGAAGGAGGAGCTATCTTTTGTAGAGACAGGAATACATATTAAAAAGAGGCCAAACCAGGAGTTACTTAATATATGTGGACAAAAATAAATGGATCATTTTTATAAATCTGTTTTTTAAAAAATAAAATGCATTACACAAAACATTATGGAATAGAAACAATGAAGTTGCCTTGAAAGAGCTTAGTTTTGCCCTGCTTAATGGGGGCTTGGGAGAGGCAACCACACATTGATGTTTCTTTCCCTCTTAAAAAAAAAAGCTTGTTTTTATAATTCAAAGCCTTATAAAGGAATATAATAAAATGATTTGAGGAGAGTGATATTCTTTATCTTGATTGAGATTTTCATGGAACTATACATACACACAAAAAGAATGAATTTTCCTGTATGAATATTTTTGAAACGTAAATTAAAAACATTTCCAAATTTATAAAATGCAGCCTGATAATGTGTAAATGCCTCAAATAATATTCTATGGATAAGGAAAATGAAAGAGTTGAAGCATGTGTTTTACTAATAGTCTCACAATGTGAGAGAATGTGTGTGTCTGAGAACATGTATAAATGTAGCAATTTTCATTACCTGACTCTCCCTTTTCTACAAAGAATGGGGGAGGATTGGAAATTTTGTAACATATTACTTTTGGACACTTTACCTTGCTATATTTTGTAAATAATTCTTATTAATCACATTGCTGGTTCCTCTCAGCAAACTGAAAGAAATCCTTGGCCTGACTCTAACTTTATGTGCACGGGTTTGTGTAAGTGCTCAATACTGAAAACAATAAAATGGGAAAACCTTGGTGTCACCGTTATGTGAAGGTTAATGTTTAAACTGTAGTTTCAGACCAGCTTTCCTTTTAGTATATTTTTAAACTCGAAATAGTTTCAGTGATTGAACAGAAGCAGTAGGTAATAAATGAGAAGGAACAACATAACTGAGACTATATTTTTGTACATGTATAAAAAACTGGCACATTGGAAATTAGATATGTTTTTTTTCTTATAATATATATTGACATAAAGTCATTCTCATGTTTACCTATTTGAATGTTGCTAAAGAAAAAGTGTCTGATACAGTCTTCCACCTTTAAAATGTCACTGATGTGTCACTGATGTAAAAGGCCTCTTTTAGAGAAAGCATTATTTAGAAAGAGATGAAATATTTAACAGTAGTATTTTAATAAAATAGTTAAGGAAAAGTACCATTTTACCTTTTAGCAAGACCAGAAAAGCATTGTATATAATACAGAAGAGAATAACCTCGATGTGTTCTGTCTGCCACTTAAAGCTCTAAGCTATTTTTATCTTAGAAAGTATTCAAACATAGCCTTGACTAGTATAAGATTCATCAACTGTGGTCCAGAATACACCCCATATCTTAAAATGAGCTGTTTCTGAGTTCAAGTAAATAAGTGCTTTAATTATATTCATAGGCTTATTGTGAACTACAAACATTTTGCAAAGCAACATCACAGAGATTGGTAACAGAGTGATATGAACAGAACACAGAGTAATAAAGTATCACAGTTGTGTAAAGAAGATACTACTGACTCCTGAAAAGAAATGTTTTCCATATTGGTGAATTATTTTTCTTGATTCTTCTTCACTTCTCATTATGGATATTCATTTTCTGTTCTTTATTTCTTCCCCAATTTATTGAGGTATACATGACAAATAATACTATATATACTTAAGATGTACAAAGTGATTATTTGATATACATATACATTGTAAAATGCTTACCACAATCAAGCTAACTAAAACACCTGTTTCCTCACAAAATTTATTTTGTGCAGTGTAAATACTTAATATCTAGTCTCTTAAAAAATTTCAAGTATACAATTACAGTATTATTAACTATAGCAATTAGGTTCCCCAAAACTTATTCATGTCAGAACTGCAAGTTTGTATCCTTTACCAACATTCCACCATTCCCCACCCCACCCTCAGCTTGTGGCAACCTCTGTTTCACTCTCTGCTTTTGTGAGTGCATGCGTGACTGTCTTTGATTCCACATGTACGTGAGACCATATAATATGTCTTTTTCTGTCTGGCTTATTTCACTTAGCATAATGTCCTCCAGTTCTACCCACATGGTTGAAAATGGTATGACTTCCTTCTTTTTTATGACTGAAAAATATCTCAGTGTATGTATATGTATGTATATGTATACACATACACTACACATTTTCTTTATCCATTCATCCATTAACAGGCACTTGGATTCTCTGTGTGTATACATGGATATGGAGCTTATATAAAATTTATGAATATGATATATGTATGAATATGTAGATAGATACTTAGATGGATAGATTAATTGCTATAGTCTATAGAATTTTAGGAAATTTAAAAACACATATAACATGAATAGACTTTTAGGGGGTCTGTAAGTTTGAAAGTTAGAAGCTGTAAAGTAATGCTGGCCTCTTTTTAGGTGATTTGTATCCTCCAGATTAGTGCCTTTATGCCATTTCTTTTTATTTGTATTTATTCAACCTTATTTTGATGGGTTTAGATATGGGTTTACTTTGTTTTACCTTGCTTAGTTGAGATTGTTGTATTGTCAAAACCAAATGGCCTTTCTTATGGTACAATCCACTTTGAACATGAACATCTCTACTTGATCTTAACAAATTTATGCTTTCAAGCTTTTCCCCCAACTCTTTATTTATTTATTTATCTTATCAAATTATCCAGTATGGGCCAGATATTCTACACATTGGGATTTCGTCTTTTAATTTTTAATTGATTGATTTGAGAGAGAGAGGCTGATTTATTGTTCTCCTTACTTAGTTTATGCATTCATTGTTTTCTTTTTATATTTTCCCTGACTAGGGTCAAAGTGCAACCTTGGCATAGTGGGAATGATGCTCTAACCCACTGAGCCCACGGCCAGAGCAGCACATTGGGATTTAAAAACAGAAAAGATATGTTAGTTCCACTTTACAGTATGACAAAGAGAAGAAGAACATTTTTAAATATAGGGAAAATATCATTTATGTATATATTTATTTATCCATCCAGTTATAAATTTAAGTGCTTATAGTTCCTATTATATACTAGGCTCTTGTCTAAGAACTTTACAAAGATAGTTTATATATTTTTAGTACAACTCTGTGAAGTATGTATCATTATTATCCTCATTTCCCAGATGGGAATAGTGTGGCACAGTTAGGTTTCTTGGCTCAATACCTCAATCAGTAAATGACATAGCTGAGGAACTTGATCTTTTCTAGCATCTATGCTCTGAGAGAAGATGCTAGAATGTTTTTAATGAGTATCATTTAAAGATCAGTAGTAATTTGGTGTGCCTGAAATATGAGGCAAGGTAAAAGCAAAATGTAGTCTTTAAAAGTTCACATTTCAGTACTTCTCTTGCATACATTAACAGTTCATTACTTTTTACAATAAATTTTCCCTTCTAATTACAAACTGTTTTTCTCTGACCTAATCACCTTCACAAAAAACAAAACAAAAAAAAAGGAAAGAAAGAGAAGAAGAAAGAGGATGTGGAGGAGGAGGAACAGAATGTACACACAGGGACACAGTAAATAAGCAGAGTTGCTGCAGGCAGACCGCACATGTCTACTGGCCTAGTCACAGAGCAGCTTGTGGCATGGCGCCCAATGGTCACCACCACAGCCTGTTCTGAAGCCAGTGAAGGGTGTCCACAGTCCACATATTTACATAAATTACCTCCTTTCCTTTTAGTAATAGTTAAACAGCAAAGTGTAACTTTACTGAGGTAGTGTTCCAAGGACAACTTTTATCAAATCACTGATTAGAGTCATTACATGATAGTATTGGTTAGGTTACTAACTACTTTTGGTTAACTATCTATTTACTCATTATTTAAAATTAAATGTTTAGTGTATGTTATATATAACACCAGGAACAGGGGCTATAGATGTAGATATGACAGTCACATTACAAAATTTTCACATGAATTTTAAATTGATGAACTTTTAAACAAAATGATCATAGTCTAGTTGAAAATTAAACTTGGGACTGACTTTTGAGTAGAACGTCCTTTTCAGGACGTTCAGGATTCTCTCTTTTGTTGAATGCTGTGCAAACTCCAAATGGCTGATCTTTTTTCTCGTTGTGAATGTTGACATATACTAAAGAATAACTTAAGTATTAGTATCATGTATCTGTATTAATGAAGAAAAACAGTTTGAGATCTAAATATAAAATAAATTAATGCACTATTTCAGGCAAAAAATAAGAGTAATGATATGCTACTTTGGAATCATTGAACTGATTTGAGACTTTAAATGAAAATTGAAGGTTTAACAAATGCATCCTAAAATAGCAAGTGTATTAAATCAGTACTTGGTTCATATAAATGCATGGAAAGAACTATGTAATAAAAATTAAGAAAAGTATAAGGATGCAAACAGAAATATCCATCTCATGAGCTTTGGAAATGGGATAGGTCTGACTTCTCAATATAAAAAATGGTTATGCAAAATATAGACCAGCTCTGACTGAATAAATTTAACTCAGTGGACACAAATAAGAGGCTCATTTGGTCTCAGTCTAGGCCCAGTTTTAAAGTAGAACTTCATCAATAAGTTTAATATTTTGTCTGCTTTATTCATTATTGCATGCCTAGTGCATAGAGCAGGCCCACATAGTACTTTTCAATTAATATTTGTTAAATAAATGAAAACATTTATATATATAAAAAACTCACAGAATACTACTACAGATTTAACACAGTCTATGGAGTTTTTAATTATGAAGTTATATCCTGCATTACAAAGAAAATTTATATAAATATATAAATAATATTCAATTTTTAAAAGTTCACTTATTCAAATATTTAGTAAGAGGGCTAACAGTAACAGTTGTATAAGGTAGTGATTAGCTAAAACAAGTTAGAGAGTATGCTGTTTGGAAACTAATCATTCAAAGTATTATTTTATTTTTTATTTTTTATTGTTGTTCGAATACAGTTGTCTCCATTTTCCTGCCACCACTTTCCCCCACCCCACCCACCACCACCCCCCACCTTCCATCCTTCCCCCCTTGGCTTTATCCGTGGGTCCTTTATGCATGTTCCTGGATGACCCTTTCAGAGTATTATTTTAATGCAGCAATTTTCTGCAAATAAAGTAATTACAGCACAATAGTAGCCCACAACTAAAGTTTCTAAAAAGCAGGTTTCCCTTTATAGTTTGTATAATTTTTAATGGAAAAGTATGCATCAGTAGATGATATATAAGCGTTTGCTATTTTGTTATTTCCATGTGAATCTTAAAAGTTTCATTTTTATAACATTTCAAAATTTATCCTCACAGCTGTTATGGTTTCAATTTTTAATAATGCATGAAAAGAGAAAATAAATAATATCTTTCTTCCCACATATATCTGTACTCAACTTTGAGATAAATATCAGTATATACTTCACTAAAGTAGTTTTAAAAAAGCTTCTTGGGCATCTAGGTGTTTCAAAAGTTGTATTTTAAAAAAATAGAATGATAGACTGCTATTCCGCAGGCTTGCCATTCTGGAATGATCACACTGTCTGGTTCTTATTACCTTTTAACTCAGTAGCAAAGGACTGATATCTAAGGGGGTGCCAAGTCTCACAACCATTTATTTGTCTGTTTAACATTATTCATTCAACCAATAGTTATTGACTGCTTATATGCTACATGTCCTGCCTATTTGCTTTATACAAAGGCATCTCAGCTATAGGAATTTATCCAAAGGAAACAGATTTGAAATAAAGCAAAGATTTAATCCAAAATGTCTACATAGTATGGTAAAAAGAAAAAAAAATCTGAAAACTCTATATTTTAGCAAAGGGAAATTAAACTTAAAATGTACATTTGAGGTTAAATATGATTATGCTTTGAATATGATATTGTGAAATATTTTAATATAAAATATGCCATGGTGTCTTCTGAAATAGAAAATAACATGTTAAAAGTCAATTTGTAGAACAATCAAAATAACATATGTTTTCTATATGTTTTATATGATACATATACACTTAACATTGTATGTCTTTAGATACAGAAAAGAAATGATTTCTGAAATCAGAGTTTAGATAACTTCTTCTCTGTATCTAAACTCTGATTGCCAATGAGTATTTTGAATAAACGAAAATTTAGCATTGCACAAAACACACAGTGCCCCTGAAGAAATACAATGAGACTTTGGCATTCATTCTGATGCTGTTATAATTGCCCCATGATAATTGTTTTTGTTTCCTGGCCAAATAACTGTCTAGTTGCATTGGACTTGAAAGTAAAATAAAAGTATTAGAGTTCAAAACTAAACACAGGTAGGGGATTAAGATGCTGGTATAGTATAGGAGACATACCTTAAAATTTTTGCTAGGAAGAAAAGCAGAATGGATGACAGGTTAGGGTTAATTATTGGTATATGCCAGTGATTTTCAAACTCTTTCATCTTATGGCACACATAAACTAATTACTAAAATTCTGCAGCATACCCCAAAATATATTTTTTGTTGATCTGACAGAAAAAAGGCATAACTTCTGATTCATTCACAGCAGGTGGTTATCATTGTGTTGGTTTCAGTCATTTTGTTTTCCTTTGACAGACTTCGGGGAAGAGGTTGGTGCCCCTGACTAAATAGTCAGGTATTGAGTGTTCTAAAAATTCTTGCAGCCCACCAGTTGAAGGAAGACCTCTGGAGTATACAATAGAGAAAGAAAAGAAAAAAAAGTCATGGGAGACAAGTGAAAGGGTCAGAGTTGTAGAATTATTTCACATGAGAGTTTCTGCATAAACACTACTTTTATGATCATAAATCACTATTTTGAGGAAAATGACTCAAATTCTGTGTGTTATACTTACTAATTAAAAAAAAATTTCTTCGAGAAAACCAGGGAATGGTTTCTTTCCATTCTGAAATTCCTCTTTATTTCCTGTTGAGAACTTAGTCTCTGTGCAGTTGAGAACCAAGTGAAATTGAGTGCACTCCCAGTCTACTACGGTTTATACTGATTTACCGGGGTAGTGGCCTTCTTCACTGCCCCCAGGAAGGGTTGAAAGCAATCTCTTAGGACCATTAATCTCAATGGTATATCCCTGGGCAACTCTCTGAAGTAAACATGAGTCATAAAAGAACCAAATGTTTTCATTAGAAGACCATAGAGAGATCTGTGTTGTATGAGATTTGTGTGGACTTTGCTGATGACCAAGGCATTCACTGCAATCTCTTTGAGTTTCAGAAGAGAACACCATGGAAAGAACATAAAAGACAAAATTTTGTTGATTACATTGGGATATTAGAAATCATTTCTTATATAGGACTTAGTTTTGATGTGTACATTTTACAGGACAAATATAGTGATAATTCAAAATATGGTGATAATTACAATTAACTATATTTGTGTCAGACTTTTAAGTTTACAAACCACTTCTATGAGTTAGTTTTTTTTCCACTTCATTTCCAAAACAGTCCTAACATCCTTTTCAGTAAACGTCTTATTTCTTATTCTATTTGACAGGTCATTCTCTGAGAACAATAGAGAATGAATAACCTTGTCAAATTATATAACTAGACAGTGCTAAAAGCAGGATGAGTGGATTCTGATTAATTAATTCATTCAACAAAAATTATTGAGCATCTAAATGCATGAAGTTTTGTGCAAAGTACTGAATTGTGACTAAAAAAAATCAAGCAGGTAGGCAGGAATGAAGGAGAGAAGGAAGAAAAAGAAAAGAAGGAAAGATAGCAGTAAGGAAGGAAAGAAGGCTGATCTATTGTTCAAACTATCTAACGCTCTTAATTTATCTTCTTGAAAAGTTACTCAGCAGTTTGCACAGGGTACAGAAAAAGGAGATTTACAGTTGTTCATATGGGAAATAATATAATAATTAAAAATGATACATGAATAAATTATCTTGTATACTCACAATTGTAAACCTACTTATGCCCCACCCTGTTTTTATCAGTTAATTTTTGCAAATAAATATTTATTCAACAATAATTTTTCATTGATCAAAAATCAGTGGTCTTGAACTAGACTGGAGTAGAGCACATGGGGAAGGAAAGTTTTTAATGAAGGAGTGATGTTTGAGCTGAGATCTGGAAACTAAGAGGGAGATCACTAGGTAAAAACAGAGATGGGGAGGGAGTACATATACTGAAGATTGGAGTAACTGCATGTGCAAAAGCTCAGAGTTTATACAGAGTGTGGTATTTAAATGTCAATGAAAGCAGGCAATGTGGCTGAAGATCAAGAAATATGGTTAAGAATCTCATTTTAAAAAATGAGAATAAAAACATGTTAAGGACCTTCACCTTGACCATAGGAATAAATGGTAACTATTGTTTAAATATGGAATTAAATTATTGAGTTTGAATTCTTAAATGATTGCTCATCCTGAAGACTGGAGAGGAAGGTCAGTAAAAGTTAATATATACATATAATCTTTATAAAGCTATTTCATTAGTCCAGGCAAGAAACGATGACTGTTTGGACTAGGATGTTTGTTGCTGAGAAAAATGAACAATTTTTATGAATATTTAATATGCAAAACTATATTGGTCATGTTTTAGAAATGGAAAGTATGGGAGGGGAGTATCAGGAATGGACAAGTCTAAGGTTTCATTCATGTGTTATTGAATACATAGTTATAACCTTGACTGAAAGAGAAAATTCTGAAACAAGATCATTTTCTTTTCTTTTCTTTCTTTTTTTATTGGTGGAATAAGGAGTAGAACAATGAGTATGAGTTTTATTTCACATATGTGTTCACTGTATTTGAAAAATCTGTTTCTCATTTCAAATATATGGATTTGATCCACAAAGATGAGCGGTACAGGGGTCCACATGTGTGAGTCACTGTCACATTGATGATGACTGGGGTTTTGGGCATGGGTGACATTCCCTGTGATAGAGTTAGGAATAAGCTTTCATTTAAAAGAGTCAAATGAATTTGTCAAGAAAAATACATAACAGTGGTTAGAGACACAGGAGAGAAAAAAGAGTTTGTAGTGCCTGAGGAAGTAAGAGTTTCATGAAAAAAAGTATGTTGTCAGCAGTGCAGCATTAAGGATTGGTAAAAGAGAACATTGTTATTTGTAGCATGGAGGTCATTAAACAGCTCAGGAAACTTTGTTTTGATGGAGTTACTGTGGAGCGAGTAGAATGGAACAAGTCAAAGTCAAAGGAGATATAGGTGGCATATTACATTATTTCCTTGTGATGCTATTATTCTACACTCCCATACCCCTCACTAAATATAGTCTCTGACTTTATGAATTCACTTATTACTTGGGAAAAAAAAAAGGAGACTATGCTGATGTCAGAAAAAGCAAAAAAAAAATTGAAGAAAATAAATAGTATTAGTCCCATAGCATTATACCCACTCAGGAATTCCTATATTACATTGTTAATATGTTTCAGTGTTAAGGTCTTTGTTCCTCCCTAGTATCTTATTTAGCATCTGACTGCAGTATATTATGTATAAGTTAACTTTTAAAAATCCTTTATGCACTTCAAAATTAGTTCTGTAATTATATTTTCACTATGGATAAATTGACTACATTTCAGCATGAAATATAAGTGAATTTGACTTTTCTTATTAATATTTGATGGTACATGGTTTAATATTGAATTGAAGCAGAAGTCTGAGGTGGTCATGAAAAGGGCAATTTATAAATGTGAATTTAACCAGGGTATGATAAAATAAATCTTAGCTTTAGTACCTCTGAGTAAATGTGGCTTACTAGACTATCGATTTATAAGGCATATTCAATTAAAAGTAGAACATCTTCATTACTATGATGAAGAAATAATCAACATTTCCCTATTAAATAACATTCAAAAATGAGGCTCATGAGAAATAAACAATGTCCTATTCTTTTTTGAAACACACCCTATTTAATAGCCTCTGACTACTATCAATACAACTGAGAGATGCTGACATTTTTATCTGAATCCTTATTTCTTCCATAGGGTATTGATTGGCTTTATTCATATCATAAAATCTCAACATTATCAAGTGGACTATTCTATCAGTTAATGCGGATACTGGCTCACGGTGTCCACATCATTATGGATGAAATGAGACATTCACGCTGACTACTGAGTCTGGTAGAGGAAAAGGGACTGCATGGCTTTTCTCTCAAGGGGAGCAAAAGCCTCCAGTCTTGCTCCAATGAGCTTTTATTGTCTTACTGGGCACATTACAAGAAGGTCCTCATTAACTATGTACAGGCTCACTTTAGGTGGTTACCTTTTATAGAAAAAAAGGAGCCAATGACGCTAATCACATCACAGAAGAGGGATATTTGCAAATGAAAAGGTAAAAGTGGTTGAACCAGTTACACTCATCCTTGGAAGGGTTAGCATGGTTTTTAGGAAGTTGCTTTGCAGTAAATGCCCTCAATTCAGGGTGATGGAGTTTTAGCAAAAAGCAAGACTCATAGAGGCCTAGGTACATTGCAGGCCTGATTCCCCACTGGAGAACCTATCCATGGGTGTGGGTCCTGTGCATCTCTGAATGGCAGCTGGACCCATGCCACGCAGAACAGTCTACTACAATTAGTCCCATTTATTTTGGTTGTCACATACAAAGAAATTCTACCTGATATATTTGCTGTGGGGAAAAAATGCCTAGGAATAAATCACCTACCTTATTTAATGTAAAACCATAATTCTTCTATACTGCTATATATTCATTGCACTTAATTTTTAGAAAACAGAACTTTAAAAGCACTTAACATCTAATAAAGCCATTTGTCCCTAACTAAACTTTAGGTTTATTGTAGAAACCCAAAACTATGGTTTTAAATAGAAAGAACAGTACCTGTACGCCATTTTAAAAATGCTTTGAGGTGATACTGGTTAATAAGATCATACAGACTTCAGGTGTGCATTTCTATGATACATGATCTGCATATTGCATTATGTGCCTACCACCTAAAGTCAAATCACCTTTCATTTCTGTATATTTGTCCCCCTTTACCTGTTACTACCCCCACTCCCCTTCCATCTGGTAACCTCCTGCAGTGTTGTCTTGCCTATGGTTTTTGTTTTTTTTCTGTGTTCCTTTGTTGCTTTCAGTTTTCTATCCCACACGTGAGTGAAATCATATGCTTCTTAACTTTTTTGTCTGACTTATTTCACTTAGCATGATATTCCCACGGTCTGTCCATGTTGTCACACAAAAACACACACACAGAGCCATTTGATTTGACAATCCGAAAAGGCCTTGAGAATCAATCGTGCCATGGTTAATCACCATGGGCTTTGTCCTTATTTGCTTCACATGTCTGTCAATCCACAATTTAGAAGAATGGCTGCCTCATCCAACAATGTTTTACAAATTTATTTTTTTTAATTTTAATCTAATTTGTATTATGGAAGAAGCAAGACTTGTTACATAATTGCTGGAACCCACTACACTACAAAATGACAGTTTGGAAGCTCTATGATTAATAATTGTGAAAAGTTTCCAGGTGGCAACCACAGATCATTAAACCAAGCACCCTTCTAAGTGTGAATTCTGTGTGCCTGCACAGGATGCCAGTGAAGTCAGCCTGCTAACAAGACATTGAATCAAGCCTGAGAAAACTAAACCATGATCTGAAAGTCCATTCCAAACAAAATCTCATCCAAAACCCATATTTTCAGGACCCATCGTCTGCTCCAAAGAAAATCAACAGTTCTTATCTTTACTATACTTTTCTAAATTTTAATATTTATACACATTTCCTACACATCTATGACATAAGTTTTTCCCCAACAGCTCCCCTTGGCATTGCACAGCAATAAAATGATTTATGGACCATCTGCTAGTGAAACTCCCACTATTTTCAGAGAATGTTCTGTACCTCATCTTGAAGTAAAGCTCCCTTTGCGTAGTTTTATGGTCCTTAGTTTTCAAAATCAAGTAAGGTTTTCACAGTTATAATACAAACTGAAGGGCTCTCCCTCCTCTTAGGCATTGAAGCCTAGAGTTTCCCAAACTATCTTTCATGAGTATTTCATACAGGCCCATGGCCCAAATCAGGTAGATGCTGGAAATTTAACACTGCACACTAATATGAAGTCTGAGCATAAAATTGAAGTGTTAAATGGAGTATAAAATTGAAGCAGCCTGTTTTTGAGCGTGGGCCTGCCTCAGGCTCTGCATGCTATCAGGAGGGTGCAGACACTGGATACTCCTCAGGTTGACAGGAATTGCAGAATCCTGTCTGAGACATTTTAAAGTGAGTAGAGAAAAGACAAGAATTAGGAACCATGAAAACATCAGAGCCATCTCATTCAATAGTATTTTTAATTTGTCTTCTCAATGTATTAAGAAACATTCTTGAAAAGTTTGCAAACATATTTCAAATGAGAAATATTCAAATTTGAAATTCTCTTTGATTCTGGCTAGATATCTTAATATCCAGCTTTTTATTTATTGAAAATAATATTGTTGTTGATATGGGTTGGAATGATAACTGCTCCCATCAGGCTGATTCAAAATGTGTAAATAATAATGTGAAAGATAGTAAAATAATAGAGAAATAGGGTAATTATCAATTAACAAAGTTAAAACATATATATACTTTCTGGCTACAACCAAAGCTTCTTTAGGTTTTTAATCTTTTAGTTCACATGGTTTTAATTTTCATGAAGAGATACTTATACATCCCTTATAACAACAACAAAAAATATATTCTGTTCCATTCCAGTGAAGCTGGAAAGCTATATGCAGAAACAGGTAACTGTGCTTCTTAAATACCATCTCAACAATATATTAAATGATCTACTTATATTCATTGACTGGATTGGCGTATATTTTATGGTATATTTTTACTGTCTATTCAAACAAATGCCACAACAGTGTTTTTAAATTCTGAGTTAATGCTCTAAAAATCATATTCAGAACACAATCACTTCCAAGCTTAACTAGTCCTAATGTCTGTAATAATGAATTGTAGGCACAAACAAATCTGAGACACTGGCAAAGAAGATCAGAAGAGACATATTTTGAGAAGATGTTTTCTTTATGTAAAAAATGGTAATTTGTCCTCTAATGAACATTTTATTAGATGAAATCTCATCACTTAGCCGCCTTTGAGACCATGATAGCCTTCCTAATTATTCTGTTAATGGTAGCAGCATAATGGAGATGGTGCATATAAGGCCCAAACAACGTCAGGAGATACTTACTGTGATTTTTGAAGAGTGGAAAATAAAATCATCTCAGATATACCCTCTGACAAGTTCCACATTGCAACACATCTTGAAAACTTTTTTAAAAATCTAGGATCATTAGCTGTTTTTAGTAGTCTGTCACTGTACAAGCTTTTTATGCTTCCAGAAAAGCATGTTGAATTATCACAGCGGTCTACAGGTTCTTTTTTCTACTTCTTCACAGGGGATTTCAGAAGATCCCCTCTGTGAGATGTTTCAGAATAAATAGATACCAAGAAAGAAAGATGTGTGTAAGTATTTATTAGAATTTATGGTGTACCCGATACATAAAATGCCTAATTTGCCCAAACTGAAAACTGTGCGTAGAGATCTACATTGCAGAAGTTTCTATTTTTCTGCAAAAAAAAAATAGTACTACAAGGTTATTTTTAAAAGGAATTTTTAAATACAGTTAGTATATTATACTAACAGATCATAATCTACCTGAAAAAAAAAAGACTGAGTTGCAAAGGAACATATATTGAAGTTTGGGGATTTCTTGGTTATTACAGTCGAACTGAAATCAAGACAATGTCTGTCAGGTAAACTAGAAAAAACTCAAATAAGTATATCAGGACAAATGCATATAAGCAGCTGTATGACATATTAGCTACTGTGAATGAGGCTCCAAACTAAAAAAGAAAAAAAATCTGGATGAAACGCTTTAAATAACATATCTATTTAAACCAACTCATGGGCTAACATAAAATGAAAGAATCTGCAGCCCTGTAAGGAAGGTGGAGGGAGGAACATTCAAGGGAGTTGTAAGGTCAACTGTTTTATTGAAGCTTCTACCAGACCTTCACGTCTTGAACTTCTGTTTTGAAAGCCATGGGGACATTGGAAGTGAGAATTTAGCTCAGGGCCTTGTCATTCTGAGTAATTGATAGGAAGCAGATGAATAAAATTGGGGATCCAAAGAGATATCGACTTGAATGTGTTAAAGAAACGTATCCCTTTCTACAGAAATAGAGAAATGCAATGCTGGTCTTGACAATGGCGTGCTGTGGAGGACAAACGTTTACCCTAAAATTTCAGAATTACGAGTCAGCTCACGAGCACACTGAAAGTAATAACATTCTTTGGTCTGAAAAAAATTCATATATGCATATAATTTCACTTGTATACTAGTTAATGGTGGCCTTATTTGTCTGATAGAGATAAATTAAAATTATCTGTGGATAAATTCAATTTTATCCCAAGATTAAAATTTCCATACAATTGAAACTGAGTAATTTATAGTGAAAACATACAAAATTAGAAAGAAAACAGAGTGAAATAAATAGGTGTAACAAAAAAGACCCATAAGATTAATTATAAAATATAGATGCAAAACAGAATAAAACATAAAATGACAATGATGTATTTCTAAATATGAATAAGAAGCTAGCAAAAAATAGTGGAGAACAAGAGAGTATAATAAAACAGATTAAAATAGCTTCTTAAAATTATAAAAATTATAACTAAAAGTACAAAGTTTAGGGGACACATTAAATAGAGCCAGAGACTTGTAAAAGTCTCTACAGAAAGAGAAATGCAATTTTATTTTTTTATTTTTAAATCTGTATGTATGTATTTTTAAATCTGTTTTATCATTATGCTGTATCATTTGGGGGAAATATAAACTATCTCCATATAAAAATTATGGAAGAGAGATCAAGAAAGTCATTGTCTCCCAGAGAGTTTCTATAGAAACAGAAAATGGGAAATAGGCAATATGAAAATATCAAATAATTTCCCCTGAATAGCTGAAAGTGTTTAGATCTGCTCAACAAATCATGCAAATTTGTAAAATTTGTATAACAATTCTGAATTTGTCTGAATATAATAAATTATTAACATAGTCTCAAAAATACAAAACAAAAATTCACAAAACTACAAAAACATTTGTGAGAGAGCTTATTGCTTATGTTTTTTTAAAAGTTGTCAAGTTATACATTTAGGAAATATTTCCCATTGCTGGGCTGTGAAGCTGGACTCAACTGATCTCCAAAGATTGACATTATACTGACTTCACATTCCGAATACATCAAGTTACATCAAATTTTTAAAAGTATATTAAAATTTTTGTTTTATAATTAATATAATTTATTAGGTTACTGAATGTAAAACCAAATTATAAAAAAAATGTTTTACCGGTTAAATTAAAAATTTATACTTCAATAAAAGATAGCAAAAATACTAAGGTGTGCCTAGGAATAAATATCATTTATGGCAAGAATATAAACCTTTATTTAAAACACTGAAGAATATATAAATATTTATGACTATACAGGGTGGTATAAACATAGGTTTAATGTTGTTAGTACATGAAACAGTTTATTGTTGTATTATTATTTATTACTTACTGTATTATTTTCCATATGAACAACTGTAAACCTATTTTTGCCCCACCCTGTATACTGGTTTGGGGTAGAAATAAAGAATCAATATTACATAGTTATCAATTGTCCCCTTAAATTGGTTAAGAAATTCTGTGGAATTCCAGTCTTTTACATCACAAGAGACTTTTCATCAGTATTAACAGGCTGATTCTAAAATGTTTAGAGAAATTCAGAAAGCAAAATACTCTTCTAAAAAAAAAACACACAAAAGAGGGAGATACCCTGCTAGATTTCAAGACATTATAAAGCAGTAGTAATTATTTCTAAGTGGAATTATATGTGTGAATGAAAAGTCCAAGGAAAAGAATAGAATGCTCAGAAACAAGTGAAACAAGTGTGCTAGAGAGAAAATGTGTTACTTCCTCTTGAGTTAAATATATAGGCAAAGTGTATGAAAGCTATTCTCTCTACTTAGTTTTAATGACACAGAACCCACTCTTTAGGTAGTCCTAAGCTTTCGGCCAATTTCAAATGTTGTGAACATCTGCAGTGCATATTTTTGGATTCTATCAGGATTTTTTAAATCACTATTTGCAAGGGGACCTATTTCAGATGTGTTAGGCAAATTGAGATTTCAACACCTGTTAAAAGCACATTGTGGCTCCATAGACGTAAGTAGAATAGATGTTTTAGAAGTTTTCTGTCAAAAAGAGAAAGCCCTTAGATAATTGTTTTCATATAACTCAGAGACACCATCTGAATATTGATATATATGTATGCACATTATATATTAATATTACATGGATATCTGTGTGTATGTTAACATTTTCACATATCTAATTCATTATTGAGCCTAGATTCCTATACTTTCCAAATTCAAGTTGATTGTGAATTTTCTAAAATAACAATAGGTTTATATGACTATTTAATAACATTTTATTTTCATTGTTATTTTTTCTCTATACAAGAGAACATATTCTTCTCTTCAGAATAGTAAGTTAAATTGTCCACATCTCTATATAAATGAAAATTGGGTGACTGGAATACAAGAAAATTTTTAAATGGAAGCCTACATTTGTGAAGTAAGTACATTTCCCAGTCAGTGATAATGACTTAGTGGGTTTGAAATATTTTTTAAATTGTTGTTCTATTACAGTTCCTTGCCACTCCCACACCCCCACCCCGCTCCCACAGTCAATCCCCACCCTGTTTCCCCTGTCCATGGTTCATTTATACTTGTTCTTTAACTAGACCCTTCCCTTTCGTTCCTCCCTTCTCCCCCTTCTACCCTCCCCTCTGGTTACTGTCAGTTTGTTTCTTGTTTCCATGACCCTGGTTCTATTTTGCTCCTTCATTTGTCTTGTCCATTAGGTTCCTGTTATAGGTGAGATCATATGGTATTTGTCTTTAGCTGCCTAGCTTATTTCACTCAGCATAATGCTCTCCAGATCCATCCATGCTGTCTCCAAGGTTAGGAGCCCCTTCCTTTTTTCTGCTGCATAGTATTTCATCGAGTAAATGTACCATAGTTTTTTGATCCACTCATTTACTGATGGGGACTTAGGCTGCTTCCAGCACTTGACTATTATAAATAATGCTGCTATGAACATAGGGATGTATAGATTCTTTTGAATTGCTGTTTCAGGGTTATTAGGGTGTAATCCCAATAGTGGAATCACTGGGTAAAAAAGCAGTTCAATTTTTAGTTTTCTTAGAAAATTCCATACCGTTTTCCATAGTGGCTGTACCAGTCTGCATTCTCACCAATAGTGCCCTAGGGTTCCCTTTTCTCCACAACCTCGCCAGCACTTGTTGTTTGTTGATTTATGTATGATGGCCATTTGGACTGGTTTTAGTTTGCATGTCTCTGACGGCTAGTGATGTTGAGCATACTTTCATATATCTATGGGTCCTCTATATGTCTCCTTGGAGAAGTGTTTCTTCAAGGTCCTTTGCCCATTTAAAATTGGATTGTTTGTCTTCCTGGTATTGAGTCCTATGGGTCCTTTGTATATTTTGAAGATCAAATCATTGTCTGAGGTATCATTGGTAAATATGTTTTCCCATAAAGTTGGTTCCCTTTTCATTTTGATCATATTTGCTTTAGCCATTCAGAAGCTTTTTAATTTGATATAGTCATATTTTTTTCTTTTCTTTATTTACCTTGACCTAAAGGATGTATCTGTGAAAATACTGCTGTGCGAGATATCTGAAATTTTACTGCCTATGCTTTTCTCTAGGACTTTTATGGTGTCACAGCTTATGTTTAAGTCTTTTATCCATTTTGAGTTTATTCTGGTGTATGGTACTTGTTAAAATAATTTTTTTACACACACACACCCTTTCTAGTATGTGGATTTTGTCACTATACTTCAATCTATTCAGTCTCACACCTTTATGGCTGGATTGACAATGGCCTTTTAATTACTTCCTGGATTAAGACATTTGCCAAATCACACAGAACCACTATTAATAATAAATGGCCTCTGTCTGACATGGTCTAGTTCAGGAGCTTGTTATTTATTCATCCTTCTTTTTAGTAGTTCAGCATAATGCTTTAATAGAAATGACACTTTTTTTTTAGGAATGGTGTAGCTCCAGATGTAAACATAAATAAATTTCTTGATTAATTTTACCATAGTTTTCCCAACTGGAAAATTAGAGTAATAAAACTACTCTAGACTGAAATAAACTTATAAAATATATGTTGTCTACAAAATATCTGGAACATTACATTTTTCATTTAATATTAAAAATTAGTATCACCAATCACTGTGCAAGCCTTTCTGCTTAGGTCTTTAAATTTTTAACGTTTATTTATTGGTTTTAGAGAAGGAGAGGAAAAGAGAGAAAGAAACACTGATTTGTTGGTGAGTTGTTCCAACTATTTATGCATCCGTTGGTTGCTCCTGGTGTGTGCCCTGACCAAGGATCAAACCTGCAACCTTGGGGTGTTGAGATGATGCTCTAGCCAACTGAGCTACCCAGCAAGGGTTCTGCTTAGGTCTTTAAAGATAAATAAACATTGTTTCTGTTTTATTGTTTTCAGTTTCATAGTTTATTATGGCAGATAGACATACAGCAGATCATTTTAATAGGATTTTGTTAAGTACCATGGTAAAGATATGATTGGACCATTTAAGAAGTTGGGGGAATAATAAGTCCACAAAATATTTCAAAATATACTGTGTTAGCCTGATCCCGGATTGTGGTAAGGAGGAATTGCCAGTAGGGAAGCTTATCAAGTGAAGTGGCAGGGAAAGTATGAAATTTCATTTTTCTCTTAATGTCCTTGTCCACCCAAACTCATCTGCCTTCTGATTCTTAGTTTGAATTCTTGTTTAAAAATAAGGTATAAATAGCCCTGGCTGGTATGGCTCAGTGGATTGAGCACTAGACTGTGAAGCAATGGGTCACCAGTTTGATTCCCAGTTAGGGCACATGTCTGGGTTGTGGGCCAGGTCCCTGGTAGGGGGTGCACAAGAGGCAACCACACAGTGATGATTTTCTCCCTCTTTTTCTTCCTCTCTTCCCCTCTTTCTAAAAATAAATGAATAAAATCTTCAAAAATAAGGCATAAATAGAAACATTCAATCTTTGAGTAGTGAATGAGTTAACATGAAGGCACATAAGTATGTTTGAAATATTTGTTTCAACTTAATCATAGTCAGAGAAAATTATCCCTGAGTGCTTTTGTTTTCATCCATTGTGGTTCTTCTTTTCACTGACAGATTGGGAGATTTTTTTTTTAAATCATTTAATTGGTCCTCTAATCATGAGCTTTACAATAAGTATTAATTTCTCTATTATTCTTTTTTTTAATTGTTGTTCAAGTACAGTTGTCTCCATTTTCACCCCGCCATGCCTCCCACCTCACCCATCCCCACCTCCCACCCTTAAACCTACCCCCTTTGGCTTTGTCCATGTGTTCTTCATACATGTTCCTTGATGGTCCCCCCATTACACCCTATTATCCCTCTCCCCTCTTCTCTCTGGTAACTGTCAGATTGTTCTTTAGTTCAGTGTCTCTGGTTGTATTTTGCTTGCTTGTTTGTTTTGTTGATTAACTTCTCTACTATTCTTAAATTATACTGTTGCTGTTAGTGGCACTGTTTCTGAGATTTCATGAGTTATATAGAGTAGAATCAATTCCACATATCACCCCTGAAAGAGCTCTTGTGGTAATAATGAGGTCTTATTGGTGTTTTCTCTTAAAATATAAGATAAATATAAGATATTTATATATAATATACTTTGTTTATATTTTTAAATATAAGATACTTAGTTTATATTTATAAAATTACTGAATAAAAAGTTACATCTTTGTGGAACAGATATTTCATAGGACTCAGAAAAATTATTATTGGGAAACAGAAGAAGGCAAGAACGTTTGAGTTTTAGATGAACCATGCCTAACTGAAGAACTTACAGAGACCAGGAGTCAAAATAAAGAGATATATTTCTGTTGTGTGTGAGAAAGTCAGGAAAATGCTTATGGTGATGAGTCCAGGGGTGATCTACTTCCACCTGTACGATCCTGACAGCCCAATGACCTATTTTCTTTGCATCTGTGCCCATTTTTACTTGGAATTTCCTGGAGCTACAGTATAAAATGCAAATTGTGTGGTTCATTAGACTTTCTTTTAATTAAATGTGAAAATACCTACCAGCAAAATGGAAAATTATTCTAAAATACCTTTGCAATGCTTATTTTGCTTATTACTCACAGTCCTTTCCTGTTTATAATATAAGAACACATTCCTCTGCTTAGAAAGGAAAAGCAACCTTCTAAATTCATGTACCATTTGTCAGCTATCACAAAATAATCTTATTTATTTTCTTTCCACCATGGCCAAAAGCATTGATTTAATTCATAAATATACATGAAAATTTAATTGGAGAAATTATTTTAAAAGTATTTTCTTTGGTATATATTTTTACTATTTCTCTACTTTTTCTTCTTCCCACATTAGAATGGAAAAAAATAATGAATTCCTGATGAGTAGGCACTATGAAAAAGTTTGCTATAGTGATGAATCTTGGTCTATTCCCAGAGACACCAACTTTGAATCTGCAAATCTTATTTGAAATGTGTATTAGATTCAATTTCAGTGGCTTATAAATTGAGAATCTTGAGGACATTGAGAAAAAAAAAATTTCTTACTTACATTTAGTGTTATCATAAAATTTAGGTTCTATGTTTATTTTACACAAGCAGTATTCAAACACGTTTTCACTATAAAATGGTCAAGAAATGTAGAAATGCATACAGCAAAAGGTAAAAATCCTTTTTATCATATACTTTATATATATGTATTTCCTTAGAAGTAGCCATTATTAACAATTTTATAATAATTTGATCATTTTCCTCTACATTTAAAAAATTAAATGGAATAGTTATGCAAGCATATTCTGTGAGAATGCATTCTTATTTTGTTTGTTTCAGTTAATCACACATTTAACTGTATGGAAGTTACAAAGTCAAGTGCATTTCTTCTTGCAAGTCACAATCACAAGAAATTTGAAAACACCAATCCCATTTTTTCATGTTACCAATAGAGAAACTATGCACAAAGAGGCAAAGCAAGTTGCCTAAGCTCACACAGCTGCTCAGTGGCAGTGCCTAGGCAAGAACTCAGGTTTCTCCTGGTCTGTTGCAGAGCTCTGCTCGCTACAGCCTACAGTTCTCTGGTTCTGCACCCAGGAAACCCCCTGGAATGGAACTGGCTAGCCCAGTGAGTCTCCAGTCCCCCCAGAACTCCCTAGCCAGGAGTGGGCATTCATCAGCTGACCGCATGGTGGGTGCAGTTGGCAGGGTTATCAACAGACAAGGGGTACAGAGGGCTAGAACCTTTAGTTGAGTTAGTGCTGTGCATGTAGCCAAAACTGACCTTGACACTCATCTCAAAACTTTTTAAGCAATCACTAAATTAGTGCAAAAGCAGTAACAGAAGCCACTTTAAGATGGATGTGAAGGCTAAGATGTTCTGTAGCAAGTCAGGAGCACTGGTTTCTCTCTGCAGGAATGTGGGCCAACAGAGCAGCATTCTGCAAATGAGATTCCAGGACATGGGCAGGAGCACTGCCTGCCCATTCAGACTACAATTACACCCATCCTTAGAGAACAAGAGTACCCTCCTCTCTGGGGTGTGCTACTTGCCTTTCACTGCGGCCCCTGGGGTGATCAACGCTGTGGTCAGAGGGGAGTGAGGGTGCAGTGAATGTCAGAAACTAATCAGCTCCATCATTTTACAGGTGGGAAAACCAAGGCTCAGACAGGCCCAGAGACTTGGGCAAAGTCACAGAGCTAGCAGAACGGAGAGACACATGGAACTCAACCCCAGAACTCCTGATTTCCAGCCTCCCACTTCTCAAATACACACACAAAGCACCTGGACATCTTGTTAAAATGCAGGTTCAGAAGGAATGGAGAAAGCCCTGACATTCTGCATTCCTAACAAATTTCCAGGTCACTGCTGGTCCACGGACCACACTTTGAGCAGCAAAATTCTACACAAGGCTGATTGAAAGGTTCAAGGGATTCTTATGTTTCACCTCTGATGATATCAAGGCTTAAATTCTCCATTTCAACCCAGAAAATCCTTTAAGACCAGCACCCATTTAAAACAATAGCTATTATTGTTTTAACATTCATCAAATACTTATGTGCCTGAATTATTCCCCATGCTTACATGTATTATCGCATTTAATCCTCAGACTCTGAGAGGGATTCTATTATCATCCCAATTTTGCAGAAAAGGAATCTGAGACTCAGAGAGGTTAAGCAACTTGTTTAAAATATTGCAATTCTAATCCCTGGATTTATATGTTGATTTGGTTGTATTTATCTAAATAACAAGGCAGGAAATCATAACCATCCTGCAAATTGCATTGTTTGATTTATCTGAAATAGGAAAAATACTTCTATGAATAAACATTCAAAGTGACATTAATAGAGATCATTTTATTGTAGGAAATCCCAGACAACACCCCTTTTTACCTTATTTGAAAAACCTCCCCACCACATTTCCTAGTATAAATTTTGTGTAGTGCGAAAAAGAGGGTTGATTAAAAGGAAACACTTATTTCTATGATATCTTCCTTGAGAAACAAAAAGTGACTATTCTTATTTTCACTAATATACACTTCTCTTAAATACCTGAACTAATTAAACTCATAATTCAGTTAGTACACCAATTAACACAATACAATTAACTGAAATTGTAGTGCTATTCATTAAGGCAAATACTTGTACTAAGTCCAAGGGGAAATAATACATTCACAAAATGTATGCTGTCAGTTTCATTTGGCATCATCTGTAATAGAAACTACTACTGTGTTGAATTTAGAATTTAGTTATTTTGATTGATAGATAATGGTTTTAAATAAAGCTAATGGACAAACCCCTTTCATTCTAGGACATATTTCTCTTAACCTTAATCCTTTACCCAATTACTCTTCAAATAATTGGATGCCAGAAATTGCTTTGAGAATGTTACTTGCATTATGTCATTTGATTCTCATTTTACCTTGTCTTACAAGTATCAGTTGTCCCAATGCACAAAGAGGAAACCTGTCTAAATACATGACTGGGAAGTGAGAGAGGTTTCAGCCTTCTTTAATCCAGGTTTCTGATTCCAAAATCTAGGAAGTGTCAACCTGCTTCCTATGTCCTTGCCTCCACTCAGCAGCATCTGCCAAATACCATCTGAAGTTATAAGATTAATTCACCCATAATCCTTTGAGTTTTCACAATAAGTCAGGTAAAGTTCTAATTGCTCATATTAAGTCAGTGTACAAAACTAAATTCCAGTCTCAGATGTACAAAACAAAAAACTTCTATATCAATAGAAACATATCCTTTATATTGTTTGTTGTTTATCTACCTGCTTGGCCAAGCCCAGAGTCCATTTGTCAGATTGCTTATAGTGTGTTTTTTACTTCTGACTCCCCACAGTCTAACTCAGGATTATTTGTTTAATGAATCAGTATATGAAGTAGACACCTAGATATACAATATAGTTTTTAAAAGGGCAATAACTGATGTCACATTGCCTAAGTTGAATCCTGGAAAACTGCTTGCTAGTTTTTTCTTTCAAGTAATGCATTTTTTCTATGCTTTAATATGATCATTTGTAAAATGGTATAAGAATGCAGTAAAATATAGGCTTTAATAACGCATAAGTGAATCAGCACATTGAAAGTCTATTAAGTTCTTAGTTAATGTTAGGTTGTAGACATCTAGTCACCTAGGAGTCACACTCAGCTACAGCATAATGCAAAGAACACTGGACTTGAAACCAGAAATGAGACTCTGTAAATTACCCATTGTATGACTTTAGTCATGGCTGTTAATTTTTCCAAACCTAGGGTTTTATAGTGACAAAATTATAAAAATTGACATCTACTGCTGAGAAAATTTTTGTTGTGGGGATTAAGTGCAAAATGAATCATTCATTATGTAGTCATTCAAGAGCTATTTATCATATTGCAAATATGAGAGGTGATAGTCACTTCTTTATGTATTGGGAATATAAAGGATGTAGTCATGCTCTTAGGATATTTACAGTGGACAGTTATTTAGTTTTTATGAATGCTTTCTCCTTCATTCAGTTTGCTTTTGATATACCAGCTCAGGATGGGATGAAATATTTAAGGAGTGACCTGTACAGCCACAAAATAAAATAAGGTAGTTTATATGTAGCTGTATCAGGTGAGAATTAGTTTTTTATAGTCTTTTAGCCAAAGTATGAAGATTTCTTCTTTCTTGCAGCCTAAGGAATTATTTATTTTAAATTCACAGCCTACAGAATTGTTTATTTTAAAATTTGGACTTTTACATAAACTTTGTTTTCTAGACCACTTCAAATTACTTCAATGACACATCTAAGAATTCATGTTTAGGGTTTATATATATATAATATATTATATATTATATATATTTATATATAATATAATATATAATATAATATATAATATATTATAATATATAACATAATATATATTATAATATATAATATATATAATATATAACATATATATATATATGACATATAATATCTCCCAACAGTGACATTAAATCTGTAGGGGAGGCTCTGTAGAAACTACAAGTAGTCAGTATTTGTTTTTTACTTTTTGCAGATCAAATTTTCTTTTGTTGCTAATGCAACAAAAAGTGACCTTTAATGAATGACTTCGATGACAACAAAGGAATCTAGCATGTTGTGAGATAAGACACACATGCTTTTTGGATATCACTCTAGAATTTAATTTGTATTATTCTTATTATATTATATTGATTATGCTATTACAGTTGTCCCAATGTTTCCTTTGCCACCCTCCGCTAAGCACCCCTCAGTTCCCCTCTGGCAATCCCTACACCATTGTTCATGTCCGTGTCTCATTGTATAAGTTCTTTGGCTATTCCATTTCCTATTCTGTACTTTACATCCCTGCAGCTATTCTGTAACTACTTACTTGTACTTCTTAAGCCCCCTACCTCTTCACCCATTCCCCTACACCTCACTCCTCCCATCTGGCAACCATCAAAATGCTCTCCATATCCATGTTTCTGTCTCTGTTCTTCTTGTTTGTTTATTTTGTTTTTTTAGATTCAGTTTCTGACAGGTATGTATTTATTGTCATTTCATTGTTCATAGTATTGATTTTCTTTTCTTAAATAAGTCCCTTTAACATTTCCTATAATAATGGTTTGATGAAGATGAACTCCTTTGGTTTTTTCATGTCTGGGAAGCTTTCTATCTGCCCTTCAATTCAAAATGATATCTTTGCTGGGTAGAGTAATCTTGGCTATAGCTCCCTGCTTTTCATGACTTTGAATATTTCTTGCCAGTCCCTTCTAGCCTACAAATTTTCTTTTGAGAAATCATCTGACAATCTTATAAGAACTCCCCTATAGGCAACTAACTGCTTTTCTCTTGCTGCTTTTAAGATTTTCCTTTTACTTTAACCTTTGACATTTTAATTATGATATACTTTGGAGTGGGCCTCTTTGTATCCATCTAATTTGGGACACTCTGTGCTTGCATGTCTATTTCCTTCACCAAATTAAGGAAATTTTCTTTCATTGTTTTTTTTTTCAAATAGATTTCCAGTTTCTTGCTCTTTCTCTTCTCCTTCTGGCACCCTTATGATGTGAATGTTGGATTGCTTGAAGTTGTCCCAGAAGTTGCTTATACTATAAAAAAATTTTATAATCCATATCAGATTTTATTTTTCAAGGACTGAGTTTTAAAACTTGTTAAAATTTTGAAATTGTGTATGGCCATTCAGAAAACTTCTAGGAATAATAATCTCTCTAGATCATAAACCTTATTGTCTCATTTCTTCCAAACATAGCTAAGTATCTGTGTGTATTTGTCCTCAAATGTTACACATGAACATGCAGTCCTTTACTAGTGCCTTCCTACAGATACAATGAACAAATGCATACTAAAGCATATTGTAACGTACTAATTCTAGCAGTGTCAGTAGCAGCAATCCAGCTGGGACATCAAATGTTTTCATAACAGATAAGCATTTTCACATCCTACAAACAATGGTGCAAGGATGCCCACACAGGCAGACATGCAGACTGTGCCTAGACTTCTTATGCCCATGCATCCTCATGTCCACAAATTCACTACTTACTAGGATGCCATAATGAGAAAAGTTTAGCATAAAATTGTAGAATTATTATGAAGGATTGAAAGAAGACATTTTGATTCACAGTGATTGCATTTCATGTGTCATAACCATGAATTTGGCAAGTCCTTATTGGGGCATATGTTGATTTAACTGGGTGGCCTCATGCTGCTTAATTAAACCCTGAGGAATTCTGATTAGTTGTGTGGAAAGAGCAGCATAGCCAAGTATACTATTTTACTATTCTTTTTCCTATTTTTTAACCACCTAAAAATTTCATCCTTAGTGATAACATTTGTGGATCATCAGGTTACCCCACAGGCTTGCTGTTCAAAAGGAGAGCGGCTATCAAGCCCATAGGATTTTCCCAGGAATCTGTTCATTAGATGACACAATACACAGATGAGTTACAAATGTGGATTTGAACCCAAAATTTTTACAGAGATCAAAGCATAGGCATTAGTCTTTCTACACTTCACACTACATTTTGAGACTTGAAACCCAATACTTAAAAAGATTTTGCTTATCTGTCCTTTCAGTAATATTTTAAAAGCCCTACAGGTAGCATCGGCCTGAGTTAACTTGTTAAATGCAAATATGGCATATGTCATTTGTATTTAAATGAGTTTAACATACTGCAATATTACCTAGAGGTTTGCTTTCCAAATGAGTAGGAAGAATATTTTAATGAAGTCAGCTGCAAGTAAAAAATAATCTTTTTTTAAAGAGACTGTATAAGTTGGTTTAATGCATTAAACTTCATGGAAACACTGATTTTAAAAAAAGTGAAATTTTATGTGTTTGACCAATTTACTAATGTGTTAAAATTGTTATTCCAGTCAAATTTTTTTTCAATTTGATTTCTCCTCCAACATAATGTGAAATTGATTGGTATGTCCAATTAGCAATCCCATCCTTGCTTATGAGCATTACTGTCTCTCCTTTCTGGCCCCTCTCCTCCTGCCTGTTTATTTCATTCTCCTTGGCCTTCAAATACTTAGTGAGAAAATGGAAATATTCAGATTGGAACTAGTTTCTTTTACCACCATGGAAACAAAGAACCCCCTAATGTCTATACTGTCACTATTCTTGGCTTCTTTTCAGATACAGTGCAGGAACTATCCTTGCTCTTACCTATGGGCAACCGCTACTCCTTTTGTTCACTGGATTATTAGCACCCTACTCAAATATGTTCACTTGCTAAGATTTCTTAGCTTTCAGCCCCATTCAAGTATCACTCTTTATTGGATTATTTTCTTTGTGCTATAAACAAGATATACTATTAACCATCTTTTAAAATTCTATTATACCCCTCTTTAGTTCTTAGGCTTTTCCTTTCCTCTTCCTAGAAACTTAAAAAAATATTTTCTGTATTTGTGTATTTTCTGTTTCTGTGTCCTCAACTCTTCTATCCTTAATTTGCTCCAAGCGCTCAGTATTCCACCACCTGACTGCTATTAAGCCCCTGATCTTTCCAAATCTAATGATTGCTTAACAGCCACCATCTTAAAACCGGGCATTTTGAAGCATGGTTGATTGGTCCCTGTGCTTTGAAATACTTTTCTTTATTTAGCTTCTGATACAGTTTTGAAGTCTCCTTTTCTTTCCCTCCTCTGAGTCCCAGGATTCAGTACTTGAGCTTTTTTTTTCTATTTATAATTCCTTGCTATGATACATATTCTTACCCTATGTATAAAAAAGCTTATACATGTATGTGTATTACCTCTGTGTTCACATTTTGAAGACTAACAGGTCTCCTGAGGTTCAGATCATATGTTGAACTTCTTGTTTGATATATCCTCTTGAATATTCAATAGTTATATCAAACTTAATTTGTATTATTATGCTAGCTTGCCCCTTTCCCCCCAAACCAAGTCTCACCTTCTAATCCACCTTCCAGTCGAACTAATTGCTGTATAATTCACCCATTGTTTATATCACAAGCCAAGGACTTAGAAATCATCCTTAATTTTGTTTATTTCAATCCCAACATTTTATTTTTCTACCCATTCCATATTGGATCAACCTCCTGAAGATATCCTAACTGTATCCATTTTTTTCTTATACATCACAGGACTTTAATTAGAGCCATTGCATGCTATTGTGCATATTATATGTAGCAGTCTTTTTTTGTGTGAGAAAAATAACACAAGTTTTATTAGTGGTTGAAATGTAGATATCCATGAGCCCAAACAACAGAATTATCAGTTTTTAATACATTTTTCCCTTGAATTCACTTTTCCCTTCTTTTATTTATTTTATGTAAATATAGTTGGTATACAATATTATATTAGTTATATTAGTTTTAGATATACAATATAGTGATTTGACACTTTTATACCTTACAATATGATCACCCTACTAATTCTAGTATTTTCCTATCACTGTGCAAATTTATCACAATATTATTGACTTTATTCCTCCTTACCATTTACCCAGCCCCTCACCCCCGACCCATCTGGCAACTGTCCATTTGGTCTCTGTTTCTATGAGCCTGTTTTTTTTTTTTGGGGGGGGGGTGTTAATGTTACACGTAAGTAAAAGCATGTGGTATTTGTTTTTCTCTGTCTGGTTTATTTCACCATTTCACTTAGCATAATACCCTTTAGGTTCATCTATGCTGTTGCAAAATACAAGATTTTATTCATTTTTTATTGCCATGTAACGTTTTGTTGTATATGTGTACTTCTATCAATGGATGCCTAGGTTGCTTTCATATCTTGGTTATTGTAAATAATGTTGCAGTGAGCATTATATAAGGGTGCATCATCTTTTCAAATTAGTATTTTTCAGTTTGGGGGCTAAATGCTCAGAAGTGGAATTACTGGGTTGTATGGCAGTTACAATTTTTAGGTTTTTTGAGGTATTTTCATACCATTTTACATTGTAGCTACACCAATTTCTAGTCCTATAAGTAGTGCAAAATCCTGCATTCCTCAAAAAAAGGTTTTTTTCTGCCTGCACACATCTTAAAAATTAAATATTCCAAATTGATTTTAAAGGATTATTAGAATCTCTATACTCTTCCATCCTTTATTTGCCATCAAGAACTTTCACTAGTCCATTTGAATTAAGACTCAACTATCTTTGTTTATATTAATACTCATCTAATTCTAACCCTCCATAAGCTCATATCTGGATCATTTAAGAACAAATTAATTTCCTATCAGTAACCTCTTTCCTCCTCAATGACATTTAGAAGCAAATACACTTTTTTTAATACTGTAATTATACCTATCCTTCTTAATGACCTACTGCAAATTTCAGTTGCAAGAAGACTAAATACAAGCTATTCTATCTTCAACTTATTCCAGAATCTGGGCATATTTTACCCGTCCAAACTTAACTGCTAATTTTCTTCAACATATTTCAGGTAACATGATAAATTGGGAGGCTTCAAGCTATACACCTAAATTATTGTAGTCAATTTCCATGACATGAGGTGTGAAATGGGCTAAACTATTTCTAAATAAACTTGAATTTGAAATTTTAATTATTCACAGTTTTCTTTGATATAGCAAGGTTAAGATTTATTTCTATCATGTTGATTTGGGGGACACAACTCTAATAATATTTTAATTACCACAAGCTTCACAAAACTTTCCCTATTTATGAAAAGGCACAGAGCCTGTTTATAATATATTATGGTATTGCAATTATTTTCTCACATTGCTTCATTTTCTCCATGTAACATCAAGTTTCTCCAAAAGATTGTAGGTCCCTTGAGAACAGAGAGCTTGCTTTATACTTCTCTTTTATGTCTAGTGTTGACCAAGTAGCAGAAGATTATAATCCTCTGTTCAATTGAACTGAATTTGCTTTGCCTTAAATCTGTTACTCACCATTCCACTGACAGCTTGCTACTAGATGAGACACCGTGCCCTTATTACAAATGTTTTTAAATGGAGCTGTGGATCAGGGCTTCCAGATGCTGCTTTAATTGGAGCCCTGAACTCTCTGAACCATAGTCCCTAGAAAATAGCATCTTCCAAAACCCTCATTTAAAAGATACTTTCATTTTGTAATGGTTACCACATATAAAATCAAGTGAAAGAGTGGAATCTTCGTAGAAAAACCTGGCCTATACTATGCCATGTTTTCATTCTTTGACATGGGAAATAACTAGTGGTCTTGGAGCCACCTATAAATAACTAGATTTTTAAAGCTTAATATCAGTTAATAAGACATTCTCGTATATTGAGTTCTTGTATTTCCATCATATATATAAATAACTTTAAAAATATAATAAATGAATTTTCATGTAGGCTAGCAACATGTTGTTTTCCAAGGAGAGCCATGTATTAAACAAATGCTAAGGTATTAGAATTTTTTAAGGATGAAGATAAATAAAAGAAATTCAGTGACTAATTAGCATTTTGTATAATTTTCTGTCCAAATTACTAATTTTATTTCGATTTTAATATTGTTAGCTAGTTGCTGCAATGCGTGTTTTTATGGTTGACTACATTGCCATGTGCAGTTTGCTTGACTTCAGATGCACACCATACTGTTTGAGCTATTATGTACTTAACTCACTGAACCAGATAGTAAAATGGTTTAATTTTTGCACATTTTACAAATGGAGCTACAAACTTTATTGATCAATCAGCATATTTTAGTGTTTCAGTTTTATGTGCATTGCTGAATGAGCCATATAGTTTACAAGAATAGCTTTCTATGTTTCTGGAACTTAGCTGCAAACTATCCTAGCCAAAAGAAAGACCTTATTCTGGTTCACTTAAAATGCACAATGCCTCGTTGTTATTTCATACTTTACTGGGAGTTACATTCTCAATAAATTTCCACATGCCTGTATATGCCTAAAAGATGTTAAACTGTGGTAACAATGGGTAATTCAATGAAAATGAAATTATAGGCATGAAATTCTAAGACTTATGTAGTGAATTTTTAGAAGATGTAAAGGTCAAAATATGTAGCTAAGAGAAATGGCAAGGTGGAATAGGCATTATTCAGGTCAGCTACTTTGGCAAAATTATTTTTATTAAATAATTGATTTGGTTGAATTACAACTAAATGTGTATTCTCTCTCTCTTCCATCCCCCACCACTCCATGACTTTAGCCAAAGATAAAATACACTCAAGTTAAATTTAACATGTAAATATTGCATACAGTATTACCACTATGTTAAGATATGAATGGTGCATAATAAAACAATCAGAATATTGCACTTCTACAAAAATTATTACTATAAGGAAGATTTAGTAGATGTTTGACAATTACTTTTTTTTAGACAAATACCTACATAAATAGGTTTCTCTTTTTTTGGATTTCAGAACAGCAGAATTAGATCAAGCATGATTGATTTATGGAACACTATTATCATTGACCATATATGGGATGCTTATATTTTATGTTATTTCTATTTTATGTATAATTTAAAATAATATAATAAACACCATTAAATCACTGCCCAGCTGAAGAACTGTAATGTTACCTGTAACTTACACTAACCTATGTGCTTTTATACCATATAACTCTCCTACCCCTGCCACAAGCAATTTCTATCTTAGTTAAAAAAATATCATATATGTAACTTATTAGGTATGTCATCTGGTGTGTTTGATGTGATATATATATATATATATATCCATATATATCATTTTTCCACATAAAATATATATTATTCATATATATGTATGGTTTTGCCTGACTGTGAACTTTGTAAAATAAGTACTGTTCTATATGGTATATAGGGAAATAACTTTTTTGGTATGTTCATCTTGTCAACAATACATTTTTAATATCATACAGCATCACATGTAACTGTAGTTCATTCATTTTTCTTATCTGTAAATAACTAACTTATAAATGTATACCTCTCTTGTTTTTCCATTCTCTTGTCATTGGGAATATTGGGCATTTGTTTTTATTGTTGTTACCCTTCAAGTGTCCTTGAATATTATGGTAACTATACTCTTGTTTATCTACTTGGAGTGGTTAAGTACTTTTTCTTATTAATTTGCATTTTATATTCATTCTTCATTAGCTTGTGAATTTCAAATATCTTCTACCAATTTGTACAGTTTTTTCCTTTCTTAAGGTATTAATAAACAAAATTTAATATAGACAGTGTCAATATTTTCTTTATGTTTAGTGCTTTTACTATATTATTTTAGTTATACACTACAATGTCAAGATAAGAATGAAATTAATCTATTTTCTTCTAAGAATTTAAAATTTGATTTTAGATATGTAAGTTTTGAAGCCATTTGGAGTTGATTGGTATTCTGTATTTTATTTGTTTAAATAAAATTTATTGTATTATATTTATTTTCTATACAGAAAACAAAATTTTTCAACTCCATTTGTTGGGAAAACTTTTTTCCCTAGGGATCCATCATGCCACCTCTATTGTAATAAAGGTCCATATACATGGAGGTCTGTTTGTTTTTCCCAAATTCATACTTTATAAATCTGACTATTTATAAAATCACTCCTTTTTATAGATTTAACATTTATTTGCGTAAGATATGCTGTCATTCCACCTTATGTATATTTAAATGCATCCCAGCTCTACTAGACTCTCCATCAGTATAAATGTTAGTATCAACTGTACAAGATACTCACATAGTACTTTTGACATTTTGATAGGGCTGCATTTAGTATTAGGATCACTGAGGAGAGAATTGTTCTTTTTATAAAACTAAGTCTTCTTACTCATATATATGATATACCTTCCCATGTATGAACTCATACATTTTAGCCTCTACTTTACACCATGACCCAAAATACTTTACAAATGGATTAAATAGATGAATGTAAAACAAGTTTCAGGAAGAAACAACAATATGTTTATCATATTTGAAGTGACGTGATATTTCTAGGACAGACACAAACCCCAAAACTTATTTTAAGAATGACAGATTTTATTAAAACATTAAAACATTTAAACCTCTGAGATAAGAACCACATTTAAATGCAAGTGAACAACTGGGATAAGTCATTATATTTATATATAAATACTTATTTATATATAAATAAATAATTATATTTATATATGACTATATATATTTACCACAGCTTTTTTAATCCATTTATCTACTGATGGACACTTGGGTTGTTTCCAAATATTAACTATTGTAAATAATGCTGCAGTAAACATAGGGGTGCCTATATTTTTTCAAATTAGTGTTTGGGGTTTCTCCAGATAAGTTCCCAGAAGAGGAATCCCTTGGTCAAAGGCACTTCCATCTTAATTTTTTTGAGGGAATTCCATACTTTTTTATATAGTGGCTGCAGCAATCTGCATTCCCACCAATGAGGCATGAGGGTTCCCTTTCCTCCACATCCTCACCAACACATGTTTTTTGTTGATTTATTGATAATAGCCATTCTGGCAGGTGTGGGGTGACATTTCATTGTGGTTTCAATTTGCATTTCTCTGATGATTTGTGACATAGAGCTTCTTTTCAAATGTCTATTGGCCATCTATATTACATGATGGGGTACCACTCAGCTATAAAAAGGAGAATATTACCCTTTGTGATTGCATGGGTAGACCAGGAGAGTATTGTGCTAAGTAGGCCAGTTAGAGAAAGACAAGTTCCGCATGATTTTACTTATACGTACAATCTAATGAACAAAATAAACTAACAAACAAAATAGAAATAGACTCATAGATACAGAGAACAGACTGCCTACTATCAGAGGGGAAGGGTGTTGGGTGACTGGGTTAAAAAAAAGGAATAAAGCAAAAATTAAAGAAAAAAACCTTATAGGAAATAAAACCACAGCAATATGGTGATTACCAGAAGGAAAAGGGGGTGGGAAAAATTAGAAGTGTAAAGAGGGGATAAATGGCAATAAAAGGAGACTTGACTTTGGCTGGTGAACACACAATACAATATGCAGATGATGTATTATAGAATTGTACACCTGAAACCTATACAATTTTATTAACTGATGATACCCCAATAAATTCAATAAATTAAAATAAATAAATAAAAATATAAAGCAGAAAAAAGTATATGTAAATATAAATAAATGTGTGTATTTACTGGGTGTAAAAATAGAGCATAATAACCAGTTAGAAAAAGTCGATTCCAGTTTAATAGGAAAATAATAAATCTTATAAATTTTTTAAAAATGTGAATTACATAAGGCTTAAGCATATAAAGAGCTATACTGCTGTTACTCAGTCATCAGTTTGACAAAAATACAAACAAATCCTTTAATAATATGCTGGTTAACAGTCTAACACGCTTTTTGTAGACTCTAAACTGGCAGAGTCTTAAATTTGTCAGGGATGTAAATTTGTCTGCTTTTCAGATTGAAAGTGCATACACCCTCTATAATTAGGTCATTTCTTCTATAAATTTACTTTAAAGAAATAATTTAGTCATATATATATATATATATATATATCCAGGATTTCTACAAGTGTTATTTTACTATTATGAAAGTAAGAACTCTCAATAGACTGAGCAATTTAAATAAATAAAGTATTGAAAATCTGTACTGAAGAATGCATTGCAGTAATTTAAGAGAACGAGATACGCTGTCCTTAACTGACGTGGAGAAACTACAGGACACAGTGTCAGATGATGAAAGATAGAATAGAACAATAGCTTGAAAGTATAATCTCATTTGTGTAAAACACATTTCTATCTGCATGGCACATGCGCATCTCTTGGAATATGTAATTTTTTCATTGTTGTACATGAACTTTCACTCATATGCATTAATCTACAGAAGTGGATCAGGGCTCACACTTCAAACAAATAATAATAATTTTCCCTGGGCAGAAAAATAGGGCTGAAGGTTTTGACAAAAATGAACATTTTATATTTTCCTGGTTATATTTCTATTTGTGACTAAATATTTTGCAAGGCAAATATAATATTAGTTTAAACTTGAAAATAATCATAACTGAAAAGACAGAACAAAAAGAACTACAAGGTGATCATTGCTCTGAAAATGTGTGGGCCTTTCCAGTAAGTTCATCTGTGTAAATAATTGTTGCAAGATGATGTGTTGCCATCATAATTTCTGATGTATAGGAGCACGTATATCGGAGCACATGCAGTGACTCCTCAACTTCCTGTTTGATCCAAGAATTGCTTTTTTTAGTAAAGGCAGTTATGTTACAAACAAAAGTTTTCTAAACTGAACTATTTCTATTTAAGTAGTAAATTCAAAGGGCCTTATAACTAAGACCACTTTAATTTGAATTTAGGTGCTTTCTTGTTACACATTCTTTTTCTGTAATTGCAACCTTCTTCCTTCAGTTCAGTACTGGAAAATTAGCCAATAAAATGATACTAATTCAGATTCTGTTTCACACATGTTGGCCAACACAGATAACTCATATTTATCTTCATATTGTCTTTTATCCTCAAAATAACAATATTTAATATATCCCTATATGCCTGATCGGATATCATTGAAAGTACTCTGGAAATGGTTGTAGAACTCAGATGCATAAAGGAAATAACATGTAAATAAGGTTTTAGTTATTGTGATTTTATCCACAGGCTGATACTGTGAGACTTCTAAATGTACACTTGCCCTAACTCTTATCTGTTAATAGAGAAAGGCACCGTGGATAACTTCCTGCTGGAACAGTGAAATACTGATAAGATACTTGTTTCTGGGTCAATAATGCAAACTTTGAATTTTTTTTATTGATTTTCCAGATGCTGTTCAATGTAGCATATTGGCATTATCACCGTGCCAGGAACTGATTTTCCAGAGCACTCATTGCCAAATGCAATCTGACCAAGGTCAGCTTTCTATGCATGGTTGCCAGCATAGAATTCTTTCTGGTCTAATTTTTTTGAGGCTTTAGTAGAGATATGCTGTCCGCTCTGATACAAAATTGTGTTTGGGAAATGGAAACATCTCTTCACATACTCTTTTCATTCCACGCATCATGGAGAGCGAGGAAAGTATCATACCCAGGTCAGGCATTGAATCTTATAGTACCAATCCAGTTGCCGGAGTGCCATCCATTTTGATACTCTAACTGAGGTATAAGACAATGATTTTGGACACCCAGATTTATGAAGTGACTGCCAGAACTTTCCTCTCTTATAGCAATATTTCAACTTGAAAGGTTTTATAAACAATATGTTTTTAGAAATAAATATAAGGAATTATGACCTACAAACCATCTAGTATTATGGGCTGAATGCTTGTGTCCTTCAAAATGCATGTGTTGATATCCTAACCCCCAGTGTGATGGTGTTAGGAGGCTGGGCCTTTGGATGGTAAAGAGGTCATGAAGGTGGAGCCTTCATCAGTGGGATTAGTACCCTTAGAAGAGGAGACAAGTGGACTCGCTCACTTGCTGTCTACTCACTGTCATGTGAGGATATGATGAGAAGATGGCCATCCGCAAACCAGGCAGTAGGCTCTCACTAGACCCAGGACATGCCACTGTCTTGGACTTCCTAGCCTCTAGACCAGTAGAAATAAATGCTTTTTCTTTAAACTACCTATATATAGCAACTTGTTAGAGCTGTCCCAACTGACTAGAGCATGTGGTACTTTGAATTTCAATCTGGTTGAGAAAGATCTAAATTTCTCTGGTTTGGAGTGAGAGTCAAACTATGGAAATATAACAATCAAATATGATTTGAATACTTCAACTGTACTTCAGCATAAAATAACACAGTGATTTATGATGTGTTGAATTTTGTGGCTTCTTTTGACTTATTTTAATTTATTTTGTTTTGAATTTCCCATAACTGTTCTAAATTTTTATAAGTAGTTCACTATTAATTTTTTTGAGGATCCTAAGTTCCAAAACATTAGTGTATGTTTCCAGATGCAGATAATTGAAGAGAATTTTTCTTTAAGTTCCTGTTTTCTTCTAAAGAACAGAACTAGAGCAGTAATAACTGCCACTTTTATGTTTTATACATCATGTTACACTCTAAACAGTAACTGGTGTTTTGATGGCCAGCTTTATGTTTAAACTCATGCGAAACTACTTTGATCTTTCTCTGTTGCATGAGTGACTTGCCAAACTGGTTAAATTTAAGAGAGTGTAACAGTTGAAAGAAAGGTAAACTTGCAGAAGAGAAGACATGAAGAAAATTTGTATCATTTGTTTAAGAAAACAATAATGGGGCAAAAAATAAGGTCACCCTTGGGAAGGACTTGGATCCAAAGCAGAGATTTGATTTACTTGACTTCCAAAGTAATTGTATTTCTTTCAGACTTTTTCATCAAAATGGTGGCCTATCATATAAACAGTCAGATTTCTGCACATCGTAGATTGTATAAAATTATTTTCCCATTAGGAATTAGTGGGTTCTTTGGTTTCCTTATTTTGACATTACAATTCCTCAGGTTAGTAAATTATATGAGTGTAATTAAACACATTGATCTTAGTTGTCTGCAAGAATCTCAGGAGGCTAGAATACAGAACACTCAAGTGGAGGATAGGGAACTTTTAAAAAATTATTGCACAAATAATAACCCATGAAAATGAGACAATTGTACAGTTTCTCATTCCTCTCCCAGAGATGTGTATTGCTTAATCCTGAGGTGGGATTTGGGAATATGCAATTGTAATGAGTATCTCAAGAGTATGTTGAACACATTTTGAGAAACATTTGTCCAGTGAGGAATGAGAATTGTCTTCTTCTGTTTACTATTTTTAGAGGTCCATGCATGCCAATATGCATGCTTCTTTTTCTTAGTGCTGAAGAAACTTTATCAAAAAATTGTCAAAACTGAGTTTGAGTTAAGAGGTTCATGGCAATCAAGAAAGAGAACAATTCCAGCGGAGGTACATGGAAAGCACTTGGATCAGGGAATGGAAAGTAGCATTTCACTTCATGTTGTGCTGTCTCTGTAATGTTCTGCAAGGCATTGCGTTTTGTCCCCCAGTGATGTTGTTCAAAAGCCTCTGAAGAGAACTAAGAATAAGTTATCAATATATTCCCATTTTGTAGGTGTTAAATTGACAATAATGATCTTTTGCAAATATAATATAATAATTGTATTTTAAGGCCTGCATGTATATTCAAGACTACACAGGTTATAAAGCAACACCTTTAACCTGAGTTTAAATTATTTTGTTGAGTAAAATGACAGGCTAAGTGAGAGGGAACATTAACATTTAACATGCAGAGAGACAGTAAGACATGGATGATTTCTTCTGAACAAAGGTATCAATTCTAGAAAGGTACTTCCAACCCAATGTTCAATGATTTGAGTGAAAGCTATTTTGAACTTAGAAATAAATGAGTCAGTCAGAACTCATTTTAGACAAAACCCATGTTTGAGAGAGCCTCTTAAAGCCAGAAGGTTGATTATTATTATCAGTTAATTATTGTCAGTTAATGTTTATTGAGTCCTGGCATTGTGCAAGCCACAAAACAAAATATGGCTTTAAATGCATCAGTTCCTACTGATGTAGAGTTTTTATTTTGTTGTAGAATGAGGGCTTCTGTGAGGAGCTACATACATTTACATGAACCATCCTAGGAAAAGTTTAAAAAAGCGAACAAGAAAATCTTTTTAACAACAAAATATAATAGATAATCATTAAATTGAAATTCTTAAAAAGAGTCTAGAATTGCTCTTCACGTAAATTTCCTGCCTAAGTAGCAAATTGGGGCCACAATTTCCCCCATGGTCTTTTCATCATAATTTGAATATAGCAGAGTTTGCTTTTGCCATTTACAATTCCCTGCCTGAATTTGATATTTATGCAGTATTGAATTAAATAAAATCCTGAAGTTCTGCGCTTGTTCATTTGTTGTGAGTTTGGGGGAAGCTGTGTAGAGTTCAATAGAACATGAAAATACACTATATTATTCTCATTATTTACATAGCTGCTAACTGACAGACTATCTTGGGAAACAAACTTCCCTTTCAGCAGTTTCCTTATTTGTGTTTTTCCCCTCACCAACTTCTAGTTGTTTTATTTTCTACCATGAATACACTTTCTTTTGAAAAAAGATTTTCTATAAGCATTCTTTTGTAAGCTCTCTATTCCATTTCTCCAGAAAAATATATGTTTAAAGTTATTCATACTCCCCGCAACACAGCTCCAAATGATTTTTGCCCTTATCTAGTCACTGTTAGTTTTTAACTCCTTCAACCTCAGTTGTGAATTCATCATTATCTCACTCCCCATATGTAATTTTAGGTCCTTTATGATATCTACCAGGTCTTAAGGTACTCAGAATGTGGATACTTTCTAGCTTTATATATGATAATACATCCGATCTTGTTCCTTTCTAAAAGACTGACAGCTTTGCCTAATTATTTATTTTCAAAGGATCTTTTCAACATATGGAACTATTATATATGAATTCTAGACTCCTTGTCCCTGTGGCTGAAAATCCTTCTTTAATTTTCAATGACTAAGAACTTTTTTCCTTTAAGAATAATCTCCTCTATGTCATGAACTAAAGTGGGGGAATGCAGGTGGGAGGGGGTGTGCAGGGTAGAGGGGAATAAAGGGGGAAAATGGGACAACTGTAATAGCATACTCAATAAAATATATTTAAAAATCAATTAAAAAAAGAATAATCTCCTCTAAACTTTTCAATTTAAAAAGCAAAATCTCAGAACTGTCAAGTCTCTCTTGAGAAACAATATGGTTTAGAGTTCAGAAGTTAGGACTGGTAGTACAATAGTCCGTAGTCCTAATCTCAGCTCAGCCTTTTGTAGTTCTATGACTGGGAAAAATACCTAACGTCTCTAAAACCCAGTTGTATAGTAATTTTGTTAAACTAGTAGGACCAAATTTAAGAATTGTATAGAACACATAACACAGTGCCTACCACAATCATCCCTATTAATTGTCTCAATAAATTGCGAAGCCTCACACAACTAACAGGTGGCTTTGGGTGAAGTCATTCTGTAACCAACAAAATCTATGTCACAGAGGAAAAAAATGAAAGCAACATGCAGTCTCTTTGCTCGCCTTGTTATTCCTTAATAGTAGTGGTTGGGATTTATTTTTAATATGCATTTTATGTATGTCATCCACTATATAAAAGTATTTTATATTTGTCTTTCACATTGAATAGTATATATTAAAATAATTTAATTGAATATTTTAATGTACAAAACACCCTTTCTGTCCTTAGATTTGGCATTTGAGTTTCCCGTTACTCAGAAGCAACCCAGGAAAACGATGGCATTTGAAATACATATATATGTATATATATATTTCTTAAATATATATGTGAATCTATGCACATACATACATATATATATTTGAGAAACATATTCTGAAAACCTCAAAACATTTAAGATAGATAAACAATTGGAATTATTAAAGCACTTCAATTTTATTCTCTCATATGTTTATTATTGTATCTATTTGTGTCTGTCTTTCTCCATAGATAATTAGGCTTACAATGAACAGACTATGTCAGAACCCCCATTTCTCACTTGTGACTGTCTGATTATAACGTACTGTGCATAAGGTTTTGTGCAGGCATGTTCATTAAGTGAGAGATTGAGCCTGGCCGACTGCCCAGCAAAGCATCTCAATCAAACATCTGCACTTGAGGTAGCGTGCATGTTTGTGGGGCAAATGATGTGCTGCTGCAATATAATTTAATTAGGCAATTCATAAAGGGCAAAGGGACCTAAGTCCTATCACTGTCAGTTGGATATTTTCAATTTGTAGAGATGTTGAAAACATTTGGTATTTCTTCACATATAAGTGCAAATGGATCTTTCAGTCTGCTAAATTAGTTTTAGATTTGTTCTTTTAGAGCCTCCTTTGTAATGTTTACTCAGATACTTTAAATAGAAATAAACCAAAACAGAATGACCTCTTTCTTTATACTAACCAAATTCAACTGATTTTTAGAAATGTTAATTTAAATATCTTTAATTATTTTCTATTTTAAATACCTGCACCCTATGGTTTGATCCATTAAGTTTTGAAATAACTACATTGAAACTCTAAGAAAAAAGAATTCACCATGTTTTTCAGGCTTGTGTAGAAGGAGACATTACTGAAAAAGCTTACATGGGAATTTATTGCTGGGTTTGTAAACAAGAATAGTAGTGTAAATCATTTGCATAAACATGTAAGAATTGGTAGTATACTTTTTACTCTCAGACATCATAGATGTGACTGCTTATGGATATATTAAAAAGTGAGAGTCACTTCTCATATGTGGACTATGCCTTTATACACACCAAATACTTCTTCCAGGGTCTGAAATTTTATAACTAGAAAATGGTGATATTTGTGTTATAGATAGAACCATTTTTCTAAGAACTGTGACTTCTTGGGGATGTCAAGATGACCGAAAATAAGCAAAGGGAATTTGAGATTTGGGATTTTTAGTGTTCCTAAAATAAATTCTATAGGAGAGAGCCATATAATAACTCATAAGTCAGAGAGTCTAGTGTAACCCACTGTCTTAGTTCAGATTGCTATAAGAAATAACCATAGATTGAGTGGCTTAAGCATCAAACATTTGTTTTTAAAGTTCTGCAGGCTTGGTCTAAGATCAGGGTCAGGTGTGACCGGGTTCCTGGTGAAGGTCCTCTTTCTGGTTTGCAGAAGCCTTATCTTCTCATTGTATCATCTCACTGTGGGGAGAGACAGGAGAGGAAGCACGATAACACATGTCTTTCTCATAAGGTCAGTAATCTTTTTCATGGGGGCTTCACCCTCATGACTTAATTACCTCCCAAAGGCCCACTTCTTAATACCATCACATATGAATTCCAATATATAAATTTTGGGAGAACACAAACATTTATTCCATAACATCCACTGGTCACAGCAATCGCTCCTACCCTCTGCCCAGCACAAGAAGATGGCCAGTTCTCTTAGATGTCTACATTCTCTAAATGATGAACAATTATGCCAGATGTTTTCTCACCACGGGAAAATTTCTACAGTTAATATTATCTCTCTTTGGATTGCCTCACGGCACTTATATTATATAAACAAAGGGATTCTGATTCCCTGCAATGACCACAAAAGTCTGTGTGCCAGGTAGAATCGATGATCTCTTTTGATACATTCAAAGTGGTGTCATACCATAATGCTAAATTATTAGGCACTTTTGTTTAAATTTAAAAAAGGAATTCAGATTTCCAATTTAACATTATATATCTTATCAATGGGATATGAATTTATACAAATTTTAATTATGTTCCCTAGTTGTTAAAGTCCCATTATATTGATAATATTCTTTAAATATATGCATAGTACATTAAATCTGTAAATGTCTTTCTATTGTTATAGTTTGAAATATGCATTTTATAGAAAATAATTAATGTATGATTGGTCTTATCTCCAAGCTACCGTATTTTGCCATATATAATGCTCACTTCTTTGTCCAAACTTTTGAGGGAAAAATAAGAATGCACATTATACATGGGTAGTACTGATTCTCTCTCTGTCTCTGTCTCTCTCTCTCTCTCTATATATATATATATATAAATGTTTTAAATTCATTTATTTATGCTTATGCATTAAAAGTATAACTATAGAAAGTAGTAATGATAGCTGTATGCAAAATAATACCCTGGAATATGATAATAGGTTTTGTTTTTAATATAAATAAGTGAATAATTGAATTAAAAAATTAAAATGGAAGAATTTTTTTCCTGAAAATTTGGGTTAAAAATGTGGGTGTGCATTATATATGGGAGTTCATTATACACAGTAAAAATATGGTAATCCCCTTAGAATTGTCTAATAGTGATACTTCATGTTTGATGTTTAAGTAGGTAGTCATATTTCTGAATACAGATAATTATACCCTATCAAATTTCAGAATGCCCTGTTTGAGTTAAGGAGAATATTATAGTACTGAGATAAAATAATAATCTGTCGAGTGGATTAACCTTTCTAAAAACAGTTTTCATACTTGTAAAATGGAAATCTCAACAATCTCATGCTCTATAACTTCCTGTGTCCTTTGTAAGTAAAACTTAACTAGAAAGCAAAATTTATAAAGTGCTGTACCAATATATTGCATTGTACAACTGTTTTCATCATTACAAACCTATCTGGAGAATTTACTATCTAACAAAATGTTAAACTTTCTTATTTAAAAATAGTTAATAAAGAAAAATATTTTAATGACTATATTCTACATATATGCAAGTAATACACGTAAGTTTATACTTTCTCAAAACAAACTAGTTTTTTATGTTACTTAAATTATGTGTAATACATAGTTGGTATACTGTATTTCAGCACTGATTTCTTTTTTTAAATATTTTATTTATTTATCTTTAGAGAGGGGAATGGAGGGAGAAAGAGATGGAAAGAGATATCAATGTGTGATTGCCTCTCACCTGTCCTCCACTGGGGACCTGGCCTGCAACCCAGACCTGTGCCCTAGACTGGGAGTTGAACTGGTGACTCTTTGGTTCACAGGCCAGCACTAACTCCACTGAGCTACAACAGCCAGGGCTAAGCCCTGATATATAGACACACACACACACACACACACACACACACACGTATATACACACAAAATCTATATATTTTGCTTAATCTCTTGGCATCAAATATTTTTCTTATGCTATTATAGAAGCTTATGGTATTACTTATCAAAACCGCAGTATATATTTTAAAACCAATAGTGATGTGATATGAGTTACTGATTTTATAAATAGAATGTTCTCACTATTGATTTACACTGGTAGCTAACATTTTCAATCAAACCTATTTTTTCCACTCAAACCAAAGTTAAGTATATTTAATAGAAAAAATTCACCTTTGGCATGTTCAGTATTATTTCAAAATATGGAGTTAATGTTGCCTTCTAAACGTAGAATGGAAATGTAATTGTGGAAGAATTTGATTTCTTTTTTATGATACTTCTTTTGATCAGGGATATGGATATTTCTATTAATGTTTAATATGACACAAATTGCTTGATACTTGAAAATTAGTATTTCTCATTAAAACACACTTTCTATTGCTCACGTCATTAACTGAGCAATTAAAACTTAAGTTACTTATGTTATAATAGTGAAGCATGTTGGTGGATGGATTTTCAGAAAGATGTCTTGTTCTACTCAGTTCACTCTCAAACGTATTCCAAGTAATATTTTGATAATCATTCTGATTTTCTTTCCAATTTGTCTGAATTGAATAATTTTAAAAGACATTCTCTAGAACAAAGAAATAAAGTGCTTATTTAATTAAAGTAGTATTGTACTAATGGCTACCATTTCCTGAGCACTTAATATGTATCAGGGCATCTCCTAGAAACTTCATTTTTTAATTATCTAATTTTAATTTTAAACTAAATGTATTGGGGTGACATTGGCTAATAAGATTATATAGGTCTCAAGTGTACATTTCTATGATATGTGAGCTGCACATTGCATTGTATGCCCACAACCCAAAGTCTAATCAAAATTAATTTTAAATACTCATTCTTAAACTCCAAAGCAATAATATATACTATTATTATAACAACCTTTTAAATTAGAAAAAAAGAGTGACAAATATAGAGAAAGAAGAAAAAAAGAAAGGAAAATAAAAGGAAAGAAACAAACAAATAAATAAAATAAAATAAAATAAAATAAAATAAAATAAAATAAAATAAAATAAAATAGCAAAGATGCGACTGAGGTCTGCTGGACTCCCAAGCCTATTTTTCCTTTTATTACCCTTAATTGCCAGAAATTTTAGAAAACATATATATAATTTAGATTATAAACTTTCCTGTAGTCAGAAGAAATAATGAGATTTTTTTTGCATCACAGAGTTAAAATATTTAAAAACAAAATTTGAGTTTACTATAATAGTGAATAATAGAGCAGGTGTTACTAGTCTCTAAACAGAATTAGATTTTTACTGTTCATTATAGTTTCTAGGGGAACCTGAAGACCAGCCAATGTGATCAGGCCTTGGGCCTACACAGAAGGAAGAGAATACTTCTTATAGTATAATGCAATGTTACTAATTTAGGGTTTTTTTTTAATTAGATCTTACAGGTGAATGGTGTATGGGCTTGTTGGTTATAACCTCTTTGGGAGTTTCCAAGGTGTAATCTGAAATCAGCTACCATACACAGAGTGCAGAGAGATACTGCAGAAAAAGACAGACCCTTATAGACTGGTAGGTGACAGGTTCATTAAGCAAGGAAACTTACTTAGGAGGCTTGTCTTGGCCAACCGTTAGATGAGTAGCTTCAAGCACCCACCTGCCAGAATCTTGAAAGTTTATATAGAGGCCTTAATTGGGTTCAGTCACATACACAGGGGTCTTAACTGGGTTTAATTGTGTATGCGGTCCAGATAATCTTATTGTCATGTTATTATCTCAAGGATGTGTCCCTGGGAAGCTTCTAGCATTGTAAAGGCAACTGGACCATGCATTCCAAGCACAGGGGAAGGAGTGGGGAGCCTTCAGTGGCCTGGGTCCAACTTTAGGCTCTAACTGGTGGCCATGTATTCTTGATGACCTTCCTCAACAGAGCTTTAGGAAAAGTAAACAAATAAGGATCCTTAAGAGGCAAACCATTGCTTGGCAAAGTGCAAAGTTAGCTTGGCAGATACTTCTATTTTGCCTAGAGTTGGCAAATCAAAGGATTAATTTACCACTGATGACTTATTATGAATTTAGAAAAAATGTGAAGCAAAGGAACACTAAAAGGAAGACCTTGGACTTGATTGAGTCTAACCAGTAACATAAATTTCTATACTTTATAGTGGTCTTGACATCTTTTCTGGATAGCAGTAGATCAAGCCTGGACTTTGTGATCATACGCACTGGGGATGTCATTATAGGATTTAAATTTATTTGTATCAAGTTTGGCAAAATTATGGAATCTTAATTAACTTCCATATATCCAGTGAACTGCTTCCATGAAGTGAGTACAGTAGCTTGTTAAAACCCACCCTTTCTATTGACTCTGCTTTTAGACTTCATATTCAGGAAGTGGGTAAGGGGAGCAACCTGGAAGTGGGAAATCACTCAGTGTTCTCTTAGAGGCTGCCTAACACAGTCTATTTGCAAATATATATCATTAAAATAACCTATATCATATATCATAAATATCACATATCAGAAAAATAACCTTCTATAAAAATAAAGGTTTCCAAATTTTTCTTTTATATATACTCCATAATAATTTTTCACTTTTCAAATATGCTAATTGACCAAATATTTTTTCTAAGACCTTTAATTTTTTAATTGTTGTTCTGTTACAGTTGTACCAATTTTTGTCCATCGCTCTCTCCTGCCCCAATCCCCACCCCCACTCCCACAGTCAATCCCCAAACATGTTGTCCTTATCCATGGGTCATTCATACTTTTTCTTTAACTAGGCCCTTTCTCCCTCTTATCTCCTTTATGCTCCACCCTTTTCCCCTCTGGTCCCTGTCAGTTTGTTTCTTGTTTCCATACCCCTGGTTCTGTTTTGCTCCTTTGTTTGTTTTGTTCACTAAATTCCTATTATAGGTGAGATCATACTGTATTTGTCTTTCACTGCCTGGCTTATTTCACTTAGCATAATGCTCTCCAGATCCATCCATGCTGTCGCAAAGGGTAGGAGTTCCTTCTTTCTTTCTGCTGTATAGTATCCCATTATGTAAATGTACCATAGTTTTTTGATCCACTCATTTACTGATGGGCACTTAGGCTATTTCCAGTACTTGACTATTGTAAATAATGCTGCTGTGAACATAGGGGTGTATAGGTTCTTTTGAATTGGTGTTTCAGGGTTCTTAGGGTTTAATCCCAACAGTGGAATCACTTGGTCAAAAGCAGTTCCATTTTTAGTTTTTTGAGAAAATTCCATACTGTTTTCCATAGTGGCTTCACCAGTCTGCATTCCTATCAACAGTGCACTAGGGTTCCCTTTTCTCAGAATCCTTACCAGCACTTGTTTGTTCATTTTTTAATGATGATGATTCTGACCAATGTGAGGTGCTTTCTCATTGTGGTTTTAATTTGCATCTCTCTGATGTCTAGTGATGTTGAGTATCCTTTCATATGTCTATGGGCCATTGGAACAGAAGCCCAATTTTGTTTTACAGAATTATCCCCATTTTGTGCAGACCTGAGGGGAAAAAAAAGCAAAAGTAACTCTTCAGAGGGTTAGCTTAGTGAGCTTAGCTTATTCAAAACAACTCCTAGGATTTTGAATAATGAGCTAAATGGAACAAAGATTTTTAAAAATTCATGTTCATTTTTTTTCAGTGTTAGTACACTAATAAGACCTAAGTATCTGAGCCCTAGATTCTGGAAACTGTATCATTTTTTTTGTTGTACTCTGGTCAAGTTCTTTATGTTTCTTATCAATTCTAGGATCTTATCAATAAATTTATCAACTGGTTGAGTTACCCAGATTCAGTTTTGTTGCTTCCTATTAATAAGCCTTATTTAAAAACATTATCACTTATGGGCTAAAAATTCAAGTTCCAAATATTGAAATATTGATAATTCTTTAAACAATTTACAAAAGCCAAGTGCTGGAATCAACCTAAGTGCCCATCAGTATATGAGTGGATAAAAAAAATGCTACATCTACACAATGGAATACTATGCAGCAGAAAGCAAGAAGGAGCTCCTACTCTTCGTGACAGTATGGATGGAACTGGAGAGCATTATGCTAAGTGAAATAAGCCAGGCAGTGAAAAACAAATACCATATGATCTCACCTATAAGTGGAACCCAATCAACAAAACTAACAAGCAAAATAGAAACAGAGATATTGAAATAAAAAAAAAAACTGACAGCAACCAGAGGGAAGGTGGGAGAGGGATAATAGGGGAACAATGAGGGAAGGTTCATCAAGCAACATGTGTAAAGGACACATGGACAAAGCCAAAGGATGTAGGTTTAGAATGGCAGGCAGTGATGCGTGGGGCGGGATGCTGTGGTGGGATGAAAATGGAGACAACTGTACTTGAACAACAATAAAAATTTATAAATAAATCACACTGCTTCTCTATTATCTCTGTATATACATCTTTTGGGGATCTTACAAACCCACCAGTATTAACAAAAGACGATAATCTTTTCATTCTGTAAAATTTCTGCTAGGACATTTAAGGCTTTTCAACTGGTGACTGTAACTAGTTTATTGGCCCAGCTTGTGCCACTTCATAATATGTGCGGAATTATACTCCAAAAACACTGTTTACTCTTTAAGATTTTTATAATATTTACAGTTTCAGTCCTTCCTTTTGAACCTACCAGCTCCCAATAATCTGAACAGACATCTCTATTTTTCTGTAAAGAATTAGTTGAGAGATGACATCATGCTGAGGCACTCTATTTTTCCAAGAAAAGTCCCTCCCATCTGTCTTTCTGTAGTTTTCACACATCTCTGCCCATTATCTGATTTTATAATTTTTTCTGCATGTGACACTCCATGAAAACTCTTCTATTATGTTTTCCTTATACTCAATAAATTTTCTTACACAGTGTGAATGCCCTATACATTTTTGATAATATATTTAATCATGGATAAGTATGATATATGAGTTAATATGTGATCTACATGCTTTATTAAAAATAAGAAATCAAGTGGTAATGAATTTATTTTCTTCAAGTCATAAATGTTGTTCCATGTGTTCACAAAAGATCCTTGTTTAACTGGAATTTACTAAATATGTTATTTATATTACTAAATTTACCAAATATATATTACTGTATATGCTTGAATCATGTCATAAATCACCACCAGATTTTTGAATAAGAGTATCATAAACCACCCATGTGCTAAGCTGTGAGTGTTTAAAACAGCATGTGTGTGGATGTAGATGCTAAATATAATTTTGTGTAGAACATGCAATAACCCAGAAGATGCTACCATTAGTAATTTGTAATTAACAAAAATTTGCCCTTCCATTCCAAATACATCACAATTTTAAACTGTACTACTTTTGAAAGAAAATGAGTTTAGGATAAAAATAAAATATGATGCTCTACTACTACTGAGAATCTAGAGGACTAAGAAGGGCTCCTGGTGGCTACCTGGGCTCAATTTTAAAAACAAACAAAAACAAAGAAACAAAAAACAGAGTCTAGGAGCCATTTTTGCACAAGGGCGTCCCTCAAAACTGCACTTCGCGGAGAAGGTTCTGTGCTAAACTGCCTGCCTCTGTGCCCTCCTGCTAAGATGCCTGCATTCGCTACTTTTCTACTTGAGAGCTAGTCCCAGTAAAGGAGTTCCTGGAATTCTATTTCAACCAATTGGACTGAGTCTTTCCCCACCCAATCAGAGCTGCGCACCTCTTACCAACCAAAGTGGTTTGGATCAATCAGGAACGAGGGGTGGGGACCTCTGTCTATATAAGGCGGCTCCCTAATGGCAGGTTGAGGGTAGAGTCGGCTCTGGGTTTTCCCATTTGGAGCTGGAACAGTGGAGTTTTCTATACAGGAGCAGAGCACAACAGAAGGGCACCGCAGAGCAGTGTGGAGCAGCGCAAAGGCAACCAGCACAGAGTGGGGCAGAGCAGACCAGACCATGGTGGAAGGGCGCTGCCTAGCTGAGGAGGGACCCGGCCCTGGGAGAGTGCCAGGGCAGTGCTGTTTCCACAGCAGCCACATTGGACAGGTTGTAGCACCAGGGTGCCATTGTGCTGTTCCACAGCAGTGCTGATGTCACAGTTGTGCTGTCTTACCCTCAAGCTGTTCGCAGTAAATAAAGGTCGCATCTTCACAGCATTCCAAACTGGGGATTTCTATTGGCATTTGCCTTAACGCCAATACCATGGGTTGATACTACAGTATCTGTGTTAACTATAGTAAAGATCTTTACTGACATTTATTTAGTTCTGTGTGGTAGGCTTTGGTACTATATTAGAAGTTCTTTCCATAGATTACTGTGTTTGTTCCTCACTATAGTTTGTGGAACAGCCTTACACAGAAAAGTTCTTTAATAGAGTGAAGTTTAGCAGGTTACTAATATACCCCACATTTTAAAAATTATAGTACTGACTCTGAGAAATAAGAATAGCTCCCTAGTGTGCACAGCTGGACACTGATCAAGATTGGATACAAACCCAGATTTGCTACAATTCTTAATCACTATTTTATTCTGCTGGCTACTACTCCAAGAAAAAAAAAATCCTTGTTTATATGTAAGAGGACCATTTTATAAAGAGTCTCAAACACATTTTGGTGCTTGGTTAGATGGTTTATATAATATCTGAAAGAAAACTAAACCCAAATATAGTGAAATAAAATGTTGGCATATTAGCTTATTTTTCCATATTTGCCTCCTCATTGACTTAACACTTTGGATGTATGTAACTACTATTGATAAGAAAGTCATAAAAGAAAATATTTTCTCTAAATGACTATGTTAATTTTCTATTACTAAGTAACAATAGCATTAGGAAAATGCTGTCAACGTAGTGTGTGACTTCAAATACAAAGTTATAAAAATAAAAAAATGGGCATTCTAAGTAAATGCATAATTTATATTTTCTCTTTTCATATACTCTCCTTTAAATATACTTCCCACTTAACATGTTAAATAGTAGAAATTACTTTGTGAAGCCTAGTTAAGGCTTTTTTTACAGCAGACTATAAACCTGTAGTTTAGTGAGGTTTTAAATACTGTATTATTTGATTTTAGGTGATACATACCACTTATAATTTTCAGTTTGGAAAAATTTTGTTAGGCATATTTTTTATAAGTTAATACTTTACATTTGATTATTTCTTTTTACTCTGTAGTCACATGCCTACCTCATATTATAAATTTATAAATTTTGAATATGTTGGAAAATTCTATATTATAATGAATTTTATAGAATAGTTGAGTAACTTTTAATTTTGTAGATTTTACCTCATTTCAACTCAAAGAGAATGAAAGAGATAATAAACTGCAGGGAAAATGTAAGTTTTGAACTGCCTTTTGGACTTTCCATTTGTTGTGAATCATTTTTATATACCTTTAGAACATCATAATGTAATTAAAACTTAATGCTCCCAGGATTCTTTAATCACTGAAGCTCACAAGAAATAATATATTAGGTACTGTGGAGGAGGTAAATGATAAGAACTACTATTTAGCAGAATTTGATATTGTGGCAGATACAATTGAAATGAGACCATCTGATTTCAGGGCATGAAAGTGATGGTAATAAAATTCACTAATTATAAGATTTTATTTGCCATAACTTTAAATAACAAATAAGAGAGATGCTTAGGATGTCACTTGATGTCTCAAAAGTACACAGGGTGAATGGACCTGGCAGGCTTCCTGCGTTTCGATACTATGAAAACATGGAACTGAAATATCAGATTGAAACATACCCACATTTGCTAACTTCTAGGGAAATAAATGAGGAAAAGCACTGACATTTAACACAATTCCAAAAGACCTGCTACCGTGTAAAGAGAGAGGAATTATTTACTTTAGCTATTTTTTGTTTCTTAAAGCAATACATATACATAGTTTTAAAAGTCAAATTTTCCTTAAAGGCTTATAATAAAAAAAATAACAGGATGCCACATTAAACTCTTATTCTAATTCTCAATATAAAATGTTCTGCCATCCTTCTAAATAACATTCTTATACAGGTATTTATAATTTTTAAAGATTAACACAGGACATATGGACTGTTTTAATAGGGTGCTAATAAGGCTTGAAACATAGGCAAATGCATAATAAATGACATATTGATTTTACATTATAATGCACAAATACAACATTACACATAGTGTGTTCAGTGTTGTCCCTCTGCCCCCCTAATATTCTCAAAGTCCATGTTCTCACAACTTCTCAGGTGCTGTGAAAAATTGGAATTAATAAAAGTGCATTAAGCAGCATTTTCATTGGTACCTGTATATGTTGCCTCAGATGTATGTGATTTTGATTGAATGCTCTAAATAAACCTGCACATTTAGCATACCCAAGGAGAAGTACAGTAGGGGAGAGATGTGATTGTCAAATCCATAATAAATATAAAATGTAATATGCCTATGTTTTATGTCTGTATATACAAAGCAAAGATGGTTTTGTTTTGTTTTTTTAGGTAACTCCTCACCTTTATACACACATTCCTTGCCTTCTTCAATTTTTTTGCTATAACAATATCATATGTCTTATTAGTGGTCACTATTTACAGCATTATAACTGGTAATATTGTTGATAGTTTAGGAAGGGAGCGCCCTATAATTCCATTCCCTGTCTTACCCAGATTGATTTTGTTCTACCACTGAAAACTCCCTTTCTATGATTTTTTATAACTTTTGATAGTCATTTCATGACTTAAGCCTCTACTTTTTATTAAAATCCTGTAACATTTATTCTGGCACCTTGCATTCTTCTGGCTGACTTTCCTCTAAGGCTGCTGCTCTGCAGTTGTCCTGGGAATTCTTTGATCATTATCTCAGAATTCTTATGCCCCTTTCTCATGTTGGATGATCTCTTTCCTATAGCCCATATCTTGTTCTTAATTTATTTATAACCTCATTTTGGTAGACTAGATCCTCAAATAGTTTCATGAAAAGGAATACTTAGTAATGTGTTACCCAACCCTTTGAGTGTCTATGAATTGATTTTATCCATAGCTCAGCTAGGCACATAAATCTACTTGTCCCCAAATTAAAAAACAAACAAACAACAACAAATACACACACACACACACTGCTTTCTAGTGTTTTATTGAGAAGTCTGATATCACTGTGACTGCTGACATTTTTTACCTTTCTGTATTTTTTAGGATATTTTCTATGTTTTCTTGGAATTTTACAATGTGATTGCTTTTCGTTCTGTGTGCTTCTTATTTTTCATTTATTTTGGTCATTTTTAAATCTGAAAACTCAGGTCTTTTTAAAAAATATTTCATTTATTTATTTTTAGAGAGAAGAAGGGAGGGAGAAAGAGAGGGATAGAAAGATCAATATGTGGTTGCTTCTCTAGTGCCTCTTACTGGGGACCTGGCCCACAACCCAGACATGTGCCCTGAATGGGAATGGAACTAGTGACCCTTTGATTCATAGGCTGGCACTCAACCACTGAGCCACATCAGCCAGAGCAAAACTTGGGTCTTTTGACACTGAGAAGTGTTTCTAATAGTTTGTGTTAATTTCTTCCTCACTATTTCCCTATTCCATTTCCTGTTCATGTAATTTGTAGTAGAGGGATGATGGGATTCCTGGTCTGATCCATTGTCTTATTTTTTTATCTTTTGCTATCTTATTTATGTTTTTTTTGTTTTATTTTCTAGGAACCTGTCCATCTCTATATTCCAAAATTTCAATTTTTTGTTTATTATTATTATTATTATTAATATGTTTTATTAGAAAGAGCTCTGCCTTATTCTCTAAACATACTTTTTACTTAAAGTATCTTGTTCATTTAATTATCCTGTTAATATCCCTCTGAAGAAAATTACCATACAATTTTAAAAAGTGGTTTCCTTGTTTCATTATTTCCTTTGAAATCAATCATCTGTTTATTTGATTGACCTTATGTACTATATGTTTTCCTCACATTTCTAATATTTATTGGCTGCCAGTTCATATTTAAGTGTGAGGTACTACAAAGCTGATTAGAAACTCTACATGTTTGTTCAAACTTTATTAACTGATGGGCATCAGAATAGGTGGATTTGTTGAGAAATCCCATCTCTTATTAAGGGAACTTGTAAATCTCCATATTTGTAGTTTTGTTTTGTGATGTGTTGGTCATATTTCCCAAAAAAACTTCTCTAATGTTTGGTCTTAGAGACAGATTTCTAACTCAGAATTTTGAAAGCCAATTGAGGAAGGGGACTTGAGAGTTCTTACCATTTAGGGTGTGCATTTAATCAGTAAATAAGGTGCCTCACTCTCCTTCTCTGTGGAGCCCAGAGAATCTGCGTATCACCATTGCAGAGGGTAAGGTTTTTGCCTTTCCCTAGTCAGCTGGGTTGTAAGGAGAATTCCCTGAGTGAGCCATCAGAGGGAAGTCTGAGGATCTAACAGCTTCTTGTACTTCCTACTGATAGTCAAGTAATCCTCTTGCTTTTATCCCTCCTTCCTTCTCTGTCCTTCAGACACACACAGCTCCTCAAAGGCGTCTGGCATCTATACTTGTGAAGAAGATTTTAAGGGATTTTGTGGTACAAGTTTTCTTTTTTTTTACTTCCCACCCAAAAGCCAGATTTTTTTCTACTAATCTGTTACCACTTGGCCATCTACTTCTGATCATACAAAACTAAGTTGACATCTCTCATCTGTTCTAGTTCTACCTCCCTCTGAAGTGGATTTTGATTTAATTTACTGTAATGTTATGGGAGGTTTGGGAGGCAGTAGATTTAAAAACTTAAACTATGAAAATATTTTGATGTTACAGGTTATAGTAATAATTAATTCAGGAAATAATTAAGGACAAATTTTTAATTTATCAGGGACATAAAATGCTATCATTCATTTATCTGTTATGTACTTTTTATTTTATTTTATTTTTTTTTACCATGTGTCCTTTTTTGGGCTCAGTGCTAACTGCAGGTTGTCAAGCAGTGAACATTACAAAAAAAATTGTCTCTTCTTGTGAACTTACATTCTAATAGGGGATACAAACAATAAGTAAAGAAAATGACAAACATGATTGTTTCAGTTAAGGATAGCTGTTAAGAAGAAAACTAAATAAGATGATGTGATAGTAACCAAGGGGTGGCTCTAGCAGGTATATTGCTGGAAAGGCATTTCTGAGGTTCCTGATGAGGACAGGATCATGATAAGGTTCCAGCCACCAGAAGAGACTGGGTAAACACATAGCTAAATAATCCAGGAGTGATGATGAACATGCCACTTTGGAGACAGATAATGAAGTGGAGGCAGAAAGTAGTATAAATTGAGGTGTGAGTTGGAGGAAAGCGGTCATATCATAAAAGCCCTGTAGGCTACTGTATGGGTACTGTATAGGCTACTTTATTCTGCACTAAAGTGCAGGGTTCAGCCAGAGAATGATACCTGAAATTCATCCAGCCAGTATTGGCTGAGCTCTATGGTGTATGAGGTAGTGCTCTAAGTACTAGCAAGAGCCATTGCATGCTGCTGCTATGCTCATCATTTATCTGCTGTTCGCTGTCAAGTCATCTTGGTTTAGTTGGTCTACAACAGCCTCAGCTGAAATGACTGGTCTCTGTTCCATACAAGGAGCAGGGTAGCCTATGTGTATTCACTTGGTGCCTGAATAAGATTCTAAGACAGCCAGCAGAAGTACCCAAGACTGTAACGGCATAGGCTCAGAACTGGTACAATGTCCATTTCACCACTGTCTGGTAGCCCTGATTCAAACACAGAGGGAAATAGACATTATCTCTTCATGAAAATATTTACAACACCCCACTGCAAAATTATAGGTATAGGAAAAAGTAAAATATTCTGGTCACATTCCTTAATCCATATTTATTTAGTTAGCTTTGTTTGTTTGCTTGTTTTCCTTTATTGTATAGTATGTGTGCCCCAACAATACATGGGGCAAACTGAAGGGTGTTAAATTTTTTATTTTGGGAGAATTAATAACCAGGATTAATAAATTCTGATGGTAAGAAATCAGTCCACCTGTATTTGACAAGGTTTCCTGTTTCTTAAAGACCAAAAGTTAGCAGATATATTTCTGCCATAAATTACAGTGCTCAAAAGGAATTTGTAGTAATGTTTTGTGGAGCGGGTCTTGTTGCTGATAACTTGATTGTGTAACTAGGGGACAGAGTTTGCATTTTGGTAGCATGAGGATGTTTCTAAGTCTGTAGCCATTAAACTCAGAAGAGGTCCTCCTACATGAGGTCTGTCCATAAAGTATCCAGCCATGCACTATGAAAAATAGAGAAATTTATTGAAAAAGATACAAGATAAGAGAAACATTGTACATATGAAAATGATATCTCAGTCCCTTTCAAAGTGGGCGCCTTGGAACCTCACACAGTTCTCCCAATTGCCATCAGCTACCCTGTTGTATTTTCTTGGATCTCATCAAGGGTTTGAAGTATCCTCCATTTGAAAGGTGATTTTAGTTTTGGGGAAAGCCAAAAGTTGCAGGGTGCCAAATCTGGGCTATAGGAAGGCTGAGTCACCTGTATGATTTGATGTTTTGACAAAACTCTGCATGAGACATGATGAGCAAGCATGTTATTGGCAATAACACTACCAATCACCACATGCCCATAGCTGTGGCCTTCTGAATCAATCAAATAGTTTCTGTGGAGGAATGTTCAAGCTAAAGGCAAAATTTGTTGCATATTCTTTGCTCTACTTGCTCAGTCATTTTTGAATGCAACAGCCACAAGGTCACTGAACAGCACTTACCACCTCAGCTTACTAGTACAGTGAAGTTGTCATTGTTCACACATGCACATTCTGGTTCACTCTCCTTGGCTGCTAGGTTACAATGATGTTGCACAAACTGTTCTTGTTATACTGACAATGGGTGGGCTTTTCTCAGACAGACTTCATATATCAAGTTGCCAATCAATTGATGGCAACCTTAATTAGCCCAGTTTCCAGGGCAAAGCAAAAAGAGTCTATTTAGGACAACTCTTTCTTTCTCTCTCTTTCAAAATATATTTGTTTATTTTTTAGAGACAGAGGAAGAGAGGGAGAAAGAAAGGGAGAGAAACATCAATGTGAGAGAGAAATATTTATTAGTTGCCTCTTGCACGCCCCCAACTGGGGACCTGGCTTGCAACCTAGGCATGTGCCCTGACTGGGAATCAAACTTGTGAACAGGCAGGTACTCAATCCACTGAGCCACACCAGCCAGGGCTCACAACTCTTTCTATGCAGTCATAGCATGGGGGATTCTAGATACAAAAGATATTTAATGTTTGTAATGTTAGACAGGTAGGAAAAAAAACAGAGAAATTACCAAAGAAATGTCTTTACCTTATTGGTGTTACCAAGGGGTATAAAAAAAGCTGCAGTGCTGATAAAGCTAACATTACTGCCCTTTGATCCAGTGATTCCACTGCTGGGTCTATATCCTAAGAATCCTGAAACACCCATCCAAAAGAACCTATGCACCCCAATGTTCATAGCAGCACAATTTACAATAGCTAAGTGCTGGAAACAACCCAGGTGCCCATCAGTAAATGAATGGATCAAAAA
>CM052542.1:123244124-123369331 GCA_028533065.1 Trachops cirrhosus
CTGGAATGGGAATAAAAGATTGAAACTGTACTGAATAATCTAAAATAAAAAAAAAAGCTAACATTACTGCAGTTAAGGCTGAAGATGTTGCTGATAAATACATTACAGCTCTCTATACAAAGCACTTGTGACCTTTTAACAAGCCTCCTATTACAGAAATTTAAATCGGAATTTTGAAAATAGTAGCCACTAGCCAAATATGGCTATTTAAATAACTTAATTAAATTAAATATTAGTAGCTCAGTCACATTACCACATTTCCAATGCTCAATTATTTTGAAGTCAATTTTCCTATAGCCCTTCATATACATACAATGTGTGTTTTTATGTGCATGTACTTGAATGAATTTTAATAAAGGAATACACCATGTAACCACTACCCTGGTTATAGCACCTATTCTGTACCTCGAAACGTGCCCTCAGGCCAGTGGTATGCTGAAGTCAGCTGGTACCGGCTTATCAGGACCAATTTTTAACACTTCAGGAATTTCCCAAATGTTCTTAAACAGGGCTAATATTAACATTAAATTATATAAACATATAATTATAAAAGTTATATACTTTTAAAGGGAATAGTCTAAATTTAGCAATTCCTAATTATTTTACTACAGCATATCATTCATTATCTATGGTATCGAGGTGATTCACATCTATTGTATTTGTATGGAGGAAATACATATAATATGCCACTGTGCATCTCTTTTTAACTGTCATCACTTTGGCAGCTTTAAATTAATGCTGAAGCTGATGAGGTTTTGGCTTAATGAATATAGAGGGTGAGTAACAAGGGGTTTATAGATGTGAGTATGACACCCAGAGTTTACTCTTATACTATACTATTTATTACTATATTATTTATTTGTGTCATTTGCAAGCCTACCTTTGCCCACTCCTGTATTTTACACAAAGGTACAGTAGTTTACAGTAGATCACATATTAGATAGAGTAACACTTAACTTATTGGAAAAGGAGTTAGTAACTCTGTCTGTCTAGCTATGGATGGATTACAATTATAGGTTACCAACCAACAGGAGATTTCAGCGAGTCTCAGCAAAAGCATTTGGTTGGCTCTGTGAAAGATCATTGTAGATCCATCATGTCCAAACGTTGCTATAATTTTTATATCAGTAAAATGTATAATATGCATATACACACATGCATGCATATTTTGTAGATTTTATTTATTTATTTTTAGAGAGAGGAAGAGAGAGAGAGAAACATCAATGTGTGGTTGCCTCTTGCATGCCCCTAGTGGAGACCTGGACCACAACTCAGGCATGCACCCTGGATGGGAATTGAACCCACAACTCTGGTTCGCAGGCTGTCACTCAATTCACTGAGCCACACCAGGAGTTTATGCATATTCTGAATGGCAAAAATTTACCAGGAAATCATGGCTTATGTCTTCCTATATCACCCAACGTAGAAATAACCACTTTCTGAATTCTATCATCATTGATGAATTTTGCCTGTTCTCAGACCTAAAAATATGCAGTGTGTTGGGTGTATGTCTGTCTATGCCTTGTCTGGTTTCATTCACTCAGCACGCTAAATATCCATCCATATTGTAGTGAGTATTTGGGATTTGTTTCTTTCCATTGCTGAAAAGTTTATCACATAAATGTGTCTCCTGTTGATGACATTGGTATGGTTTTCATTTTTTGGTTTTATGAATTGTGTTGCAACTATGAATATTTTGTACATATTGTCTGGAATTTTTATATACTTGATAAATTAATTCTAGATTTTACCTAGAAAACTAAAACACAGTAAGGATAATGTAAAGAACACAGAAGGGAAGATACTCACTTATTGAAATACAAAGGTATATACCTAAGTGAATAACAATGGCAAAAAGTCATATATATATATATATATACATATCACAAAGTTTTTATTATTACTATCCACAGGAAAAAATATGTGTATATATATGTATATAATATGTGAATTATATATGTGTATATATACACACATATATAATATAGCCATGAGTAAAAAGGGTGAGTAAAAAGAGGTTTATAGATGTGAATATGAAACACAGAGTTTACTCTTGTGTATATGTGTATATACACATATAAGTATGTAATATATATGTAATATACATATGTGTGTGTGTATAATGTTAGGACTACTGGTTATTTAAGTAAGAGGATAAGTTAGATCCCTAACTTATGTGATATGTATAAATAAATTCCATAAATCAAAAATATTTTTAAAAACAGAGAGAAAGAGGGATAAAGTCTTACACATCAAAATAAATAGACAATATATAATGATACTGTTGTACTTTTGGCTCAGATCAAAAGGAATGTGTTGGTACTGTTCTATGCAGAAGCCTGGAAGGTGGTGCACATACGTGTTTGGCATCATTATTGCAAGTCAATGTTCCTGAGATAGAAATTTCACAAGAAGCAGGACTTTGAGTGTTAAACAGCTTAGAAAAGATAGAAAGAGAAACAATATCAAACTCTGATTTCATGTCTAATATATAATGTAGCAGGGGAATGAACTGGCGGTACTCATGTGGTCTATCATAGCACGCAGTCCTCTAAAGATATTGGAGAGTTTAAAATAGGGCATTGGTTGAGGAATCAGAATAGGTGTCTTGTAGTCACAGATCTAAAAGTCTAGGAAAGTCACGTGTGTGTGTGTGTGTGTGTGTGTGTGTCTGACATCAGGATTGCTGGGCCTCATGTTCTGAGAGACTTTTGAAATGTCATTCTGAAGAATTAGTTCTTCATCTCCTTGTTTTTTCTCACTATGCAGTCATGAAAGACTTATAGTCTGTTACCTGGAAAAGGAGGCATTTGGTTACTAAGGTTAGTCCTTTTAAAAGAAATATTATTATTTTTTAAAAATTTTCTCTCCCTGGCTGGTGTAGCTTAGTGGATTAAGCGCGGGCCTGTGAACCAAGAGATCACGGTTCGATTCCCAGTCAGGGCACATGCCTGGGTTGCAGGCCAGTTCCCAGCAGGGAATGCACAGAAAGCAACCATACATTGATATTTCTCTCCCTCTTTCCTTCCCTTTCCCTCTAAAGATAAATAAATAAAATCTTAAAAAAAATTATTTTCTCTATATTTTTCTTAAGTTTTTTATAAATCTACTAGTAACCTTCACCAAATTTGAAAATAAAACATATATTATTTATATTTAAATATATGAAATTTATATCATTGTTTCTGATATCTTGAAAAAATATATTAAAGTTTTACCAAAGGAAATATCCTGAGACTACCAATGTACAATGCACATAAGAAAGCAATATCACAAACTTTAGATACAAATACCCAACAGTAAATTAAAAAGTAGCTGTCATTAATATTGTAATGATTTAATGCTGCAATGAACTATTAGCAATAGTATGATTATATAATTTCTCTTGCAACCTAGAATCACACTGAGAAGGAAAGAATACACTATTAATATTGTAACTTTACAAGAAAAATAAGTGTGCATTAAAACGTCCATGAGCAAACCAGGATGTGTAGTTATACTAGAAATAGAAAGGAAGATATTAGTTCTTTATGATCAATTAATCATCAGAGAACTTTATTTGAGAATACGGGATATATTTAGTGGTAAATTATATTGGTCTTAGTCAGAAGTGACTCCCTTTTCAAGTGGGTTTTGATCCAGGTTTCAATATTTTCATCAGAATGGGGGAGCAATCACAGGTATCATGAAAGCAAAGTCACATGATGGATTATAAGAGCATGTGGCTTTCTAGAATCTCGCTCTCTTAAGTGCTACTAAACTGAGATATACATGAAGGGAAAATCAGTAAAATGTAGATTTAGCTGTCATCTATGTAGGAAAGATCCAAAATTGCTTACACAAAGAGTGGAGCAATCCCATAATTGAAAAATGCAAGGATAGAACAGAATTTTCATGTAGGCAGAAATGGAGGTCAAGTGAGGTCACAAAGATTCATCTCAACTCTTTTGAGTTAGTTCTCTATTTTCAGAGCCTCAGTGAGGTGCCCAAATTTTGCATACTTTACAGTCCACATCCATCAAGAAAAATATACATGTCAGCAAACACTTGATATTCCCAGGTACATTTTAATCTGTTTTGATTGGATTACCTATCGGGAAGTCTGAGTGAATGAAGTATATGATTGGCATGACTTCAGGTTGAGTGCTTCACACAGGTTACTTGCACTGAAATTAGCTTACGCAAAATACTTAGACCTAGATTTGAGGAGGAATATTCTCGAAACTAAAATTAGAGTCTGTTCCAGAGTCAAGTCAATGACAAAACTATCAGTGTGTACTACCATTAATTTCTCTGTTCTCCTCTCAATTTCTAGTTTTCCTCACTCATATCTCTATTCTCTATATTATTTTTCCCTTGCTTCCTATTATTCCATTAACTCCCTAATATAGTATTTAATATACAATTTACTCCCTAGAGGAAATGTGGCAGAGAGGATAGGAGTGGCCTCGAGTTCACCGAGATTGAACTGGGAATGAAAATCCTCTTGTTAGCTATGTGACCAGAAACAAGAAATTTTGTCTCCCTATGCCTCCATTTTATCATCTGCAAAAGGCAACGCTCATGGATGTTTTAAAAAGTACTTTGAGGACTAAAAATAATAAATATAAGAAAAGTAGTTTGGCATCCTAAATGAATAGATGGCTAAGGTGTCAGGAGGAAGCAATGCTCTTTTTCACAGGTTTTTAAGGAACCGTGTGTTGATCATGAAAGAAAGCAATTTTAAAAAACTTTACATTTTACACTTGTAACACACTTCAAAGTATGGCTCTTATGTTTAAAAAGTCCTGAAATATAAACCTTCTCTTTTAATTTTTTAGCAACAGTTCAGCCCTTGATTAAAATTTTAAAATCTCATTTGATTAGTTATTTGTATATGAGACAGGAAAAAGTAATGTTTGAAGCAGTAAAGGTACTTTTTTCTTTTGTGTTATTTAACAGAATTCTTAAGCAATCAACTTTGAAAATGATCACTTATTTCTATTTTCTTATAAACTAATAATACTTTATAAAATGTTCCATTTATGATGATTCAGCATTATCCAGAATACAGTTTACCACTCTCTCAAGATCTTCTATTGCCATGTGCATCGTGTTTAGTTGTATCAATTCAAAATACTCTAAAAACACTCACATTTTTATGTTTAGAGTTTTCCTCTTTTTTATGGTCACAGTGCAATGTGTTAGAAATGAAAACTTTAATTATTCTATACCAAATGATGTACATGATTCTAATTTTAGAGATTGGGCCAAGTACCTAACCTATTCACTATTCATGCATTTTAGAATTGAAGAAAGGCAGAGCTACAACTGTCTTGTCAGTACAAAATTATTTATCCTTACCTGAATTAAAATGCTAATTTGGTGATTACTCAGGCTGGGTGTAATCACCACTAGTGGATGGTCATGCAAATGCACAGTGGGCAGTTTTCTGCATGTGAGCACACACATGGATGGATCTGGTACCCTTAGCACTATTAAAAAAATAAGATAATTCTTAAATCACTGAAGTACATGGCTCGACTTCTTCTTTGTTAGTATAGTTTCATACTAAGCAGTCGGAATTTGCCCGTCAGCCATTGTTCAAAACTACTTGAGCCACAAGCTTTACAGGCTTGGCTGATTGTTAATCAAGCCAAGTCTTAGCTTGCAAACTGTGTAGTGAGTGGTTATTTAGACTTGACAGCTACTTGTTGAGGCGAATGTGCTTCAGCTTTCAGAGGTGAAGGAGAAACCTAGAGAGTAATAAAACACCATACAACTAAATTGTATGCAGACTAAAATCTTCATTATGCTTTGATATACATATACGTGTGTATGTGTGTGATCTTGTTCACTGTTGTATAAACAGTGACTGAACAGTTCCAGTATGTGTAGGTGCTAAGTAATTATTTGGTAAATAATGGAAGTTTCCAAACATGTATCTAGTCCAAACTCCTGATAGCAAAGAGGCTCTGGGGGCTGATGTGGTGAGTACTACTCGTTCCTTGAGTTAGGGGAGTGTGAGGGAAAATGTTATACATAGTTAAACACATAGATCGGATGTAAGAGAGCTGAACCTGACTACTTCTGTCGAGAAAGTCTATCAAGTAGTATAAATTTCACATTCATGATATTTTTAAAAGCCCAATATCATTTATCTAATTCTGTTTTCCACCTATTCTGTTTTCCAAAGTTTCAATATTGTTTGTTTAGTCAGTGTGTTTGTCAGGATTTTCCAGAGAAATGGATGAGAGAGAGGGGGGAAACGAGAGAGAAACAGAAAGATTCAGAGAGAGAGAGAAAAAAAAAGGGGAAGAGAGAAAGTACACATTTATTATAGAAATTGGCTCTTGTGAGTACAGTGGCTGAGAAGTTTCATGATCTGTAATCTGCACATTAAAGAACCAGGAAAGCTCACTGTTATAATTTAGTCTGAGCTGGAAGGTGTGTGAACTGTGTGGGGCTGATTGTGTTAATTTCCATCAAATTCTAAAGGCCTACTAACCAGGAGCTCTAATGTCGAGGGTAGAAAAAGATAGGTCCCAGCTCAAATAGAATGAGGGCAAAGGTACTCTTCCTGTGTTTTTTTGTTCTCTTAGGTCCCTCAGTAGATTGGATGCAAACCATTTTACTTCAGTTCATCAGTTCAAATGTTAATCTTTTCCAGAAACACTTTCAGACACATCCAGAAATGTTTAGGAGCTATTTGGGCTCCTAACTCAGCTAAATTGACACACAAAATTAACTATCACAGGCAGTACCTCCGTTATAAATCTAATAACTCAGAAGTTTAAGGACACTGATTTTTAAAATAATTTAACATAGAAATAACATTCAGTTATTAAATATGATGCAAGATTTATTTATCTGTAGCTATAAATGACTTTGATAACAACAGAGGCTTCTTCAAAAAGTGCCTAAGGTATGGTCTTAGCTTATGTTAATTGCAGCACTTTTTTCTATTAAGCAGAAAGAATAGGCCTGAAGATACCACACATAAACTGACCTTGAACCTACAAAACTATTCACATATTGGTGCGGAGCCCACACCAGAATTGAAGTAACTGTCAAAATAAGCTAAGAAAGAATAGTACCTCAGAGAGCTGCTTAAAATCCAGCCCTCCAGATGATGGTGTTTGACCTCAGCGTCAGCCAAGTGACTTCAGGGAAAGAGACTTGAAAAATAAATACAGATTTTACTTATCACTCTATTGATGCAAAGCTGGATCACAACTCAACATATAAAGTAACTATATGATTTTTTTAGGCTATCTAAATTTGGTAGATTTGTTTCACTTGTGGGGAGGCTACAATCTGAAGGAAAAAAATAGCTGAGCCACTTTAGTGTGCAACATTAGTATTTAGTTTCATTTTGTTTTGTTTTGTTTTGTTTTTTTTGGTCATGAGGTTTCCCTTGAGTGTGGGAGAGTCATGTAATGTGTCATGTCAAAATTAGGGAGGTGAGTCACCAGTGTATACCCAGTATTCTTATCATGTGCTTGCCTGTTATGTGTGTGTAAGCAATTAAGATGGAAAGAACACTGGACCTTATTACTGATAATAGGAAATAACTGAAATTTAAAAGCAAGAATATACTTATTGCCTTGGAAAAGAAGTTTAGGATTTTGCTGTTATGTTACACTAATTATTAAAGTGTTAATATTTACTACAAACATGTCAATAGAAAAGTCACTCATTTATATTTAAAAACAGGTATATATATGCATACACATATATTACCTATTTGTTTCTCAAAGAGATTCCATAATTAAATAATGATATATTGACACTAGTGGCTATAATTGTTTCTAGTGACCTCTGCTTTGTACACCTCTGCTTTCCAGGGACCAGGAGACCTTCTAAGGGAATGCCTTAATTGCTTTAACTGAGGTTTCTAAGTAGTCTAGGTTTATATTCTCTCAGACATTTGTTTTACTTTCTTGAATGAGCTTTGAAAATAGTATTTCACATAATAAATAAAGGTTTATTATATTTTTACTATAAGTAAAGTTTTTGAGGCAGTTTTTTAAATATATATATTAGTATTTCTTTATACCTTACAATGATTTTGAAATTCTACTTTTCTAAACGATTTTATTTATCTATTTTAGAGAGAGGAAGGGAGAGAAACATCAATGTGTGGCTGCCTCTCACACATCACCTACTGGGTACCTGGCCCACAAGCCAGGCATGTGTCCTGACTGGGAATTGAACCGGCAACCCTTTGATTCAAAGGCTGGTGCTCAATCCACTGAGCCACACCAGTCAGGGCTGAAATTCTACTCTTTAACATTGGTTCTGAATTGTTTTCTTGCTTGGGAATTAAGATGGGAGAATATCTGAGGTCTGGTCTTCTAATAAACTTCTCTACCCAGAGAGAAAACAAACAAAGGCTTACAAAACAGAAGAAAAACTATTTTCTGTATGATATCTGTTGGTGTCATAGTTCCAAAAATTATTGAGATACTTTAATTGAAGGACAGTTATTTGCAAAGAACAATTGAATAATTTGGGAGTAGACAGGATTTTTTTTTTAGAGTGGACAATTTTGAGTTCACTGATTTGTTTATCCTTCAGCTCTGTGACATTAAACAATAGCTTAATTTTTCTGAACTTTAGTTTTCTTACCACATAAAATTTGGATAGCACAGTACCTAACTCACAGAATTGTAAAAATTTAAAAATCAAAGATTATTCATGTTTAACATGACTACCTCAATCTGAGAACTGAATAAACATTTTCTGTTACCATAGTTACACAATGATTCCCATGCAGCAAATGTTGAGGTCTATGAAAAGATGTGCATTTCTGACTCAGTTTACTCTCTGAAGTTGGAATCTCATCAGCTTTTTATACACTTGTACTTTCTGGAGCCAGTTACTGGCACTTCTAGATCTTGAATTGATCCCTCTCCATCGTAATCCTTACTTAATAAAATTTTATACTAGCAAAGTATAAATAGAATGAATATCACTGGTAGTCTTTTTCACAAATTACTCATGAATGCACCAATAATACATTTAGAAGTATTAGAGGATAAACACCTTTCCAAACTAGCAGTAATTTTTCTGAGAGTCAAAGAAGGGTTTTAATATTTAAATGTATTGAATTTTACCAACCAACTCACGTTTTCTTTTTCTTTTGGTACTTTTTCTTTTTCTAATTCTAACCCAAGGACATGTTTATTAATTTTAAAGAGAGGAAAGGGAGGGAAAGAGAGAAATATTGATCAGTTGCCTCTTGCATGCACTCTGACTGGGGACTGAGCCCAAAAACCTAGGCATGAGCCCTGCCCAGGAAATGAACCAGTAACCCTTTGGGGCCATACTCCAACCAACTGAGTCACACTGCCCAGGACCCAGTAAACTCTTTTAAAGGGAGCCACAGCATAAAGCAGCAGACTTTTAAAATGAGAAGCTTTGGGTAGAACTCCACTGGCCTCAAATAAGAACATGTTTTTTGTTTCTGAAAATTATTGCATAGATGTAGGCCCCATCCTATCTCAAGCCATAGTCTGCAGTGGATGTCAGGTTTCTTGGCATCATTTTTTACATATCCAGTCTTTTTGAAGAAATATGTATTTCTGTCTATTCAGTGAGAAAGACACTGCGACATCATGGCCCCTAACTGCCACCCACAGTCATCTTCTAACCAGAAGAGTGATTCCGGGATAACAGAAAGAACAGATATCCGAGCAGGGAAGCCTTCACTTTTAACACTTCCTGCTGGCATTGCCACTTAGATTCCTCGATTGCCAAGTCAAATAGCTACCTTTTTTTATATTGTCCTCATCTTAAGAATATGGATAATAATAGGGCTTGCCACATAGCATTGTTGTAAGAACTAAATGTACTTACTCCTGACACATTAGAAGAGCTCAATAAGTAATACTACTGCTATCACAATATAACAATAATTGATAATTGAGGGATCAGCTACTATCCTAAGACTGAGGAACTAAGTAGAAGTGGCGGCAATGATGGATTTTGGAGGTTTAGGAAAGAAGTTCTGTAGAGCTGATACTCATCCCTTTGAAAGAGGGAGCCACTTAATGTTTGTTTCAAAAAGGTGGCCTCGGGGAATAGAACCCAGACCTGTGAAGGGGGCACTCAGGGAGGGGTGATGCTGGTGTCTGGGATGAGTGTGACTAGACTGGGTCTGCAAGGGTTGGAAAAAATGTTAACAGGAGCTATCGGAAGCACTGTTAGGTAGGACACCATGGATGGGAACAGAAGGCAAACAAGGCAACTGTTCTTTCGTGTCTTTCAGCCTTGCCATCTCCCTGCCCTCTCCCCACGGTAGATGGAAGCTATTGACAACAAGGTGGTTTGTGGAGTTCCAGCTCTAGCATCACAAAGAAATGTATGATAGTGTTTGCAGCAGAAAGGCAATAGCTTAGTTACCAGTACATGCTGTATTAGCCTTAGGCTTATAATACAAAATAGTGTTTATATTTGATGTTATCCCAAGATATAGTGACTTTCAGTGAGATAAATTATGAAATTGTATCTGTACTCATCAAGAAAAATTATTTTTTCTCTGTAAAAGATAATATTTTATTTTTTCTTTATTTTTATTGTTAACTCTAACAAGTATTTTAAATATAAACAATATGTGGGTGATGGAAAGAAGCAAAGCATGCCCTTCATTTGCTGCCCCTGCTCCAGCAGCCACAAATCCTGACAAAAGTACAGACGTCCCTGTGGCTGATTTTTACTCCCTCTGTCCTCGGGGTAGGCGATTATGGCTCTGAGTACCTCCAGGTATCAGTGGTTCCCCACAGCTACTTCCAAAGTGAAAGTGACAGCAGCCCCTGGCAAGAGTGGCCTCCAGAAACCGCGTCTGTTGGTAGCTTTTATCTCTTCAGATCTTCTCTGTTCTCGGGTCAGCAGAAGTCTCAGGTGTAGTCAGCATTTTCTCTAGGAAAGAACTCGCTTCATATTGTTGGTTGAAATTTCTAGTGACACCTGTAATACCATAAAACCTTTCAAGGAAATGACTAAAAGCAGTTGATGTCTGGTTTTTCTATCAGGGTGGGTCACAAAACTTGTAACACTTTTGAAGGGGCAGCAGAGAAAAAAACCTAACCTTTTATCATGCCAACTAAATTTGGCATGAAGAACACACAAACAAACCTATCTATTAAAATTATCATTGAAAAAACATTTTTCCAACAAAGAAGTTGGAAAGTCATAATCTCCATTACCAAAGAAAAATGTAATAAAGATTAAATTAACAAAATAAATTAAATTAAAAAGAAAGTCATAATCTAAGATGAAAGATTTTTCAAATGAATATATTTAGTTTCATAAGTATCTCATTTGATAATTATCATTTTCTCTACATTTCCACCTATTGATGGAATATCATCAATGAACATCAATAACAAGTGGCAACAGCTATGTCAGAGAAAAAGTTCCTGGTACTTTTTTCCCTGAATGCAAACAACAGATTTTAATCTTTCATAAATGTTCCTGGAACACTTCGAGTTCCACATTTCTTCTCTGGATTACAAGAAAGTTCAGGGGAAAAAGTAAATGAGAATAATGATGTAACATGTCTTTAATGTTTTTAGAATGATAAATCACTAGCAAAACTTGTGTCAAGGAACATGAATAAAGGACACATGGACAAAGCCAAAGAGGGGTGGGATCGAGGGTGGGGATGGCTGGGGTTGGGGGGAGTTGCGGCGGGGGCGGAAATGGAGACAATCATACTTGAACAACAATAAAAAAAGAGAAAAAATAAAAACAGGCTAGTCTGGAAAAGGCAAGCATCATGTAGATGGTGAAGCAGAGGTTTGAGAGTTAGACCATAGCTACTAGAAAGTTATTTCCATAAGTTAATCATTAGACTGTAATCCAACAGTCTCATACACATACTGTCTTTTCTAAGCTTTAAAAATTAAAGTAGAACATACAAAGTGGCCGTTTGGACCACAACTCTCTCCCTCCTTCTTAATGTAACCACTATTCTGACTCCTAACAGCATAGAATAGTTTTTGTCTCTTGTTTAAATAAGTGAAATAGTAGAAAAAAATCACTTGCAAAACATTCTGCTATATTGCTTGAGGCTTTTGATTTTTTATTTTGTTTCTCAGTTGCAAGTAACAGAAAGGCAACTCCAGCTAGTTCACACAATTAAAGCAGTTGGCATTGGACTGGTTCAGGAATGGCTAAAATTAATGATTCAGATCATATAATACTTATATGATTTTATATTCATCAGATATGACCATGCTCATGATTTTATATTTGTTTCTAGGTTCTCCATGATTCTGGTATATGATGGTTAGTTTTATGTCTCAACCTGACTAGGCCACAGGATGCCCAGATATTTGGTTAACATTGTTCTGTTTGTTTCTATGAGAATGTTTTGGATGAGTTTAATAATTCAGCTGATAGACTAAATGAAGAAGATTGCTTTCCCTAACGTGGCAGGTGTCAGTCAATCAGTGGAAGGTCTGAATAGAACAAAGAGGCTGAGTAAGAGGCTATCCCTCTTGAATGATTGCTCTAGAGCTGGGATTTTGTGTGGTGTTTTTTCCCTGCCTGTAGACTCTAATTGAAACATGATCTGTTCAGCCATCTGGACTTTGGACTGGAATGCCCCCATTGGGTCTCCTTGTTCTCAGGCCTGCCCTCAAAGCAACACTAGACCATTACTCTTCTGGGGTTTTGGCTTACCAGCCACAGATCTTGAGACTTGTCAGCCTGCCAGTCCTTACAATCTCTCTCACAGAGACAGTCTGTCTCTAATGCTTTCTCTCTCATATATGTACATGTGTTGCTTCACATGCTATTGGTTTTCTGTTTTTCTGAAAAACTGATTAATTAATACATGGTAAATTCCTGTTCAGGGAGTAGGGCAGTGATTTTCACATTATGTGGTAAAAATAGCTTTTGGTAATTTCAGGCCTACTTTCTACCAGTATAACAATCTAGCAGAAAGAGTAATGCTTTCCTGAAATCTTTTCTTCTTTTCTAATCTCATCTCTAGAAGTAGTCATTTCTTTTACTTAATTGGTTCACTTGGTAAAAGAAGATGGGCATTCTAGAATAATGACTTTAAAAAGTCTCACCTGATAAATGAATGCAGCTACAAAAATATATGTATAGATAATTGGGTTATAGAATTTTTGAGTAGGAACAAGAACTTGCTAATTTCCTTTGCAAAGATTTCCATGATGCACACTTTTTAAAATCTTCTTTAAATAATTAGGGTAGCTATTCCTTTTCATCCCCCATTATTATCACTATAAGAGCACCTTCATAGTTTAATAAATCCATAGTTAATTAGACTAATACATGTGTGATTTGGTAAGACCTGGCTAATCCAATTCAAGAGATTTTAAAAATGTAGAAACACTATTTTTCTTTATTGGTAAATGTATATGGCTTATAGAAGCACCAAAACATCACATTTAATGGAGTAGTTTTATTCTAGTGCTTTTAATGGTATATTGTTTATTTGTATTGGACCTTGAATTTTGTAATTGGAGATCGAGTATTCACTGGCTTTGTGTCATAATTGTTACATGTTGTGTCTGTGGTTATAACCAGAAGGCTGTTCTAATGAAAAGAGAATTTGTGAGGATATAAACTAACTTGAAAGCATTAAGTATAAAGAAAAAAATAAATCATCTGAGAGCTATTTGAAAGAGAAAAAATTACTTATTCTTAGATCAAGATACAATCGGATAAGTTCAGTTTATGAACCTATTAAAAGATAAGAGAACCATTTAAGCCTCATGAAAAAGTCAGATTAAACAGTTACATTTTAACATGTTGAGAGAGGGGAAACTGTACGTTAGCTACTCAGATAAATAGAGGGTGTATGACATACCACTAGAATGAAGAAAAATTGAATAAACCTGTAGAAGAGGTCATAAATAACAAAATTAAATATCAAAGAAAGCAGAGGTGAGGGAAATTAAGAAAGACAAGTCACCGTCAAACTTCAGAATGAGATTAAAAGTTAAAGTCATCAAATCCAAAAAAGAAGATTTGCTGATAATTGGGCATAATGTCAAGGCTATAGACAATTTAAAGACCTAAATGAGAATTATTTTTCTTTTGTTGCAATGACTTGTTGTGACTCTTAATTAAGAATTAATTTCTGTGCAGTTTAGCCAGCCTGTGCACTGTGTATTTTCAAAGAGCGTGACTGATAAAGAAATGAGAGATAGAAAATACAATTTCAAGTATTATTGCAAAATGTAAGCCCAACCTATTATTGTATAATGAAATAATGAGAAAGCAAGTATCTTCTATGAAACCAATGAATATTTCCAGAATACATTTTCTGATACAGAAATATTATACTTGGTAATTTTCATTTGTGATGTTTTACTTACTATTAGTATGAGTTTTGCTTAAATCCATCATGCATATTATCTCTCTCTTTTCCATATTTATAATGTAAGCTAAAAACAAACTTCTCTTTATGTTTTGTGATTGTGATTTAGTATAAGAGCTAGACAGAGCAGAGAGAAGGACTGAAACCCAGTTAGTTTACAGGTGACATGGGTCACTAGAACACTTTTACACATGTTGACTGAGATGTGAATATGTGAAGAAAGAGAAACAAAAGGTGTAAGGAAGCAAAAGTGCAGGAAGACATGAATCTTTACATTTCTAAATTCCAGTAGTACTTCTCATCCATGCAATGTATTATTTTGTCACTAGTCATGTTTGGAATATTGCTAGTTGTTTTTTTTATGTGTATGTGTCTTGTTTCTCCCTCACAATAATAACCTAGCCAAGAACAAGGACTGACTGCCATATACATTTTTGCTTTGAAAGCAAGCATAGTGATTACTGAGACCTGGGATTTTGAAGCAAGTTTTCCTGGGGTCATATATTGGGCCTCCATCATTTTATAGTTTTGGAATTTAAGGGAAGTTTTATTCTGCCAATGCCTCAGTGTCTTTATCTATAAAAATTGATAATAATAAATCATCCCCCATAGCAATACTTTCCAATAGTTTATTACATGGTAAGAGCTATATAAATATTATTTATTACCATACCTAGCATTTTGTCATTTTAAGAGAAAATAATAATGAAGGGAGAAGATCAGTTGTTGAAACCAATGGGATATTGTAATATAATTCTTAATTAAAGAATGAAACAGGGCAACATATAATTATAGGAAGCAATAGAACATCATAGTTAAGATTTATTTATTTATTTTTGCAAATATAAGACCTTGGCCAAGATTATTAACTTTTCTAAACTTCATTTTCTGTATCTGTAAAATGATGAAAATAGCAGAACAAAACTAATACATTTGTAATTATGCATACATGTGAGTGTGTGTGTGTTCATATGTGTGTGTTTACCTTAGCACAGTGTCTGGCAAAGTGTAAACATACATGTAGCACACATTAACTAAGATTAACATTCTTGAATTAATGGTTTTTCAACACCAGGATTATTGAATTATGGTATTATTATCATTTGTAGGACCTATCAGTTTATCTAATTGTGTGCCAAGTGCAACACTATTTTCATAATTTATTTTAACAGTGTGAATAGCCCCCAAATGGCGAGAAACAGGGACTTTTAGTAAATTGCTTATGATCAGGATTGCCCACTTCCTTCAGGCCCTCTCTCCTTAAGGCACTCAGAGGGAGCTTTCTCATGCAGCTCAGGCAGGTCACCCCCTGCTTAAAATCCTCAGTGGATCCTTACTGCTGCATACATAACACCCTGACACCTCAGTTTCCACATGGCGCAGTCTGGTTGAAAAGGATAAATGTCATACGATTATATCAATAGATGCAGACAAAGCATTTGATAAGATACAACATTCATTTATGGTTAAAACACTTAACACAATGGGTATAAAGGGAAAATACCTCAACATAATAAGGGCAATATATGACAAACCCTCAACTATTATACACAATGGTATAAAAACTGAAAGCTTTTCCTCTAAGGTAAGGGACAAGACAAGGATGTTTGCTTTCACCACTGTTATTCAGCATAGTCCTGAAAGTCCTAGCTGGAGCAATCAGGCAAGAGAAGGAAAAAAGGCTTTCAAACTGGGAAAGAAGAAGTACAATTGTCACTTTTTTCAGACGACATGATTGTCATATAGAAAATCCTAAAGACTCCACCAAAAAAGCTATTGGAAACAATAAACAAATACAGTAAAGTTGCAGGATATGAAATCAATGTACAAAAACCCACTGCATTCCTATATACTAACAATGAAATTTCAGAAAAAGGAATGGAAAAAAACAATTTCTTTTGCAATTACAACAAAAAGAATAAAATATGGATAACTTAAAGGATATGAAGGAACTACACATTGAAAACCACAAAGCCTCATTAAAGAGATGCAAGAAGAAACAAAGAAATGGAAAAAATATTTCCTGTTCATGGAATGAAAGACTCAACATAGTTAAAAATGTTTATATTAGCCAAAGCAATATAAAGATTTAATGAAATCTCTATAAAAATCACAATGGCATTTTTTAAAAGAATACCAGAAAAGTCATTGGATTTGTATGGATCCAAAAAAGGCCCCAAATAGCCAAAATAATCCTGAGAGAACAGAATGAAGCCAGAAATAGTACACTACCAGATTACAAATTATATTACAGAGCAATGATAATCAAAACAGCTAAGTATAGGCAGAAAAACAGACACATAGATCAATGGAACAGAATTGAGTGCCCAGAAATAAACCCACATGTATATGGGGAAGTAATTTTTGACAAAGGAGCCAAAAACATACAATGGAGAAAAGAAAGCCTCTTTAATAAATGGTGCTGGGAAAATTACAAAGTCACATGCAAAAGAATGAAAGTACCCTACTGCTTGTGCACATACACAAAAATTAGCTCAAAACTTATTTTTATTAATTAAAATTATATCTCCTAACTTCCTTCTTTAATTTTAGTGTAATTATATATAGAATTTCTAAGTAAGTATAACTAGGCACAAGTTTTGACAGTGATTCCAAAAAGTGTTTCTGATATAAAAAGTGGTTTAAAAACACAATGAAACCAAATTACCATATTGTATTATAGATTCACATAAAAGTAGTTTTCCTAAATTCTGTATTCTCTTTTTATTAGTGCTTACTATGTGTGGATATTGATCATCTACAATATTAATATAGGGCACTCCAGAATTTCTGACCTAACTCTGTGAAGCAAAGATGTTTCTGTGGGACTTGTAATTACATTCTACTCTCTAAAATGTGCAGTACGCTCAGATTGAAGGAGATTTTCCTCAAAGTAGCAAATAAATTTTTAAGAATGTATCCAAATATTACAAGGCAAATTTATCTTTTAAAAATGTATTAAAGTTACAAAAAGAAAGAATATAGTTATTGTCAGAGGATGAATAGTAAAATCAATCTATGCAGGCTTATTTTATATCTATTTTCATCATTATTTTAATTTATACAATGCAATGAAAATATATGTGTGTATATGTACTTGTACATGTGCATAGATTTGTGTGTGTGTACATACAGGGTGGGCCAAAAGTAGGTGTGCTCACAACTGTAAATCTTATGTGTGTGTGTGTGTATATATATATATATATATATAGAGAGAGAGAGAGAGAGAACAAGAGAGAGAATGAGAGAAGTTTATAAAACTTCATTTATGAAATACACAATTGATTTTCTTTGCTTTTTACCAAGAAAAATAGTGAAAAAAAAGCAAGCAAAACCTTAATATTCAGATCAGGAAATCCCTGATATCAAGATTAATTATGTGTTACAGTATGATTCCTTTGCATCCACCTTTGAAACTGCCACATTTCTGTATTAGAAACACTGAAAACTTTACCAAAGTTGGGAAAGGGTGTTAAAAGAAGGCTTGACTCTTAATACAGCACACGCTACTGTGAAACATTCTGAGTCAGCTTCCCAGGAATTTAATAACCATTCAAAGAGAAGAATCTTTCTTTTGTACCTAAGTGAGTACATATATGACACATATCTTTTTCTTCTAGGTCACTGTAAGTGAATTTCTCCTGTGTAACATCAATCTCTTTCTCTTTTAAATAGTATCATAACATAGGCCAGGTGATGAGAGGCACTAACATAACTACCCAGTGCTTTTTGCTACTGAAGAGACAGAGGAAGGTTCAAAAATGTAGTCTTATCTTTGAAAGAACTGGTATTTCAACCTAGGTGTGCTGAGTGGGGTGAGCTAGCCAATAAAGAGAGGTGTTCACTCCACATTTCCTTCTCATTCCTCAGATAGTGAAATGAATATCCAAAGGTCTTGGCAATTAAGGAAGAAACACAGTCCCTTTATCCTATTAAGAGAACATAACAATTGGATAAACATTTGGATAAAGGTTTACAAGACACATGACTATTGGGTAAACATTTCTTTGAAAGAAGAACATAAAGTCTATTTTACTGTTCTTAAGAATTTTTCTCAGTATCCCAAAACATTTGGGATTTGCGGTGAGCTGTCTTGCTCAAAATCACTGTTATCCTGTAGGTGCCAAAAATAGGCCAAAAAAATGCAATATGTGTCCCATGAAAATTGTTCAGGAAAGTTGTGGTTAAAGGTGCAGATGTTCACCTGTGTCTTGAGAACACTTTCCTTACACTTGCCAGGATTTCAAGGCAGTATAAGAAATGAGCAGTACTTAAAAGTACTGCTTATTAAGGGATCCTGTGACAGTAATTAGCTACCTGATCTCATCTTTACTGTTGCAAATGTGCTATAAAATGGCATGATAATCCCCATTTGAAAAAGGATTAAACTAAAACTAAAAGAGATGGAACAACACATGTAAACCATAGCTTTAGTCAATAGGGGAGCAGAGATTTGAATCCAGACCTGCTACCAAACTAGAAGCTCCTTTAGTCACATCATTTAGTTTTCCAATAGTGCATTCCTGAGGCAATAGGTGTAAAGGCATCTCAAATGATAAGGGATGCTAGAAAATGTAAAAAGAAAAGTGTGTGTTCAGATACTTGGAACATTACATTCATTAGACAGGAAGCCCTCATTAACTTAGGGGAGATAAGTGATGTCTAAGTGAATAATATTTGTAGCTATTGGAGAAATGCAGATAGAAAAGTGGATAAAAAGTGAGACTGAGCATGCAAAAGCATATTTACCTAGAACTAATAGGATATGTCACAAAAATAAAAAATGTAGTCTTAAGCTGTAATGAAGATGTAAGGTTCAGGAGTGAGTGAAAAAATAGTTTCTGATCTCTGAGATGGCCAGGACAAGACTGGATACAAGACAAAACAACCACAATAACCAAAAAAACAATAATATGTTTATTATGTTCACTAATTAATTACTATACATTTGGCTCAAATGTGACACTATAAAATTCAATTTAAAAAACTGTTGGAGGAGGAATATTATACGAGACATCTGACAAAACTGGTTTATCAAGTAACATTAAAAGCAAATGACTGCATCCAATTTGCATTTCTATTAATGACAAATATAATAAGAATTTAGTTTGATTTTATAAGTGTGTCAACTACTTTATTAAGAGTAATGCCTGTTATATACCATATCAAACCTTGTGCCTAAGGCATTGAAAAAGTTTCAAACATCATATTGGTCTCATTGACAGATGACAAATTATTTTTCTCTTAAATTTTTTGAACTTTATCTAAATATGCAGGCATTTCCTACCATCTAAACCAAATGATGTAATATTTTATTGCCATACAGATAATATCCTCAGTCTATACATAATAGTTAACATAACATTAGGCCAATTATTAAATTATTAAATGTAATCTTTCTCTTATTAGTGCATGTTTACTTTTGCTTAAATGTAGCTGGAAGTTAATTTCTAAAGGTTTCAGATGATGCTTATTTTCATCTATAGCTATTGTCTCTTGCACTTACTATGTGCCAGGTACTAGTCAAACTGCTTTACATATTTTTTATTGAATCAAAACTTACATACAATAAAAAAATTACCCTTTCTTAACAGTGTGTTACATTTTTCATGTGTATGCCCTAGATGAGTTCTCTTGTGTGCATCAACCCCCATAAACACCACTTAGGTTGAAACCAGAAAAGTCGACGTTCGTGCTGCCTGTCACTACCAGAACCAATAAGTAGAGACAAGTATTGAATCTTTATGGGCACTTTATGCAGATGCTGGCTATCTCAGAAAGCAGTGGGTTATGTACTCCAGCAACTGTCCTAACATCTCATCTCAACTCTACCTGTTTATAAGGCGAGGAATAGAGTAAGTAAGGGGTTTGGGCAAAAGGCTAATCAGATTAGAGTTGCAGTACAGCAGTGATTTTCCTAGTATTATTATGTACTGATCAACAATTCTTTATCTGCCTCACCTACCTTCCCTCCCTGGAACACAATGGCTCAAATACCATCTCCAGGGCTTGCAGACCCCCTGGGGCACAAAGGTTAAATCTCTTGTCCAACGCCTGGAGTCCTGCATTCCAGTTCCTGCAGTAACAGCTTTCCACTTATGCCTATCCATCAAGGCTATTGATTCTTTTAAGAAAATAGAAATATCAGCATATTTATTAAAAAGAGATACCATAAAGCTTTGGAAAATTGTCTCAGGGTGACTAATATAGCTGGAGCAATTATTATTTAAATTAGCTGTGCAAAAATGGAAAAAATGTTTATAGGGTATGTAAGCACATTATTAAAAATAGTTCTTTAACTTCAGTACAGATGTAATAAGGGTCTTTTAAATGACAAAATATGATTAAAGTGGATGCAATTATTCTATTTTCTATGTCCTTAGTAAAATCCACTTGCCACTCTTAACCTGTTATTTTGATATTTGTTGTCAGAGGACAGAAACAATAGTTAAAATGGAAGTATATTAAAATAGTATTTAAGAAAGATAATTTTTATAATTGTTATTATTTCCCACATTCATTTGCTGTAGCAGTTTTCACTTTTCTTTTTAACAAAAAGTTTGAGAAAGTCATGGAGAAGAGTTTAATTCAAGAGGAAGAAAAGAATTATATGTAACCTGAACACTATCAAAAAGTTCACACTATGGGTTTTCCCTTTTTGAAAAAATTACCATGTTGTAGTTCAGCCTATACCTTTAGGACTTACCACTGACTCTCCTGTTTTCTTCATACCCTAAACCATCAACAAATTCAGCCGGCTTTGCTTTCAAATCCTGCACCTAATCCAGCCTATGTTTGGCTCCTCTGACTCCCACAGAAGACCTCGCCATCGCCATCTATCGCCTGAACTGTCGCTATTGCATCCTAACAGATCCTCCTGCTCACACCCTTGCCCATCTGCAGAGTGCGTTCACCAGGGTCGTCCTTATAAAATGTAAATCCTGTTATGTCAGTCTTCAGTTCTCAAGTTCTAATGGCTTTCAATCTGGAGTTGCTATTATTTCTCTGGAAATGGCTGGACAGTAAATATTTGATGGTTTGTGGTCCATGTGAAGTCTCTGTGACTGCACTTTTGTTTGTTTTTGATGTTTTATTAACAAAGATTTAAAATGTAAAAAAAATACTGGCTGATATGCCATGTTTTAAAAAAATAAATCATAGGCTGTGCAAAGCAGTCTGGAGCTGGCTTTGGCTCAAGATCTGTAGTTTGCACACCCTGAAACTGAGGTCTGGACAATGGATACAAGACCTTGTGTGACTCCAGCCAACCTGGCAGCTGCTCCGACATCACCACCTGTGTGGTTCCCTGTCCTTCTCTGCCCTCAAGCTACAACGCTCTTTCACTCTTCCTTGATCAAACAAAACTTACACTTCAGTCAAGTTTTTGCCTTTGATGTTCCCTCTGACTGTAGTTTTCTACCTCCAGATAGTCATTTGACTGACACTTTTACACCTTTCAAGTTTATGTTCAGATAAAAGTCTTAAGAATGACCTACCTTGTGTACTCTATCTAATTTTGTTTTTTAATCCTCACCTGAAGACATGCTCATTGATTTTACAGAGAGGGGAAGGGAGGGGGGAGGGAAGGAGAGAAATATCAAGGTGAGAGAGAAACGCCGATCTGTTGCCTCTTGTATGCACCCCAACTCTGTATCAAACCTGCAGTTTAGGTATATGCCCTAAAGGGGAATCAAACTCATGACGTTTGGTGTATGGGAAGATGCTCCAACCAACTCAGCTGCACTAGCCAGGGTTATGCACTCTTTCTTAAATGTTACCCCTAGTTGTTATTGATTGACTTCCTCTGATCTACTATCTTATCAACACTCTTTTTTAAGTAAGCTTTTAAATATAAACTTTTTAGTGAAATGTAACACACAACAAAGTATACAGATCAGAAGTGTATAGCTAGATTCAATTTAACAGAATTGACAAAACCATGTAACCAACATGCAGATCAAGAAGCAAAATATCACAAGCACTCCTGAGTCTCCTTCACACCCCCTTCCTGTCACTGCTTTCTATAAAGTGACCATATCCCTGATTTCTAACCCCCCAAATTAGTTTGACTTGTTTTTTTTTTTTATATGCACGGAATTATACAGTATGAACTCTTTTGCCTCTGTTTTTTTTTTTTTTTCAGTCAATATTTGTGAAGCTCATCCACATTGCTGGGCATAGCTATATTTTTGTTGGATTGTTTTTAAATTTTCATTGCTTTATGCTACTCCATTGTATGAATGAGTAGATTATGTGTATAATACCACACTTTATCCATTTCATTGATGAGTATTTGGGTTGTTTCAGTTTTTAGCTATTTCAAATATCCAAAAATGAGCATGTACAATGAACATGAAATGTTGGACATGTCTTACTGAACTTCTGGTGCATTTCCGTTGGGAATACACCTAGGAAGCAACAGGTGAGTCTAGGAGGCACGTATATTCTCTGTACTATCCTCTGTTGGATGCTAGTCCAGCTCCAGAGTGGCTGCAACAATTTACGCTCACCAACGGTCTGTGAGTTACACTCTGTATCTTTGGCTGTACTTGGTGTTTTCTGTCATTTTCATTTTAACCATTCTGGTAGATGTGTAGAGCTATGCATTTTAGTATCTATTTGTAATTTCTTACTAATGAAGTTGAGTACCTACATATTTATTGGCCATATTTATATCCTCTTTGTCAAGTGCTCATCCTTACTTGTATCTGTTTGATCTATGAATTTCTAAGAGAGATATATTACCATCCCCCATTAAATATATGGGTTTGTCCATTTACTACAGTGATTCTGTACATTTTTGGCTTCGTCTATTTTTTTTTAAAGATTTTATTTATTTATCTTCAGAGGGGAAGGGAAGGAGAGAGGGAGAGAAATATCAATGTATGGTTGCTTCCTGTGCATTCCCTGCTGGGAACTGACCTGCAACCCAGGCATGTGCCCTGACTGGGAATCGAACCGTGATCTCTTGGTTCACAGGCCCGCGCTTAATCAACTAAGCTACACCAGCCAGGGCTGGCTTCGTCTATTTTGAGGCTTTGTTTTATGTTCATATATTTTTGTGATCTTTTTGCTAAATTTTTTTGTATCTTTATTTTTCATCTCTTTTTGCTAAATTATTTTTTGTGCCTGTTCTTATTAATAGTTTTCAAAGATTTGCCTTCTGTTACTTGATACTAATATTCCTTCACCAAGTAACATTTTTGTTTTCTTATTTTTTAATTATGGCAATAAACACACAAAATTTACTGTCTAAACCATTTTAAATGGTCAGTTGAGGAGTGTTAACATTCACATTGATGTGCAACAGATCTCCAGAACTTTTTCATTTTGCAAAACTCAAAATCTGTATCCATTAAACAATATTTTGCCTCTCCTATACTTCTGTTTATTTAAAATTATTTGCTTTGTGTGTGTTTTCTTTTTTAAAAAAAAATTCATTGGAGAAACATTGATTGATAACATTATATAAGTTCCAGGTGTATGATTTTATAACACATCTTCTGTATATTCCATCATGTGCTCATCACATGAAGTGTAGGCTCCTTCCATCATCACATATCTGACACCCTTTATCTTCTCCATCCTCTCCCCAAGTCCTTTTCCCTCTGGTAACCACCATACTGTTGTCCACGAAATAGTCTATTGAGCATTTTTAGAATTTCAGAATAAAATCTTACTCTTTCACCTTTCTTTTTATTCTTAACTTGTTCAAGCTCTCAGATTTTTGTAGGACCACATTTACAGCTTTGCCTTTTTGTAGTCTTTGTTTTTAATAACTGTACTTCACTAGAAGCTCCAAAAGTTGATTTATTTGGTGTTGCACTCATTAAATTATTTTAATAAAAATTCCAAGTATTTTTTGGTAAACAAAAACAACCAAATTTTGGAGAATTTGTTGATAGATACAATATTATTTTAGGATACCTAAGTTGTTTTACAAATAATTTGTCTAAGTCTCAAATATTTCTAACATCTGATTAAATAAGAACATAAAAATAGGATGCACTTACTACCTAGATATTTGCCTCAAAAATTTGTAGTTCTGTATCTCCATGTATCTCTCCTCCTTTGTTGGGCTTTGTCTGGGAGCCGTTGGAAGCCTGGGGAAACCATCCCAGTTTGGGTGTGGGGAGGGGAATGCTCCAGAACTCATCTGCTTCCACCATTTTAATTTCAGCTGAGGAGATCCACAAGGTCAAGAGGTGACAGGCCCTAAATCTCAGCTGGTTAAGGGCAGAGCCTGGCATTGCTCACCCGCCCTGCCCCAGCTGCCCACTTCCCAGGGCAGCAGGTGGATTCTGATTCTACCTGTGGTTACACTGTCCCAAGCCCTGGTAAGTTGTCCCAGATCTAATATTGCCTTGTTGTACCCACAGGGAAAACAGCTGTAGAATGAGGGTGAGGCACTCCCCAATCTTTCCACCTCCGCAGAAGCTTGTCCTTTGTGCCTGGCATCATAGCCTGGGAAAACAAACCACAATGTACTTAGTTTCACAAAACTGATGAAAGCCTCAGTGGCATATACACTTGGAAAGATGCCCCAAACTTGGCTCTGAATCACCTCCCAGAAGAGACCAGCTCTCAGCTGTCTATTTCTTTTGGGGTCCAAGTCCCAGGCCAGAGAGGCGCTGACATCCAGAACTTGAGCTGTGGAGTCACCACCTGGGTGCCAGCTGGGTTATGGGCACAGTTGAGACAGATCAGGTCCTAGGCTGGGGCTCATTTTCCCCTGCTGGGCTTTACTTGCTCGTTGGAGGTGCTGGGTCTTGCAGGTAAGAGTGGCTTTCCACGGGCCTTCCGCATGTAGTGCTGGGCAGGTTGGTTCCTCCTGACCTTTTTGCGACTGTGTATGTGTAGCGATGCAGTGCGAGAGAATATCCCCTGGGAGAGCAGGGTCTCTGGACATCAGGGTAAGGCCCTGGTTGGCTTCTGCATGGATGACACCTCTTCCTCGGACCGGTGCACGACACCTGCTCAGGGTGGGGCAATGAAGCCAGATCCCTGGCTGCTGATGGTTGTCACGGTGACAGTATGGTTGGGTGGTCGTACTGTGCACACTTTTTTTGGCTGTCACTAGCCAGTCAGGTTCGTCTGCCTCCCCCCTGCATGTCCCCTCTGGTCCAACAGCTCCCACCCCTCCAGGTGGCGCTGTTCCAGAGTTTCTGTGTCTCTGCCCTAAGCTGCTGCGGGATCTCCAGGGCTGCTGCCTCCACTCCATGTTCAACTAGGTAAGCCAGCCAGGTCCTCCCGCTGCTTCTCCTCATCCCAGCTGAGTCTGAGGACACCATCCATCATTGCCATCTAGTGCCTTGAAGTGATGCTCTCACTTTTCTTTTAAAGCCACAGAAAATTAAATGCTCTTTCATCTCTTTCTAGCTACCTGCTTAGTCCACAGTCTTGCTAGATGATTTCCTAACTTACGTAAGCACAGATTCACTTCTACAAATTAAAATTAAACCATTTCTTTCCTCCCAATAGAATCCCTATTTTTCTCCACAGACTTTCTACTGCTGTATATTAACATAGTAGTAGTAGTAGTAGTAGTAGTAGTAATGATATGTTTTTACTTTATTTTTATTGTATTTTTCCATCACCATTTAGTCATCTAATATCCCCCTCCACCCAGCAATCACCTCACTGTAGTAATGGTATCATTTTACATTTATGCAGAGTTGCTATTTATTAGACACTCTACTAAGTCATTGACACACACCAATTCATTTAATTCTGCAACAGCGTGAGGTAGGATGTGCTTCATAGATCTGTTAATGGATAAAGAAAGTAAAGCCTGAGGGTTAAATAACTTGCCCAAGTTTACAGCTATTTGGTGCCAGAGCCAAGATTTATCCCAGGTTGTCTGATTTCACAATCTGTGTCATTAATTAGTATGGCATTTTGTGCACATGTGCCAGTGTATGTGTGAATGAGTGTGTGTGTGTGTTTAGATGGTAAGAGAAGGTTGCGTCTTAATAGGAGATGCAGAGAGATAGAACAGAAGGGTAATTTCACATCCTGAAGTCAGGTTCAGTTTTTTTGTAGTTATTTTGATTTGCTTCTTTATGTTGTCATTTGTTTTGTTTTGTTTCTAAATATCAAAAAAATAAAAGTATTGCACATGGCAGAGTTACTAATTTTGTGTTATACATCCTATATATGAAATGAATATCCCCATACTAGAAAAACATGAACCTCATAATGCCAAATATCTTCTGTCTTTTGCTAGATTTTATTTTGCGTTGCACAAGATCTACTGCATTGCACCCAAATTCTGAGCCTTTTCTCAATCACCAAGGAAATCTGAGTGAAGGGCATTCCTGCCAAAGAAAGTGAAATCATTGTGGATTTAAATCTAGTGAGCGGTGGGAGATGGATAGTACATATTTAATAATACTGTATTCCAAAATTTTATTGCAGCATCTAAAATGTGTAAGTGTGATAGGATACTACAGAAATTCCTATTTAATAAAAATGTCTATTTTCTTTCATAAATCATTTTAAGCTTAATTTTATTCAGCCTCTCCTTAAAAAGTTTGACATGAAATATAATGTAGATATAATTATAATGCCCTGTATGCAATTGTATACAAAATAGCACTTGACTGGTGTTAGGGACCTCAAATTTTGGTCTTCTTTAAATAGTTCAAAAAATTTTTAAATGTCAGTACTCTCAGATAATTATTGTCGATAAAATAAAGAGTCCTTAAAAACTAACATATGAAAAGGTTAATGTTCAAGTTCCTGTAAACTGGGCTTGTATGCTGACAGATGCAATCTAATTACGGGTCAAGATGCCAATTTTGTCCTAATATAAAACTAAGACCCATGAGGCAATATCACTATAAATAGAAAAGAATCATCTATCAGTATCTTTTAATAAGAGAGTACAAATTAAACACCCAGTTTAAATGGCACTCGGTAAATTACTTTGGAAAACCCATTTGTTTAATAATTATAAGCAAAGAGCCTGGTTAACCCAATATTTCCAAGTATTAATATCTTCAATATTACAAACATTAATATAAAACTCCATTTAGAAACTAAAGATATTAGAATAGAAAATTGCCTTTTATGCAATATCTATTGTTATTTTGTGTTCTCTCTTGATTTTTATGAATACATTAGAAACCTTATCAGGTTTCTGTATTTCAAACATTATAGCAGCAAAGAAACTGGGGTGTAAATGCTATAAATTTTGAAGCCATTCTTTCAAAAACTATTCTAAACTTTCAGAATTAAAAACAAAGGCATATAACTATTTAAATGTACTTACCCACAGTCAACAAATTGTAAATCATAGAATTTCAGATTATTTTCTTTAACCCAGCCTGGCTTTAACTTGCCCTATTCTTGCTGCCTAGAATGCTCTTTCCCTCAAACTTCTATCTACAGGGGTGTCAAACTCACTTTCACCAGGGGCCACATCAGCCTCGCAGCTGCCTTCAAAGGGTCAAAGGTAATTTTAGGACTGTATAAATGTAACTACTTCTTAACTAGGGGCAAGAAGCTAAGCGCTGCCTGGGGTAGAAACAAGATTCGGCCTGGGTCTTGTGTTTGCCACCTGTGCTGTATCATCTTCACATATGTTAGGACTCAATTTAAATAGTTACCTTGCCAGAGCACTCTGCCTTGCTACAGTGTCTGAAGTAAGTCCCAATTCCCAATTTGAGTGTCTGTTTTAGGCACTGGCATAATCTCTTAGTGTTAAAAGCTAGTGTTCTTCAAAATATTTTTTTCTATATTGTTTTCTGAGTGTATTTTCCCCCACTACAATATAAGTTACAATAATATTCATTTAGCAACCAAGCAACAAAAACTTCCCCAATGGCTAACATAAACCTGAAATAGAATAATTGCCATATAAATGTTTACTGAAAATAATTTTAAAACACTTTGAAAACATAACCTGGAAATGTTAAAGAGGGGCATCCTATAAGTACTATAAAACAGAGAGAAGGAACTCTAGTAAAATTTACCCATTGTTTATGATCTAATTAGTCTTATTTATCAACAAGGATTTTTTGTATTTTAGGTAAATTAACTCTGCAAATGAAATGTGAATTGGAAATATTTTTTGCTGCATGGCATTTGAGTTTCTTTCAAGATATTTACCAGGAAGATAATTTTATAAGCATGCACCCCTAGTAATAGATGGTAAAAGTAATTTACTGTCTATTATTTCAGGTTTTTCTGTATTATTTGTCATATAAGAAAGGCATCCTCACATCTAATTTATGGCAGATTATTCTTACCTGAATTATTGCATGATGAATTTCAATGGGTATATAACTCAGAACAATGACTGCTTCAAAGCAGGTTTTAATAAACCGCTGATGGATGGATGTACAAGTGAATAAATGAGTGAATGAATGAAATGACCTCTGAACTCATCTCCCCTTTTAACATGATCTATGTTTTTGTTAATAGCTTAATTTTCCTTAAATATACAGTGATCTACCTCTCATTAGAAATAATCAACTTAAAACCTTTCATCTCCAAGGTATACAATCTAGACTCTTTGTGCATTGTAAATAGTTCTTTTATGATTTGTCCCCCAACCTTCCCATAACCTGTACACTTTTTGATAATTATGTTATTTGACACTTATCCTATATGTTTTATATTTTCCCAGATTTGGTTTTTATTAATTCTGATTTCCTCTCTTTATGGAGTATTTCTCTTCTATATCATACCATCCTATTCTCCTTTCCTGGGGGGTCCTCTGGAAAATTAAACTCAGACTACCAGCCTCTGCCCATCAGTTACCCTCTGCTCTCTGGACAAATTCCTGTCTCTTTCCTGTACTGACTGTGTTTAAGTCTTTACTGTTCTCTCACAGTTTCCCTCTCTGCCTCTAGTTCTTGATGTGTCTCCCTCTCCCTGATTTAGCTCTCTACATCTCTGGGTCTCTGGCTCTGTGGTTCTTAGGTTCTCTTTGGGTTTCTCTCTGTGTGTCTCCCTATCTATAGGTTTCTCTGTCTCTGCCTCTGTCTCTGTTGGCCCATCCAACTCCCACTCTTCAGGTGATGTTGGGGTGATACAAGCCTCTACTCTTTTCACACCCTCAGGTTTTTCTCCAAATTAGGTTCTGCCTCATCTGGGAGAGTTGCCCTGAGAAGGAAATTAAGGGCATTTCCATGGGGAAAGGACAGGGAAGGCTGGCTGATGGGTGATGAGTTCCAGGACCAGGCCCCAAGGAGCTGAATGTGGGAGCCTCAGACTTCATACCTCTGTGCAGATCGCCATTTGGGGGGGCACTCTTGCAGTTCATTTTTCTGTACCACCTCAATTCTCCCCCTCTGCCTACTTCCTTTCCAAAGCCCTTCTTCACTCTGCACTCCACCTTCTTTCTACAGTCCAACTCCTACCACAGCTAGCATCTCTGGAGCTACTTTTGCCCCAAGCCCACCTCTCTGCATCTGACCTTCACACACCCATTTCTCCCAATAGCCACCCCTTCTCCCAAAGCCCATTATCTCCCGTCAGCCCAACTTCTCACTTCTCCTCTTGCCCTGTGTCATCATCAAGCTCCACATATGCTCTTGTGTCTCTATTTTATTTCTTGGTGTTGACCCCACACCTGGCCCTGTTTCCCACATGACTCAACTGCTGATTGCTGACCTCCAGCCAGTTGTTGCCTTGTTAGAACTTACTGAATGTGAAAGCATGGGCTCCATAAACCTCAGAGGAAAACCTAGAAGTGTCAGTCCTTTTACATGACTACATTCATTTTGGAGGGTGTGGGTGTGGAGAGGACTGGGTCATGGTTTGCCATCTTAGAACACTGTGCCTAGGGACCGGGGGCTCTCTGACTGGTTTTTGATCTTCTCAGTATCTGGCAGTGAGGGTTGTCACTGTGGAGTCAGCTCTGTTCTAGGGCCTGTTGGTAAGGTGGGTCCAGGTGCCATGAAGACCTTCGGTCTTTTCGTTGTGTGGTCTTTTATGGATATCCAGGTATTGTAAAGATTTGTAGGAAGTTTGGTTCCAGTGGAACTCCTGTGTGTTTCTAGTGGCCATGGAGGATAAAAGTGATTAGTTGTTGCAGACAACTAGTGGTGACAGACCTTCACTGTCATTTGGTGGAGTCTGCTATTTGTGTGATTGTAGTTTCTGAGTTAGTGGCCATTAATTCTCTCTCTCTCCACTGTCCCCCCTCAATATTCTTTGAAGCCATCTCCTGACTTGGTCCTGACACCTTCCCTCTTGGGTCTCTTTCAGTGATCCACAGTGTTTGCTTATTATTACACTCTAACTTAATTTATAGTTCTATGCAGACACGAGCCTACTGATCTAGCCTGGCAAACTCTCCCAGAACAGGGATTTGTGTTTGTTATTCTTTGAATTTTTCACACGTGTTAGCTCAGTTTTACATTTTTTAAGTACTTTCACTGGCAGTATTGAATTCAAATTAGTAAAACTCTTCACATATAAATTCCAAACTAAAATGTACCCTCATAATAGAAATAAGCAAATATCAGTTTTAAAGTAGATTTCATGTCATGGTACTCAAGAATAGTTGCACAATAATATACCATTGGCAGGAATTTTTTTAATTTACCTTTATTTTTGTAACAAAGATCAATTATTTGGAAAGTTGGATGCTTTGGTTCACATGATGTATTGGAAAACTATAGTGCAATGTATGAAATAAGAAAGTTTTGAATGTAATAATTCATAGTTGGACCTGTTAACACATCAAAATAATTTCACATGGATTAAACAGTTGGTATAAATTCTCTAATATAAAAACATAGAAATCAACATCTAATCTCTAGAATTAGTTTTTATTTTAAAGGAAGAAAATAAATGCAAAAAGGAAAGATTTTTTATGATAACTGTAAATGTGCCAATTTAAATACAGAGATGTCAAATGCTGTAAGAAGAAAATGTAGGGGAGGCAGATTTTTTTCCTTTACCCACTTAGGATTTTTCATCTGGGACTGAGAATTAAACTGACACAAGACAGAGTAACCGGAGTAAAACACACATATTTATATAAATTTTACATAACAAGGCAGCCCTCATAAGGAAATAAAGACCCAAAGAAATGGAGAAACCTATGTGCTTTTATAGTAGGTTGAACAATGCAGGCAAGTGTGGGAAAATAGCTATGTGGGGAGGGTAACAGGAGATACAGATAATTTTAACAAGGTCGCCTGTATGGAATTCTCTTGGTCTCATCTTCTTGTTCTTGTTACTTCCCTGCTACTACAAAGAAGACATCTTTCACATGGAATTTCATCTCCTGCTTTTAAGAAGAACAAAGAAAGTTGGAGTATTTTCCAGTCTTTTTTCTAAGTGCCCTTAGCTCAAAATAATCCTATATCAAAATTGAATATTCTGAGGTGGCATATTCTGCCACCTTTCAAAGACAGACCACAAAATGAAAAAAATAAATTAACAAAAATAAAAGCAATGTAATATGATTAATATTTAAAAAGCTATAAAATACAACAGTTCTCCGTTAGTGTCATTCTGTTCAAGTTTGTTTCATTACAATGTTGATGAGGGAAAAAAATTGATTCCAGCCAGGGGCATGGGCTGTGTGGAGTTTGCACATACTCCTCATGTCTGTGTGGGTTTTCTCTGGGGCTCCGGTTCCCTCCCACACCCCACAGCTGTGCACGTGAGGTGAACTGGAGTTTCTACCTTTCCCATCTGAGTGAGTGTGGGTACGCGAGTGGCCCTAAGATGGAGAGACGTCCTATGCAGGGTGGGTCCCACCTTGTGCCCTGAGCTGTCTATAATAAGCAGGTTGCAAAATCATGATATTGTTTTTATTCATCTTTCTTAAATATATGTATAATTCACACTTATTTTATTTAATATAGAAGAAGGTTTTGGGGTCTTTGTTAGAAGTTTGGTGATGTTTTTGTGACTAGAAATAAGCCATAGGAACTTAACAATTTAGCCTGTGGTAAAATTGGTTTGGTTATGCATTCCACATGTAAGTAGTTTCCAAGTACCTATCTGAGGTTAGGTTTGGACTTACTATAGGTAAAAGTAATAAATAGGTTGACAAAAGTGACAGTTTTAAGAAGACCAAGCTCCCCTAAACCTTCAACTACATATGTATTTAAAGTACCACATTTAAAAAGGTCATAAGAGTTTTGCTAAAAGATAAGCTGAGGAATATTAATAATTTTTTAGTCCATTTGAGCATGTATTGATTCAAATCTAACAGTGCCAAAACCAGGAATGATTAGGAGTGCTCCACCATCAGGAGCTCAGGAGAAACTTTTATAGAGAAAAGACAAACAATGCTGTAAGGAAATTACTGATGGTGTGTAAGTTATAACCTGCTGGCTCTTTGTGACTGGTTGCTCCTAGTGTTTGATTTTGTCACCTGAAGGTATTTCAGTGTGCAATTTCAGTGTGCTTACCTAGGCTGCCAGGACATTAGAGCCACATCAGTCTAATGTCATCCTTGTAGAATCCATTTAACAGTTTTCACCAATGAATTCAACTATCATGGTCTGTGATACTAGATAAATCTGGAAAGGGCCAAGAATAGTAAATGGTATGTCATTTTTTAGACTCCTTTAAGAAAGTTATTTATATGCCCAGTCCCTTCACCCATATCCCTTCTCGTTACACAGGCATGCACACTCGTGCTTGTGATCTTTCTAACACAGAATTGACTCAATTCCTATTTTGTCACCTTCCCCTCACAACAAAATAGTTCACTGAGGTCTCTCTGGGGCTTTGCCAATTTAAATACAGAGACTTAATGGGCCACTGGAGGTAAAGAAAAACATTTAAAATGCAGCCAGGAATTCTACAGTGTTTTTTTAATTACCAATTACAAAGTATAATCAATATCTACAGAATTCATACATTTCCCAGCATTCATCAACTGTGGTTAAATGGCTGTTCGTGAGGGAAGTATAACTGGTATCTCAATGAAAGTAAGCAGCCGTTATTCTCTGCAACATGAATAGACGACTGTTGCTTAAATTTGCATAATACAAATCTTCTTTGTAGATATTTATATTTAAAGGGCTTTTTGAACTTATGAAGCTGTTTCCAACTTATAAAAAATACCTTTTTCTAATAAAAGCTTTCTCAGGCAAAAATATCCAAAAGAAAACATCTTTTAACTGTACATATACTTAAATCCTGCCTTTGTTTTAATGCATATAAGGCCTTATCTCTTCTTTTTTGCATGTTTGAATTTTTCATTACATTCTAATAATACAATAAATATTCTATAAAACATAATTTTAAAAATGGTGTGTTCTGTGTGAGCTCTCTCAGCAGGAAAAAGTAATGACGAGATGCATACTCTTGAACTATGCTGAAAATAATTTTGTGGAGTTAGTGTAGCATGCTGAGTATTAGAAGGCCTTTTAGATCTCAAACTGGTATTATAATGATTTATAATATCCAAATGCTCTGAAGTGGCCATTCATTGAACATCTCGTTATGCAAAATAGTCACTAAGCTTTTCGTAAAGTCATATATTAATCATTTTGGTCACAAACAAAACCCTGTTCATTCTAGCAGCTTTTTCTAGAATCTTGTGACTGTCTTTAATAAATTAAAACTATTTAAAAAAAATCAAAGACCATGCCATCATTTGAACATTTTCATGCTGTAATCTTGAAAGAAAAAATTATAATATTTTCATTAGATGAGTACTTTGGTTTAGGAAATAGCATTGATAAATAGTTATAGGAGCCTATAATTTCTGTTCATTAAAAACATTATTTTTTATAAAGTTTGCTGTTATTTTTTATTAAAGTTCACTCTTCCCTCCATCTTCTATAAAACATACACCACCAGGTATGAGTTAAAGTTCTGTTTCATTATAAAACAGCACATCATCTTCCACTGCTTCTCTGAACGCATTTGCTATCTGTCAATCCTCTTCCCCACTTTCTTCCTCCTCCCCTTCCTTCCTTTCTTCCCTCTATCAATAAACTTTAATTAAGCAGTCCAATTTATTTTTCTGATTTACAATATACATTTTATAGTACTTATGTCACTAAAAATAAATCAGTTTTCTAAAGGCTTTTAAAAATAACAAAATGAATGTTATATCCTTTGAGAATCTCTAGATTTTTAAGAAAGTAGGTGGTCATAAAATCAATTCCACAGCAACCAGAAAGAATTTATTTTGTTATCTCTAAAACACTGACTTAAGTGGAGTACTCAAAATGGCTCTCAAATTTGATAGGTTTTTATCTTTTAAGTTCAAGAAAGTCTTTTCTATTTCTGAGTTTTATCTTTTCTTTCTTTTCCTATTTGGTTAAATCTACTGCAGATGTGATCAGTGTGCCACACGATTGCATGGCCTGAGCAATGTTCTTTCCCAGATTGGTAGTCAAATCCTTATTCACATACAAATCCACTACCACATGGCTGCTATTAATTGTTGAGTTGAAGCCGCTGTCTACATCTGAGTTCAAATGGCATGGTCTTAAATCATAGATCTGCAAGACATTCTAGAAATCATCAGTTTCTACATATTGGCTTTATAAATTAGTTAATTAGCAGGTAGTTAGGCAAAGAGTTTTGTCAAGTGACAAATGGCAAAGTGAGCTGGCACTCTTCCTTGTTTTATTTTTCTTCTTCTTCTTTTTTTAAATGAAGTCCCCTTCATTGTACCATTCTGCCTTGTTAGATCATGGCCTAAAATATGCGGAGTTTCATGAAATTGAGTGAAGTTGTTGGGGTGAGGGTAAGAAAAATGAAACAATGTAAAAGTTATTGGCAGTTTGAGAACACATCTTAAACCTAGAAATATTAGATAAAAAATATAAGAATTAGAACTAGTGAATTTTAACTTTGAGATCTCATAGCATACGGAACACATCATTGCCTTTGTGTAAGCTAGTAATAGAATGAAACTGCCATTTATGGAGAATGGGAGAACTGTGAAGAAGAGATTTGGAGAAAGTAGGGAGAATCAAGAGCTTGGCATTGGCTGCGTTAATTTTGAAATGACTAGGCATTCAAGCAAAATCAAACCAAGAAGCTGGAGCGATATGGCCGAAGATGTCAATGTGGTGATAAATAATTCCATGAGACTAGATACAAAATGACTAGAAAATCACTATATGTAGAAAGGGTAAGAAATTTAACATCAGAGCACTGGGGCTGCCATCATTTGGATGTAGAGGAAGGAGAAGGAACCAGCAAAGAGGAAGAGAAATGTGGGAGAGAAATCCAGAACTGTGATGTCTTGGAATCCAAACAATAAAATATACTAAGAGAGAAAAATCAACTATACTTCCTATCAGTGTACCTTGTACTGATGCTTGGCGATTGGGAATTTTGTAATTTTATTTGTTAATACACTACTCTGTTTCTTTTTTATCTTTCATTAAAGTGGGTGGTAGTTGGTAGTGGTTGTGATGGTATTGTTTTTTCTCTAGCTCTTCCCTCCATCTTCCAAAAAAACATTTAATGCCAGATATAAATTAAAGTTCTATCTCATTGTAAAACAACAAATCATCTTCCACTGCTTTTCTGAATGCCATTGCTATCTGTCAATCCTCTCTTTCCCATTTTCTCCCTCCTTCCCTCCCTTCCTTTTTTCCCTCTATCAATAAATTTTAATTAAACTGTCCAGTTAGACTTTTGTTCAATTTCCTGTCAACTAATGGTTAATAACATCATTTAAGCAGCATAATAAGTATATATTCTTAAACATTGTTACTATTCAGTTAATTAATTAACCTTTTCTACCATTTTTATTTCATATCTAGTTAAGTGTTTTGTTTTGTTTTAAGATTTATTTATTTTTAGAGAGAAGGGAAGGGAGGGAGAAAGGGAGAGAATGATTGATGCACAAGAGAAACAGTGATCAGTTGCCTCTAGTACACACCCTGACTGGGGACTGAACCTGCAACCCAGGCCTGTGCCCTGACGGGGAATTAAACCCATCACCCTTCGCTTTGGGGGACGATGCCCAACCCACGAAGCCACGCACTAGTCAGGGCTGATTTGTTTTTCTGAATAAAGAATTACCTCTGGTGATTGGCAGTCTGTTACCCGCATGCATACATACACTCTTCTACAACAAAACCACATTAGCTTCATATTTTTACCAATTTACACCTCTCGTGTTTACATTAAGTTCAAAATTCAAAGAACCACCCTATTGTGGATGACATTTTCAGAGACTGCAATTTGTTTTTTGAAACATGTTTTACCTTAATAAATCTCAAACTGCTTCATTATTCAGGTATTGTGAGTTCAGTGGTTGCTCAATTAGATCACATCATAAATGTGTTTATGATTGTACACTGAGTGACGCTGTTAAAGGGCTGAAATTCAGTTACACAATATATCTTATTGATTAACTACTATATTACAGTGTAGAGGTCAATCATGAATAAAATGGTATGAAACAAACATTAGTTTTGTTAGTGATTCAGCCCTAGAGTCCCTCACATAACACATTTCCAAAGTGCTATGTGGAGTTGTGTGCTGTACATAAGTAGAATCATTGGTTATATATTTATTTTAGGTTATATTGGGACAGTCCAGAGCAGTTAGAAAATCTTGGGGGTATTCTTGGTACTACACAGAACTCTAAAGAGGAGACTATTGAAGTATTGATACAGAAAAATAGAGTTTTAAAAAGCTTTATTATTCATGATAAATGAAATACCTCAGTAATTGGTGCTAACTTAAGATGTTACTTTATTCGACTTTTTAATGTTTTAAACTGTATAAACTATTTGTTGAAATCTTACACTGTAAATATAAATTCTGTTTTATAATTTCTCAAATCTAGGACTGGTGATATATATTAAAAAGTATAATTCTCAGTAATTATATGGTATTTGGCACTACAGTTATAAAGTATATGCACAATAACATGAATTAAGTTTTTCACATAATTTACATATGTTGAAATTATACAAAGTTCTGTTTCATTTATTCTGTCTCTTTATTACAGACGCATTTAAACACTTTGAGTTAATTTGCAAAGCTTCATATTTTCTGCTATATTTTATAACATGTGTAATCATTACTCAGAAATAATGATGAGTAACCCCACTGTATTACCAAATAGACCCAAAGTAAAGTGCAAAATGGTATTTTTAGCATGGGATAAATTGTGGGTTCAGCACTATTCATAAATGTAGAGTTCCTCTAGGGGAAATCTAGCTCTTTCTGTTTTTGAAGCTATACTCGAAAGCCATACACAGTCAAGAAGTCACTGTAATAATTGTTTTTTTGTTATGGTCATTTGGATTAAATAATTGAAAAAATCAATTTATTAAGTCTACGTAATATCTTTTTATTAGCTGTATGTTAAGAAAGTGATCCATGTCAAGATTTTTCAAAACGTGTTCCATGGAGTGTTAAAGTTGTGCAAAAATACCCCAGATGCCACCAACAGGCCAGAGTGGGAGTGGCAGGTGGTGGCATACATTTTGAAGATCCTATCATACCTTATTGATAACTTGACTGAAAAGGTGAAGCTGATTTGATTTATATAAAGATGCTAAGCCTACATTTTATTGTGAAAAATAGATATACTGCTTGCTTTTTTTAATTTTGAAAGCTGTCTTATTCATTTTTTTCTTAATGTTATATATTTCCTGATCCCCAAAGATGTATAGAATTTACTTTTATGCATTTCTTAATTTTTTTGTGTAGAAATGTCTGTATATATTAATGTAAGAACACAATTTTAACAATTTCAATTGTGTTCTAGATTTTATAATAATCTTTGATTATTATAATATATTATATTTACTTGCTGCTATTTAATGTAGATAATTTTAAAAGTATGATTAGATCATTTTCAAAGTACTATTTAAAACTTTTTATATACTTAGCTCCATTTATCCAGTAGTTTGCAAGCAAAATTTGGTTGTAAACATAAATCATTATTTTATTTTTTCATAAATTAAATGTATCTGCCAACCTCGTGTGTTTTCCTGAGTTTCAAGGGAACCTGTTTCTGTTTTTGAAACAAACTCTAGCTATTTCCTTCTATTCTGTACCTATTTCCTGATATGTATTTACTCCATGCAGTACTAACTACAGAACTAAGAGTTATGAATAATTAACAGAAGCTGTTCAACATTAAAAAACTTATTAGCAATAAGTAGGCATATTAGCAGTACAAAAAATGTGTTAAGATTTCACATTACATTATCATAATATTATCCATTTATCCTTTGAAAAAGCACAGATGCAAAATCTGTGAACCTAAGGAAATAATGGTATAGTATAACATCCTGAGAGCTAAAATGTGTTGACTCAAGAGTAACCTTCAATCTCTATAGTTGTTCTTAATTGTCTCAGATATATTCACCATATTATAAAACACTACATTTTTAAACTGTCACTGAAGGAGAATTTATATTGCACTTCCTTCTTAGGACTCTGGTCTGATGGCATAACAAATGTTCAGGTGGACGTGTTTTTTTTGTTTAAAGTAAAAAATTAAGCTGGAGCATGTATGATAGTAGGCATTCTATGGTTAAGTTTTAAATCAGAAGCATGCTGCTTCCAAAACTTCCATTTATAACTGCAAGCTTTCAGAATTTGCAATTCCTCAGAAGCATAAATATAATCTGTAAGAAAAATAATTGTTCTTATACTCTGCACTTTAATAACATCTTTGCCTTTGATATGGCATTGATCAATAACTCTGTTCTACAGGAAAATGGAAATAATCACTAGAAACAGTTGAAGTTGCCAGAACCAGTGATTGACAGAGGGACACGACACAGGGGTGAGTAGTGGTTACATTTATGTCAAAGTTTTATTTTTATGTAATAGTTTTCCTTCTCCTTTGAGAAAGAACAATACATTGCATCTGTATTTTATATTCATTTCATTAACTATGCATGGACTTTCATTTTTAGGCATTGCTCAACTTCTTTATGCAAACATATGTATTCTGATTCATCTAGGCCAGAGAGAGAGAAAAGAGTTAATCAGAGTTTATAAAAATTTCTTCTCAGGGAAGTGTAATATCATATTTCCTCCTTTGATACATTTGAAACAAGTAAACCTTACACCCAGTTTAGATTTATTATTCTTCATTGATTGTCTCATTTTCTTGGAGGACGTTCTGGCAGCAAGGAAGCAGACACATCACATCCATTATCATGTGTCAAAAGGCCATCAGGTCGATGGTTCTTTTTGAACTTTGCTGTTTCAGAAAACCGTAGCTGAGGATTATAGCAGAAGTTTGACATTTTCAGGATGAAAATAAATTCTCTTGTATGTGTTTCTGAACTGTGGTGTGTGCTGTATTTTGATTACAGAGGAAATGGTTTTTGAAAATTTGGAGTAACAAAATAGGAATAAAGATAACAGTTGATTAATAATATCTTCAGTAAAAGCAAGGAGAAATATATTTTAGTGGTCTAATAATATTTTAAGTCCACAAAATAGAATCAGAAATAAAAATGTATGGAATTGGCATAGTAATAGATAGTTTCTTCCAAGTGGAGATAGTGATTAGTAAAGTTTGTATTTATATTTAAAGTTAAAAATGGAACATCGTATTTCAGAAAAAATGATTTTAAAGGATAAGTATATAGCTGTAATTTGCAATTTCTGAAAACATATATAGTGTGTATCTTATGCCTACTCTCATTCCCAGCTAAATATTTAGGTTCCAGAAAGTTGAAGAACATGTCTCATGTCCACCATCATATTTTTAGCATCTAACATAATGCTATGACATAGGAAGTACTCCATAAATATTTGCTACCTCAACATTTTAAAATACTAAAATAGTAATATTTTTAAAATGTTATATTTTCATTGTGTAAATATTAATGTGACAAAAGAGTGTTGTGGGCAATTTCTGGAATTGTGAAAATAAGGAGTTGAAATATTTTTCTCTTGTCAGTAATTATGAATTCAATTTTTAATAATCTGCTCAAGTTTTAAAAATGCTTTTGGTGTTTTTTCATATGCATAAGATATGTTTACATTAAGTATATTTAACTGCTGGAAGTCTTATATTTCCAACAATAGTTTTATTCTGCATATATGCATATTTAATTTCCTATAGAACAATGTATTTCAAATAATAAATTTTTCAAGCAAAGGAACATGCACATTTTTTAAATCATAATTTCATTTTGTTGATGAGTGCATTGAAGCATGAAAATGATAATTGTAAAAAGAGTAATTTTGTATCCAAAAGTTTATTCAATTTATTGTTACAGGGATAGGCAGAAGTAATGCCTGCTTGAGTGTGGTTGGTAGGGTACATGAATGTCTTACATGAGATGGACAGCAATTGAATATTTCACCTAAAATGTCACATGGTGTGCTTGAGTGTGATATTATTATGTTACAGAATTGCATGCTTATAATTTTGTAATAAAAATTTTTATAATTAAAAAGGGGCATTACTTGTACCAGGCCCTGTATATTTCTCAGAGCATTCAAATAAATTATATTATAAATATCTTATTATGGAAGAATTGTTAACATGTTATTAAGATTGATTCACATGTTTGCATCTGTGTGTATGCATGTGTAGATAGATAGATAGATAATTCCACAGCAGAATTAGAATTTCCAGCACAAATGCTCTCATATACAAAATTCTGTGTTCTTTACCTTTCAAATATAATAAATTCTTGCAAGGGTGAAAATCAGTATTCTTCATGTGTACCCACCCGCTCCACTTGTATTGTATATGTATATTCAAATGTTGACTAATGAAGATGAGGCTATTAAAACTGTATTCCAAGTGATAAAAAGAATGTCTTTAAACAAATATAAGACATGTTAATATCCCCTTTTTGAAATTTTAGGAAAATTCTTTTTTTCCCTGACCTTAGGATAAAGAAATATCTGTCTCTCCTTGAGCAAATTTGTACACTCTTAGCCCTGTTATGTAACAAATTAGTGAGAATACAATCAAGTTGGAAAGGACTTAAGTAATTTTGCAGAAAACTCTTCAGTATGTATTTTAACTACCTAAGTTTTCTAAGATGTTGACTTTCCAGAGCTTGGGTTTCATTATTTAATTTACTTATTTTTTTATCCTAAAGCATTTTACATATCTTATGTAACTATTTCAAATCATTTTTTGCAATTACCATATTAAACAAACACATTTATCAGGTAATTTTTTCAAAACAACATTTACATTTATAGGTATCACTTGTTTTCTCATTGTACTAGTAGGACAAGGAAACAAAACATTGACTAAAAAGAATATTTTATAAACCATCAATGAAAGCACGCTCAGGTGATTAATGCCACTGCCAAACTGTGGGGTAGAGCTCCTTGAGCACGCTAACGTAATCAGACAGTTACCTGTCACAAACTCACTTAAAAGCTTGAGTTGGGTAATATCCAGCGGCAGGACTGAGATCCAGACTGGGGTCAGACTCCAAAACCAGAATAGTTTTTATTACAATACACCATGCTCTCTCTCCTTTGATAATTCAAGGCATCTGGTTTGGGGTTTGAGTGACTTATTTGCATGATTTATAAATCTGAGATTGTGGGTCTTTATACACTGGAACTGCTGTTCTTGAACCTAATTCATTCTGGAAAACTGTTTGAGAAGTAATTTGTTCAGAAACTGCATCTCCTTTGTTTGTTGCCTGAGGGATGCATGACTGATCCTTGGGATCAGCATGGAAGGGTTGTCAGACAGAGACTTGAGACCCAAAGTTCTGTTAGACAACTGAAATATTTTTTTCCATTAACAACTTGGCCAGGAACCGAATTTGTTCGAGAACTAATATCTTCAAAAACCGAGGTTTTACTACATGTTGAATTTACCTTTGTGAGATAATCTTAGATAATCTAGAGTATACATGTGTTAATTTAGCTACAGTTATTTTATATCTACTAATGGCTTAAATGAATAGAATAATTCAATAAATTTATCATACTTCTAAGCCTTTGGGAAAATAATACATTTTGATTTAGCATTTGTTTACATCATCAACTTGTTTGCTGAAATTGGAGAAACATACTTTGTTTAAAGGGGTATAAGTGATACAAACTGTATTTTCTATGGTAAGTATTGAGGTTGAAGAAAGCAATAATTTGAGAACTATACGGAAATGTAGAAAGTAGTTTCTATATCTAACAGTGTTTATAATTATGTAATCAATCACAGTAATGTACCTAACACCTGGTATCCCTGGCTCCATTTAGATTAGGTACAACTATTTTAAATCCAAGATCATACATTTTCCCTTCAAGTACATTTATGGCTGTTTTGATGTTAATTATCCATTTCATTCAGATAATTACCACCTAACTTGTTTATTGTACAAGGCATGCTTATAACTTTTACCTTAAAGAAGTTCCTTAAGTGGTCATTTTATCATAGGCCAGGGAAGTTTGCTAAGTGGCATAATTATATCAGAGAAAATCACTAGAATTTACAGACAGTTAAATATTATCAGGTTAGGGCAATATTTTAAAGGAAAAACTGCAATTCAGTTAAGAATTTTTTTTTCTTGCACTTTTCTAAAGCAGTATTTGCCAAACTGGTAATACTTACATCATGGGGACTGAGATTTAATCATTAAAAAATTCGTATGGTCAAAAAATTTGGGGGGGTAGTCAGGGGAATGATAAGAAAATTAGTAATACATAATAGGAATACCTGTAATACATAATAGGACTCATAGACTAAGAGAAGTTCTTCCTTAAAGGCGACTGTTAATTTTTTTTCTCCAACTTATTTGACTCTTGAATTGTCATAGCTTTTAACTTTCCCAATAACAAAGATTTGTAAATTTTTCTCTAAGGGGCCAAATAGTACATATTTGAGGCTTTGTGGACTATATTAGCTTTGTGGTAATGACTGAGCTCTGCCTTTGCAGTACAGAAGTGGCCTTGCATCTTTCTGTAAACAAATGAGCGTGCCTATGTTCCAATAAAACTTTGCCAAAAGAGTCAGTGGCCTAAATTGGGCCCTGGTACAGTAGTGTGCTAATAATCCCTGCTAATAATATGCAGAGGTGCTTTGAAGATCTTTCTCCCTGAGATGCTTTTTATACTTGAAGAACAAACTCTCAGTTGGTTTGAACATCGTTCCTATATGCCAAGGTTGTATGGTCGATCACTGGTCAGGGCACATACAAGAAACAACCAATGAATTCATAAATAAGTGGAACAACAAAGTGATGTTTTTTTTCTCTCTCTCCCCCCTAAAATCAATAATAAGAAAAAAATGACCAAATTCTCTAAAAGTTAAGTTTCAAGTATCTTTTCTGACTATCATTTTTTATAAATATAGAACAGAAAGGGAGGGCAAGATAGATGGAATCACTTTTGTATAGAGAAATCACTCTATTAACCCTGGTACTTGTGGCTATCATATCAATATCTGCAGAATCTATTCCAGGCACTGAACAGATACTCTGAATCTCATACTCTCCTTGCCCTCAATGAGCTTTATGGTCTACTGGGAGTGATGGTGATGATTTTGCAGAGGGCAGGAATTGAGTTAGCATGTAAAATAATATAAGAAAATATGTAATATTAATGTCACATGAGCAGTAAAATTTTCCAAGAGATGAAAAGGAGAAATAAACTTCATTACAAATATCAGATAAGGCTGCATATGAGATATTGTTGCAGATAATATTATATGTAGACTTCAACATGCCATGTTACATAAGATAGGACAATGAGAAAGAGCTGTTGCTAGATGGGAGATCATGAATAAGGGAAAGGTGGTGGCAATGGGGAAGCATGTTTTTTTGGCCACAGATAGTCCAGTGGCAGGAACATCCAGTGTAAGACTTAAAAGTAAGTCTGTGTCAACAAGGTGCTTAATCCACCAGAAATACCAAGCCCCTGAGTATGTGAGAATGGTGGCAACACATTTATTCTTTGACTAAGGGATACCTATTTGCCCCCTGGAAAGATTTATGTATGCCTGTATTGTCTGATGATGCTGTTTACATCGCCTCTTCTGAGTTCTGACATAAAGAATACTTAACATGGTTTATGTAGTTTTGACAGTTTCAGGGACCAAAAATGCTTTGTCTGGATATTTCAGGATTGAATGAATAATGGTAACAATAAAACATGCAACACCCTTCCCACCTCCTCACCCCAGAACAAATCCAGGGCTTGACAGTCGCTAGCATGTTTCCAGCAGTGCAAACATGTCAGGGCCCAGGTCTCCCTTCTCTGATTGTCTTCACCTTTCCTCTGTGGTAGTGGGGTTGGTACTGCTTCTGCACAGATTGCACCCAAACTTAAAGCAAGAAGGGAAAGTCTGCACTGATTGTGATAACCCTGTTTACTGTGGGAAAACCAAGCTTACCAAAAGCACCAACCACGTTTTCCCACTTATGTTCTGTGCCCCAGAAATGGATCAATTGAATGCTCCTTGCTGCAAGTAAAATGGGGTAAACAAGTATTGACTTTCTTTTCTTTCATGTAGGAAATGAAAAGATGTAAGAGGATTGAGTGTTTCTGTCTGACACGAATAGGAATTTTTTGTACTTTATAAACATTTTAAAAAGTTTATTTTAGCCTAAGTGCATCTTATATTTATTTCCAGGACTAATGGTTATAATCTGATAAATTTACCTGCAAATAAAAGAAAAACTGTCTTTTGAAATAGAGAAAACAAAGATATATAATATCCAAGAGATACAACTGGAACCTGTTAGATTGAGATGTGACAAAACATTCAAAGCTTTTCCATTTGGAATTATATTAGCATCTTTTTAGATTTAATGCTCATTTTTGGCTTGAGTGGTATATTATAATACAAAAGTGATATAAAACTTCTGAGGATTTTCAGTGAGAGGGTCTGAAATGTGATCCCAAGTCCACCATTTACTAGCAATTTGGCTGTACTGAAGTCATTTAGCCACACAGGACATCAGCCTCCCTTTCATCATTTCTAAAATGAGGATAATAATAATCGCCCTTCACACTGTGTAGGTTTGTTGCCAGACTCAAATGAGGTGATATTTTTAAAATTGTTTCATCAACAGCAAAACACTCTGAGGCATCAATCTTTCCCTTTTTTTCTTTCTCTTCCATGCATATATTTCTACACATAAAACTCTTCGCTTGAGATTATAAATGCCATCACAGAGATATATTCAGGGCCTCTCTGATAGTTTCTGTCACTCAGTTTGGTTTTTTTCTACTTAGACCAAATTGAATCATGCCATTAGGTGTTGCTTCTTTAATGATTACATCTATTTCTCACTTCAAAAGCTTTTCTCTCTGACCCCAGACACTCTGAAAGCCTGTCGGATATAATCAACTAGTATTCTGTTTGTCTGAATATTGAGTTCATATGTCAAAATTAGGGAAACTGGTATTGGAGGCACTTTTGTTTGGGAATATAATTAATGTCTGGAATAACATTTGGGTCATTAAGAATGAGGAGGGTTTCTCCTTACAAGGTAACCAAGGAGTTGTGAATCTTTGAAATTTGTAAGGTCAATGATATTTTTTCCCCTTCTTCAACTTACCCTTGTCTAACATTGGTTTATACCTATCACATCAGTAAAATCCCAAAGAGTTAGTATTATCATATCACATCAGAAGTCCAAACCAGCAGTCATCACCACCAGCTGTCTAAAGAGTTTTAAGTATTGTGTCTACTCTAGAAGAATATAAAATGAAAATATTTATACATATATATTTATAAATGACTTTAAATATAAATGCTTTTGAAATGAGGGAGCATAATACATTTACCAAAAATTCATATAACATTTATTTGTAATATACTTAATGGTTTTTCTATACTCCCACCCTTGTCTATAATTATATATGCCTTCACATATGTGTTTAGAACCATTATAGTGAAAGTAATGGAGTATAACTCAAACAAGCATGAACAAAAATAAGTTTATTGACTTATGAATATGAACATCTAGAATTAGCCTTTGGGCTTTGGGAAAGGATCAGTCCAAGGATGTAGTGATGGTTCCACCTGTCAGCTCTGATTTCACTGGTGATGACTTAATGTTAAGGCAGGCTTTCCTGGTAATCTAGGTCAAACCTGTCTACTCTTTGTGTCCTATATTCTTCCAAATTCATATCAATAGCATTGCCAACAAAGTCACTAGTGCCTCTCTATCTAGTGCAACTTTGTCACATTCCCAACTCTGACTCAAGTGATCATTCTGGTCAATGCTTATTTATATAGATTGGTTTACAAACTCCAACCCTGGAACAACAGAACTGTCAACATGCCCAGATCACAGAGACCAAAACTCTTGAAAAAAGAAGGAAGGCTGCCAGAGTGGCAATAAATAAAATGCATTCTAATCCCGTAACAAGAGCACCAATTTTAAGTTTGCATATAGGTATATTTAATGTCTGGATTTGACATTCTGATATAAAGAATGAAGACAGGTACTCTCCCATGAGCATAGGAATTAATTTTGTTGTCATGAACTGTTCGGTTGAACTACATGAAATTGCCTCCTAGAGGGGTAAATGTTTTAAAAAATCAGTAAGTTTATATGTTTTAACCACATAGAAAGCAGCTTTAATGGAAAACTGTACATGATTACTTTCACTATTCCAAAGATAATAATCATCTGTACTGTAATATCTTCATATGTTTAGCAAGTTTATTTAATATATCATTACAGCAATCAATCTAGGAAATCAATCTAGGAAATTGATTTTCCTAGAGATATACATTTTCTTTTATTCTAAAATTTTTAACAAGAATGGGACTTCTTTAAGTTAGACATTTATTGGATGATTAATTGGAATATTTCAGACTCAGGGTTGACCTAACATATAATTATCTTTAAATATATATCCATGATAAAATGATTCGGCTGTGTTCATGGGCTAGAGAGTGAATCCCTGTTCATCCATTTGTGTGTGCATGAAAAGGACCCCTTCATTTCTGAGGAACCATTTGCTCTCTTCATTGGTGTCCTGTTGTTTGGTGATTTTAGATATTTATGCACAAGCTCTCTCTGGACCAAAATGTACATAGAGAGGTGAGTCCTAAGTTTGGCTTGATTAACTGCTGAATCATTGTGGATGGGGCCTTAGAGGAAAATAACTATATTCAGATCATTGTTAGAAATCAATAATATGTGAAATCAATATGGACAAGTACATATCAAAATTTCATTTTATAAAACATTATTTAAGAACTTTTGTCTCTTCATTTCTATAGACATATTAAGTGCACTGTGGCACCAGCCTGTGCCTGCAGGGAAACCGTGGGAATTGCTGCCATCTGTGGAACAGCTGAAAGAGGAGTTCTTTGTGGAAAAACTCTAGTATTTATGTCACTTTTTCTACCACAGGAGGGTTGTTAAAAATGTTCATTATAACACAACCTATAAGGACCTAGTTGAGAAATATTTTTCCTTGCCCCTATATGAGGCCTAAAATAAGTTTTGTTTTCTAATCTATGAATTTTTGATTACTAAACATGTATGACTAAAAATGATAACATCTTTTTCCACTGATTGTCAGAAAGCTTTGGCCAAATCTGTGGTGACTGTCTTAGGATGACATGTAGGAATTTTGGTGTTTCTTTAATTTCATCTATCCATCTTCCCCCTTTCCTAAATTTTTGGTCAAATTAACACTTTTTTAAAATTGTTGTTCAAGTACAGTTGTCTCCATTTTCACCCCACCATGCCTCCCTCATCCCACCCCACCCATCCCGGCCTCCCACTCTCGAACCCACCTCCTTTGGCTTTGTTCATGTGTCCTCCATACGTGTTCCTCGATGACCCTTCCCTAACCCCCTATTATCCCTCTCCCCCCTGCTCTCTGGTTACTGTCAGATTGTTCTATATTTCAGTGTCTCTGGTTGTATTTTTCCTTGCTTGTTTGTTTTATTGATTGGGTTCCATTTATAAGTGAGATCATATGGCATTTCTCTTTCACCACCTGGCTTGTTTCACTTAGCATAATGCCCTCCAGTTCCATCCATGTTCTTGGGAAGGATAGGAGCTCCTTTCTTTCTGCTGCATAAGTATGTCATTGTGTAAATGTACCACAGTTTTTTGATCTACTCATTTACTGAACACTTTTCTTAATAACTGAAAAGAGTTAAATGTATAATATGAAAAATAAAAAAAATTATATTTGAAAGAAAGCAAAAATAAATGAAAAGTAAATAAGTACAAAACATCATTGTAATCCACTGAAATAGCCAGTGCTAACATTTAGCTGTATATTCTTTAATGTCTCACTTATTTTATCATTTATATATTGTATCATGTCACCACTAAATCTCCTAAGATCCTCTTTTGAATAATGTGATATCTATAATTCTTTATCTATCTACATCTATATGTTGACACAGGATCTCTCCACTCTATGCTGTCTGGAACAATCTTTTACCCCTTTGGAGGCCCTAAGGGACAAGAATGGTTGGGTTACAACAAGCTCAGTTCTTAGATCAACCTCTAAACCTGTCATGGGAGTGAAGTCCCTCATTGTGCAATCTGAGAAGCATTCCTTCAATGATACTAACGGGTACAGGAGGTAAAGCGGCTATCATGGGTAGCGTGCACTGATTTATTTATATTGACTGGAGGAGAAGTGGTCAGGGTAGCAAGATGTCAGTGATAACCTAGAAGTTCTTAAATATGCATGCTTCAATTACTCTAATTATGTAGGATGAAAAATCTCTTCTACCTGTGGTTCCTTTTATGATTCTACTCAATTACCCCCTAAGTACCTTCCTCATAGTTGTCTGTAGTGATTTCTAAGAGATTCCTGGGTGTTGCTTACTTTCTGAAAGCAGGAAGTAGTGTGTTTTTCTAGATCTCTCTTTATAAGTGTTGCACCCCTGCTTCAGTGATAACCTTAACACTAGTTCGTTTCCTCTGAACCAAGCACCAAGTGTTTTAAGCTTCTGTAATCCAAATTTGGCAAAAACGATTCACTCATATTTTAAATATTTTTAATTAAAACCATTTTGTGATATATTATATTTTTAAACTTATCTCCAAGCACCATTAGTCTCCTTATACATTTTATTCTTTATTTGCCTGATAGATACTCTATATAAATGTATACACATTTATGCAAATGTTGATCTTATCTGTGCATACTCATGTACATTGAAATTCAAAAAAAGAGATTTTGTAAAACTGATTTCTCCTGACTTAATCTATACTTGTTTTTACTCTAATATGAATGATATTTATGTCTGCCTATCTATCTATCTATTTATGTATCTACCAATCTATCAATATGTCATATTTCTCTCAGGATTTCCAGATAATTCATAACATTGCGATTGATAAGTTTCCATAGTTATTAAAAATAACTATTAAATATTAAATAAAAGAAAAATGGTAAAGTCTTCATTTCTCACACATATGCCATTTAATTTTAAAGTGACTGCTAACACAATGGAAAGTAAATTTCATATTTTTTACATACTTAAGTACCATAACATTTAATATTTCAGTTTAACTCCTAGTGGTTTCAAAATTTTCTGAACATATATAAAAATAATGTACTTCAAACTGAAGCCAAAAAGTAATGCATCAAAGGAAAATTTACATGGTAATGACCCCTATATTGAGCTTTTGCACTGTCATTTCACACTCTATGTATACAAATTTAGTGATAGATTAGTCATTTTGAGAACTTAAAACTCATTTTTAAAAAGTTTAATGTGTTTCTCTGCAAACGATTTGACAATATCTGGCTCAAGTTCGCGGTTACATTTCTTTAGATGACTTTGAGCAGAACCTAACTCCTGTTTTTCAACATGGCACATCTTGTCTGAAGCAATCATTAGGCTCTAAAGCGGCAGAGACATGGATGTTGAACCTGAATGTTCATATTCTTGGACCTCTAGAATCAAATCAATGTTCATGTTGTTTGCACTGCATGAAAGTGGTTATGTGGAAGACAAATGAGAAAGGGTATAATTAAACCTATTAAGATAATAAGCAAGTAAACAGGGGATTAGCACAAAGCTATCATTGGCTAATAGCACAGAGGTACCTTTGGGAATTCATAAAAGACCCTCCTCTGAGAAGACAAATTAGACTCCTGTGCCCCAATAATGATTACAAAATGCAATACTGTGCAGAAAACTATGCAGAGAGGCGAGCCCATACTCCAGACTGATGCAGCCCTTACCACAGACTGATGCCAAGGTGTACAGCATAACGAAATTAGGAGCAGACTGGGTTTCAGCCTTCCACTTGGGTAGTCTTACTGCACATTTGTGGTCAGGATACAATACGGGCAGCCTTAAGATTGTCTCTGTGTTCAGGTCCTCCATCTTGCTCTGTTTACTGGATCGATTTTGTTTTCATTGCTGGAAACATTTCAGATATATGAGCCATAAATGTGGGTAATCAGATAAATTAGTTCAGTTAGATGATATAACTTAAATATACTTATCCTTTCATGTAAAGTATTAAAATTATAATTTATTGTTTTTTATTTTTTAAATTAAATTTATTGGGGTGACATTGGTTAATAAGAATATATAGGTTTCAAGTGCACAATTCTATGATAAATCATCTGTATATTGCATTGTGTACCTACCACCCAAAGTCAAATCTCCTTCTGTCACTAAACATTTCACTCACTTAATCCTTTTTTACCCCTCTACCTCCTTTCTCTTTGGATTTTAACCCTGATTTTTATTTTAAAATATCATATGTACACATTTTGATTACTGGCATGTACTTCTCTAAGAATAAATTTGAGTATTTCCATTGAAATAAAGAAACTGTGGTGGTGGAAAGGAAGCATGCAACTGTAACCCTAAATCATCCATTTAATTTGTGTATTACATGCTTGTATATGTATGTACATGTATGCACATATAGACACACGCACACACACACATAAGCACAAGGCCCTGCACATTTCTATTTAGTGATAACTTGAATTTAAGTTAAAATTGTATAATTACTTTTCCTCATTTGAGTTATAACTGCTTTCTTAGGGCAAATATGAACTGTTCTTTTTAAAAGTATAAGTAAGATATGCAACTCTTCTTTTGTCTTTGAATGTGCCTTCTCTGTTAAAGTTAAATTCTCATCATTTCTCATTAGAATTGTTTCTAATAATCCCCCAAAGATGTTTTAGCTTTCTGGTAATCCTCTGTATGCAAGCAGTTTCATCTAGCAGGGAAGGTGGACTGAAGTGTTAGTCCCATTCATTTTCAAACCTCAGCACTAACATTTATTAGCTTAATGATCTCTAGACTTTACTACACTCTCCAATTCATCTGTTGTCATTCTCTCTTTTTATTGTTATACATTACACATTGATCAAAAAATTAACTGAAGAATTATAAGTATACAGTCCCCAATTTAAATTTATATATATATATATATCTCCAGGATGTGTCCACCCATGTAATATGAAAAATAGAGACATTTATTGAAGAAGATACATGGTACAATAAAAGAAACATTGTACATAGGACAATGATGCCTCAGTCCCCTTCAAAGTAGGCACCTTGGGACCTCACATGGTTCTCCCAATTGCCATCTGCTGTCCCATCATATTTTCCTGAATCTCGTTGACAGGCTTGAACTCTCTTTCTTTTCAAAGGTGATTTTTGTTTTGGGAAAAGCCAGAAATCACAGGGTATCAAATCTTGGTTCTAGGGGGCCTGAATCACCTGTGTGAATTGCTGTTTTGCCAAGAAACTGCGTAAGATGTGATGCATGAGCAGGCTCATTGTCATGATGAAACTGCCAATCACCAGTTGCCCATAGATGTGGCTTTCTAAACTATACAAATAGTTTCCATGGAGGAATGTTCAAGCTTAACACAAAATTTGATGCAGATTCATTGCTCTACTTGCACAGTCATTTTGAATGCAGCAGCCACACAGTACACATGCTTCCCCAATAGTATCTACTGCCCCCACTGAATAGCACAGTGAAGTTGTCATTGCTCATATAAGCGCATTCCAGTCCACTCTCCTTGGCAGCCAGGTTACATTGATGTCATGAAAATTTTTCTCATTATATTAACAATGACCGGGCTTTTTTTTTTCTGGACAGATCTTATGTGTTTGTGTATTCTGCAAACATTTTTTTGGTAATTCATGGGTGGCAAAATCTATCGTAACCTGTCATAGGGCTCATTATGACTCTACTTACCTGCTTAATATAGACGTTCATATTTTACTGTAGAAATATTAATATATTTCTTTATGAGATGTAGTTTCAGATCCCATGGAGATATTATGTAATTTTTTGTATATCAAATAAATTACTTTTTTAATCTTTGCTATTTCAGGTTTTTTTTAAAGATTTTATTTATTTATTTTTTGAGAGAGGGAAATGGAGGGAGAAAGAGAGGGAGAGAAACATCAATGTTTAGTTGCCTCTCACATGTACCCTATTGGGGACCTGACCCTCAACCCACGCATGTGCCCTGACTGGGAATAGAACCAGTGACCCTTTGGTTCGCAGCCCAGCTCTCAATCCACTGAGCCACACCAGCCAGGGCAAATAAATTACTTTTCAAAAAATTCTGCCTTTTGATACCTTCCTGTTAGCAAGTTTTTGAGAATAGAGGTGTGTATTTACAATTGCAACATCTAATGCATCCAGACCTCTCTAAACGTATCTGTTGTTGGAGTGGTTCTATCCCTACTGCACCTTCAATGCACTCCCTTCTCTCCCATCCACATAGTGGGACCCCTTATTATCCTCCAAAGTCCATCTCAGTCATTATTCTTCCCTCACTCACCTCTCGTTTTTGTTGATATGAAAGCACATCGTTTAACCTTTCTCAGGTATTTGCTTATCTATTTACATGTGTCATTCCTACTAAAGCCTATAATATTTGAAAATTATAATTGTGGATTTTTCATTTTTATATCATCAATTCTTACCATTGTCTTAATAAATAGCAGAGGCTTCTATGTTTGTTGAAAACATAGGCAATAATGTTGCTCGGCAAGAATAAATGTTTTATCTTTTCCCCAAATATCGGACAGGGATTTGTGGTCGTCAATATTAAATTTTTAATTCTTGCAACTTCAGAAAAAAATAAATTAAAACAATGGATATTATGTTGTTGAACACCTAACAATATCTCTTTTTTGTTGTTTATTAACTGCTGCACAGCTCAACAAAATGGAAATAGTTAATGAGTATCCTTGTGTATTTTTATGTCATCAACATTTATTAATCAAAATGATAATATGGAGAAAAGGCTGTTTGTTTATTTCTTCCTTATTTGAAGTCCTCTAATAGAATATTTCAATCTCAATCCTCATCATCCTATATTTTGAGACTATTTATGTACTGATTTTTTTGAGAAAATTAGTAAATTGCATTTTCTGTCACAGAAAAAATTCTTCCACACTTATTATTTAAATGTAAATTTTAAATAGAATCAAAGTGGACATCTTCTAGATTTACTATGTAATAGAAATTACTCTGCAATATAAAGCAACTAGAAGACAAAAAACTCTGGCAAATTTGATATTTGTTTCTTCTGAGTTTCTCAACTCTTACATAAAGATATGGTAGCCTCTCATGGAAGGCAAAATCACATCTGTAGATTTGCTCAATAGACAGATTCTTGGCTCTATTCAAAAGCACTATCATACTACTTACTGTTAGATACTCACTTCATTTACTTCAAAGGGATGAAGAGGTAAATGGATTGAAAATGTGAAATTGGAATTCTGAAGAGCCTCAGTTACCATTCGAACATGTGTCACATTTAATTTTCTTATTTTAGTATTCAACAACTGCAAAATGTAACTGAGGGCTCTTGACTTTTCACTCCTGCTGTGTAAAGCATTAACATTCTTGCATTCACTGCTTATATTTTCTTTCTGAGCAACTACTAGTAAAACTTGAATACCAGTGGTAGTTAACATTTTAAAAGATATTTTCACTTTTATTTTTATTTCTCTACTGTCAAGGAGCCACCCCACTTAAGTGAAATATCATGACATTCTCATTTTTAAGCTTTATACTATCTTTGCAATAATTTTCTGTTTTTGGTTAACAGACTATATGATGTACCCCATCCAGCTGTGATATTATGCCAAACATATAGCTTTATTATGTGCATTTCATTGAATCATTTGCTTGAGGCATATTTTTGTGCAAATACACTGTAGCTGTAGGGATGAATGTGCTTCTTCAGGAACACACCTGTATCTCCTATTGAAATTCAAATGACTAAATTATCAGTTACTATTTATCTTGACTTTACTGTTGCCTAAATGCAAACAACTAAACATTAGACACGTTTTTCTGAAATTTTATTTTAGTGGCTCTTGTATAAAAGTGTCTTTATGTTATATCCCAGTAACCAAAGCTCTTCTGCCACTAAAATGCTTTTCCTGTTGTTTTAAACGTCTATGGATTGGCAGATTTTAGTAGATGTCTGTAGCCCCTCTAGCATCCATGTAACCCCTTGTCTGTCTGTCTTCCTCTCCCCTGCCTAGATTGGACTTAGTTTTTCCAGCACATAATTTGGATGAAAATGGTCTCAGTGTCATTTTCGGCCCTGAGTAGTTTAACCAATAAATGTAATTCAGTATGTGCACAGCATCCTCTTGGCAATAATCCAAGAATGAGCCTTTCAAGGCTCATGATGCCTTTCAAGCCATCAACTCTGGGGCTTTGAATCTAGAATAGAACATAATAGTAGCACACGGAACTGTTGAAGTCTTCTTGAACATGAGAACCACAGAAGCAGATATGAGAAAAGAAGAGAAAGTAATTTGCCCTGATCACAATTTTGAAACTACTCAATAAATAGCTTTCTGATAACTCATATCTGGAAACTTCAATTATATAAAGTCATAACTTTGTTTAAACCAATCTGAATTGTTCCTTTCTGTCACTTTCAATATAAATTCCTAACTTTTACTGAGGGAGTTGAGTTTTTCACTGCATAATAATGTCTGTTATTATCAGAGAGTATTTATAAGATAATTTTACTTCATAGCTCCTGTCACCTAATTTGGTATTGTGTTATACCTGTAAGTGTATGTCTTTTGATATGTTATGCCATATCTATAGCCAGGATTTTAAGACTTTCATTGAATATAGATACATTAATTTATATGAAAAATATTGAATAAGTTCTAGTATTAGAGTATTTTTAATTTATTTTCAATCAGTTAAGAAGTACTCATTGAGAAAATGCTTCATGTTTAATACTTTCAAATAACCATTAATTTTTTTGTCATTTAAGTTAGTATCAGCTGGCTAACTATACTGAAATGTGTTTGAACAATAGTACCTATTCTTTTTAACCAGCCCAATTTATATTTGCATTCATTATTTCTTAATTCTCAGAGAAGATCAAAAGCTAAACTGAACCCTGAATTCCCACCAGGAAATAACAAAGCTCATATTGAAGCAATAACAAATTTTCCTTTTTTCTTCTTATTTGGTTTCTAAAATAAAATCAATATTTATATTAAAATTCATTTATTAGCTACTTTTAGCTTCTTTTCAAGAACTTTTGTATATATCTTAGTAAAAAACTGGTTGAAATATACTGCATTATAAAGATTATTTTATGTTTTGTATATATTACATAACCTTTGAAGATGTTTTAAAGGAAAATAATGGCTGAAGTGAAATCTTAAAAGGGGTTACTATTTTTTTGCCCTTCAGATAATTTACTGAAATGGATTTTCCAATAAAATGCTGAAATGCATTTCCTATAGTGAAATTCATATGCTACCAAATTTAAGGGCTGTAATTTTCTTTTAACTGTAGATCTGAAAGGTTAAATTTTAATACTAATCTTAACCAGCTACTGTGAAATCATGGAGTTGACCCTGCCAAAAAGGTCAGCTATTTCCTCAATATTAAATTGAAATGTTCTCCATTAATTTAAATGAGTTAATATGTTGATACATATCTCTTGAGTAATGGAGATATCCTGTAAGATCTAGTTTGCTATGTCTGGAAAATTTTAATACTTTTGTCAATGTGGTATAACCTTTACTTGATTTATATACCTCATTTTTTGAGTTTCACTTGTAACTTACTGTTTTTTGGGTCAGTTCATAAATGGTCTTTTTACATTTTGACATAAACTTGATCTGTTCATAAATAGATATAACACCTCACAGCAAATGAAGTATTTTGTCATTTTTCCTAAAATGCAATAATAATTTTGGGAGAATGTTGAAGCAGGGGAAACAGGACACTAAATAGCATTTTTGGTAATATTTGAAAAGTGGGAGTGGAAGAGCCCACCATTATCTGTTAAGGAATAGTATTTTTTTTTCTGTTAATAGCTTCCAATGTTTGTCATTTTAGCTCTTGACACATTAGTGTTTAGTGTTAACAAATGTGTTTTAAATAAGGCATTCTCATAAATCCTGATGCTTCAAAATATATTTAGTATGGAGAAAAGAAATAACATTTTTATTACTGCATGATCATTTTATGAACACTTTTATTCATTCATAATCACCTATTGCAATTAGGAAAATGTTAACAGATACTTTTTTTGTTGTAACTCACACTCACACTTAGATTGGTAGAGTATACTTAATGATATATAAAATATTACCTGTTGAAAACTTTATTATATGAAAAAAACTCAAGCTCTATTTTTGGACATATGATATTATAACTATATATATTCTTTCTCACTTGGGGAAATGCTCTAGGTAAAAATTGAAGGAAAAGGGTAAATAGGTAAAAAATTTAACTATTAACAAACATTGTATAATTTCTATTTCTATATATGTTTTTAACTTAATGTATATTTTGAATACAGTGAGATATGTCGGCTGTAAGTATATGGTTAGATCACTTTTAATAATTTCATCACTTATATAACTCATGCCACCACAAAAATATAGAACGTTACCATACCAATGCTCTCCTCTTGCCAGGAAACAACTGCTGCTATTTTTTCATGTTATAAATAAGTTTTGCCTGTATTAGGATGACATATAAATGGAAACATACAGTATGTGTTCATTTAGGCCTGAATTACTTTTCTCAGCATGTGTTTCGAGATGGATCTTGTTGCAGGTATCAGTCATCCTTTCCTTTTCATAACTGCACGCTCCTTCTGTTGTATCAGTGTAGTACCACAATTTGTTGATGCATTCTCATGTTAATGTGCATTCCGGTTTTTCCAGGTTGAGACTATTACAAATACTGCTGATAAGCATTCATGAATAAATCTTTAGACTCAATTTTTCCCATTTTTTTAGTTTAAATTTATGAAAATCATCAAACAGCTTTTCAAAGTGTGTGTATTATATCTTACATTCCTATAAGAATTATGAAGCATTTCAGGTTGCTACATATCTTTGCCAACAAATTGATTTGGTTAAACTTTTTAATCATAGTCATTCTAATGGCTATGTAGTATAATCACATAGTGGTTTTATTTTGTTTATTTTTTAATTAAATTTATTGGGGTGAGGTCTGACAGGTGTGGTTCAGTAGTTTGGGCATTGTCCTGAAAAGCAAAATGTCATCGGTTTGATATCTGGTCAAGGCCCATGCCTGGGTTGCAGGTTCAGTCCCTGGTCAGGGTGAGTACAAGAAGCAACTGATTGATGTTTCTCTCTCACATTGATGTTTCTCTCCTTCTCTTTCTCTTTCCCTTCCCTTCTCTCTAAAAATAAATAAATAAAATCTTAAAATAGATTTATTGAGGTAACATTGGATAATAAAATGATGTCATTTTCAAGTGTACTGTGTTACATCGTCTGCATAAGGTTTTGTGTGCCCACCACCCAAAGTGAAATCTTCTTCCATCACCCTGTATTTGACCCTTGTTTTACTCTTTACTACCCCCATCCACTTTCCCTCTGGCAACTCCCAGACTGTTGTCTGTGTCTATGAGTTTGTTTGTTTGTTTGTTTTTGTTTGTTCATTTGTTGCTTTCAGTTTTATATCCCACATACGAGTGAAAGAAAATGATTCTTGACTTTTTCTGTCTGACTTACTCCACTTAACATAATATTCTCAGGATCCATCCATATTGTTTCAAATGGCAGTATTTCATCTTTTCTTATGGCTGAGTAGCATTCCATTGCATATAAATGCACCATGTCTTCTTTATCCAGTCATATATGGAAGGACACTTTGGCTTTTTCATGTCTTGATCTCCAGGCTACAGTACACATAGGGGCACATATATTTTTGTGAATAAATGTTTTCAAATTTGTTGGATAGATATCCAGAAGAAGGGTTGCTGGGACATATGGTAACTATCTTTAAATTTTTTGAGGAGTCTCCACAATGCTTTCCCTCATGGCTGCACCACTTTGTATTCCCACCAGCAGTGAATGGGGGTTCCCTTCTCTACAACATTTCCAACATTTTCGATTACTTGTCTTGTTGATAATAGCCAGTCTAACAGGTATGAAGTGGTATCTCATGGTAGTTTAATTTCCATTTTCCTAATATCTACTTAATTTGTGTATCTTTTATATTTTTTGTCCCCATATGTGAAAATTAACCCAAAATGCATCAAAGATCTAAATATAAGACCTGAAACAGTAAACTACATAGAAGAAAACATAGGCACAACCTATGAACCTTTATCTTATAGACGATTTTATGAATATGACCCCAAAGGCAAGTGGAGTAAAGGCAAAAATAAATGAATGGGACTATATAAAACTACAAAGCTTCTACACAGCAAAAGAAACCACTAACAAAACAAAAAGGCAACCAACTGAATAGGAGAAGATATTTGCAAACACTAACTCTGACAAGGAGTTAACATCCAAAATATATAAAGAACTCCTACAACTTAACATCAAACAAACAAACAAACAAAAAACAATCTGATTAAAAACTGGGCAGAAGACCTGAACAGACACATCTCCCAAGAAGACATCTTGGTTTTAATTTTCATTTCCCCAATTATGAAAATGTTGACTGCTTTTTCATGTGAATTATTGATTATTAACCTATCTTCCTTTGTGAAATGCTTGTTAAAGCCAAGCCCATTTTTAATGCATTTTCTTGCTTTATTATGATCAGAATGGATGAGGTATATAGTCTAAATACAAAACTTCTATCAGGTATATGTGCTAAGAATATGTTCTTCCAACATGCAGTGTGCCCCCACTATATCTATGCATTTCACACCATTAGAGTTTACAAGAGAAGACCCCTGGTTTCCTTTCCTCCTCTTTACTGTGACATTTGCTACAAGAACAAACACAAGAGCATTCAGTTACATTATGTATACACACACAGTGCTTGATAGCTTGAGATTTGAGTAGGAATAACAAGTTCTTACAGGGTTTTGTTCTTTGTGATGAACATTTTTCCTTAATTTGAGCAAAGAATGTATTTTTAACTGTACTTTTATTGTTTACACTACTATGGTTGCCCCCACCCCATAACCTTTGCCCACCTCCACCCAGCCCTTACCACCATCTTCCCTCAAGTCATTACCACACTGTTGTCTGTGGAGCTAAATACAAAAGTTGGAAGTGTGGAGAAAGTAGAGGATATAATTTAGAATCATGATTCTAATATAAAAGCAAAGAAATAAGATCCCACAAGTAAAAATTGGGGGGAAATGCTCATGGTTTTGTGCTATATAAGACAAACATATTTTTGACTTTTTTGTCCATGACTAGGCTAGTGAGAATAACAATGCATTAAGGCTATGTGATGTCATTCATTTAGCTAACTATTCATTGAGGAGCAATTCAGGAGCAGTATGGTGTTCTGTGGTATCAGGGATAGCACTTCCTTCTATCTTGTTGCGTTAGCTTTTATGACTGCCACCTCCTGATCTAAGATGCCAGTGTCAGTGTTTCAAGCAGCAGAAAGAAGTAAAACTAAAGCAAGGACCACCACGTGAAAAAACAAACAAACAAACAAACAAACAAACATAACAGAAAAATAAGCAAGGTCATGAAGTATTCATTAAAAATCAAAGAAAAATATTCCCTGGGAAATGTTTTTAAAAATAATATTTTCTCTCAGTATGTGTCTTACCTGTGCCCAGTTTCAGGTTTGCTCCTTGCACAGCTTTCTTCTCTCCTGTCCCTATGAATTTTAGTCCCTCAGAGCCCCAATTCCTACCTCCTTATGGTACCTAGCTCCTCCCCTTGTGCTTTGAGAAACCTCTCACTACACCCCAGTGTGAAAGTGATGCCAGGCATAAAGTTAGGGTTTTTATGTGGCTCATCTCATTTGTTGCTTTTTTTTGAGTTTTCCCTATGTATGCTACTGCTGCTCCTTGTCTAAAAGTAGAAAGTAGTCATTTCACTTCTTTTTTCTTGAGTTAAAGTTATTTATGGCAGACAGGGTAATCAGGTATGAGTTTGTCTTTAATGACTAAATGCAAAAATTCCTTTTCATTTTTATACTAATATTTTAATAGAATAATTTTTAAAGTAATTTCATGAAGGAATGAATTGAGTCAATATTTTTTAAAGAGTTGTATTTACTTCAAAATATATATGTTGTTCAAGTATAGATTTAATTAAATAATGATGATTCAGAATGTTTTTGTATATTGATTCTTTGGAATTTAATAGACTTAGCATGAAAATTACTTTAGGCATCAACACATCACAGGAAAAAAATAACATATTATAGAATCTAAAGACCCACCCTATGAGTAAAAAGTTAAAAATTTCATTTTTATCTTCTTCAATATCTATGACAGATATATGTCAATATTTTCATAAGAGACAGTCAGTGTATTTTTTATTCTCTCATGGAATGATTTTGCAAATATATCTTAAATGTCAGCTTTGCGACTGTGAGAAAATGCCATGATTTTAAATCATTCCATTTTTTTCTGGAATAAATTGATATTGTAATTGTAATGTTTTATTTTTCAAGCTTATGATGGCTTTCTTGACTCAGATTTGTCCTAGAATAGAGCTTGAATTCTACATATTATATTATTAGAGTTGCTATTTGAATATTCTGTACAGAAAAATAACTTTTAGTTTTAAAATATAAATTATTAAAAATCATATTTTCTATAGATAATTAAATGAATACAGGAGCTGATTATAAGAACGTGATCTTTATCATATTATTATCATATGATGACAATTATGTTTAAACACAAATATTGAACATAGTAATTTTTAAAGTGACAAAATTCATGTTTTTTTGAAAGAGATTATTTCATTGTTTTTCTTCCCGGACTTTTTACCTTGAAGTAACTTGAAAAAGTGTCTTTAAATTCCAAATTTAAAATGCTACCCATATCATCTTGTAATTATAATCAGTAACAATACATATCTATACTTGCTCCTTTGGGATAATTGTTTATTTGTTTGAGTCAGTGATAAATTGCTTAGAATATTTAAACATCTTATAACTGCACAATAAAATTTAGCAAATATGTGACTTTATTTTGATAATAGTTGGCTGTGATTCTTTTGATAAACATAAAATATATGCCATGATTTTAAATTGACAGGTTCCTTTTCGTTTTTTTCTCAAGTACCATGTAAACTGCCACTGAGAACCCAGGCCTCTTCTCCCCTTTGACTTTACCTTTGTTGGTGTGTAGCTTCTTCCTCAGACCCACGAGATCGCTTCTGCCCCACAGAGTATACATGTGAATTTTAGAAATGAAGAAATGCTAAAGCACAAAGACAAACTCTTGCTTCCAGATGACTACTTTAACAAAAGCAGTAATATTGAAGGGGACTTCTGCTTACGTCATTGACCAGATGAATCTTTTGGCTAAGTTTATTGCAAGTAAGTCTAGGTCATTAGTGCTATTAACCAAGTGGATTCTATAAACAAAAGCAGGGTTATGTTAACAAGTATGAATGGTAAGGGGTAATGATTAGAATGTAGTTATATCTGTCACAGAAAGCCAAAAAAGAAGTGAATTTTGCTGTAAATCCTTGTTGTATTAGTGGTTATACAAAGAATAACAGACATTTTATTTAGTTTGGTCAGGAAAATGAAAAAGATATTTCTGTTTATGGTTTTATGATATGTAACTCTATATTTCTTTTTTCATTTTTGGTCAGTATGGTTTTGTTTACTATGTCTTTCCATGTTGCTATCTGATGACAGAGTGATTTATAGCCCTATTGTGTACTTAATGTGTTATTTTTAAAGAGCAATTTATTATTTAAATCTCAGGTATAAATCTTAGTGATTGTTATAAAGTAGGAAAATGATATTTTCTGTCCCCATTTAAAAAGTTGTTAATAGCTTGGATAAATTTTTCACTTTCTAGAATTGTATGTATATTGAAATTTTTATTTAAGCAAATTACTAATATAATTGTTTACTTCTATAAACAACTCAAAGACACAAAAGATATCATTTATTTCAAAGACAACAATTTGCTTCCTCCTCAACAAAGTTATATTGTCATTATATTTATAAATTTGAGAGAGATTATAATCCCAATTACATGTCTCTACATTACAGTTCTATCAGTTAAAGAACACACTATAAGAACTAATATGCAATATCATAATGCTTATTCCCCTGGAACGCCATGAAAAAGATACACAATCTTACCTACAATACTTTTCTTGTAGCTCCCATTTTTCTCATATCCATCTTGTAAATGGATAAACTGCTTTATTAATGGATCTTTAACTGCTTTATTCAAAGTCCTTGAGTAACATTCTTCATAAGCCTTAGCCTGATACCTCGTGGATACTCTCTCCGTTTCCTCCTGTGTCAGCATCTGTTCATCTAAATATTTAGGGAGACCAGGTCAGTTCTTTCAAGGTTTCCCCAAAGAGATGTCCACTATTCATATATGCCATTTTAAAATAGGATTCCTTTACTTCTAATCCAAACACACCTTTTTCTTTCTTTTTCTTTTAGGAAGAATACCTCTAATTTTTCTCATATGCCTCCAGATAAACTTTTGGGGAAAGAAATTTTGAGTCTATTATGTGCTTTTCTTGTAAAATGTGCAGTTCTATAATGAAAGCCCAAATTAAAAATTACTTAAGCAGGAGATATGAGAATAATTATGGCAAATAAAAATAAATTTTGGACAGGCAACTACATATCCCTGTTTGTCAGAATTAAAGCATATGGAAATGTCAACAATATCCCACAGATTGGATCTTATTATATTTATAATGGGGTCTGCAAACAGACAGTGGCAATTCACCATTGTCTATAGCAGTTGGTCTAATGGTCTGTACTGCACAATCTTAACCCAACAACCTGCTTGCCTCTGCCCCTCTTTTCCAAATATCCTGATTCGAGGATCAAGGAGGGGAGTCATAACTGCAACAATCCTATCTGTTCATTTGTTTGTTTGTTTTAGTATTTTTTCCTCTGTTTTATAAGAATCCCGTTAGGTAGTCCTGAAGATAGATTCATCTCTGCCTTGAACTTAGACCTAATTAGGCTTTCTAACAGTGAAATTTTAGAGTAGCAAAAATGTCAACAGCATTTACCAATTCTTCATTTTTATATCATTTTATTTCAGAAAAGATATGGAAGCTTTTGAGCCTCATGAAGTATGATTTCCCACTAAAGAATGTGTATCATAGTGGGTTTATTTCCTTTTATTTTCATTCACAGTACAAAAATAGATTTCACCATGTAGAATTTCAATCTTTTCCTAAGTCTCCATATATCCATTTTTAGGTTGTTAATCAGTGTTACATGGAAAAAACAATCAGATATCTTGGTTTTGACAACCTTTAGTTGGAGACTTGAATGTTTTCTTATCCCCAGCAACATTTTTTTTGCTTGTTCACGTGCCCATAGACATATCAATACCATGGAATGTTCTATCTGCAATACAGAAGTGTATCTTTCCCCCTTACTTATAAGGCAGAACTCTGTACATTTTTTTTTAATCCTAGTGAAAATTTGTGCCAATATTTCAAAAATATGTTTGACTTTAAGTCATCAGTAAGGACTAAGTTCCCAGATGCATGGGTTTCTGCTTGTGGAATTTGACAAAGTTTTGAATAAAATTAATTCCAACAGACCTGAACCAGCATTTCCTCACCTACATGCCAGCTAGAGGACTTTAGTTTCTTAACAAATTGGGTTTGACAAAGTTAAAAACAAAAATTAGCTGAAAATTTTGTGGTCTGTTTATTAGGCTAAATCAAGTTAGTGAACTAAAAAAATACCATGTAATTACAGTTCCCTACCTGAAACTTATACCCCTTACATCTGCAGTCTCTTCAAAAACAAAATTTTATTATCAATGTAATCATATTGTCTCTTTGCCAGTCATGGAGAAAATGAACTCTCAATACGAAAGTAAAGTGATTATGTTTATTGAAAATATTGAGAGATGGTTGAGTGATTATCTAATTTGAGTGTGTCAAGAAAAAAACCTAATCAACAAAACAAATAAGCAAGCAAAATATAACCACAGACATTGAAATTAAGAACAATCTGACAGTAACCAGAAGGGATGTGGGAGAGGGTATTGGGGAGAAAGGGTGAAGGGATTTCAGGAACAACTATAAAGGACTCATGGCCAAAACCAAAGTGGGGTGGAATCAGGGGAGGGAGGTGGGGATGGATGGGGTGGGGTGGGGAGTTGTGGGTGGTAAATGCCGACAACTGTACTTGAACAATAATAAAACCATTAAAAATACAAAAAAAGAGAAAAATTCAGCCATCAAAAATCAAATCATGTCATTCAATAACTTAGAATAATTTGAGTTGTTTTTAGAAAATATTTATCAAATACTATGTAAGTAGAACATCATCCCTACTAATGTCTTTAAATCATTCTTTTTTATCTTATATCAAAAATATGTGCATCCTGTGTTTTCACCCTTTTTTCTGCATTTCTTCCTTCTCAATTGGTTTTCTTCACTCCCACACTCACATCTCTTGTCCTTCTCCCACATCCACAAAAGATAATGGCATAGCAACAAACCAAAAGAAAGCCAGATGATTCTCAGAGGATTGGTGGAATAAGAGACCCTTAGGAGTTTTTGTTGGGCAAAAATGCTGCACTCAGGATCCTAACCCTGTTTTTGTCACCTTCAACTTTTCCTTCTTGCCTGTCTTTAACAATTTTCAATGTTTCCTCTGTCCATTCATACAGATTTTCCTTTCTGTTTGACTTCTGGCATTATCTTTCACATTCTGCCATAACAACATTTCTAGTTTCCATACACAGTTGTTCTGGTTCTCAGTCAATTAAGTTTAATAATATGAATATTTTTCTATGTGGACTTCAAATCCATTCTTTTAGTGACCTATCTTTAGGGTCACTCTAATATTTGATTTTAATAGTCTGTGGTCAGTACCACGATGTGCTTCTGGTCTGGTTTTAGCAGACAGAATGCAGCTTCTCCATCTCCTGCTTCCAATTACATAGTCTATATCATTTCTATATTGGCCATCTGGTGATATTCATGTGTAGTTGTCTGGTTGTTTGAAGCATGTGTTTGTAATGTATAAGTTGTGGGTGCCACAGGAATCCATGAGCTGATCTCCTGCTCTATTTATAACCCCTTTTCCTAATGTTCTGATTACATTTGATTCTGCTTTATTTTCTACTTCTGCGTTCCAATCACCTGTAATTATCAGCATGTTTAGTTTTGGTGTGTGATCAATTTCTTATTCTGTACTTGCATAAAATTTTCAGTTTTATCTTCTTCGTCTTTGTAGTCGGAGCATAAACTTGAATGATGGTTATGTTAATAGGTTTTCTTAGAAGTGTGATTGATGTTATTGGACCTGACCTTGCATGTAGGCTCTAACTGCCTGTGCTACATCTTGCCTCAGTATTTAACCCACTCCATTTCGCCTTGCATTTCCAGTATAGAACAATTTGTAGTTACCTGACTGGAAGTTTCCAATTCTAGTCCATATTCTTTCACTAACACCAAGCACTGCAATGTTCACGTTCCATTTTTTGGATCATGCTTCTTACGTTTCCTGTTCCAATCGCATGTGTGGTACAGCATTGTATTTTCCTTCCACCTTTGTGCACATCAGCTTCTAGACTTCCATCCAGTATTGGTCTGGTTGGGTCATAGCAATGATGCTTTTTATACTTGTTCTCAGTTCTTCCCTTGTAACTCACCAGGGTGTAACCAGGCAGTGCACCCCCCTGCACCCCTACCCCGTCATCACACAGAAACTGAGAAAGGAAGAGAAAAGACTTTGATTTTCACTCCTACCCTTTAGTAGCAGTATACTCCTCTTCATCTTTCCTGGTTAGTGTCAGAGGAGTCCCAGTGGGGAGTTAATACTTTTGCCATGACTCCACAATAATTTCACTGTCCCCAGGTGTGAGTAGATGTCTTCTCAAATTTATATGCCTGTAAAACCCAGTTTCTATACTAATTTAAGCAAAATTTTTGTAGAGATACATAAAACTATAAAATTTATGGGAAGAGGCCAAGAAAATAGACTATTAAAAAAAAAGAAAAGTTGTATATTTGAAGTTGGAAGAAGTTGTATATTTGATTTAAATATTTATTAAACATAGTAATGAGGACTGTGTGGGATTAAAAAGAGGAATAGACACATAAATCAATGGGACAGAATAAAGAACAGAAATAGACCAACATAAATATCCCCAACTAATTTTTTTAACAAAATTACAAAAGCAATTAAATGGAGAAAAGACAGACTCTCAACAGATGGTGCCAGAACATTTGTAATATTTGAATGTCCGTAGGCAAATATTGAGTCTCAACAACCTTGGTTTTATTCCTTAGGCAAATATCAACTCCAAGTTGAGCACCAACATATAGACAACCACATATCTGACACAGGATTCGTACTTAGAGTATATTAAAACTTCCCAAAACTCAACAGTTAAAAAACCAACACTTGAATTAAAAGTGAGGAAAATACATGGAGAGGCATTTCATTGAAAATCATATATAGAGGGCAAATAACATGAGAAGATGTTCAACATTATTAGCCACTAGGGATGTGTCATCTAAAATTACAGTGAAATATCACTACATACATATGGAATTAGCTACAATTAAAAATAAAAATACAAGATCAAATGCTTCAAAGATGCAGAGTAATTGGAGCACTCATGTGTTACTAATGAGAACATTAAATGAAATAGATACTCTGGGTAATAGTTTGGCAGTTTTAAAATTAAACCTGCAACATGGCTATGACCAAACAGCTGCATTCTTGAACTTCATATAATACTTAAAAATGCTTTATAAAACTTAAACTTTATAATACTTAAAAATTAAAATAGCCCAAATGTTCTTCAAGTGCATGGTTACATGAACAAGTGGTATACCCATACCAAGGAATACTACCCTAGAATAAAAAGGAGTAAACTATGTATCGATATGCACAACACCTTGCATGAATATCCAGATGATTATACTGAGTGAAAAAAATCTTTAAAAAATCTCAAAAGGTTACGTTCTGTAAGATTCCATTTATACAGTCTTGAAATGATAAAATTAAAGCAAATAGAGGAGATTGGTATTTGCCAAGAAAGGGTGGAGGCAAGATTAAAGTGGTGATGGCTGTAAAAGAGCAAAATGAGGGATCTTTGGGAGTGGGAAATACTCTGTATTTTGATTATGTCCTGTTTTCAATATTGTACTAAAGTTTTATAAGTTATTAACATTTGAGGAACTAGGTAAATGCAAATCAGATTTACCTGTATTATTTCTTACAATTCAATGTCTATCTCAAATTTAGAATTTGTCTGTAAATGTAAAATTATCTCAAATTAAGAAGTTTAATTTAACAAAGGAAGAGAATAATGAAGTAATTGTCCTTCCTATTCTATGGACACAGCCACGTTCTGATATAACACCAGACCTGCACTGGCATTTGGACAGGAGAGCAGGTCAAAGGGCGATGCTGAGGGGTTTAGCCTGGTAGAGCAGTAAGATGAATCACTGAACTTAGTCAGCCTCTTAGACACTCCTGGCTCTAACTGACATCTGACCTCTCGTTATGTTAAATATATTTTCTTCTGTTAAGATAAAAAGAAGAAAAAGGAAGATTACTTCAAAACTCAGACCTTAGAATGACCTAAATTTAAAAGACTGATAGTGCTAAGTGTTAGTGATGTGTGAGCAACTATAATCCACATACACTCTGGTGAACATGTAAAATACTAGAGAAACTTTTGCAAATTATTTGGCAGTTTCTTATATATTTATATCTCTAACTTCAATCTGATCTATTATTCATACATTTGTGCATTTACCAAACTGATATGAAAACATATATTCACACAAAGATTTGTCACACATTTTCATAGCAGCTTTATTCATAACTTCAAATTTTAAGCAGCCTGAATGTCCACCAATAGGTGAATGAGTAAACAAAATGTGATAAATCTATGTAATAGAATGTCATTCTACAGTAAAATAATGACAAATTACTAATATGCACATAACTAAAGATGGATCTTGATGATATTATCCTAGGTTAAAAAATACAAAAAACTACATACTGTGCGATACCATTAAAACCGCAATGAGATACCATTTCACCCTGGTCAGATTGGCCATCATAAACAAATTAACAAACAACAATTGTTGGCAAGGTTGTGGAAAAAAAGGGAACCCTAATACACTGTTGGTGGGAATGCAGACTGGTGCAGCCACTGTAGAAAACAGTATGAAATTTCCTCAAAATCTAAAAATGGAACTGCCTTTCGACCCAGTGACTTCACTGCTAGGATTATACCCTAAGAATCCTGAAACACCAATTCAAAAGAACCTATGCACCCCAATGTTCACAGCAGCACAATTTATAATAGCCAAGTGCTGGAAGCTACATAAGTGCCCATCAGTAAATGAATGGATCAAACAGCTGTAGTACATTAATACGATGGAATACTACACAGCAAAAAGAAAGAAAGGTTATTGCTCCTAACCTTTGCAATAGCATAGATGGATCTGGAGAGCATTATGCTAAGTGAAATAAGCCAGATGGTGAAAGAGAAATACCATATGATCTCACCTATAAGTGGAACCTAATCAATAAAACAAACAAATAAGCAGAAAAGAACCAGAGACACTGAAATAAAGAACAAATTGACAATGACCAGAGGGCAGATGGGAAGGGGATAATGGGGGAAAGAAGGGGAAGGGTCAAGTCAAGGAACATGTATAAAGGACCCATGGACAAAGACAATGTGGGGGGATAGGATTGAATGTAGGAGGTGGGGGTTGGATTGGACAGGAGAAAATAATGCAGGGGAAATGAGGATAACTGTAATTGAATAACAATAGAAAATAGTGATAAATTTCTAATGTATACATCACTAAAAATGGATCTTGACAACATTATCTTAGCTTAAAAGAAAACGCAGGCTGGAATGGGAGTAAAAGATTGAAACTGTACTGAATAATCTAAAATAAAAAAAAACGCAAAAAACTACATACTGTCTGATTCCATTTATATAAAATTCTAGAAAATGTAAACTAATCTATAATGACAAAAGTTTGAAAAAATAGTTGCTGAGGGTAGGTGTAGGAAGGACACAAGAAAACTTTTGGGCTGATGGAACTGTCTGTTTTTTAATGTTAGCACTGATTTTACAAGTGTACGTATCTGTCAAAACTCATTAAATGTACACCTGAAATGAGTGGAGTACATTTTATGCAATTTCTACCTCCATGAAGCTGATTGAAATTGTCTTTGGAAGCCCTGGGAAAGATAGTTCAAGGCTAGCCAACAGGATTGACTTCCAGATCAAATCTACTGAAATGGCAGACAAAGAGGAGTAACTATATTATTACCCATTAGAAAAATGCAAATTTCCCTACAGGATGTAGCTACACTAGTCACACTTAACACAGAAAACAAAAGATTTGCTAGCACACAAAACAGAGTTTATTCTTGTATTACGATTCATTAATTATAGTATTATTTTCCATACAAATAACTGTAAACCTACTTTTTCTCCCCAGCCCTGTATTTACATAACTACATTTATGTTTTACAATTAGAATTATATTCACATTACTGTGAATGTTTTGTTTGCTCTATAGTTGTTATTAACTTCTGCCTCCTGTTGTGGTAATGCTGTAAAGAAGGGACAGAGTTAGACTCTCCTACCCAAAATTGTGTTCAGATTTTGAAATGCCATGCATTCACTGAAAAAATTTGGGAAAAAAAAAGGATTTATCAATGACATTTAAACACGTCTGGGAGAACAGGACATGCTCCCAAACAGGTCTGAATTTGGCTTGATGGAGCAGGGAGAGAATACAATTTTACTTTTATTGCGGTAAGGGCAGGGCTGGAGTGAGGAATTCTATCCATCTGCATATGGGCCAGGGCTTTTATGGTTTGAACTTAACATCAAATCCAAAGGAGGGAGTCCCCTAGCTTTCCTATGTGCTTGCCCAGATATAAGGCAGAATTGAAAGGGGGGTGGTGAGGCTTGAAAGCAGTCAGTAGTGAAACATCATCAAAAATAGAGGCACATCCTTTATTACATCTCTGATTATATTTTTATAATCCTATATTATAGTACTAGCTGTTCAATCTCTAAAATACTATAACAATATTTAAATGATGGATATTTAATTACCAAATTAAGAAAGTAAATTAGTAGGCTACAAAGGATGAAACTCAATGGTGAAGATGTTAGTTGTTCTTTTCAAAGTAACTGTTCTCTTTTTTCCCCTGTGACACAGGTTATTATAAATATTATACATTTAGGGCAGTATAGACACATTTTAAAACCTCTGGACATAACTATTGTGAACTTTAGCTAATATCATTGACCATGATTGTCTTTTTTGTCTTGCTTATCTGGATTATCATTTTTGTCAGACCAATATAATGGCATTAACTGATATTGAAAAGAAAATATAATCTCAATATTAAAATGAATTTTAAATTTGTACTTTTTCTTTCTTTCTGTTTTTGGGGGATGAAGTGGAGACAAAGAGCTCTATTGACCATAGCAAAATAAGCAGCATGAACTAACTTCATGTTCTTACCAATTTTCCTTGCTCCCCAAGACAATGAAGCATTGTTCTTTTAAGGAAAAAAGGCCTAGTTTCCTGATGGCACTTGGTATAGGTATGTCCACACAAATAACTGCTGCGTAAAGTTAACATCTTGTCCCTTCGTTAAGAATGAATAGAAGGTTGTATTCCTTATTAAGCTTTCTAAGCAGACATAAAAATGCAAATCTGCCTTACTTAAGATTATGTAATTTTGTTATAAGCATCACACCTAAGAGCTTTTGAAATCCTACCTGTGTTGTTGTCAGCACAAGTTCTAAAATTAAAAATGAACACAGACAGAAACAGTCATTCAATCACTAGGCTGGTTATGGAAAGCTCCTTTGAACTGTTAAGTGTAACTAATGGTTTTTAAGTTCTCACAACAAACAAATATCAAATGATAGCCTACCCAATGCTACCACTAAATTAAATAGATTACCTATCGGAGAAGAGGACCAAAAACCAGAGGACCAAATTATATTTTAGTAGTACATTACTCTCTTTTAATTTTTCAAATACTTTCAATTTTATTTTGTATTGGTTTCAGGTATATAGCATAATGGTTAGATAATCATATACTTTACCCTCCCCCCACCAATATTTTCAGTGTATCTTGTGACTGTTTTGTACCTCCCCCAAAGAGCTACATTATTCTTAATTACAGAGGACACCACAATACCCCGGGTGCATGGTGATGAAAAAAAAGTAGGCACATCATATTGAGCCTGAGATAGCAGATATCTGCTTTCTGTAACCATGACAGACACTAGTATTTTTTCCTTTGAAAGAATGATTTGACAACTAATAATGATGAGTAAACTATATGCTATGAGGCCCTGTGCTATATGCTATGAGACAGAAAAGGATGGAAGAAAGTATAATAAATCCTGTAAGGATCATTACTCAGAATCTGTCTGTAATCTTAAGGAATGGGGCTGTATTGCAGGACATATCACTGAGTAGTGACACGATCTTACGTTAACTTGAAAACATTGTTTTAGCTGCTGTGTTGATAATGCACTGACGGGGAACAGGGCAGAGGTGGGGAAACCTGCTAAGAGGTTAATGGTGAAATCCTGAGGAACCGTGATGGTGGTTGGATAGGAGGTCAGCACTGGAGAAACGAAGAAATGGTAAGATGCTGGATCATTCTGAAGACTGAGCCAAGACTCTATCAGAATTTCTTGATGAGTTAGATATCTATCATATTTGAGGGGAAAAATTCAAGAGACGCTGTAAGGCTTTACCTTGAACAACTGAAGGATTAGAGTTGCCAAGACACTAATGTGAGTGAGGCAGCAGGTGGAACCTATTTGGGGGAAGAATGTTCATAATTCAGTTTTTTACTATATTGAGTTTTAGCTACCAACTGGACATTTATCAGACATCAAAGTGGGTATGACTGAAAGTTAGTGGAATTTATGTGTATTTTTGGAGTTTGGAAAAGAGGTTAGGACTAAAAATATAAATTTGGGGTTCATCAGCATAGAGATAGTTTTTAAAGCTATAAGATGGGAGAGCTTTGAATCCAGATACAGAAGGGAAGAGAAACTCTGGATCAGAGAGATAAACGCCAGAAAAAAAGAAAGTCTGGAAAGGAGTGGTCATGTGAGTAGGGGGGAAACAGAGTATGGTATCTCCGAGTCCTAATAGAGACCAGGTTTCACAGAGGGAGGAGTGGTCAACTGTGCCAAAGGTCACTGGTCCTTTAAACACATTGCGGACCAAGAATTGACCACTGAGTTTAACAACATGAAAGACTTGTAATTGACGGCCTTGACAGGAACAGTACCTTGAGCAAGGCAGCTTTTTTTTTTTACATTACCTCATTTAACCTCTCTAAAACTGTTACTGATTAGTAAACTTAAACTCCAGTGGCTTCCAGTACTAATTTTAAGGACACAGTGCTAGTAAATGGTTGAGCATCAATTTAATACAGATCTATGTGTTTTCAAACCCCGTGCTTTTCTCATATGCCAAATTATATCCTAAGAGTGGGAGAGTATTTTACATTTTGTTTTCCCCAAGGTATTTTTATGATATATTATATTACTTATCAACATTTGGCCTAAAGACAAACAACTAATAACATAGAAACCAGGAAGGACTTATTAAGAAATTTAAAAGAATCTTTTAGTTTCTTCCCAGACAGCACTAACTTTCTTGGCTTTACTCTGCAAAGTAAATGCTTACAGTCTCAATCTAATTAAATGATGTAAAATGAAGATGACTGGGATATTTCAGAGCATTGTTTTTAGTAGAATTTGGTATACCTCCCTTCTTCATTGTAACCAGAAAATTATTTGCATGGGTGTGTTTTCATATATATCCATTTACTTTCAATCTTTACATGAAATACTACAATGATTCATATTTTCAGCTTTCCTTCTATTTATTTTTGCCATCCCTATGTATTTCGAGTAAAATTTTAAAAATATCTACTTTTCATTGTTTTTCAAACTATAGTAGAAATGTATAAGTATGAAATTGTGGAAACTAATGCTTTATACTTGTAAGGATATGCTAGAGGGTAGTTTGCAAGAAACTGCCTGAGTGCTTGTTCCATTAATCAGTAGGCAGTATGTGATTTAGTCATTGCAAAATTTGAAACACTACTACTGTCTTACACCAGACTATGGTAGATTTTTTTTTTTTTACAAAAAGCAGAATGAAGCTTTTTCTGATGGCACTTCACCTCCTCACTTGTAGTCAACAAGGGACATAGTGTTCTTTCCCACAATATTTCTAAACTCATATAGCAACATATCAGTTTTATGATTATGCAAAACAATAGGGCCCCCTTTGAATGTTTTAGAAACAAATCAGGATAAAATTCCATCCGACATATGATCAAGCAATTTTACTCCTTGGAATTTACCTAAAGGTGTGAAAAACTTATGTCCATGCAAAAACTGCAAATGGATGTTTTATAGCTGCTTTATTCATAGGCAGCTGGGGTGGAGAGGATGCATGGCAAGGCAGCAGCTGGTGGACGAGGCGGTCCCACATGTGTGTGTGGATAAAATGGGAGGAACAACTGGGGAGTGAGACAGACCGTGGAACCCTGGGTTCCAATGCAGGGAAATATAACTGCTTTACTCAAAACTGCCTAAACTTTGAAGCAACAAAGATATCCTTCACTAGACGAATGGACAAATAAACTGTAGTACAACTATAAAATGTGATAACAATCATTGCTAACAAAAAGTGTTAGCAAGTCATGACAAGATATGCAGGGACCTTAAATGTATACTAAATGAAAAAAAGCCAGTCTGGAAAGGCTACATACTGAAAAGCCAAAACTATAGTGACAGTAAAAAGATCAGAGATTGACAGGTGTTAGGGAGGAGAGGGAATGAAAAGGCAGAGCATTGAGGATTTTTAGCACAGTGAAAATATTTAGTATGATATTATGATGATGGTATATGTCATTATATGTTTGTCCAAACAATCAGAAGTATAATTCAGTAGTGAACCCTAATGTAAACTAGGGACTTTGGATAATTTTTAAAAAGTTAGTTAACAAAGGAGGCTATTGTGTTGTAAATTAACTTTCTCATAATGACCTTTGAAAGAGAAAGTACAATCTTTCTTTGCAGAGTTGAATTCACTCAGACTGGTCCACATAAAATCTTTATTTAGAAGACAGTTAAGATATCTGTTTAATCACTTTTCCTCCTCTCCCATCAAGATTAAGTCTATATTTTCATCTTTTTTTTTTACCAGTCTGAACCATACAGAAGGGCTTGTCAGTAGGTACAATGATGTCTTTTTTTTTTTAAGATTTTATTTATTTATCTTTAGAGGGGAAGGGGAGGAGAGAGGGAGAGAAATATCAATGTATGGTTGCTTCCTGTGCATTCCCTGCTGGGACCTGGCCTGCAACCCAGGCATGTGCCCTGACTGGGAATCAAACCATGATCTCTTGGTTCACAGGCCCGCGCTTAAACCACTAAGCTACACCAGCCAGGGCCAATGATGTCTTTTAAAAGAATAACATATTGAGTGTTTTTTAATTCCCCCCCAGAGTGCCTAGGCATGGCTTATCACACACACATGTACATACACATGTGTGTATGTATGCATGTATGTGTATATCTATATGTGTATATCTATATGTGTGTATATGTGATTTTACATATATGCAATATTATGTCTGATATTCAATAGATATAATTTTTGACTTTTATTGATGTTGGCTATTGGAAGAGTGATTCATTTAATGACTTTAACTCCTGAAAGATCAGTACCCACCTACTAATTGTAACTTTAACCAATTAAAATGAAATTCATTTGAAAAGTTGTTTCAATTTTGGTTTAAACTCACTGTTATACTAACTGTTACCTTACTTTTAGGTTTTTAAAGCTTGATGGTATAAACCAAAAAAACATAGAGGAATCTTCATTTTATCAAATTTTCATTGACCTAAAAGATGCTGCTATAAAAATCATCTTACCAAGTTCTAGAAGGCCCTTTAGGATTTGGTTCTTGGATATTAATTGTGACAGTTCTCATTAAGAACACATAAACAACAATCTTATTTAAAGGGCAAGATGTGACTTAGCTAATTTAATCCTTACAATAGCCCAAAGATTTAGGTGCTTTTATTTTGTTCTCCTTGCATATGAGGATATTAAGTCACCAAAATGTTATTATCACAACAATTTTGCTGCCACAAATTGACAAAGCCAGGCTTTCACCCCAGGCAGGCATTCTCCAGAAGCTGTGTTCTGGAGTTGTACTAGGCCACACTCTTTCACATGACTTGCTCTATTATCTTTCACCACTCTCAGTCAAATCTCTCTACAGTGACCTCCTTGCTCTTTCTCAAATACTTGTAGTAACCTTCGTGTTGGAGCTTCTGCCTTAACTATTCCTTCTTGATTGCTACCCCTCTGATATAAACATGATTGGCTCATTCATATTCTTTCAGCATTCTCCTTAAATTTTATGTCTCCTTGACCACCTACCTCAAGTATCACACATCCTTATCCACATTAACCCCAATCACTCTTTACCTTCTCCACTCTGTTGGATTTTTCTTTCTAACACATATACTGCAATGGTTCTCATCCCTGACTTACATCAGAATCCCCTGAGCAGCTCATTAAAATGACAGAATTATCCAGGGTCAACCCCAGAGACGCCAAATTAATTATTTTAGAAAGGTGATTGAACAGATTGAATTGTTTAAAAAGTCACCAATAATCCCAATTTACAACCAGGAAAGTACCTCATATTTATTGTATAAACATGGTACATTTATTTATATATTGTCTATCTCCCCACCTTGTATATAAACTTTAGGTATATAAGATCATTGTTTTTTCCCACTTTTGCATTACCATTTCTATGGATCCAAGCAGGATACTAAAATATCTGTTAAAAGAATGACTAACCGTTTATTAAATAAATAAATTTGGAAATCAACCTGAACACCAGTAACATAAGTCTTTCTTCAAAAATGTCAGATGTGACAATACTGCAAAGGAACAACCTAACTTTAGGGAAGGAGGTAAAATATTTTATGGACTTTATCAGGAAGTGGACACTAAAATCAGCTCATGTTGGAAAGAAAAATCAGGCAAGGATTATCCTCAGTGCAGAGAAAAAGTGGCTGCAGATTTGCAGCCGTTGACTGGTCAATTGGGACTTTATCAGGAGAGATGAGAAGACAAGTCAGAAGCTATAGTCATATGCAGGAGGGGTTGAGGGAAGAGCTGAAATGACAAAAATATGGGGAGGTCACCATGGAAAATTCTCAGTCCTTCATTGTCTCTCACAGTCCCTCTTCTTGGCCAAGTAGAACCTGAGTCTCATTATGTGACCCTCATCTTAATTTGTATTGCTAGATCTGCACCTCTCATGTTGGTGAAGAGATAGTTTTTCATGGGTCACTCTTGCTTCTGTATGTCTTATGAGTGAGGCATTAGATACTTAGACCATCTTTGCATAAAGCAAAGGAAGAGAGATACAGAGTTTCCCTTTGGAATAAAGAGCAAACATGCTTACCATCTATTTATAAAAGATTAGGATTCCCTAATCTCAGTTTCCTGCAAGCATTCATCCCATCCCATCTGCCTTGATCATGTGACTTGGGGCAAGAGGAGCTGTCTCAAACAGGCTGATTTGAGACTACTGCTTCTGATATGAGTAAACTGTCATTTCTTTTTAACCCAGGAGTTCCATATTTTCTGCCATCATTTCTAACACTGACTGGAGAATTTGTAATCTTACAGGTAGGGGAAAGGCTCATACCCTTCAAAATTCTGGAAAGTATTGATAGCAGCCCCAGTCTTTTTAGTGATGACTCCTAACACAGCTCCCCACAAATTTTGCCTTTGTAATGGAATTTAAATAATTTGCCCTGTCTGGTATAACTCAGTGGCTTGAGTATGGGCTGCAAACCAAAGGGTCACAGGTTCAATTCCCAGTCAAGGCACATGACTGGGTTGTGAGCCAGGTCCCCAGTGGGGGTCATGTGAGAGGCAACCACACATTGATGTTTCTCTACCACTCTTTCTCCCTCCCTCCTCCCTCTCCCTAAAAATAAATGGATAAAATCCTTTAGGAAATAATTCAATTAAAAAATTAAATAATTTACCAGATGAGTGACTGCAAACATGGATTTAAAATTCTATAAAGAACACAGAGTTTAAAGGAGATCAGCATGAGGCAAGGAAAATTCTGGAATAAGTATATGATAATTATGAGGTTTTCCTCTTTTGGAAGAAGAAAAAATAGTTTAAGATGTTGAGATGATACAAATGTGGGTGAGGGAAAACAGAAGCATTTCATAGAAGGACTTTTCCCAAACTTAAAAATGGTAGATGTTTTCAGTTAAAAGTAAGGGTAAGCCACATGTGGGAACTTGAGGTTAAGGAGAGAGCCTCAGAATTAAATACAGAGCCTTCATTAGATCTGCTGTTGCTATGACTGCTGCTTCTGCTAGCAAACAAATAGGGTGGGCATCTACTGCAGCATCAAGAGAGAGACTGAGACCTATAGCACTGAGTCTGAGATGGTCACTGCTATTGAGTTAGAATCCCCAAAGCTTTTCACAACCTTTAACGTACAAATAGGAAGAAAGGTGGATGGTGATTAGTGAGTTTACACATTTGAAGTGGGGTAAGTGTTGAAGGGGACAGCTTTAAGTTTTAGAGAACAGTTTTAGTGTATCTGTGAAGGGCAATGTATAAGTATGGCAGCTTTAGCCAGATCATAAAAGCCCTCAGTTTAGAGAAGTTAGGATTCCATGTCTATAGTGTAGTGTGGTCCCAAGAAATCCACTAAGTTGTCCACTGGTCATTGGCTGGAGGAATTCATGGATGGTCTCCAATCTTTGAGTAGAAACAGATGAAGAGATGTTCCATTTTTTGTGATGTTATAGCCTGGAAAATGCACTTGGGTCTCATAAAATTGAAATTTATCTTGACAGATTCTGCATCCTTTGTATGTTAATGCTGTCAGTAAGTCTGCAACCTTCTCGGTCTGGAGGGTATAATGGAGATCTTTCTAAGCCCTGACACTATATATATGATGCAAGTGCCTGATTTAAGCTTTGATTACCAAGGCATTCACTTTAATAAACACATTGCCAGCCACTAGACTAGATTAGGAGCCAGACTATGACCTCCCCCCTCCCCCAAGCTAAGTTAGTTTAAAGATCTTTGTTAGTTTTGGAAACTGACCATTGGGCTCCTTGTTTGTTGTTGTTGTTGTTGTTGTTGTTGTCTTCCTGTGCTTTAAATTCCTGTTCTTATGTTTTAAATTCAGCATTGAAGAATGGACCCATGGAATATTAGGTCCCCACCCTTGATCCTGGTAAAAGCAGAACCCCAGGCCCAAGCTGTCTCTAACCAGTCTCCCCTCTGCCCATACAACCTCACTGTTCAATAGTCAGACTCTGTAGGTAATAACCTTTTATTTCAAAGTTACTTGATGGTTATTACTGAGAAGATCTTGCAATTATTATAAGAACCACAAGGTCTAGTCCAGTCACAACAATGGTTGGATGAGCTCAGCCCAAAACAATTGTCTACATATTGTGTAAAACCGGAGTCTTAGACAAATCATATGTACCTTAGGTATGGTAAAAATAATTGCAAAAAGAAGATATTTCTGTAAAATCTTAGGGGCATAACTTTCTGATTATCTCGGCTAAATACAACAAATATTATGGTCTGTAAATCTGCCACTGTAAAAGCCAGATTAATCTGCCACTGTAAAGAAAACAGCTCTCATTGAGAATGAAAATAGGATGTTAGTAGAGTGAGAGAAATGTGGAAGAATAGTCTTTTCAATGGGCTTTTTTTTTTCATAATATGGTAGCAGTGACAGATGGGGTATTTCAGTCAATAGGGGATAACAAATCCATTTTGAAAATATGCACATATGACAACAACAGTCCTTTAAAGAGGCTCATCTTTCTTAGGTTTTGGGATAGTTATAGTAAGGACATACTCAGATCAATGGGTTCAGACTCCAGTATATGCCTCGTATCTGAAACTTACTTGACTTAGGGTCAATAGGGAGCAAATTTAAGGTATAAAATGTTAGGGGAAATATCAGATAGGGGTTAATTAATCCATGCCATCATCAAATTATAACCAGAGATTCTCTTTGGGTGAGATCCAGAAACAATATTGTGGCTACAGTTAATAGTGGCATCACATTCACAAGGTATAATCCTGCCACTGTTGATACCATGGAATGGCATAACCAAGCAGGAAAATCAAATGATTAGTGAGAACATTGATAAGTGACAATGAAACAGAAAGTAGCTAAGACAAAGGCATAGTCAAAGTGGTATTTGAAATGCCTATCATTCAGACTTTTTTGATACTCAAAAGGAGAAAGAAATGGTGGAAAGATATCAGGGTTTGTGGCAGAAAGTGTGGCCCAGTATTAACTAGAAATGAACATTTGTTTTTGTATTCGCATGAAGATATTTCCCTTTTGTGTTTAAGGGAATTATAGGAAAACTACCGTGGATAGGTGTCCTCAGAGAGATGTTATGTTTTTTTATAAAGTTTGTCTTTGTGTTTTAGATTGTTTTCTCTAACCAGAGCACATAATTGTTCTTCAGAAGTTCCTTTTATTTCCAGTATCATAGATATATTGTCACTTTGTCTTGAACTTATCTATTTGCCTAATCTAAAGGGCTGTTAATTTGGTCTACAGTTTTTTCTTATTTCTGGAAGATACTCTGAGTCAAAATATCTTCCATGTTCTCAGCAAGGTCTTGTGATTCAGAGTTATCAGTCTGCCATCCTATCTTCTATTTTCCACCTAAATCTGCCATTTCACATTTAAGAAGATGAATAAAGAAGAAAGAACAATTGTGGTGTCTTTACTCCTATTGAGAACTAAGTATTATTTTGGAAGGTACTAAAGTGTCTGAAATTGGGGATGCAGTAATTTTTCCCCTATTTATGAGATTGGCTTCTTTGCCAATCAGTCCTGAAGGAAAATCTTCAGGGGTAGCTGCTAAGATAGCTTGTCTTACTCTTATATTCTTCTATTATGCAAATGTGATCTTGGTCAAGGTTTATTGCTAAAAACACCATCAGGTTGTTCACCATCTCTACCTACTTTACAAAACTTTAGGAGGGGGTTTTGTCCAGTGAGAAGGATGTTTTTAAAAAGAAGTGGATGGAAAAAAGGGAAGGGGGTCCTGTGAAAGTCTAAGAGGAGGAGCAGAGTAGGAGAAAAGTGAAGTCAATGCACAGGAAACAAGAATGGTAGTAAATCCAATGTTGCATCAGGAAAGGAAAGAGAAAGGTTAGGTTGATTCCAGGTTGAGACAAAGATGACTATGTTTAGAATACAAGACCTTTTCTTAACAATCTTGGCCAATGGAAAGATTTGCAACTCAATCAAGAGAGAGGCCTCTATCATACCATGTGGATTGAGATTTCAGTCACTCTGCCAGATATAGAACACCTTCTACCCAAGATAGTGTTTTAGGTTAAAATGAATGGGAAATGTGTGCTAGAGTATGAAAACTATGCCTACCACCCTAAGGCTTGTAGCAAGTTGTAGAAGCATAGATTGTGGCAGTTATGATTCATTAATTATGGTGACTTCCATATCCTTCCTTCTATTGTATATTAATAAAAATTATGATGATGTAGTTTTAGTTTTCAGGGATGGGAATGGGATATAATCAAATTGACACCTCACTGACATAGCAGCTGATGTATTTTATTTGTCTTCTCTGTTGGAGGACATAGACTTTTTATCCCAAAAGCAAGAGTATTGGTCAACACTAGATATTTTCACTTTGCTCCTCCAAATAAACTATTCAACCCTTTCCCACGCTGCTCAGGAGGCAATTCTGTGCCGGTAACACAGACAGATTCTTTTGTGCTCTGACTTCTACTTGTTTTGGAAAATGGGAAAACTCTGTAGGTGATTCAGAGGAAAGTGATAGATCTGACTGGGTATTCTCTTTAAATTGTATACTGTCCTGGGAAATGGGATGTCACGATGGACTAGTCTGTTTCCCTCAACCTAATTTCCTGACTCTTTATATATTTAATCTGTTTGGGGATTTCATTAACTATTACCTTTAATAATTTCAGGGATGGACGGGGATGTGACTTGGGGTGGTAAACACACAGTAGACTGTACAGATGATGTGTTGTGGAATTGCACAACTGAAACCTGTATAATTCTGTTACCCAGTGTCACCCAATAAATTCAATTATAAGAAAAAATAGTACTTAAGGTCCTATAGTTCTTGCATATTCCTCAACCTTCCCAAATAACATTTAAAAAAATCATTCCATTTGGACCTGGCTGGCAGGTTAGAATGTTATTCGGTAGATGGAAAGGTCACATGTTCAATTCCCAGTCAAGGTACATAACCAAGTTTGTGGGATTGATCCCTGGTTGGGGCACATACAAGAAGGCGACCAGTCAATATTTCTCTCTCACATCTCTCTCTCTCTCTCTCTCTCTCTCTCTCTCTGTCTCTCTCTCCCTCTCTCTCTCTCTTTCGCTCTCTCTCAGCAATGGAAAAATGTCCTTGGCTGAGGATTTTAAAAAAATCATTCCATTTAAAAAAACATTTAAATGTTCCTAAAAATCCTTTCCCCCTTCCTCTCACCTCTCCCCTGGTTACTGTCAGTTTGTTCTCAATTTCAATGTCTCTGGTTATATTTTGCTTGCCTGTTTGTTTTGGTGATTTCAGGAACATCTGTAAAGGTCACATGGACAAAACCAACTGGGAGTGGGGTCGGGGTGGGAGGTGGGGATGGCTGTGGTGGGGGGTTGTTTTGGGAGGAAAGTGGAGACAACTATATTTGAACAACAATAAAAAATAAAAATAAATAAAACAATATAACTAAAAAATAAACACTTAAATATTATATTAGTCTGATTTTTATCTTTTTAATTCTGATTTTTATATTTTTTATCTCTTTGCTATTGATAAATTGGCTTTGTGAATAGCTGGTTTAGATATGCCTAAAGTTTGTCCCATTAGTCTTACTTCTAGAGTCTGTAGTTTATTTGATCCAATGATTTTCTTACATACATAAAGCAGTTTAAGTAGGTTTTTGTGTCACATGCAACATTGCAGTCCTAACTTTTAATGAGAAAATCTGAATCATTTTTGGAGTTCAGACTCCATTGTGTTGTGTTGTCTTTGACCTGACATTTAATCTCCGTAAGCCTTAGTGTCTAACTCTGTAAATGGATGAAGTTGAAATATACCCCATCCAAGATATGTAGAGTTTTATCAATGATTTACCATGTGAGATATTTCAAAGCAGACTATATGCACTGAAAATTTCTCTTAATTCCTTAACCTATTATCTCTCATGGTATTTGAGGTCCAGCACTCAGTTATATTTAAAACATTTTCACCCTAAATGTTAGGGAGGGGGCTGCTTACACAAAAGAAGGTAATGTTCTGAGTCAAATAATCTACCCCTATTGAATGTTCAGGCAAAACATTGAAAGGATCAAATAAAATGATCAGTTCAAAAGTCCCCATTGGAGGTTGCAATGATAGTAAGTGACAAAAGCTTAGTTCTGTTGTATTAAATAACAACTTTAATACCAAAGTTGTATATATTTTACATAATACAAAATGATAAATTTATTTTCTTTATAGGTCTTCATACAGTCCCTACTTTGTAGACCATTAGAACTCTATCTTCATAATATCCATGAATTGCTGATGTATCTACCTTACCTTAATAGGCTCCAGAACATCAAGTAATCTATGACCAACAGAGACACCATAATCCTGTGCCTTTGTTAAACTGCTCTGTGCCCTGGTTGGTGTGGCCTAGTTGTTTGGAGCATTGTCCATAAACCAAAAGATTGCAGGTTCAATTCCCAGTCCAAGCACATGCCTGAGCTGTGGATTCAGTCCTCAGTCAGGGCACTTGTGAGAGGATGCCCAGTGTTTCTCTTTCACATTGATGTTTCTTTCTCTCTCATCCTCCTTTCCCTCTCTCTAAAATCAATAAGCAAAATCAACAACAACAAAAAAACCAAAACCCTGCTCTTGTGAGAAGATAGAGTATCAAGTACTCATTTGAAAATATATAACATTTTAATAAAATGTTTTATTATTTATGTATCATTTGCATATTGGATTCATCTTTGGATATGGTAGCTTATAATAGTCTCCAGTTATGATTTATATTAGTATTATCGAGAATTAAAGAAAAACCACCATGACTCAACTTATTTAGGAAGTACACCTGTCACCACCATTTCTCATATGGTTGTATGTTCGTTCGACAGTCTCCAGGCAGCTTCAGGCTCCATAGCTTGTTCTTCTTGCCTCTGGGCTTCTCTGTTGATGCCAAAGAGAAAGTCATCTTTGGGGATGCCAAGTATAAACCTAGAAGTGCAGAACTGTTAATCTGTCAAATCAAATTTTGACCGATGGAGCATAGGAGCTAACAGATAAGTGTTCCTCCTTTAATGGCTCTGTGTATATTTCTCTGGGATTGAGCTAGTGGTCATCCCTGCTGATATCCAATGTCATAATGTATCTTTGATTGGCTCCTCTCCTGTGCTTAGTTGTCCACCCTACATTCCTTCTCACAGAATCCTACTCCCCCAAATGAAATCTTAGCCTTTTAGCTTTGGCTTCAGATTCTAGGACAGGGAGCTTCAATATTATCCATGGATAGTGTCTCTTCTTCAAATTATATTGTGATGATATAAGATGAGGTCGAACACATGTGTTTACAGCACTCTTTTCAGTGGACAAGGAATCATTCTCCATAAGAACAGTTTTGAGCTTTAGTTATTATTTATTTTTCTCCCTGTGTAGTACTTTTTTACATTATAGATATCATATTCTAAATTCAAATCCAGAAAATAGGAAAGTATCAAATAGAAAAAAGTCTGAGAATAATGAATATATTTTTATTTCTCAATATTATAGCATTTAACTGGATTCCATAATTTTAAAAATTATAATTTTAAAAATTGAAATTTTAAAAATTATTTAAATATAATACATGTTTACAGATCATTTGAGTGGCATAAAATATAAAGCAGACACATTGTTTCAAATTTTAATTGTGATTTCAATGCATTTTAATTTCAATCCAAATTCAAGGGGGTTAATTTTATGTTTAAACCTAAATCTATTTTTATAAAATATTAGACATATCTGTTGTGCACATAGATATCCTGCTTTTTTCCACATTCCATGCCATGAGCATTTCCTCCTTTATTTATAATAGTCTTGAAAAATATGACTTGTTCATGGTAACAAATCATTTGATTATATGGTTTTATCAGTTTGTTTCATTAATTCACTCTTGATGAATATTTAAGTATACCTTTATGCATCTTCCTGGATATTTTCTCATAATAGGTTTCTGTACATTGAGTCACTCTGCCTGTGCCTGAGCATGTTGAAGTGTGTATGTCTGTGTGTTTGTCACCAGTTTTTCTTCCAAGAACAATAGTTTCTGTTTTCGTACCTTAAGATTTGTTCAGCGACCAATACCCTTTTTGTTATCATCCACTCAACCTCTGTGCTTCCATTTATTCATTGATAAATTTAGCGTGTGACACTTTTATTTTCACCATTTTTCCTATAATTTACTTTTTCAACTACAACATTGCTGTAGATGATACATTCATCAATTGATCTTAACAATTTAAATAGCATTTATTCTCATCATTACTTTACCTACTCGGTTCTATATAGTGTCTTTCAACTCTCAGTTCTATACTTATTGTAATATTGAAATTCATGTTTGAAACCTTAAAATAGCTAATTATACTTTACTCTTATAACCCCCATTATCCTTTTGCTTATCTCCTTACTTAAAATTTATAACCCATAATTATAACCACTGTTTTGAAAACAACTGAACTTTTTCACACTTGTTTTCCTGCAATATACTTCTGGAAAAATCTCCTACCTAACTAAACCCAAATACCTGTCTGTCACACCTGATCACTTTTGGAGAGATAGCTCACCACTATACTGGCTAGTCTCACTTTAATTTAAGGTCATAAATTTAAACTGGACATCAATAGGGCCTAACATTTTAACCCAACTTTATAATATGCTTTAATATTCTCCAAAATTACAATTTCAGGTTTTATTCTTTTCCCTACTTCTTCACAATCTTCTCTTTATCCCATTCCTCCAGCTATAATCTTACCTTATACTTCATTGAGAAAATTAAGTCATTAGACAACTTTATTTTCTACTAACAAAAGTATAGAGCAAGGTGCGTCTGTACTTATACACAATTCAGTCACTTGCCCCCTATATTATAAAAGTCTCCTGTTTGATGTGTTGTCTATATGTGAATCTCCTATTATGCACGTCCTTCTCACATCCTCCTGAACCATCACTATGTCTTTCCTTGCTTGATGAATTGTTTGTGTCTATATTCATGTAAGCCATAGTAATTCCTTTCTCATAAGACAGTTTGAACTGACTTCTCACCTCCTCCCTAAAACACTGATCCCTTTTGTCATTTTTATTTCTTCATCCTGCATATCCTTCACACATGTCGTTTGGTCTTTTATAGCCAACTATCCTTGAAGAAGTTGTTTTTCTCAAGATGTCTGATATCTGTGTTGTCAAATAGAGCAACAACTTCTCTCTCCTTATTTGATCTCATCATGTTTGAAACAAATATTTTCTCTTTCTCTCAAAGCAGATTCTTCTTTTGATATCTGTGTTACTAAAGCCTTTGAGTTTTCACATATGACTGCTCCTTCTCAATTGCCATCTCAGGCTGTCCTCATCTGTGCATTCTCCACAAGTTGGGATGGTTGAAATCTCGCCTGTGGGCCCCCTATTTTCTCTATCACATGATCTCTCTGGATCACCTTATCTGTCTCAAGGCATCAAATCTATCTCTAGTGCTCATATCTTCCTGGAATTCCAAATTCATTTATCCAACTGCCTACTTATTCTCTTCACATGGTCATATAGCAGATTTATTTGCTTTTCATATAAAGGAGAGTCCATTCTCTCTTCCTCAACACCTGGTTTGTTCTCTTCTTTCATCTACTTCATGTTAGAAAATGACTCATCACAATTCTTCCTTTGAAAGGAATTATTTTAAGGTAATTTCCACACTTGTCTATAATTGAAATTGCTTGAAGAGCTCTTAAATATAGTGGTTTGTGAGTTCCATACCCACAGGTTCTGATGTAGTCCGGGCACTGGGATTTTAAAAAGTCCCCTCAGCTGACTCTAATTGAGAGTTGAGATTGAGAATCACTAGAAGGGGAGCTGAACCACATTATTTCCCTTACACGCGAGTGAATGAATACTGGTGATGTACCAGAGCTGAGACTAACTTTCTTAGCTTACTGTTTGCCTTCTAGAAATTCATGTATGATAAAGAGACCTGAGACAGTTACAGCACTTTCTGTTTCAAGGACTGGGTCTTTCATTTAAACATTTTCTGTTGGAATTTCATTGCAGAGTCAGCTCTTGGTCTAGTTTCTTTGTGCTCTGGTCTTGGTTAACATAACACTTGACTCTCTGATAGTGTTCCCCAACTTCTAATCTCAGCAAATGAGAGCCAGGGTGTTAGTTTTCTCCTTTCCAGAGGGTTGTAGTTTTCTTTAATTCTTTTCTTATTAACCATATCCACTTGGGAAAAGCTACTGGAACATCAAAATTTCTTGTTATATCTGTCTTTTAGGAAAATAGGCTTCACAAGCCCTATATTTGCACAACTGAAGGAGACTGCTCAAGGCTTCTTTTCCAGCATTAGGAAACACTTGGGACATCTACTGAAAGGTTATCTTTCTCCTTCTGCAGTCAAACACTCATCCTACCAGATGAGACCAAAAAAAAATCAAAATTGACCTCTGTAGAGCAACCCTTTGATGGCATCCTGCTGTGGTGTTTTGTGACTTCATCTGTTGATGCACCGGTTTAGTTTGTTTTTCTCTATTTGTTAGGTTCTACTGCCTCACTGAGCCTTTACAAATTACCTGCTTCATCTCCCATGAAGCCCTTTCTAGTGACAGGTACTGATACTGCATCTAGACTGATTCTTGAGCCTGACTGGTGGGAAAGACTGTTTTGTTTCCCTGAGGATATTCAAGGTTAAAACGAGGACACTGCCAGAATGCAATTGGACAAACTGTTCATACTTCCTGGGAAATGAGAGAACTTGGCATTTTTGGAGCCAGAAAATGGTACCTTTAAGCCACAGCAATTGGTCTACGAGTGTGAGACCCTTGTTTTTCTTTGGCCTGTAGGGTATAGCATTGGGTATTTTTGTGACAAATAGAGGCTAATAGTGCTTTTCCTGTTTGAAAAAAAATACTCAAGATATTGTTAAAGATTTGTAGGGCATATTGAAGGTTTTGTTACATACAAGAGAAGGCCGGATGCTCTGCAGATTCACCACAATAACAATAATGGCTTAATATTAAATAAAGCAGACCCTGCGTTTCCCTTTCTCATGATTCTACTGTGACAGCTAGACAGAGCATTTACTTTATATGGCATTTTAGCAGCAGGACAACTACAGAATGTATTTGGCCTGTAACATCTCTCTTTGTGCAACAGCCAATTCTTTTTCATTTTGACTCTGACTGTTACCTTGTCTTGATGCATTCATTTCCATCTTTTCCTCAATCGTTGGGTGTTGAATCTTTGCTGCATACCCATAAATTAGTAGAAGAATAAGAAAAAATTAGGGATTAGAAGAGAAGGGCAATTTGGGATTCAAAAATGACTTTTAAACATGATTGAAACAAATAAGCAAACAAATAATTAATAACATACTCTACTTATTGTAAAGAATCATAATAGATTTTAGCTACTGAATCCAGGATAGCTAAAGGGTAATTATTGTTATTAAATATAACAATAATATGTAAGGCATTAGTTTTATCCACATATATATATATATGTCACCTGGTTATATTTCGGCTCACTCACAGGTCTTAGCTTATTTATTCACCTAGTATATCTTTTTGCTTATTCTTCCATTGAAGTCACTGGTCCTGACTTATGAAACCTTTAAGATTACAACTTTCTCTAATTATAGGGAATAAGTTAGGTTATTGTATCTGGTTCTAGACATTTTCTAAGTTGTTAGGATGCTATTACCTGCAAGACTCTTTTTCTAATAATCTCCACACATTTTGGAATCTTTATTGGATATGGAAGCTAGTGGAAGTTAGACTACTCTGCATGGACTTAAGGGACAATGCAGTTGCTGTGTCTGGACCAGGTAGCATACTATGTGATTCATTTTATTTACGTCCCCATAACTCTCAAAAACTGTAGTACAACTACAAAATATATCATTGGATTTCTTTTGAAAACTAGAAAAAAGGACTGAGACTCGTTACAGTGACATGGCAGGTGGAAGTTATGTCATAAAAGCAGATTAGGCTCGGTATTATATGTCCCTAGAAACAAGCAGATCATGGAGAAGGCTTTGACAGACTATCAAATTGGTTTTTCAAAGTCACTTTAACCAGCTCTCCAAGGACCAGGTCCTCTGTAGCTGAAACCTGGGTTATACAACCCACTAAGTAGACTCAGGGATAATGCCAATATCAGATCAATGAGGAATTTCAAATGATTCAGCTGTAATATACAGTAAAAAATACACAGCCTAATATACCCTACATTTCCATGCTTGATGTTCCAAGGCTGAATGCTTCCAACTATTGCTATACACGTGGAAATAAATATTTAATGAAGTAACTGGGGGCTCTTATTCTAGAAAGCTGCATAGATTTTTCTTTCAGTTTTGAAAATCTTCTGAGAGTATTTCTTACTTTAAGTTCTTTTTTCTGAGTGCCTTTTACTTTAGGGCAAATAATGATTTCTATGCAGGCACTTTCATATTCATTCAAAAAGTCAAGGCAGTTTGGAATTCTTTTTTAAATAACTCTGTTTTATATACTTATAATAATAAAAGGAAAATAACAGTTCAAGTATATCATGTCTTCCTTAATAGAAATTCAGATATGAGGTTCTACATAAAATTCAATTTGTTTTTCAAAGCTTTTCATCTCAGCACTGAAAAATGAATATTATTAGTATATCATTAACTTTAATTTTGGCAATTTTTATTAGAATTTAAATTTAGTATTTTTAATTCAAAACTTAAAATTTGAATTCCTAATCATCTTTTTTTGCACTGTATCAGTTATGGTATTACACATCATAAATTATTTTAACAGAATTTCATGATTATAAGGGTGTAAACTATATAGAAATTTATTTCTTTCCTTTAAAGTGGCTCAGAAGTCAGCAGTAGAAGGCAAGTTTGCTTCATGAGGATATCGAGAGCTCCAGATTCCTTGAATCCCGTAGCTCTTGCATACCCTAGATTTGTGCCATCCTTATTGAGCACAGTGGGCTCATTAGCACCTAGAAAGGAGAAAGAAGATATCCAACCATAGAGCTGAAGGAAGTGACGTAGAAGTCGTTTCAACATTCTTTCCTTTCATTTCACGTTGGCCTGACTTAGTCATCTTGCCTTCCCTAGTTACAGAGGAAAATTCAGATCCTAGCTGGACAGTTGTGTGCTCTGCTGAAACTCAAAGTATTCTCTTACTATGTGGAATAAGAGAATGCAAATGAGCACCTGTGCCACACTAACGATTCTTCTTTGCTTTCTAAAAGTTTTAGTATATCAGCTTGGGGATTTGGAGACTATTTTCTTCCATGACTCTCAGTTTGTTTGCATAAGAAAGGAGGATATACAAGTTCTCCTTTTTTTTCCTGCCTAGAACTAACTCACATATAAAATGTAGGGCCTTAAAAATAAGCGTACATCACAAGCAAGAGGAGCCTAAGGAGACATGATGACTAAATATAACATAGTAGCCTGAGTGCTGTTCAGGAACAGAAAAGGGACATTAGGTAGGAACAGGAAATGCAAATAAAATATAAACTTTTGTTAATAAATATGTATAGTATTAGTTCATTAATTGTAAAAAAGGTGCAGTACTAATATAAGATGTCAATAATAGAATAAGCAAAGTGTGATCATACAGTATATCTCTGTACTCTCTTTGCATTATTCTATAAGTATAAAAATGTTCTAAAATAAAAAGTTTATTAATAAAAATAAAAGCGCATTACTGTGTATTAAACAACTATTTGTATACCTTATCATATGCAGGACATAAACGTGACATGAAATACAGAAAACATGAACTGCAATTTGAGAAAGAATTGGTTTAGATAATGTATCTGGAATCCAAATTGAGTAAAGTATAAAATAGCAAAAGATAAAATGATATGAAGATCTCATATCATGATGAAGTACCAATTATTTATCAGCCTGAGTTTTAAATTATAAAAAGTTCACTTTATTCAACTGTGCTAAATTTTGAAGAGGAATTTATTTTGCTCATTTGTGTTAATAAAATAGTCTGTCTTTATTTTAAAGTATATGGTTCCATACTTTAACGATTCCTTCATTAGGCTAGATGTAAATGATCTAATTGTTATTTTTGTTTTAAGGAGACTTGTAAAATGCTTTAACAAGCTATTTGTTCATCTATACCACATTCCTAAAATAAGTCTTCAGACACACATTTATAAAGAAAAAATTACTAATGTGCACAGCTATTTTTTATTATAGTGGATCAAGTGAAATTTCAAATGCTGTTTCATAGGAACAAGAGATTTTATTTTATGGAACCATTTTAGTAGCAAAGAGGTTATGTTTGACATTAACTTTATTACTGCATTCCAGATAAAAAAAAGTGAAACCCATTTAAATTTAGAATCTAATTGCCATAAGAAAAGGAAACTATATTTTGTCAGATCAAGTAAACTATAATTGAAAAAATTTTAAAAATTCTTAAAAATCTTGCGGAGTTGTTTACATTAAATAAAGAGCCAGTACCTGCAACAGCACTCTAACATGTGGAGAACCAGGGCTACTCTAAGTTTGTGTATTTTCTACATGCTGTTCATTTTCTTTCCTAATTTATTCTTTGTTGATTTAAGGAGCAATAAGGACATTCGTTTTCCTAAAATAAATGACTGTAATTCCTTACTAAACTTTTTTTAGATAAGGATTATGTTTTGGCTAGCCTGGTTTTGCTTTTAAGAAACAGAAACTTTTCAGTCATCTTATTTAATTGAGGGTTTATTGATAGATACAAATAATCTGAACCTCCCGTGCAGAAGCGTGGCAAATTAACCTGGCCACTCAGACTCTGGAACCATAGCTGAATCTGTCATTCAGTTAGAACTGGTTGTAAGCAAGCCTTGAGGATCTCAGAATCAAGTTATGTGGGATATTATTCTAGCAAACATTCACTAATGCAACTAGCTATTTATACTAACATATTTTCATTACTGTGGCTCAGCTCTTTTCTGTTCATTCTTAATAATAGCAGATATCATTTATCAAATTTTAACAATATGCTACTGTGTCAGCATACATTGGATATCTCAATAAAACTTCACAAACATCTATAAGGTAGGTCCCGATACTATAATTGTGATTTCTGTACCATTAGGAATTGTAATGGACTTGCCTGGAAGGAACTCAATGGATGGAGGTAGAGCCAGGAAAGAAAAACTTAAAGCCCTTAAACTCTACATTATATTAGTTGCTTAAGGAATTAAGTACCATCAAGAAATATCTTACAATGTAATGTAATGCAGGCATTAAAAACACTATTTAGAAAATTTGTAACTGAAAACTTATGCTATAATATTAAAGGAAAAGCAATGATAAAGAATGTATAATTAATATATCAAATGTGTACATATATGAATAATTAATAGCATGAAAGAATACATTAAATGTGTACAGTGCTAATTTCTAGGTAATTTTTGGGGAATGCTTATTTTTTCCTGCTTATTTCATTTTGGTGAAGTTTCCATTCTTTACATTAACTATATAATCTTGCAAAATGGGAAGAAGTATAATAAATATCAAAAATAAATAAAACACAGTATATTGCTATCTTTTACTTCTGTGGATGTATTTTTGGAAATAATTAAATATCTTGAACGTTTTTATTACTGTATGCACAAAAAATGGGAGGAGCTTTAAGAATTCTACACTTTTTTTCTCAAAAAAATTTAAAAGTATATTTATTGATTATGCCATTACAGTTGTCCTATTTTATCCCCATTTATTCCCCCTCTGTTCTACAACCCCCTTCCACAAGCATTCCCCCTCCTTAGTTCATGCCCATGTGTCATACACATAAGTGCTTTGGCTTCTCCATTTCCCATACCATTCTTAACCTCCTCCTGTCTATTTTGTACCTACCATTAATAATTTGTATTCCCTGTACCTTTCCTCCCATTCTTCCCTCTCCCCCTCCCCACTGATAACCCTCAATGTGAACTCCATTTCTGTGATTCTGTTCCTATTCTAGTTGTTTGCTTAGTTTTTTTAGGTTCAGTTGTTGATAGTTGTGAGTTTGTTGTCATTTTATTCTTCGTATTTTTTATAATTTTCTTTTTATTAGATAAGTTCCTTTAATATTTCATATAATAAGGGCTTGGTGATGATGAACTCCTTTAACTTGACCTTATCTGGGAAGCACTTTATCTGCCCTTCCATTCTAAATGAGAGCTTTGCTAGATAGAGTGATCTTGAATGTAAGTCCTTGCCTTTTATGACTTGGAATACTTCTTTCCAGCCCCTTCTTGCCTATACATTTTCTTTTGAGAAATCAGCTGATAAGTCTTATGGGAACTCCTTTGTAGGTAACTGTCTCCTTTCTCTTGCTGCTTTTAAGATTCTCTCTTTATCTTTGCTCTTGGGTAATGTGATTATGATGTGCCTTGGTGTGTGCTTCCTTGGGTACAACTTCTTTGGGGATCTCTGAGCTTCTTGGACTCTCTGGTAGTCTATTTCCTTTGCCAGGTTGGGGAAGTTCTCCTTCATTATGTTTTCAAATAAGTTTTTCATTTCTTGTTCTTCCTTTTCACCTTCTGGCACTCCTATGATTCAGATGTTGGAACATTTAAAGTTGTCCCAGAGGTTCCTAAGCCTCTCCTCATTTGTTTTAAAGTTTAGTTTCTTCATTCTGTTTTGGTTGAATGTTTATTTCTTCCTTTTGTTTCAAATCATTGATTTGAGTTCTGCTTTCCTTCCCTTCACTGTTGGTTCCCTATATATTTTTCTTTATTTCACTTTGCATAGCCTTCACTTTTCCCTCTATTTTGCAACCATACTCAACCATTTCTGTGAGCATCCTGATTATGTGTTTTGAACTCTGCATCTGATATGTTGGCTATCTCTTTGTAGCTTAGTTCTATTTTTGGAGCTTTTATCTGTTCTTTCATTTGGGCCATATTTGTTTTTCTTGGTTCACCTGTTAGGTTATAAAGGGTGAAGCCTTGGGTATTCACCAGGGAAGGGCAACCCAGCTTACAGAGTTATGGTGCTGTATATTGTGAAGGGGTCAGAGAGGAATAACGCTGCTTGCCTGGTTCTCAGTCAGCATTCAGTCACTTCCCCTGCTACTCACAAGCAAATTGTGCCTTTTCGGGTGCTGATTCCCAGAAGGGTGGGTTTGTGTATGTTCTAGGACCCTGTGGGTCTCTCCAACAAACTGTCCTGTGAGGCTGGGAGTTTCCCCTGCTGCTGCAACCACAGGTTTTTATAGCCAGAAGTTTTGAGGCTTTATTTTCTTGCACTGGAAACATGGGTTACAAAGTCTGTCTTGTTCTCCAGTTTATCTGAAAACAAATGTGGAACTTTCTGGTCCTCCACCTACCACCTTACTATGTGTCCTCTCTGCCCTGGCTTCCCATCTCTGCCCCTCTTACCAGTCTGAATGAATGTTTCTTCTTCAACTCCTTGGTTGTCAGAATTCTAAACAGTTCAATTTTCTGCCAATTCTGGTTGTTTTTTGTTTTTAAATTTGTTGTTGTCCTTCTTTTGGTTGTTGAGGAGCCAAATTTTCCTCCATCTTGGCTGGAGTCCTTTTGTCAAAATTCTATTTTATTTGTTTATATTGTTCATTAGATGCCACATGTAAGTGCCAGATGGGCACTGTAAATATTGGGGAAAGATTTTATAAAGTATATGATATATGATAGTTTGACAAGATTATACAATATTAGATGGTTAGATGGTTAGACAGGTTTTGATGGTTAGGCAGATTTTGTAAAGTATATGATGGTTAGACAATCATATACTTTATAAAATGTTTCCCCAATATTTAAGTAGCTATCTGGCACTTATATGTGCCATCTAATGAACAATATAAACAAAAAGACAGAATAGAAACAGACTCATAGATACAGGAAACAGACTGACAATTTCCAGAAGGAGGAATTTGGGAGTCTGGGTGACGAAGGTGAAGGGATTAAGAAGCACAAATTGGTGGTTACAAAATAGCCAAGGGGATGTAAAGTACAGCATAAGGAACAAAGTCAACAGTAATAATAATACAGTCAATTGTAATAATTAAGAATTTTACACATTGAACAATAAATTAACATGGAAAACTGAAGGAAAAGGAAGACATATATTTACTAGACAGTGAACATTTGTTTTGAGAATTTCACTGACCTCATAATCTCTCATGATGTTGAGTAGAAAAAGAGATTAATTTTTGTAGTAGAATGAGGGGTGGTGAACAACTTTCTATTCATTATCATGACTTAAAATTGTCAATATTGATTTTTTATGTTACCTAATATTTCTGGAAACTTATCTCTAGACTTTTAAACAATGGATTTGAAAAAGTAACTTGGAATGTTTCCAGACATAATCACTTATGATGCCTCATTCACTTTATTTTAGAATTACATAGAATTAATTCAGGGTAATAATTTTTATTGAGTAAAATTAGAACCTGTAAAGAAATTTAGAAGACAAGCTATAAATAAGCAAATATCTACACAAATAAAAGTAATTCTGCAGTCTACAGATTCTCTGATAAACTCCATGAAGTAGCTATGGGTTCTAGCCCATAAACACAGGTATTCAATGAATAACTTATCTATTTATTTATTTTTTTAATTAACTCAATCTGAATGAAGCTCATTATGATCCTAAGCTTGTGGAAAATCCAATCTCACTCACTGCACACAGTTCAGTCTCACTCCTCACATTGAGTGAGGCTGCAGGAGTATTAGGTAACATCAAAGCATCAGATGTCCAGCCACTGGCCATTGGTCTTTGTTTATTGGTTAGAGACTAATGCACCAACAGTCAAATTCTGTTCACATCATGGACTCTGCTGTTTCCATTAGGCACTTGAACATGGGAATCAGTGTCATAGGAAGGACTGCTGTCTGTCCTCTAACATTCATTTTCTCCTTTCATAATGTAATTTTATCTGGGTACTCCACAACATCCAGGTATTATTCAAATTTGTGTATGACTATATGGCCAAGTTATTTTCAATGGAATATGAAAGGAAGTAATGTTTTAGGCCTATATTATAGACTGACCATGATTTCTCACTACCTAAATTTAATTGTTATTTCAAGAAAACTTAGCCAATTACAAATGCTTTACATTTATTGGTATATTAATTTCTAAATACTGAAAATTAAACTTTAGCTACAGTGTATAAAGTTTGATTCCCAGTTTCTTTTGTTAAAAAAGTACAATGTACAACAGTACATTTTTAGAAGAAAAAAAATCACACCTAACTGCAACATTCTAATTCTGTTCTCAGTAGAGCAAATGTCCTAGTCTGTGCTCTTATTGATACACATATTTTACTTAGCTGCAACTATACCATATTTAGCCAGCTGTGTTCAACTTTTTAATTGAATATTTTATATTGTATTTTCTATTTGCTACATAGTCTTCATAATTGCCTATTTAATAAGAAAATTATGACAGTACTTAGAAAATTTAATAATGCCATAACTGGTAACTATGTTTAAATAACTTTTTATTATAAATAATAATGTTATTAGCAAATACAAACTTACTATCTTTCTCATTCATGGATCACTTATCTAAAAGTGTATTCCATTTACAAAATAAGTTGAATAAAAGAATAATCAGAAAGCATAATTTATTTTTTAAATATCACTGTGAAAGCTTTTCTCTACTCTGGATATAAAAATTAAAAGTTTGTCTGGTCTTACTCTAAAATTGTAAAAATTTCTCATGTATCATTTCATTAAATGTTGTAAGCCTATTATCAATATTTTAATCTTTCCTCTAACTCACGTCTTTTACTGCCATCTAATCTACCATCAACAGACTGAAGCTCGACACTTGTAGACTTAAAGAAAATAGCACTGGTAATTAGGTCTGTATTTAATCAACAGTCAAGATAATTTCCAGGCCTTTAAATTCATGCTAACACAAAGTATGCTGTTGATGGGCTGTGACCTCTGAATGAGAATCCTTTTGGATGTACCACTGGTAGGTGTCTATGGAATATATCTGATAAGGGATATCTCACTAGGGAACCAGTGAGATAAAGGCTGAAAGTTGGTGCTCTGTAAGTTTAAAGGGAATCAATCTATTTTTTAAAAATTTTATTAAATGTATTGGCATGGCATTGTTTAATGTAATTATATAAGTTTCAGGTATACAGTTCTGTAACATACCATCTGTATACTGCATCGTGTGCTCACCACTCAAAGGCAAGTGTCTTGTCCCCATATACTGGTAGTTGACTCCCTTTACCCTCTTTTTACCTCCCTCATGCCCATCCCCTTTGGTAACCACCATACTGTTGTCTGTGTTTATGAGTTCTTTTGTTTCTTTGTTTTGTTTAGTCATTTGTCACTTTCTGTTTTATATTCCACATATGAATAAAATCATGCTTTATAAAATTTTTCCCTCTGAGTTATTTTGCTTAGCATGATATTCTCAAGATTCATCCATGCTATTGCAAATGGCAGTATTTAATCTTCTCTTATGGTTGAGTAGTATTCCATCGTCTATATATCCACCCCATCTTTTTTATTCAGTCATCCATCAAAGGACACTTAGGTTGTTTCCATGTCTTATCTACAACAACTAATGCTGCAATGAACATAGGGATAAATATATCTGTATGAATAAATATTTTTACATTTTTTAGGTAGATACCCAGAAGAGGAATTGCCTGCTAAAGAACAGAGGGTTAAAAACATATAGAATAATCTCTAATCCATAAAATAGACTGAAGGACTGTTGTGATTACTCTGTGTGCTTTTACCTTCTGTTCTTTAAAAAAATGTACTAACATTTTCCATTTTCTTTTTATCATTTTGTAATGGACTTTTGGGGGTCAGATAAGTTGATCAGGTAACCATGATGAGTGAAACCTATACTTGACCAAAGGGAATTCACAAGGAAATTTAATCTTGGAGGTAGATTAATGACTGGATAAGGTTCTGGAATGTTCCCTTTTTTTGGATAGAATTAGTATATTTCTGTGGTACTATGGACAGTTGCATTTATAGTTGAGAAGGCTTTTTAAAAATTGCACAGGTTGTATGTTTTTGTTTGTCTCATTTCTCCTTACAATTCAATTGTCTGTAGTTTCCTTGTAGTTTAATTTTGTCTGACAACAAAAACCTTTACTTTGTCCTAGTTTTTATCTTGGGCATATAGCATTTACCATATGTGGCATGAATACTGATTTCAAGTTCCCAAGGTTTTAGTAGCCAGTTTGCAAAATTCCTGGAAATTGCCCAGTTTGCTCCTGTGAATCAGCACTCTTACAGAGCTCCTAGGATTCCCTATTTATAGCCTTCTGAAACTGTCCATTTAACAAAAATCATTCTTTCATAGATTGATTGTTTTGAAGGAGGTAATAATAAACTGCTTCACATTATCCCATTACATTTGTGATAAACACAAAACAGGAGGAAATCCCTATTCTGTTTAGTGGAAACATATTAAATAAAGAAATGGGCATTTGTTATCAACTTTGAAAAATAAAAATACCTACTACTTAAAACATAATTTTTTCCAAACAACTATATGGACTGAAGAGAATCTATCTATCCTGTGTATGAAAACTAGCACATTGATACTAATACTAAATATTCATAATAAGGCCTTTAAAAATATCCATAAAACAAGCAAATGTGAACATTATTCCCGTGACATAAAACATTTTAACTTTTAATAGTGTTTACTCCAGGAGAAAAAAAAATCTGACTTGTAATATAAAGGTCTAGAAATAATGGCTCTCTAAAATAAGTGAACAAAAAATGCAATAGTGACAGCTAATGAATTCATAGGCATGACAGATCATTTAAGTGAATATCCAAGGAATTTGTTTTTTTATTTATTTTTTTAAAGATTTTATTTATTTATCTTCAGAGGGGAAGGGAAGGAGAGAGGGAGAGAAATATCAATGTATGGTTGCTTCCTGTGCATTCCCTGCTGGGAACTGGCCTGCATGTGCCCTGACTGGGAATCGAACCGTGATCTCTTGGTTCACAGGCCCGCGCTTAATCCACTAAGCTACACCAGCCAGGGCAGGAATTTGTTTTTTAAAAAATTGAAGTAAAAAGTTAAAATAGTAAAAACCTAAATTTCAGAACAAAGAAAAACAATAGCAAAATAACAATAATTGAATTGATAATGAAAACTAAGAAAAGTTAGAAAAAATATATAGGTTTAAATATATGTTTAAAATGATTTATAGTTATACAAGTTCACTCTAAAATAAAGTTGAATATCATAAAATTTCATGTTCAACAAATTATATTAAAACAATAAAGTAAAGAAATTCTAAAATTAAACATATAAAAGCAATTAAGAGACTAATTGAAAATTGAATATATGAAAATAGAGATATACCATTTTATAGTATTTTACATACTAAAGAGATATATATTATTTAATATTGATAAATCTAGCAATATAAATTACCTAAATGATTCTAAGATAAAGAATCATAAGTCTTTAGATCCTAAGGTCTACAGAAAGGTGGTGAAAATGCATTTAGTAAGTACTTAAAATCATTATGTATGTTCTAGTCAGTGGGATAAGGTGTGGAAACTAATAGAAAAACTATAAAAAACTATATATTAACTTTATTATTATGGTATATTATATATTTTTAATAAAGAAACTCTAGGAATCTAAGAACTAAAAATTTAATTTCCATAAATAATAACTAAAGTTTAATTTCTATAATTTTATAAATTTCTTAGTGTTAAAAATGTCAATTCACAATTCCATAATATTGTATTAGTTTTGGTGACTAAGACCTGAAAATTATTGTAGCCTGTGGCCCTTATTAGACTGACTGTGAAGGAATGATATCTATGAATATCAGTGATGTGTTTTGTGGATAAAAAGACTGAAGTATTTTTAATCCCAATAGTTGAGTCACAAAGAAATGAAGAAAATAAAGTGCATAGAAGTGACGATTAGCAGAACATTCAGATCTCAGACTGAAGAAACTTGCAATTCTTGAAAAAATACATCAAGAAGGAGTTAGCTTGTTTTTTCTTTAAGTTGGGATAAACTATGCTTTCCTTGTCTGTCTTTCCTTATTCTAGATCTTGATTTCTACTGCTTTTACAGAAGGAAAGATCCCTTAAAAGTTGCACAGCCCACTTTATGTCAATAATTGAATAAACACAGTAGGGAGGAATCAGATCTGAATAAACACTTATCACTTAATGTGTAAATATTCCTAAAACATGTATTTAACATGCAAAGGAAACTTCCATTTAATTACATAAACTTGTTTTGAAAAATGTAGAAATGTTAAGGGACTCTAAAACTCATGGTTAGGAAGTGGCCTAAATGCTTTAAATTTACACTTTCTCATTTGGAAATATGTTGGAAAAAAGCACGTAATAGATGCTAGTAAAATAACTACTTGTTATGAATTACAGTGTCAATTCATCATTGTGCTTTCTATGTAAATGCTATTAATAAGTACTTATTAAGGATATAGTGGATCATTTTTTAGGAAAGTGTATTGCATCTGTGTTTCTTGCCTGCTGTAGGTCTTTAAGGGCAGCAAGCATTGCTCAGAGGTGTTGTAAACTGAGGAATGTGAATTTTATCTTTAACTTTGGTTTTCATTTCACTTGGAATTAGTTCCTGAAGAGCACGGTATATACTTGTTACTGTGCAGAATGGGATATGACCACTTGTCTCCATGTACCAACATACCGTGAAGATATGTGAGGAAGGAAATAGGTTTTTATTAACAAGAAACCCAATTTGAATGAGCTGAAAACTCTGCTCCAAATCAACCTCATCCTCAACACACAGAAAATCAGCCACTCCGAGGGAAATTACAGTTTAAGACCAAATCCAGGGATTGTCCTTTATAGCTTATTTGTCCCTAGGGAGCTTAAGACAGCAGCACACTCCATCCTCCAGCTCCAGGCTCGCTCTCTCTGGTGTGCGCTCCTGAGGTCAGTGTCAGCCTTGTCTCTCCCAGCTCTCTCTCTGACTGATCTCTGTGGTGTGCTGCCAGATCACTCCAGATGGTCCTGCAGTGAAAGCTCCATCTGTGAGGTCCTGGAGCCTGAGGCTGCCTTGCTCCTGGGCAGGTGCTTCCCTGTGCTGCTCTCAGACTCCCTGCACTTCTCTCAGGGCGAGAGAATGGAAGCAGTCCAGGACCCATGTACTATGTTGCACTGTGTCTCTGCGACTCAGGAAGAGAAGCATATGTCCCAGCATGGGACTCTGCCTCCGGGATCTGACATCTGACTGTGAGGCCTAAGTTCCAAATGGGGTCAGTCTCTGTCAAACAAGCTGGGCCTCTGCCCTCTCTGCAAGTACTTCCCTACTGGGGACGTGATGCAAGCCAGGGAGCTCAGTGCTCCCTGGCCAAGGCAGGCAGAACTCCAAGAGTGCTGAACTAAGACAGCATGGAACTCCAAGAACTGCTCCTCCATGTATTTGCTACAAAAAGGGCCCTTCCAAAGTCCCAGGTGCAGAAAGTCAGGAGGAGTGTCCAGCTTTTTAACCAATGGCCATGTTTGTCTTTGCCCCTTTTTCCATGCAGGGGCAGAAGTCTCCAGTCACCCTGGGGCGGGCATTCAGCCCCAGCACAGCTCACTCCAGTGCTTTGTAGCCTGTGTCACAAGCTGGTAGTCCCAAGGCTGTGGGCTATTAAGCCCAGTTGTGGTTTTAATCACACAAGCTCTCTGTCCCGCTCCTGCTAACTGTATTGTGTTTATTTTAGTCTCTTTTCCTTGCAATTTCCCTGTTTCAGGCAGACCCTTCCTTTGCAGAAGTTAGGCTGCTTTAATCTACCACCTTGGCTCCCTTCTGGGGGCAGGGAGGTGCTGGTTTTGGCAGATTGGGGTTCTCCAGACTGAGGCCCCTGGCTTTCCAGTAATCTGGGCGGGCCTACCTTGTTACCTTTTCACTGCTTTGAGTAACTGAAGAAAGTTGATACTAAGAAAGACAATAACCATCTTTTTATTTCAGCAGTTAAGTTTATTTGCTTTTTCTTTCTGTTGCTTCCACTTTATCAGTTGGAAAAACTTTTCCCATGAGTGAAATTTTTCACAATAGAAAACTGATTTATGTGTATAGTGGACATGGTTCTATTGTACAGAATTAATATTACCAGGGAATATATATGGGAAGTATTCTAATTTTTACTTAATGTAATCTAGTGGAGAGAATACCCCATAATATCCTTCAAAAGTTGATACCTATTGTGATTGGAACATTTTGTGTCAGATGATTAACACATTATAGTAACAATTTACCAAGGGATGAGGCATATTGTACAATTAAAATTTATTTTCCTATGCTACTACCTATTTAGTTCATTTTCTAAAAGTAACTGTATTTTAGTATCAGCTGTAGGAATAATAAACATAACAAACATTTTCAGTCATGTGTGTTTTGGACAATCATGAATCTATACTATGAGAAAGTCATAAATAGATTTACTCAACAATTAGCAAATGCCCATTTATGGCAAACTTTATGCATAGAGGAAGAGAATAAGATAACTGTTAAGAATTCTTGAGGTTGAATCTGGTTTCCACCACTTAACAGCATTAGGCCTTCAGCAAATTGCTTAAATTTTAATTGTCTCAACTTCATCTGGAGATGAAGGTTTTTGAGAGGCTCAAATTAGTTATTTAAGCCATTCTTAGTGCATGGTGTATTTCATACACATTAAGTAATTATGCAGAAATAGTATCAGTATAACCTATATATAAAAATCATGTAATAACTTTTTTCCTTGTAGTTCTTTCTCTCTGTAAAATCTTCTGTCATGAATGACCAGACAATGCCTGCATACTTTTTTTTGGTGCTCCCTTTTCTGTTTTTCTTCTTCTTGTTTTGCTTCTGAGAGTGATGTCGAGTACTCAAATCACATCTAGGATATTGCTAGTACTCGTATTACCAAGAACAGCATTGTTCTGTAAATAATGTAGGTCAGGTTTTAAAGTAGAGAGCATTCCTATTTCAACTACAAAGTGTCCAACAACAGGTATTTTCCATTCAGGCTAATGTTCAGCAGAAAAATTTCAGATATAACTCTTCAGCATTCTGCTATATCTCATTTCTGTTTTTGTGACTCCCCATTTCTTCTGAAAAGTGGAATCTTAAATGTTCTCTGGGTTTCACATTATAGAAAAGTGGTTTTCTGACAGGGTACTCTAAAAAATTTGTCTTTTGTTTAACTTATGGGATATTATTTTTTCTTATTATAAAATCCCCACTGGAGGGACTAACCACTCTGAGGTTGTGACATGGCTTGATCTCAGCGTGAGCTTTGATTTACAGTTTAATGGTCCGATGTTGGCACTGTGCCTGGAGTTTTAGGACCCAATTATATATCCCAGATCTCCTGAATCCCAGTTGTGTTACTTGGGGTAGAGTACTCACCTTTTAAGCTTTAGTTTCTTATCAAGAATAGTGATTTAAAAAACTCTTAACTCATAGTATCATTATTTGAATTAAACTGCATGTAATACTTAGCATAGTGACAGTATATGGAAAAAAACAAAATAATTTATGCTATTATTTTAAAATTAAAATAGACATGGTTTGGTAATATACTCATCTTATTTCTAGACTGCATATAGACTAATTTAGTGGTTCATTTTATTATTTAGCATCATATTGGGCAAAAAATAAAACTTTATTCACTACTTTTTTACTGTTTTTTTTCTAGGAAACATAATGGTAATAAAGAGTTTACTTATCTCTTATAGCAGATCACCTTATGGCTCAATTTTTAGGGAAATAGTAATGAGATGTGTGTTACTATGTGACAGAATATTAACAGTTTCAACTTTTTGCTTGGGATATGTGAGCTGTACGTTGAAATAGTCATTGTGTTTCCATGTATAAATTAAACATATATTCAAAGTCTGATAAAACTCTATATTTTTATATTTTTAAAAAGTACTAGACCAAAAGGCAAGAGATTAAAAATAAATAAGTTTTAAAGTTATAGTTGTTGAATGTAACAAATATACAGCAAAATAACTAAAATAAAACCAATAAGTGGAATTCAGAAAGATTAATTTTAGTTAAGAAAATACACTGAACTCTAAGAAATTAACTGGTTTAACTGGTTTTCTCCATGGGACAGAAGCTTTTTGCCCCTGGCAATCTTCAGATGGGATGAAAACTTTTGTCAGATCATCCTATGATGATATGAGTTAAACCTAGTTGTTTTAGATAACCGAATCCAAGAGATTTTTTTTAAATCAAAGAGTCACATGGAGAGCAGGACTTGAAGCCATGTTTGGGACATATGCAGTGCAGTGTGGCAGACAAATTGTGCTTATCTGAGGGTGACACCACCCTCTCAGCAAGTGATGTAAGACACGTATGTCCATCAGAGCTGATGTAAACGTGTGCCTGTCAGAGCTGATCTATTTATTCAGCATGTGTCTGTCGGAACTGAGCAAAATAACATGTGCTAATCCAAACTGAGAAAAATATGTTTATAAGAAATTGTGCAAAATCAACATGACTCTGCAACCAGAAGAATCATAAAAGCAGAGGCTTCAGACCATGGATGATGCATCTGGAAAGCAAGTCACTTTGAGACATGTCCTGCACGTCCACTTGGGGAAAGAAAGAGCTACGCTGTGCTTCTGTCCTTTGAATCTGCCTTGCCAGACACCGACCACCCAGCCTGATTGCCTCCCAGACCCGAACCTGATCTGGAGTCTTGAGACTTGGGGTTGTTATTTCCCAACTATTTTGTGTTATGTTATCGCTGCTTGTTTCTGGGTGATTACTATTGTTATTAGGTTAGTATTATTGTTATTAGATTAGTATGGATTTGTGTTGAATACGCATAAATAAAAGATAAGTGAATAGCATAGTCACCTGTGTTGGCTCACTGTTACTCCTTGGTGCTGGTGTGGCTTGTAAAGCTGGTGGCTTTATATTCAGCCTGGCACTTTCAGTTCTTAAGGCCCCAGTTAGGCGACCCAAGTGGGAACTGAAGGCTGACTTATAGGAAAGACTGTATCTAAAAACATACTTTCTCAACAAGTCACATGACTTTAGTGCTGGGGAGATTCCCACTTGTAAGAGATTTCCTTTGATACTAAAAACATTGAAGTAAGTTGCAACTAATATAAATATATAGAAATAAGGTTTATATATGTAAATATATAAATATATATCTCTATGGCATATATGTGTGTATATACATATACACACATACATATACATATATATATATATACACATACACACACTGTATTTTCCTGTGTATAATGAACAGTTTTTTTCCTAAATTTTTCAGGAAAACATATTATACATGTGTAGTACCTAAAATACTTTGTATGTGCTGTTGTGTTTTATAATTTTTGTTACATAACATTTCTTATACCATAATATGTTTTAAAATAAATGCTAAAATTAACAAGTATCTAAATATAAATAAATGAAAAATTGAATTAAAAATTAAAGCAAATGATTTTTTTCCTGAAAGTTTAGGCCAAAAATGTGGGTGTGCATTATACATGGCAAAATAAGGTGTATAGTCTGTCCAGAAGGTATCCAGCCACATAATATAAAAAATAGAAGTATTTTTTGAAGAAGATAGAAGATACAAGAAACATTGTACACAGGACAATGATGCCTTAGTTCCCTTCAAAGTAGGTACCTTGGAACCCCACACAGTTCTCCCAATTGCCATCAGCTGCCCTGTCATATTCTCCTGAATCTCATCAATGGTCTGAAATTTCTTCACCTTTCAAAGATGATTTTAGCTTTGGGAAAAGCCGAACGTCTCAGGGCACCAAATCTGGGCTGTACAGGGGCTGAAGTCATCTGGGTGATTTGATGTTTCTCAAAAAACTCTGCATGAGACATAGTGCATGAGCAGGCTTGTTGTCATAATGAAGGTACCAATCACCAGTTGCCCATAGCTGCGGCCTTCTGAATCATCCAAGTAGTTTCTGTGGAGGAATGTGCAAGCTTAACACAAAATTTGATGAAGATTCGTTGCTCCACTTACACAGTCATTTTGGATGTGATGACCCGGAGTACACAAGCTCACTCAGCAATATCTAGCACCCCCACTGATTAGTACTGTGAAGTCATCATTGTTTATGCATGTGTACTCCAATCCACCCTCCTTGGCTGTCAGGTGACATTGATGTCACACAAACTGTTCTCATTATAGTAACAATGGCTGAACTTTTTCCAGACAGACCTTGATGTGTGTGTGTGTGTGTGTGTGTGTGTGTGTGTGTGTGAATCTTTTCAGCTGTAACCTAAACATACTTATTTTCCTCTTGCCAATACTAATTTAATTTGTTAGTGTGCTCTGGTATCATTATAAAACATTTTCATTTTGTTACTGGGCAAAATGTAAAACCAAAGAAATATATTCATAATTATAATTTATCATGCACTATAGTATAGCTAGAATCACCAGATAAAATATAGAATGCCTAGTTGAATTTAAATTTCAAAAAAATTAAGAAGTTTTTCAGTATAAACATGTCTTCAATATTAACTTCTTTATTTGCTAAATCTAGTGATCTTAACTTGAATGCAGTAGCATCAAACTCATTTTCACCGGGGGCCACATCAGCCTCGAGGTTGCCTTCAGAGGGCCGAATGTAACTTTAGGACTGTATAAATGTAACTACTCCTTAACAGTTAAGCAAGAGCTTGGCACTGCCGCTGGGTAGAAACAAGGTGCCTGGTCAGATAAAACAAGGTGGAGGGCTGGATTTGGCCTGTGGGCCTTGTGTTTGCTACCTGTGCTCTAAAGTATACCACACAGTAATTCTCTTATATTTAAAGATGGTAGAATATTTAATATTTTATATTTGCATATGTACAAAATAATGTTTTGTTCAGCAAAATTATCTTTGGTATCACAATTTATCTTCATTATGTTATCTGAGTGTAAGATTCCACTTACTAATAGCATCTCATAACTAAATATATATTAAAGCATATGCTATATTATCAGTGAGTAAAATCTGCATTGGTGGAGAGAATGCTTTTGTCAGTACCTAGCGTTTTGTGTATGTGTGTTGTTTTTGGATTAATGTGTGACTCAACTTTATTTTATTTATTCATTTATTCATTTTTATTTCATAACATATTTTCTAAACTTAAATAGACTGTAGGCATGTTTAAATTCACAGCCCAATAAGTATATTTCCTAAAATAAATCTTTGGTGTAGATTTTTCTTTTACAAGTGCATTTGAATGTGTGTTTTATCAATTTGTTTTCTTCTCAAGTCAGTTAAGCTATGTTGAACTATTTTCCTCTACAGAGAAACAGGCAGTTGATTCAAAATGTTAATACTAATTTTTTAAAAAGTTTTTATTTGTTTATTTTTAGAGAGAGGGAGGGATAGAGAAGAGAAGGAGAGAAACATCAATGTGTGGTTGCCTCTTGCACATCCCCTGCAGGGTACTTGGCCTGCAACCCAGGCATGTGCCTTAAACTAGGAATTGAACTGGTGACCTTTTGATTCTCAGGCTGGCACTGAATCCACTGAGCCACACCAGCCAGGGTTAATACTAATTTCTTAACATTTATATTCTTGCTACTACTATTATTGTTAGTAGTACTATTAATAAGCCTCTTTACATATGACATAGATATTTATTATTCATTATTGGTTTAGAATTTAGATTTGCTCTTAAGACATAGCTGATAGTAATATATTATAATGCCTTAAACAATAGCATGTTTTCTTCCAGTTTCTTACATAAGTGTTAAGTGATTTATCACAATCACTTCCTGTAGATCCCTGCGGAGACATAGGATTACTGTCTCTGATTATAAATCTGTACTGTTTTTGATTGTCAGAGGCAGTGGTGTCATGTGTGAGGGGTATATTTATATGGAGGAAAGACCAGTTTGATTTTTTTTCCTGAATAATTTCTTTTGGAGTAAATACCAGTACAAGGAAAATTAAGACAAACTTACTCTATATTGGTCATATACACTCAAATTTTAGTACCTGTGCTTTTCTACAGATAATATGCAACAAAATATTTTATTTATCTGTTTTATATTAAGTCACATTAGAACATAATATTCTGAAAAATGGGGAGTAGAATAATACAAATTTATTTTAATATTTTAATACCAAATTACAACCTCCAAAACAGAAATCTTGACACTGGCTTGCAGTCTCTGGCATGCGCTGACACCGACCCCTAGTGGTGAGATAGCCTGTCCACTGTGCATTTCTCTTGCTCCTCAATTTTTTGTGGGTGTGAGTGGGGAGGGGCGGTAAGCATATGAATCACAATAAAGGACTCACATTCAAATTAAGTAATTAAATGAGAAGATGAAATAAGAATTTGAAGAATTAAACTTTATGTTACTTAATTTTCCTAGAAACATGTAGTAATTGTTAAAAGTTCTGAATGAATTAATTTGCATGGTGAATTCAACAAATAACTACTTACATTAAAATTACAGTTACCTTTCATAGAAGTAGGGAAATAAAAAATGTCGAACCTGAAGCTGTTGTTTTAGATGAATTTATATTTGTTTTAATAATTGCACCCTTTGTAGTTTAAGTCTCAAAAGATATGTACCAATGAGTGCTTAATCTGCTTAAGACATTACACATAAAGATTAATTCACTTTAGATGTCTACAATAGCATTAGCACTTTTGAAATGTGCATTGCAAGGATTTTGGTATTGGAGCATAATAAGAAATAGTGTCAAATCTTATTAACAAACCACATAGAATGAACAACTAAGCATAGTATTTTTCCCTTTCTGCATTTCACTTTAATAAAACCCTATATTGTTTCAATATTTAATGCAATTAACAACAGCCATATGAATAAACCCTTGGATCATTAGCTTTTTTTCCACCTGAAGTATAGTTGAGGGTCATTATGTTTTGAATAATTTTATTACAAAATCCTGACCTACTATGATTATTTTTCAGGAAATATTGTCATACGGTTTTTTAAACCATGTATTGCATTTAAAAGTCATGAGACCATAGTAGAAAGAATTAATATAATATATTATAAAGAATATATGACCTCAGGCATCGTTCTGTGGAGAGCACCTCTGTGAAGTGCTATTAGGAGTTTCCACTATGGAGTACTGACTCAAAAAATTAAGGGACTTGTTAGATATAAATAATTAAAAGACTTTTTTCCCTATAGATACCTTGGAATCTTTAATATTTTCATGTCTGGATCTTTGAGAAAGGGACATAAAACGCAGTGTTTTCCAAATTAGTCTAATGCAGAAATTTTGCAAGCAGTATACAATTAAAATAATGCAGAAAATGCTGACCTTTCTGTTTCCTCAGATTCTTTGAATGTTTTCTTCTCTATGATTTCCACATTGTGTTTTTGTTGATATACATGTGCAAACGTGTGTAAGGTCAAATAGCTGACTGTGGTAATGGAAAAAGCCAGATTTTCCCCTCAAGTATGTAAAACGGAAGGTGAGTATGTCCCTCCTTGAAGGTGAATAGTTCTCATCTCCTGCAGCTTTATTGGAAGGACATCTATATCACTTTAGTGTTTTCCTTAAAGCTGCTACCTTTCAAAAATTTTGCTCTGGTATTAAATACAGATTTAGCTCCAGTGCAAGATCTGAGGGAGAATGTGATCCTAGCCCTCTTCTCTGCTAGATCATTAGCATGCTTGAGCACAAAACATTCTTTTTCTTAAATGGCAACAAAATATATGCCTATAAAATTGCAGAACTTCTCCCTAAACCTCTGCCCTCTGCTTAAATGAATAATGCACTTCCTGTTTTTGTATATTTTTAAACTGTATACTCCAGACTCCTGTAACTGGTAAAAAATTTAAAAGCTTTATGCTTTTCAATGGGAACTATTGAAAGTTTCATTTTTCCTGTAACATTTATTTTTTTATATTGAAACCATTTTTCAAGTTAATTAAACCAAAATAAATTTTCAGAATATTGAAGACCTGCACATTAGTTGCATTGTTTGCTTGCAGAAATTATTAGTTTTCTTTAAATTATTCAGTGATTTTTCATCCCTTAAACAGCACTTAAATGTATTCTATGATTTTACCCTCTATTAAAGTTAATGGCCTAAGTTATTCAATTATTAAATGTGCGTTCCCCCATTGATATACTTATTACAGTTTGAACAGTGCCTTCCAAAGTTGTATTTTGAAGAAAAAGTTTATTATTTTTAGATATCTAGCAATAATAAAAACATTAACTTTCTAAATAACTACACTTTCAGGGAACTGATCCTTTCTCAAGGCATGGGGCATTCTTTCTTTAATTTTCTTTTTGTTTTATTTCTTCCATATTTCACTAAATTCAATTAATTTTTTTAACATTTTTATTGCTGTTTGTCTAAACATGGAGTTTTCTGCCTTTTCTGCCTGTGATGGTTAGTGATGTTGAACATCTTTTCATATGTCTCTGGACCCTCTGTATGTCTTCCTTAGAGAAATGTCTATTCCCATCCTTTGCCCATTTTTTAATTGGAATGTTTGTCTTCCTGGTGTTGAGTCATATGAGTTCTTTCCTTCTTGGTGAGCTAACAGCTTTGCCAGTGGGTATAGATCAGAGCTCAGCATGTAGTTCTGGTCTGCAGACTCTGTAATAAAATAAGTCTGTATTTTCCAAAGGTTTCCTCCAAATATTCTATTATTTTATTTTCACATACACACACAAAACAGTGAAGAAAGTGAGTACCAGTTGTTTTCAATTTGGAATGACATAAAAAATGATTTAGATCATATGTAAGAGGGTAGGATTTGTTTATTTAAGTGAAAATTCTCAATCCGGAGGAAACACAAAGTAAGATTCTGGAGACATAGGGTTAGTTTCAGTCTTCAAATCATAGTTGAGTTTTTTGCTTTTGTTTTCAACTGGAATGTTTTGTTAAACTCTTGTAAAAAATCAATATGGTAACATTACTTCAGACAGATATTAAGAAGAACAAGTTACATTTTTCTCCCTTATTTGCTAAGGTAATTAGTGTCACTTAACTTATTGTTAATAATATAAAGTGGGAAAAGAGTTGAGATTTTAAGTCTCTTGGGACTTTATCTGTTCTTTTATAATTATATTTCAACTAGGTTCAAGACTTTATTCAATTGATTTTAATTGCAAAATCATGTATTGTAATATTTCAACATTCAAATCTTATGAAATATATTCTTTGGCTTTGTGAAGACGTAACCTAGCAGGCAAAATAGAGACTTGAGAAAAATTGAAATTTCAGTCATGTAGCCTTATTTAAGGTTTTTAACCTCTTTACTCATATTTCCTCAGGATAAATATATAATTATTATAAAATAATATTTTTATTGATTGAAGAGTTCTTAACTTCTCTAATATATATACATTTCTCTAAAACACAAACTAAACAGATGCTTTAAGGTTTGCATACAAATTCAAAAATACTTGTTTTAGGGTTATAATGATTTAAAATTCAAACTACTACGAATGTTAGTGAGTTGACTTCAAAATGGAAAGTGATCCCCTTTGGGAAATTGGACATAAAAAAACAAGTTCTTCTGATGTATTCTTTGTTATGTGTGTTGTCATTATATTTCAGTACTCTAAATAAACTCATATAATATATAATATAATGGATATCTAAGTTATTAAATGGGTATATAAGTTGCTAAACATATAATATAATAGCAAATATATGCAGGTACACATATCTATATTTATATACATATAGTCCAATTTTACATTCATCTTGTGGCATTCTTATTATTGAGTACTTCACTCTGTATACAAAATTATTTTTAAATTCTTCCATAACAATTTTGTCTATTACTGCCAAATCATTTAATATATTTATGCAATAATAATGAAATTTGTTGTTACAGTGAGCTAAATAGCTTAATAAATCTATCGATACATATACATTTTCTTTTTCCAAAATTTAATCTAATTAACTCATATACTGTATTACACTGCAAAAATTAGACATGACAAATGGAATTACTCCTTGAGTTTATTAATTTTTTCCTGTAATTCTAAAGTATTTCTGGACTGATAGACTGTGTTTTGATTTCCAGGGCTTCACCTATCCTGTTGTAAGCTGCTTACATTTCCAATTCAGTCTTCAGTATTTTTTAGTTGTGCTGTTGCAGGACTGAGAATTCTCTCTGTGTGTTCTCTTTGAAGCCATTACCACATGCTTTCATCTCCTCAGTACCTGCTTACCATAACAGACTCTAACTGCTCTCTGTCATAATCATGTCAATAATAATCCAAACAAGCATACACTTTGCAGGATAAAAATATCATTCTCTTACAGAAACAATTTTCTGTTAGTAGTCTCCAAACTGCATAACAATTCTTCACCATCTCTTCCTCCAATTGCATCTCAATAAAAATAACCCCTGACAACTTGGAAAGCCTCCCACTAACTGATCTAATTCATCAGTTAAGCATTTGACATTTCTACTCCTGTTTCTTTATTTGTGCATATATTTGTTTTTTCTCTGAAGCTTTACTTAAAGGTGTCGATCAGCTAATTCCATTCAGAAGTTGATCATTTTCACCTATGAATTGAGGATATTAAAATAATATATGATTTGATATGTGAAATTATTGACTTATATTCTACTGTTTTATAAATGAGGACTTTAAAACTCAAAGATGAGACATGAAGGCACTCATATAAAGTCTCATACACACCATTTAAAATAATTTGTATCATTTTAATACATGTATGTTAATTGGATTAGCACTTTAATAATATATTCATGTATATTACAGGGACAAGCAATATTTTAACCACTTGAGAAAATAAATTTGTTTTAGGTTGGCAAAATCTTTAATTTTAAAATGATCTAAAATTAGCTAGAACAATAAAAAGAACATTTTTATTTCTGAATCACTTAAGAAGTTGCCGCACAATGCCCCTTCACCCTAGGATATTTTAGAGGGTATTTCTTATAAACAAGCACATTTCTATACCTAACCACCAAAAAACACCAAAATCAGAAAATGACTGTTGATATATTATTACCATCTCAATGCCAAACTTTTATTTATAAGATATATCACATTTGTTTATTTTTAGAAATTAGATTAAATGAGACCTAATCTTGCATCCAGTAAAGATGGCAGGAAATCAAATGTCAGTCATTTCAGAGAAAGACCTCTCCATCTTTACAGAGTCCCATTTTAGTCTAGGACCTTTCAATTGGCCTTAAAAAATCCCTGGTCTACAACTTTTCACACTGATCTTTCTCTTGACTTCAGCCTTTGATGACTGACTGCTCCAACAGACAGTGGATTTAGGGCTGGTGTAGGTTCCCTCGGGGGCAAATATGTCCATAAAGAAGTATAATAGTTGAAATCTATGTTAAAATGTACAGGGTTGGGGTAAGATGGGGAAGGGAATGTGCATTAATGGATGGTGCCACCTTTAGACTATGGAGAATTAAACCTTGTATTTCTTGTTTAACTTACCACTAATGTTTTTCTGATCATAATGTTATGCCAGCAACAAAAACAATACAATCTCATATCTGCTTATTTCATGTGTATCATACAAATATTTAGAAAATCAGTTTTTTAAATAGTTTTATTCAAAATGTGTTAAATTATACTTCAAAATATGACAGTGATTATAGTGAACTAAGTTCAGAGTAATAATCATGCCTTAGAGAGTTTCAGCCCTGATGTTCTCCTAGAGAAGTAAATTAAATCAGAAATTTCATGACCTCTAGTAATGCTTGGAGAAAATATCATCCAGCTTCTTCCTTAAGAAAAAATAACATACTAAATATATCCCCCAAATTATAAGTTTGATGGGTTACCTATTTATATAAGAATATTTGAGTATTAATGGACAAGGCTAACAATACATTCTTGGCAGATAACATAAAATTAATACTATTCATACTTTTCACATATACATATATATTCATTAATACATACCTATCATTATATAACAACTTTAGTCATACCATATTTTTTGGACTATAAGACACCTCCCAAATTTGGGAGGAATAATGGCTGTTAATGCTGCTGTTGAGTTCTGTTTACATTTACATTGGTGAAATATTATGTTATTTATGTTATTAAACATTTTACCACATTTTTTGCTTCAAAATTATTTTTCCTATTTTCCTCCTCTAAGACCTAGGTGTATCTTATGGTCTAAAAATTTTGGTAAATAATTACACATAAAGGTTAAAATAATCTGATTTTCATTAACATGTTTGAAATAACTGTAATCAGAATATCAGCTAACTAAATTTGAGGTATATGTAAATAGAAAAACATGGGACTTTTCATGTATAACTGCTTCAAAAATTAGCTGACTGAATTTTCTTCCACATAAGTTGCTGTTATCTATGGAAGATGTCATAGATTTATGATAATTTTCAGCTGTAAGAACAGCTTAGCTTTTGATAATTAAAACTATTGTTCTGGTATGCAATCTTGCATTCATTTATCGATTCTCTTCTTTCCCATTGCAGGCCTCACCCATGGCCCAGAGACCCATTGTGAAAATTTAGTCATGATCTCTTATTTGCTTCTTCAGTGTGTTCAGTACTACTTTGTTTTTGAGCATAATGATTATGGTCAGGGGAACAAGACGAGTGGTAGCGGGACTAGATGCTGCTGTAATCTGCCTGTTGCAGCCTCTTTTATGGCAGGTACCCGTATGCTGACAATTTCATGAGATGAAGTTGAGACTTCTCTGAATATTCTCCAAGTATATTAACACTTAATTTTTTTCTGGATCCTTCACTGGCCACCTGGTTTGTTTGATAGCCCTCATCCCCTGTCCTCTTGCATCATGTTCTCAGATCCACTTGATAGTAGTCCCTTGACTCTTCACACTATACTTGAGGGGAGACTTCTAACAGTATGCTTCATGTGTGCCTACAGTTTGTGGTGTCTAGTATATCAAAGGAAACACAAATCCTTAAACATTCACAGATTGAAATGCATCATCACAGTAGCTGTCTCTTCCTTTCCATGCCAAGATGGTCTACTTCATTCACCTTCACTCAACATTCTACTTTTGGTTTTCCCCACATGAGAAACATAAACATCCTTCTATGTCTATGTTAGTCCCACCTCATAAGGTGATAATTTTGATTTTCCTAAGGATGCATTCTTAGCTTTTCAGTTCAGTGAAAATACTAAATAGACTACCTGAATCATGAGTTACCTTGGAATGGGAAGATCTATCACTCCTTTTATAGACACACCCAGTAAGAAAAGTATAATAACGATCCCCAAAGATATCTATGTCTTAATCCCTGGGAATGTTGAATATGTTACATTATGTGGTCGAAGGAACTTTGCAGGTGTGGGAAAAGATAAAGACAATGAAATGAGGAATTGATCTAGATATCTGGTGGGCCAACATGAATCCTTAAAAGTATAGAATCTGGTCTGGCTGCCATCAGAGAGAGAGAAGATGGCAGAAGAAGAGGGAGGAAAAAATGTGAAGTGTAGAATGATCTTGATTTGCTCTTGCTGACTTGGAAGACAGAAGGGGGCCATGAGCTAAGAATGCAGGTGGCCTATAGGACCTGGGAACAGTAAGCAAACTCTTCTTTCCTAGAGCCTCAAGAAAGCAGCACAGCCTTTTCAAAACCTTGATGGTAGCCCAGTGAGACTATGCTGACTTCTACAGAACTGTAATATAATAAAGTTTTGTTGTTTTAAGCTTATATTATATTAATGGTAATATTATTATGACAATAGACACCCCTCTTTTCAAGGCCTTTTTCTAGATGGGGTCATCTTTTCATTTGATCAGAATGGCATGGTTGTTGCTGGACTGGTATCTTACCTTTTAATTTGCCCTGCATATAGTTTTTAGCACTTCTCTGGATGTTGGTAGAGTTGATGCCTGAACACCATGGGTTTTAACTGCATAGGTCTATTTATATGACTGTATTTTTTTCTGTGGATGGGGAACTGTGTATGTGGAGGCCAATTTAAGTTATACACAGATTTGTTACTGTCTAGGCATAGGCACCCCTAACCTCCACATTGTTCAAGGGACAATTGTACATATTATCAACTTTCTTCACAGTTAGGGCTTTACCTAAAATGCTAAGACAATAGGAAATGTGCCATTTAATATCTTGTTCATGTAAGCACACACATACACACTCATGCTCTCTTTATTCTTAATAGATCATAGATAACATCTTTATTCTACAATTATATATTTAAAATATTTATTACAAAGAAAACTTCATAAAACTGAAAATGAATTTATAATTATTAACAAAAATGTACATAACCTATAAAAATTAAATGAAAGTTACTTCTGAGAATAAAATCAAATCAAAAGATGAATACCAGAATATTTATAATATGTGATACTGTAATATGTGAGAGCACTATATATCAAATTTACATACAGTGAAACTCTAATCAGAAACATACCTCTAATTATAAAACAATAGTCAAATAAAATATATTATCTTTGTATCACATAAATAACTTAGAGGACAAAACAATATCAAGTAACCAAGAAAAAATAGGGAAAAATAATAAAAAAATGGAAATCAATTATTTAAAACGATAAACACAGAACTGCTTAATCCAAGAATTGATGCTTAATTTAAAGAAATAAAGTAAAATGTCATACCTTTAACCTGGTCAAAGAAAGGGATATTCAAGAACAGATAAGAGAGAACCACTCTTAAGGGGAAAATTTCTTAAAAAAAAAAAAAAGAAAGAAAAGTCCTACATGTTAATTCAATTAAAATATAATAAAGTGGTGATTTTGTGATAAGTCAACTGCTTATAAATAAAACTAAAAACTTTTCTGACAAATGTTAAGTGAAAACTGATCAATCATAAAAAATTTGGTTTTGGATAAAAAGTTTCGTACGTATAAGGTGACCTTTCCTTCCAAATCAATAAATAATAGTGACAGAAAAGAAATAACAATCACAATAGGATTGTTTTTAACCTTGATTTGATCAAGTTATTCTTTGTCTGAAATAGTGTATGCTTGAGAGTAGTCTAGACAATTTTAAAGATTAAAAGCAGAGGAAATCACTAAATAATTTATTGAAAATTAAATAAGTAGTAGACTTCAGAAATTGTGTAATTTTTACCAGAAGTCTAAAATTTATAATTTTTTAATTTCACTCATTTAACAGATTTTTTATATTTGTTTTTAAAATTATTTTATTGTTGTTCAGTTACAGTTGTCTGCATTTACCCCCCAGCCACTGCCCCCGACCCCAGCCATCCCCACCTCCCTCCCTTGCTTCCACTCCCCCTTGGATTCCTCCATGTGCCCTTTATAGTTGTTCCTGAAAATCCTTCTCCTCTTCCCATTATCCCCTCCCAATTTATCTCTGACTACCGTCAGAGTGTTCTTAATTTCAATGCCTCTGGTTATATTTTGCTTGCTTATTTGCTTTGTTGATTAGGTTCCAGTTAAAAGTGAGTATGGTATTTGTCTGTCACCACCTGGCTTTTTTAACTTAGCATAATGCTCTCTGGTTCCATCCATGCTGTTGCAAAGGGTAAGAGCTCCTTCTTTCTTTCTGTTGTGTAGTATTCCATTGTGTAAGTGTACCACAGTTTTTATAAGAACTAGGACCTCTTCTGCATCCTAGGAACAGAGGTATGAGTAAGAAAATAAGGCCCTTGCTTTCTTGGGTTTTAAAATACAGTGGAGAAATAGTAAATAAATAAATGAACAGATAGATCAACAATACCATTTAAAGTGGCCTTTTGAAGAAAATAAAACCATAGATATGATAGCGAGAGATTGGGGATGGGAGTGGGAGTTAAGCTGTTTTTTTCTGAAGTGAAGGGAATGGGAGCTTGACAATTTGAGGGGCATTCAGGCCAGTGTGGATAAAGTTAATGAACAGGAGGGAGAATTGGATGGTAGGAGATAAGGTCAATGTGATAGTCAGGGAATTTTAAGATGATGTAAAGAATTTGAATTTATTTAAATGCAGTTAGAAACCAGGGGAACACTATTATCTGACTTATATTTAAAAATATTGATTTTTGTTTGATGTCTCACATTTGTATCTATAGACATATCCAGTTACTTAGATCCCTAAGGACAGCCCTTTCAATGAGCTTGCTAATATTTTCACTTTGCATCCAGATGTTTTGCTGTTGGCATACAGGGTATAGTGATGAGGGAAAATATACATCTCCTTGAGATATATTTAAACATTTCTGTCTACTGTGAGAATGGTTTGGGAGCCTGCTAAAAATTCATCCAAAAATAAGCCCATACTTGTGATATCTCAACTGAGAATAATTTAGCACCTTTGTTATTTCTTTCACAGTTAAAATATCTTTGTTTTTATGTTTGCTTCATAGATATGAATTGGTACTATGAAAATTATCATAAACCTTTGTTGATGCAGAGAATCAAAAGTAAATGAAACTTAGTACTATAATATGCTTGATTTGCTTTTGACAACCCAGGTCTTCTGGATCACAGTGTCTTTGGAGGAAAACATGCTCCTGACAGCTTTAGGTTCTATTTTCATATTATTAGGTATCCACTCTGTGCAAAAGGCTACATTTTTAGAAACAGAGACCCAGAAGGTAAGCACTTACTAATGAATTAACACTGAACTTAGTTTTTTAATCAAATATGAAAAATAGAGATTGTATGTTCTAACCTTGTGTGTGTATGTGTGAGCACCTTGTCACAAGTATCTGTTTTGTGATATAGCCTTTCCTATAACCCAGCCTACAATAATAATCACCAAAAACAACCAGTAATAACATCACACAAGAGAACTGGGGACAAAAGCCCAGTGTACCGCTTTTTCTCCCCATGTGGAACGTGTAAGACACAGCTCAAAGTGAATCACTCTCTGGATGCTTCGTCCATAGGGTGAAGTCCTCTGATTTTATTCTTCTCTTGGTTGCAAAGTCATGTTGATTTTTCACAATTTCTCATAAACATGTTTTTCTTAATTTGAATAAGCATATGCTGTTTTCCTCAGTCCCGATAGGCACATAGGCACATATTGTATACATTAGCTCTGATAGTCAATGTTTATGTCAGTTATAATAGACACATGTGTTGTGCAACCTCAACAGCACATGTGGTTTATGTCACTCTACTGGGCATGCTCTGTGAGGGTGGTGTTAACTTCAGATAAGCATATGCTCTACTGTGCATGCTGAGGGGCTGTATCATCCCCAAGTCATTGCTCTACTGTGAATGCTCTAAACATGGCTTCAGGTTTTGCTCTCCACATTCCACCCCTTGATTCCTTCAATGTTTACAGGATCACTTAAAAATGGTTTCTGGTGGATATGAGAGAGTATCCATGACTTTATGTTCACTAAGGACTATAGCACATTGCATAGAATTTGTATTGTTTGGTCGACAAAAATGAGTATCAATAAATTCCCCAATGTCTACAAATCTTCTGTGCATGTAATATTGCAAGCATACCCAACAATATAGTTTTTTTTCCAATAGGAAAATTGAATTATGCAAAAAGCATCCTGAGGTGTTCCTGGTGGCACAATCGATACATGCATAGATGATTTTCATTGTGTATGTGAGTGCTTGCAAACATAGTATTTATGTGTCACCATTGTGGCAGAAATGTAGAGGCAGACTGTGCATTTGTTGACAGGATGTTAGATAACCTGTTAATTCTGTAAAAAAGAAATCAGTCCATAAATTCCTTTTGAAAGGCAAATCCAATAACCTAAACAAGTTTTTTAAAAATAACTCCTCCATTTCCTAGAAAGAGACAAAAATAATCTCTGATAGAATGCTTGCTTTCAAGAATCTTTCTATAGTAATGGCCCTACTTATAAATTTAAAGTTTAAATACTGCTTTCTCAAAGTGTTCCTCTCCTTGGATCTCACAACTTAGGAAACTTAGTAAGACAGGAACTAGTGCCTGCATGGCAGCATGTTGTAACACTTGATTCTATACTATAGCATCTAAAGCGTATGAAATTTAGAATGCTTACCTAATAGCAGCAAAACATAAAATATTCAAGTCAGTAGTTTTTGTTTGTGAAAAGTATCACATTTTTGTGAGTTGTTTATTTTCTATTATCTTCGTAGTTTCAGGAGCATAACTCTTTCTATTTGAGTGTCAGATTATGAAATATGTGTGAATATAGAAATATTTAGACAATTTTATAGGAAGCTTAACTTGTAATGCTATAAAATGAAATAAACAGGTTGATTTGAACACTTTTCATGTGATTTATTATGTTTACACACATCTGTTGGTTCTGCTTTTCAGTAAATCTGCCAATTAAATTTAGTAATACAAGATATATACCCTCTTCAGAAGAAACACACACAGAGACAAACAAATACACTTCTTTACAGGAAAAAAAATATAATTCTCCCCATCTGCAATATTTGGTGCCTTGTAACTAGTCAAACAAAGCAATGGCACTATAAAATTCTATTGCATAGAGGTTGCAGTGTTGTTATGAAATTATATTCCTACCACTAACATGACAAGTCACAGATATATTATTTCAGAATTGAAACATAAGGAAAAAGGAAAGAAGAATTAGTGATATCCAGATGTGCTATAACACTAGCAAAAATAATGATTTTGTTGCTAAGAGAAACAACTGTATTTATAAACACACATAGATCTCCTGAGTTATAGAAAGTATTATTCAGAAAATTATTAGTATTGCCTAATGATACAGCTTTTTACTTGGTAAAAACCTATACTTATATGTCAAATCATAATAATTAAAAGCATGGACTTAGAGAAAGACAAATACCGTATGATACTTGTGGAATCCAATGAACAAACTAGACAAATTGAAACAGACTCATAGACAAGGATAGACAACTGGTGGTTGCCAGAGGGGATGGGGATTGGAGGATGTGTGAAAGAGGTGATGGGTTTAAAAATTATGCATAGCTAGTTACAAAATAGTCACAGAGATGTAGGTAGAGCATAGGAAATACAGTCAATAATGTTGCAATAACTGTGTATGGTGTCAGGGTACCGGGATATTGAAAAGTATATGTAAAGCATATGATTGTCTAACCTGTAAACAGTATACCTGAAAAAAATAAAACTGAAAGAAAATAAAAAAAGAAACAAAAAGCGTAGCTTTGTAATCACACAGCACAGGTTTAAATTAGCAATTTACCAAGTGTGTCCATGGGCAACTGAAGTAAACACTCTGAACTTTAGGTATTGTGAACCTCCTATGTGGTTCATAGTTATGGGGTTCTTGATAGTTTGCATTTTAGTGGGTTGTTTTGAAGATAAATGAGATGGTGCACATAAATCTGTTACTACAGGGTCCACAAATATTTGCTATTATTTTTATTAAACAAACAAAATAAGCTATTATTCTCAGCCCACCAGAAGGATTTTGGTCTGAAAATTTTTGCTTCTGAAAGCCATAATTGACCTGTAATCTCTCATTATTTTATTTTATTTTTCCTATTTTCCATTTTTCTTACCAAATTTCTTCATTAAACTCATATTGTCACAATTTATATGAAAATATATGGAATCCACAAAACTATGAACTTTGGTATTTTCTAGATTTTTGTAGTATATATCATCTATTTAATTATAAAATAACTTACATTTCAATAGCAGTGAGTGGGCTCTTTTATACCATCAGCTCATTTGATTTTGAATATAAACCTAAATTACATTTCACTTTGCATTTTAATTCACAGATGTGAACACTGAGGCATTACTAGGTTATGCAGATAAGAAGTGGGCAGTAGTCAGGGTAGGTCTTCACATAGCAAACCCACAGCTTTTGTAGCATTACAAACAAAGTCAGTATATTAAAAATGCTTTTTGAGTAGTGATGTCAATAAATACTTGAACATACCTTGAATAATGAATCATACATACCAGTACTTGTGTTACTTCTCCCTGCACAGATTGATTAACTGAGACTAATGAAGTAATGGTTGAGGAAATGGAAGAGGAAATTTCAAAAAGCTTGACATCTCTAGCAATCAGAGGAGACTATTAGTGCTCTACTTTATGAACATTCTATTATTTTTATTATTACATTAAACACTACAGTGATACAATGTACAACATAGTTAAAATTAGAAACATAGCAGAAAGGAATGAAGTATTTTAATTTTCCCAATTTTTAAAAATTTTATAATATGCCACTGAATTAAAAATAAAGCTTTACAGAATAAAATTTGAGCAATAGTTTCATGATGAATATTATTTTTCTATTCCTTTATCTTCCTTTATTAGAGATATAATTTCAAAATTCAGTTACTTTAAATTCATGTAAATATTATTATAATTATATCAAAAACGTTAAATAACATTTATTAGGTGCTTACTGCATGTCTAGAAACATTTAGTAGGTGATAAAGTGTGAATAACTAAGCATTTTGCATGCATTATTATCTTACTCATCATTGTAGTCCTCCTAGACATAGATTAGTGTCAGTATTATTATAATTACCGGCACAGGAAATTAGAGACTTAAACAGATTTTCTAGCATTCCCAAGAACCCCACAGAGCTGATCCGAGACATACCCTAGAAAAGCAATTTTCAACCTTTTTTATCTCACATCACATATTAAACTAATTACTAAAATTCTGCAGCACACCAAAAAAATGTTATTGTAGTTTTTGCTGATCTAACAAAAAACAGGTATAATTTGGATTCATTCACACTGGATGGCTATTGTTGTTTTGTCTGTTGTTGTTTTTAAATTCAGCAGTCTTCGAGAAAAGAGGTCAGTGCATCTGAGTCAATAGTCCGTTGTTGTATGTTTTAAACATTCTTGCAGCACACAGGTTCAAAATCGGTGCCTTAGTCCAAGGCTTCTGTTAACTTTGAATATTTAGATTTTAACTGATTCAACTATTGTACATGTGACCCCTTCTTTACTCATATCATGTATCTCATTTATTACAGTTGGTGCTGAGTAGGCTTAAAATTCAAATAATAGCATACTATGATTCATTTCTTTGTCACATAATAAGTTAGCATCTGTTATAGTCTATGCATAAAATTAGTTCAGCAGCAGATACAAAAATAAAATGCTTAAAGTTCATTCATCTTTGAGAAAGTTTCCTTAACAAAGCAGAAAAATGTGTACATTAAAAATGACAATGCAGTTGTATAGCAGTAAGTTTCCTCACAATTCTAGGGGAAGGTAGAAAGATTTTAATGTACTATGGGCTCCTTTTATCATTGTGGTCATATCGCCTCCAGTCACATGTTTCAGAACTCCCCCTGCCCCCACATTAACTCCTAAAAGCCTTTAACTTTGGGTAAATACAGTGTTGACTTTATTCCTGTACTCCAGGGACCACTGTGCAGCAGTAGCTGCAGGAAGGAATAATTGGCTCCAGCTCTAGCACCTGATTTCAAGGGGTACACTTTAGCTAACTTCTGGAAAGTCTACTCTCTGTAGATTTATGTGGCTCAGGACCAGGTTCAGCATATGATTCATGTGCCCCAACTCAAATATTCTAATAGTCAGGCTGTTCTAAGAGTTAAACATTTATCACAAAATTGATCATATATAATTAAAAAGAAAAACATAAAGTTGTATAAGACTAAATATTTTGGGAGGTTAAATCCATTCACTAGAGGGCATAAATAGCATTTATCTCTTGTTTCCCAAAATGAATAATGGATTTCCACAAGTGATCTTTCTAGAATACACATATGAAACAGTATGAGACAATGTCTCCATTTTAAGACCTTCCCAATGTGATAGAATTAGTAAGATTTTTTTGAAAACAATATAAGCTAAACATATGTATTATGTGTATATGAGTACTAATTTGAGTTCTGTCCATATATGTGTTGAAATATATTATATAGAATACATTAGAAGAAAGAGGAAATGGTAAGTAGATTGTCAAAGTTTGAAATAAACTACATAGAATAAAATAGGATAAAAATTATTGTTAAAGAAACAAAATTATATTCACACACATTTGCACGGATAAGTAGTTACATCTATATTCAGATGCATCATTCTGGCAGCATTCTAAGTGATTTTTGTAAATATTAACATATTTCAATGAGTAAAATGTTATTAAAATATGTGGAACATAAAAAATAAAAATGTGTAATTATGATAAATGAGGTATGATACTCAAGTCAATAAAATAAAGTTTAAAACTTGATATGATCATTATAAAGAACAAGAATCTATAGATAATGAGTTATAAAAATGTATAAACATTAAAAATGAAAAATCATTTAAAATTTAATAAAAATAAGAATGGAATAGGAATTAAAATAAGGAAAAAAGATAAATGACATCAAGGGAATACAATTTTAGTTCTTTTGGCTTGAATCTCTCTAGTAGGAGCATTGGAAAAGAAATAATTGAACTACATTAGGCTAGTGAGGTAGGACAAGTCTTTAAATTATGACTTGGGGGAAAGGGGAGAAGAAAAAGAATCTGGCACCTGGGATTGGGGAGGTGGTTAGACAGAGAACAGGCTGGCCTTCAGGCCTGATAACCTGTCTACCTTCCTCCTCATATTTTAGTTTTCAATTTTCCCACAGCTAGTTTTAAGCTATTCCGTCAGGAAACTCTTGAAGAGCATAAGCACACTTGGGTAATATAAACAAACAAACAAACAAAAAAACCAAAACAAAACCTGACAAAACAAAAGAAAAACCTCTTCACCTCATTACTAATTTGACAGATGGAAATAAAAATATTGACAAAATTCAGATTCCCAAATAGTATTATGAGAGTAAAAATATCAGGTTTTATTTTTTGTATTTAACAATTTCATGAAATAAGAGAATGCACAAATAATAAAAGGGAATTGCAATCACTAAAGAAAAGAAAGATCTCAAAAATTAAAGATTAGAATGTCAAAGATTAAAAACCAAATGACAAATTAGAAGAAGAATGAAGGAAAATGATGGGGAGGGATGGGGATGGGTGGGCTGGGATGGGGGTAAAAGGCAGAAAACCATACTTGAACAACAATCAAAAGAAAAAAAAAAAGAAAAATGATTTAAGATCTTATTGCAAACAATCTCTACAGTGTAGGTTTTTGTATGATGATAACACATAATATAAAAACTATTTTTCTCCACAACCTCTCCAACACTTGTTGTCTGTATGGAACTTCCTCAGAAAACTAAAAATGGACCTGCCCTTTGATCCAGCAATTCCACTGCTGGGACTATATCCTAAGAACCCTGAAACACCAATCCAAAAGAACCTTTGCACCCCAATGTTCATAGCAGCACAATTTACAATAGCTAAGTGCTGTAAGCAACCTAGGTGCCCATCAGTAAATGAATGGATCAAAAAACTATGGTACATTTACACAATGGAATTCTATG
>CM052542.1:123369431-123396590 GCA_028533065.1 Trachops cirrhosus
TAAGCAAAATAAGCCAGGCATTGAAAGACAAATACCATACGATCTCACCTTTAACAGGAACCTAAACAACAAAACAAAGAAACAAGTAAAATATAACAAAAGACACTGAAATAGAGTTGTCAGTGACCAGAGGGGAGAGGGGAGGGAATTTCAGGGGAGAAGGGAAGGGTTTACAGGAACAAATATAGAGGACACATGGACAAAACTAAGGGGTTGGAAATGGGAGGGATGGGTGGGTGGGCTGGAATGGGAATAAAGGATAGAAATTGTACTGAATAATCTAAAATTAAAAAATTTTAAAAACTATTTTTCTTTTGCTCATTTTGTTCAGATTATTGTTTATTCAGTCATTCAGAAGTATGTTAATTGAGCCTTACTTAAAAAATGTGATCTATTACAGGTGTATAGTGTGGTGAACAATACAAGGAAATAGATGATAAACACATTTTTGAATACATAAGATCATTTCACATAGTAATAAAAACAATAAAGAAAATAAACAGTCTTGTTGGGTGGGCATAGAAGGTAAGATTAGATTGTGAAATCAGGACAAATTTTTATGAAGATACTTCCTTAAATTACTAAGTGACAATTAACAGTTGATTGTGGGAATTTTGTGTGGGAAGAATTTCATGAGATGATTTAAAAAGCACAGAGACTTAGAAACTGATGTATGTTTTGGTTATAATAATGATCATAATGGATTATAATGAACTAAAAGGAATATGGTGTGAGTTTACATTAGCTAACTGAAAAGGGATTATACCTGTAGGTTATACCCACAGTATTTTAAAAACCTATGAGTTAAAATTGGTTTTCTCAACAGTGGCATTATGAAAGCAAATCATATATTTACAAGCTTATATTTTATTTCTGGGCAACCCTCTCTTCATGCAAGAAAAGGAATATACAATGTAGTCTATCAATATGCATACTATCAGATGACTGTATAAAAAGTGGAATGTACTTCCCTTTTCAAACAGTAAAGTATGGTGTTATGTAACCCTATTCTGTTTTCCAGCAAATAATGTTATGGAGTGATTGATCCTTCTCCAAGTATACATTAGTGGTTACCTGATTTTATCTCTTACACACATCTCCAAATAAATGAGCTAGTGTTCATCAGCCACTCGAAGCTCTATTTTCCCCTCATTGCATATAGTGTTTAATTTTTTCCTTTTCTCCAAAGACCAGAAAGACATGAATGAATGAATTAATGAATGAATAAACAAATCTAGATACATTAACAAAGAATTTCTGAATAGAAACAATGGTTCTTCTTTTACTTGAAATTGTTGAACATCTTTATCATAATAGTTAACCTTCAATGGGCATCAGTTCTGTTTGCTGAGGTCTTTGCATGTGTTTTCTTATTTAACCCTCATCATCTCTGTGAGGCTCTTGTACCATTATCACCTATACTTTGCACATAAAGAAACTGAGGCTAAGAATGATTAAAAACTTGTCAGAAACATGTATAAAGGACACATGGACAAAGCCAAAGGAGGGTAGGATCCAGGGTGGGAGATGAGGATGGCTGGGGTGGGGGGGAGTAGTGGGGGAAATGGGGACAACTATACCTGAACAATAAAAAAATGTGGAAAAAAACTTGTCAATCAGTCAAACAGCTAAAAAAGTCAGAACAGACATTCAATGCAAATAATGGAAAGCCAATGGTGCAGAGTCTGTTGCCAGAACCTACAAGAACTGAGCACTTTCAGTATTTATAATGTAATTTCTGTTAATATACATGCAACAGATTGCAGCAGTTCTCTTTCTTAACAAAGGTATTTTTGTCCCTCAACTTATGTTAATGTCGAAGTCAAATTCTCCCTGCAAACATTTTGAACCAGACAATGATTTCTCCTGTCAGAAGGTTTATTTGACTTCTGCTCATGTACTGTCTTGATGTAGCTCTCCTTCTGTCAGTGCTGGCTTAGTGTGTTTTTATACAGGAGGAATTGAACATGAAATGCTATGAGATTGAGACTTGCACTCTTTCTAGACCTTCAGAACACTGCTTTGTACTAAGATTTCTATCAGACAAACTTCTATGGTAGTATCTAATTAGGCTGGCAGTGAAGTATGAGCTCTTGAATAAAAAATCATGTTGGAGAGACATTTTTTGCCCTATAGGTTATATATCTCAGAAGAATTTAGAATTTATCCTTTATAATAGGATCATAAGGCCCTTTGATGAATATTGTTTGCATGCTAGCTTCTCGTTTTGTACCATTGGAGATGACGTTCCTTGTTTCTCTCACTAATTTGGTAATTTACATTTAAAGAAAGTCAGAATTCATATATGGCCCCCCTTCTAAAACATTCAATGTATGTCTTTGTGACTGCATATCCAATTTCATCATTTATCAGTTGAGATGTCCAAGAATACAGTACTCTTTTTATTAAGGAAAATGCTCCTCCAGTCACTCATGATTTTTGGTAATATTAATAAGAGTTGTGCTATTTTCTGGAACTCCTTAAATTACTATAATTAAACAGGTTAAATGTTATATGTGAAGAGCCATTTAGGACTTCATCTTCCATAGTTTGATGTTTCCTCACTATATTTCTTGAACCCAATTTATTTTTTAACAAAATCACCATGATTTTTTACAGTGTTTTTTTAGTTTATATTCCTCTTATACTATAGAATATTCTCACATTTATTTATTTATGTTTTAAAATTTTATTTATTTTCAGAAAGAAGAAGGGAGGGAGAGAGAGGGAGCAAAACATCACTGTGAGAGATAAACACCTATTGGTTGCCTCTCCCACATGCACCTACTGAGGGGGGTGTTCCTAAGCCCATAACCCAGGAACACGCCCTGACTGGAGATTGAACTGGTGACCTTTCGGTTTGCAGGGTGGCACTCCACCAACTGAGCCACACCAGTCAGGACCTCACATTTGTTTTTTCATGTGACCCTCTCTATCGAGTAAATCCCTGAAGCAATCAGACTGAGAGAGGCTGTAGCCTATTTCACCAAGCCCAGAATCATAAATAAGGACAAAGCATAGTGGGGGTGTGTTCATATGCTTGAACCCTCTTATTATGAAAATGATCACACCCAAGTATAAGAAATAAGTGACTAGATTCAGAAAAAGCCTGAGCTTTATCAAGTAGCTGACTTTGGCAAATCATTTAACATTTCTAGGACACATATTTTTCCTCTGACAGAAGGAGTCAGGGTAGTGATTATCACAGTTCTTTATGATCTAAAATTCTATGATTGTATTTCTAGTTGAAGTCAGACAATTACCTTAAACTTTTAAAAAAGAAAGCTGTAGAAACTGATTAGGTCTGGCAAGGGAAACTCAGTCCCTGGTATTTAAAGGTAGGAGAGATTAACTTTTAATTTAATATTCTTTTAGTGGACCAATTGTTTACTTCTCTATCTTTAAGGTTATTAGTTTTCAGAGGCTCTCTTTTGGAAGAATAACTTATGCTTTTAATTTTTTTCACCTTTTTTTGTTTTAAACATGCAAGAACTGTCAGGGCATTCAAAGGACTAGTGATCATTACCACCTGCTGCTTTGTTGTACTTTCTTCAATTAATGTGCACAATACTTATATTTCTACCATAACCTGACATGGTATAATCTGACAAATTGTTACTTGTAAGATGAAGATTTAACAATTGGTTGCCACTTTTCAACCTAATAACACAATACACATATTATTTACTAATGAAAATGTTGGCCACACTCATGTTTCTAATATTAGGAAAATAGTTTCATAGTAGATTGCTCTGATTACTCAAACTATGCTGTACTTTTCAGTGTAAATTCGTAAACTCAAAAACTGAAGACAACGCAGGTTTAGAATAGATTCCATCAAAAGTTAGCAGGGAAATATTTCTATTTTGAAGGATGGGGGAATTACATGTAAAAAATTGTGACGTGCAGTTTATTTTTCCCATCTAATTCTCCATGAATAATAGTTCCTTAATTTCAGTGCATCACTGCATCTCTCCAAACCTCAGTGCTCATCACTTTCCCTCTTTTATTCCCAAAGGACATTGTATATGCACCAACATTACATTTTCTAACTGCATTTTAATGAATGGTTCACCTATCCTTCTTTCCAGTTCACTGTGAGTTCTCCAAATGTAAGAATGATTCTCATTCATATATTTGAAATACAAATACTTGAAATACAATAAATAGCATGTGAATTTAATATATAATCTGATATAGTTAAATTATAATCTGTTGTAGTTAATTCAGACTGATCAGTTATGTTTAAACAATAGTTGTAAAACATTTACAAAATTTTATTATTATAAGTATCATTACAGTATATATTTTTTCTGCACTTGTGATCCTTCAACCCATAGATAAGTTTAATAATGCTAAGTAATCATATTTAGTTGGTCTACTTTCTTTTACTTCATATGCATGAATCTTTGATATATTCTTGTAGGAAAATAACGTTTGTAAACTATTTCAATGATACTAACAATGCACTGGCTTTACTAACTTTAAAGACAATGGAGCTTGACACTTCAGATGAATATTTGTCATATAACATTGTGTCCCTTCATGTAATTTACTAAACCATTTCTAATTAATCATAAATATTCAACTGAAGCATGAACTTGCCTAGAAGGTAAAGGAGAGAGAAAACAATGATGCAAGCTGTCGTGTTTTTACTAACAAGAGAAACATTAAATATAGATGAAATTGTCATCTTAAAAGAACCATTTCTCTTTACTTTCAACTTCATTACTTTAACTTAATATTGTATTGAGAAGTAATTTATATTACCCTAGTCATATAAGACATCAGGAAATCACAGTGAGGTGGTACTTTAGGGAGGTGATGAGACCATGCGATCAAGCTGTAAGAAAGAGATGATTTGATGTACTGCTTCCTCACATTATCTTCACATCCATAGCATTTTCAATTAAATTTCACCCAAAATGTCAAATCTAAAGTGGTTTCAAATTCCTCATCTGCCTTTTGTGAAATGATTCAGTGTGTGTGCTAGGGGAGCTACTTATTACAATATGTTGCTGAGTCTGCAACTCCAATGCAGTCAGCAGTCTGGAAATGTTCTCAGATCTAGACCATTTAATGTAAATTATTCTCTGCCTTTTCACAACCTTATCTCTTAAGCCCTTACCAAAATCAGCATTCACTTCTTTAGATTAAGCCTAATGTGAGTTCTTAAAAATATGCAATAAAGTTGAAATTTCTATGACCCAGGGTTTTAGAGGCCAGTTAAAGTGAATTTTTATTACTTTGTTCCCTATTTAAAACAATAGTACACACCACTCAGACACATCCATGTGGGTTTTGTGAAATTTTTGAGACATTTCTTTTATTTTGTAATATGTCTGAGCAGCTTTGAAGCTGCTGTTTTGGGGCCATTCAGCACAGGGTTCCCCACAAGCAGATGAACCCTTCAAAGGAGGGCAGGCTGCTTCTTTTAAACCCTTTTAAAGCAAAAATGAAAATTATCACCTACATGAACACAATAAAACTCTTGTGGTTTAATTTGAGGCAAATCCCTCTCTGTGCTTCATGATATTAAATAGAAGCTGATAGAATTTGTGAACAAAGCTTACATAGAAGTACTCTGCAAATACTAAATATACCATTTGATGGAACAATATAAAAGTCACTTGTCTGGAGAAGTTGCATGTGTATTTTTAATGAATCTTATTAGAGTAAAATATTTTACGGTAATCACGTATCTTTCTATCTTTTTCTAAGAAGACAGCAAAAATCATGATGCCTTACAGAGTGCTTCAGACAGACAGAGGGGAATTACTGCCAACGTTTCCCTGAATATGTTCTCACATTCAACTGAAATTAATGGAGGTTACTTTTTCTGTAAACTGAAAGTGCCCTATCATTAGCTGTTTTTTTATATTAACGTCCTATATTTTTATTGTTCATTCATCTGGATGTGCCATGTTGGTGAAGTTCTGTCCTCCTAAGAGTTTATTTTAATGAAATAAAAGAATATGTCTTAATTGCCTACCCACAAGGAGATTGTGAATCTGATAGACTTCTGAAAGAATTAAAGTCTTCTCCTTATATTTCTATGGCCTTATTATAATACTTAGGACATGAGATTACTTATTTGATTTGTTTTTATGGATAATATAAACATTGACAGTAAGGAAGTATAGATGTTTTTAACTGCACTTGACACTTATTAGAAAATATTTGTTGATATCCAGGAAAGGGAATGCTGGCTCATATGGTAATTGTATTTTTCATTTGTGAGGAACTGCCAGACCATTTTCCATAGTGGCTGGACTAGTCTACATTCTCACCAGCACTGAATGGGGTTGCCTTTTCTCCACAACCTCTCCAACACTTGTTATTATTGTCTGGTTGATGATAGCCAGTCTAACAAGTGTGCGGTGGTGTCTCATAGCAGTTTCGATTTGCATCTCCTTAATAGGTAGTGTGCTTTGATAAATGTTTGGATAAAGAAGATGGGGCACGTATATGTAACAGACTACTACTCATCCAAAAGACAAAAAACTACCATTTGTGAGAACTTGGGTGGACCTTGAGAATATTATGCTATGTGAAATAAGTCATAAAAAGCTAAGAACCATATGATTTCACTCATATGTAGGATATAAAACTGAAACTTGTGGACATAGACAGTAATGTGGTAGTTGCCAGAGGGAAGGGAGTAGAGGAGTGGGGGGGTAAGGGGAGCCTAATATATGGTAATAGAAGATGGTTTGACTTTAGTCGGTGGGCATACAGTGCAATGTACAGATCTAGTATCATACAAATATATACTGGAAACCTATATGATCCTATTAATGTCACCCCATAAGTTTAGTAAACATTATTTTAAAAAAGAAAAAATATTTTTGAATGAACTATATAAATAAATGACAAAATCATTGGTGAAATATCTGTTATGTTCCCTAAATTCTATAACATGTGAAACTGGGTGAACAGATTAATGTAAAGGTTAGTGGGGCAACAATAATGCCTTTGAAATGTAGTTAAAATGGAAAGAGGACTAAACTAAATATACAAATAATTTTTGTTAGAGTTTAATAAAACAAAATATATGGTTTTATAGTTGAGTGACATTGTAGAAAGACTTTCAAAGATAATTTGTAGAAATGTATCACTTAAAATGTGTTTAAAATGAGTATTACCCACATTTTTCCATGTATATTGTGCACTTTTTGCCTATGCTTTTGAGGGAAAAATAAGGATGTGTATTATACATGAGTAGTACTAATTCCATAGCTATGTAAATGTTTTTAATTCTTTTATTTATGCTTATGTATAAAGTATAACTCTAGAAAGCAATAATGATATTCATGTGCTAAAATAATACCTTGGGATATAATAATTGGTTTTGTTTTTAAATATAAATAAGTAAATAATTGAATTAAAAATTAAAATGAAAGTTTTTTTTTTCTGAAAGTTTGGACCAAAAATGTTGATGCACATTATACACGGCAAAATACAGAGTGTGTAAATGAACTTAGGGCAGGTGAACCTATTTAAAGAAAAATTTATTGTTCTGTGAATTTATCGAGCAAAGTTCAGCATTCTGACACTGATTGGGCATGAGGAGAAACACTACCCAGTGTTACCACTGGAGGACGAGTCCGCTGAGGGCAGGCCCTGTGACTGTCTTGCTCCCTATATGTCTGAACTGCATAATGCCTGGTACTGGCAGGTCCTCAAGCAATATTTGTTTAATGAGGAGATGGATAACTTGTTGAGGGAATTTATACTAGCAAATCTTGTAGTTGGAAGGATCCAACTGTGGAATCATCTATGTGAAGAATAGCAAGCATTAGAGAGTGCATAATTATATTCTAAATTATAAAATGCAGTTATAGGGAAGGGAATCTTTGAGTGTAGATCTCATAGGAATAGAGCCTTTTAGAATGTCTTGACTTTTAGAGAAAGTGGTCGTAGGCATTTCTGTGGATTGATATAATATGAAAAACAGTTTGGAGATAGTAGGTTTTTGATGTAAATTGCTAGACTAAAATAAATAAATTCATTTGTGAAATACTTGAAAATAAGTGGAGTCACAATGTGAAATATCTTGAATGTGTGTACCAAGTTTTCTAATACAAAGAAGCTACTAAAATTATGCAAAGAAGTAAAACAAATTGAAATGGTCACTTATTTCAGACTAGAAAAGTTAAAGACTAGTTAGGTAAAAATTAAAGCTGTCAGAAAGAAAGAATACAATGTTTCTAGTAACTGTGCAACAGTGGTAGTATTCCCACAGTTTGTCTGGGGAGACTGAAAATGCTTGGGGATAGCGGACAAGACTTTCTTTCATGTCTCCATCTCTACACAAAGTATTGAAGTCCCACACTATTTGTTCAGGGATACTTTTAAGTATCATAGCTGATGGATAGTGGATTGCCTGCAGGGATTAGTTATTGGAAGGTCTTTATTCTGAATCTCTTGCTCTTATCTCTGGCCTTTATATCACATGCTCATTCGTAACCTTCATTATTTGATGTAGTTTATCTCTCAGGGTGTTTGTATTTTCCACACAAACAACTATAAACCTACTTTTACCCCACCCTGTATTTTTCTAATTCATACCAATACCATATTTCATCACCTCTTTTTTATCCTCCCCCCACCCACCAGGGCTATTGAATCTTTGGTAGCAGAGCATCAGGCTCTGTGTGCAACCATCCAAATATGCTTTGACGTGCGCTCAGGCAAGAGGTTTCTTGGAGGGTTTTTTTATCTGTTTTCAGGTAAGCAAAGGATACCCATGGGACATTGGTAAGAGAACAGAGAAGTGAAATAGTAGAAAACAAACAGATTAATGCTTCCAGATATAATCCTGCAACTCATCTATTTAAAAAAAAAAAGCACAGGTAACTCCAACATAAAAGCCCTATAGAAATATTAAAATAAGATTTTAATGTAGAAAGAGCAGGAGTCTGGATGGAAACCTGAGGGAAATATATTGACTTCTATACAAAATTCTATCCCCCTCAATATCCTCCAAAAAGACTACAGGAAAAAAACCTCTATATCCAAATATATGTTCTGAAAAATAACTCTGTTAGAGCAACACATAAGATATTTCAGATCACTTGCAAAGAGGAAATCAACAAAGTCCTGAAAATGAATGAGCTCTCAAAGAGGTGCATAGGCAAGATAAAAAGTCAAGAATGACAAGCAATGCTAAATACACACACACACACACACACACACACACATATACATATATACACACATACATACCAATCACATATTTAATTTTCATATAAATTGAATGTGGCTACCAGTAGAAATTAAAATGCATTTGAAAAATTCTTACTGAAACACCAGAAGACAAGCTACTCTCAGGGTTTGTCCAATTATGTCAAAACATGGTTGGCCTGTGTTCTGTGACCTAGGACTTCATTTTTTCATCTAGCTAATTTTTATGCATAAAGTTCTTGAGATACATGGCTTTGAATGACTTAAATTAATAAAATTAACTTGTTGGCTTGTTTAGGTCAAAACAACTACCATTAGTACTAATGCATTTGGAATTATTATGTGGCAGTGTGCCCCTGTGTCATATGACTAAAGTTATGCTTTGACAAATAAGTAAAGGCTTGCCTCTACTCTGTGTTTACAAAATAAATCTCTTGAAACACAGTGTGTGTCACTACCTAACTCTTTGTTACATAACCTCTCAGTTTTGGTGGTAATGATCCCACAGTGTCCTATGTTCTAGTGTGTCCTGCAACAACCTTTGCATTTCAGTTGCCATGTCCTACCACTATCTTTATTTATTACTAGTCTCTATTTCATACTGCCCTAATTATTTTTGCAAACCCTCCCCACACAGACTACTCCCCATGTTAACAACATAATTTTCTCAGGCTTTGCTGAGAGGGTCTTGTTACCATTTCATAAATTCAATGTGCTCATTTCTGCCTGGAGATATGTATACACATATTTTTCTTTGCTCTGAATTTCCCAGCATCACATGTTTATGTTTGTGAATCTTACCATTTTATGTATACTGATTTTTTTAAAAATGTGTCCTCATTGATTTTAGAGAGGGAGGAAGGGAAAGAGAGTAACATCTATCTATGTGAGAGAGAAGCATCAATTGGTTCCTCCCTGATTTGGTAGCTAGAGAATGCCCCAACCTACAGAACCACACCAGCCAGAGCTAAGTAGATTGGTTCTCATCTCAAATACTGTAAGAGAACCTTTCTGGTTAGAATAAACTTGCCCACTGTCATTCTCAAACATTTGCAACTAGGAATACTACAAGAAAAAAAATGCAGGACATTTTCTAAATATGTGATAATATTAATTTAATATCAGAAAGTGTCACATTTCCATTTTTTCCTTTTGATTTTGAAACCACAAAAGACCTCAAATAGCAACAGGAATCTTGAGAAAGAAGAACAAAGTTGGAGGAGTCATGCTACCTAATATCAAACTATACTACAAGGCCATAGTAATGAAAACAGCCTGGTGCTGGCACAAAAACAGACACATAGATCAATGGAACAGACTAGAGAGCCCAGAAATAAATCCATGTCTTCATAGTCAGTTAATATTTGACATAGGAAGTAAGCACATAAAAGGGAGGATGAAAGGAAAAACAGCATTTATTTATAAAAAGTTGTGTATTTATGCTTACATGTTTAAACTTCAGTCTCCTTCAATGTACTCTCCATGTGGTACAATACACCTATCAAGACATTTTTTCCACTGCTCAAAACAGTTTTGAATTCATCCATTTTTATGCCTTTTAGTGCTTCTGCCATTTTTTGTTTCAACTTTTCCACACCAGAGAAACATTTCCTTTCGAAGACTTTTGTTTTCATCTGGGGAAACAAACAACAGAAGTTGCTTAGGGAGAGATCGGGGGTAGGGAGGGTGGGGCACAGGAGTCACACCATTTTTGGTAAAAAAACTGCTGAACCCTCAGTGTTGTTTGGGCAGATGGGTTCATGAATCACCCATCATGAAATGGGCAAACGTGTTGAAAAAGTATTCCAAAACATTAACTGACTCCAAATTCAGCCTCTCACAGCACCGCCAGCTGGTACACTGAGACACATGGATTCCTAGGACAGTCTCCTAGTGGGGGAAGACTGTACTATAAGGAGTCAACCCTCCAGAAGATAATTCTGGTTTTTTTGGGGTCCCCCATTATACAATGAGATAAAGATAGTTTATTCAATAAATGGTATTGGGAAAATTTGGCAGATATGTAGAGAAAAATGAAACTAGACCACCTTCTTGTGCCACACAGAATAATAAATTCCAAGTGAATTAAAGACTTAAACGTTAGACCCCCCAAACCATAAAATTCCTAGAAGAAAACATACACAGTAAAATCTTGGCCATTGTTCATAGAATTATTTTTTCTGATATATTTCCTCTGGCATGGGGAAACAAAAGAAAAAAATAAACAAATGGGGCCACATCAAATTAAAATGTTTTCTCACAGCAAAGGAAACTGTCAATAAAATAAAAAGACAATCCACTGAATTTTTTCTTACTTTAAATATTTCTTTGTTTATAAACATTGTGGTATATTTTTCAAATGGGAGAAAACACAATGCACAGTCTTTACAGAGGGGACAAAATGAGCTGTCCCTTTAATCAGTAAGAATTCTAAGGGCAGGAAAGAGGCAGGAAGACATTTCAGAAAATGGATCATTTAAATGAAAGAGAGGAAAGTATATATCCAGCTACTTTTATTGGAGTGTCAAGTGCTTGTGGGGGGAGTAACATGTGGTATAATATAATTAAAGAATAAATTGCTAATTGTGTGCAGAAAGGATGCTATAAGCACTTAATTTGATTATTTTTCTTCCATATCAACTAGGCATGCTGCTTATTTTTACTTTGTATTTTGAATTAAGTTTAAATCAAGACCTTAAGTTTCAAAACTCATCTTATACTCATTTATATTTATTATATTAATATTCCCTTTGTTAGAAATAATTTATAATTTATGATATCTATATTTCCATGTAAAGATATGTAAAGACATTTTCTTTTACAAAAAACTTGCCACAAGCAAGTCTTTGTGCCTAAAGAAAAGCAACTGTATCCTCCTAGATCTTGCCTCCAATGCAACTATCATTATCAGCATTTTCATTTATATTCCCCTCTCCAATATAATTTTGATTATTGTGGGTTGAAATAAGAATTTCAAAATTATGTTGTTATATGTGGTCCTAAACTTAAGATGCACATGTATAAAATGCCTTAATAAATATACAGAAATTCAATAAGTATAGTAAAGGATTGCATTGAAAAGTATTTTTTTATCAAAGTTACATAGTATAGGTTTCATAAAATAGGATTTTGAATTTTCTGTAGAACTTTTTTCTGTTTCATTCTAGAAAATGAAATGCATATATGCTATTTTATTTACTCTAGTTGATTTTACCCTCTCCTCAATTTCTAAACATTGCAAATAGGAATTGATGTACTCACAGTCTTTAGCTCCAGTGCCTACTTGAGTTTATGCATAAAGAGAAATGTCTTCCTAATGTTTGTTATATAATGGTTAGCCAGCAAATATTCACTTCATAAATAGCTTATGGAGGAAACAAAAAATGTGCCAAAATAACACAAGGGGGTTCCTATACTTTTCTCAAGATCTTAAATCAGCTACAGTATCTTCAATTAGCAACTTTAACAATGTCAGTGACAGGGAATGTACTACCTACCTACTCCACGAAATAACATTGAATCTCCCTGTTAGAAATGCTTTCTCATTTAGCAAAACTAATCTACCTGTCATTCTCTCTCTACATCTGCATAACACATACATACACATACCAGAACAGAGCAAAACAAAACAAAACAAAAGCAAGTCATTTTTATACATTACAGCAGTTCAATATCTTGGTTTCCCCCAAAAAGTAATAATTTAAGAAAAAATCGTCCCTTTCTTTCTCTGGGTAACCAACTTTCCTGAATTTTTTTTCCATCTTTCCTGAATTGGAAACTAAATCCTATGGTAGCCATGTTAATGCCAGTCTAAGGCTCACACCTAACAAAGCTGAAAGACTGACTTTAATGAGATCTTTGAAATGACCAGTTTTTCTACCAGCCAACCCTAAAGCCCACCTTGCTTCTTCCAGTTGTATGACATAATGAGTTCTCTATACTTTGCACTAATTTGATCAGTGATTCTCTCTCTGTCCTGCAAATTCTAGCTAGTTTAGTGTCTATAAAGTCCAGTTTACTTAGATTTTTAATTTATGGGGGGTTATAAAACATATTTAGTGTATTTTTGGACAAATCTTTAAACAGTTTTCCTAATTAGTAAGAATACACAGCATGTGCCCATTTAAAATTCAGTATTTAAATAAAATACAAATGAGGGAGGGAAGGGGGAGAAAAAGGCTTTATAATTAGGCATCTGCCTTTAACCTCCAAACCTCTAAATTGTAAATGGCAAATATAAATAATTCTTAAAACTTCATGAATTGGTTTAAGTTGCGCAACTTCCACTGGGCAATGTTAAATGTGCTTACTTTGAGTAATAAATAAAATGTGCTTGAAAAAGAAGCTGCCTTTTTTTTAAATGTATGCTGTAAGTTATAGTTTTCTCTAGTTATCACTACCTTAAATTGCAATCATTTGACATATTTTTGCATTGTTTTTGAAGCTTATATAATTTATATCTCATTTTAACATTCATTTTCCATACACAAACATATAATTGTACCTTTTTAAACTTTTTTGTTAACATTACAGTTCTAATCCACCCATTCAATTTGGTCCCTTAACTTCTATTTTTTTTAAAGATTTTATTTTTATTTATTTTTAGAGAGATGGGGAAGGGAGGGAGTGAAACATCAATGTGTGGTTGCCTCTAGCACACCCCATGCTGGGGACCTGGCCTGCAACCCAGGCATGTGCCCTGACTGGGAATCAAAGTGGTGATGCTTTGGCTTTCAGGCCTGTGCTCAATCCACTGAGCTACACCAGCCAGGGCCCTTAACTTTTTATTTTGTTTGTTTGTTTTATTGTGCTTTGCTTTATTACATTTCACCGACAGTGTGTTTTTTACAAACTGAAGGTTTGTGGCAACCCTACATCAAGCAAGTCTATCAGCACCATTTTTCCAACAGGCTCAACTGATAGTTATCATTTTTTTATTTATCGATAAGGTAGTTTTAATTAAGGCATGCACATTCCTTTGAGACATAATGCACACAAGACTACAACATAATGCAAGTATAACTGTTTTAAAATTGTTGTTCAAGTGCAGTTGTCTCCATTTTCACCCCACCACACGCCCCTGCAGTATAAATTTTTGTGCTTTGCTTTAAAGGTGTGGTGTAATTATATTATTATAGCTGCTGTACCTTATCAAATACTTTTTCCACATCTATTGTTATGATCATGTGATTTTTGTCTTTCCTTTTGCTTTTGTGATGCATCATGTTTATTGATTTGCAAATGTGGTACCATTCTTGCATTCCTAGGATGAATCACACTTGATCATGGTGTATGATCTTTTTAATATATTGCTGGATGTGGTTTGCCAGTATTTTGTTGAGGATTTTAGCACCTATGTTCATCAGTGATATTGGCCTGTTGTTTTCCTTCTTTGTTGTATCTTTATCTGGTTTTGGAATTAGGATGATGCTGACATTATAAAAAGAGTTTTGGAGTCCACCCTCTTCTTGGATTTTTTTAAATACTCTGAGAAGAATAAGGGTTAGCTCTTAAGTGTTTTGTAAAATTCTCCTGTGAAATCATCCGGTCCTGGGCCTTTGTGTGCCAGGAGTTTTATGATTACTGCTTTGATTTCACTAGCTGTCATCAATATGTTCAGGCTTTCTGCTTCTTCTTCATTAGTTTTGGAAAATTGTATTTTTCTAGAAATTTGTCCATTTCACCCATGTTTTCAAATTTCTTGGCATATAGTTGATCATAATAATTTCTTAAAATTCTTTGTATTTTTGTGGTATCAGTTGGAATCTCTTATCTTTCATTTCTGATTTTGTTTGTTTGGGTCCTATTTTTTTCTTGATGAGCCTGCTGAAAGCCTTGTAGATTTTGTTTATCTTTTCAAAGAACCAGCTCCTGGATTTATTGATTCTTTGGATTGTTGTTTTAGTCTCTATGTTGTTTAATTCTACTATGATCTTGGTTACTTCCTTCCTTCTACTAGCTCTGGACTTTGTTGTTTTTGCTACAGTTCTTGTAGATATAGGGTTAGGTTGTTTATTTGAATGTTTCCGTCTTTTTTAGGTAGGCCTGTTACTCTATGAACTTCCCTCTCAGGACCGCCTTTGCTGTGTCCCATAAGTTTTAGACTGTTGTGTGTTCACTTTCATTTTTTTCCAGAAACTTTTTGATTTCTTCCTTGATCTAATTATTGACCCATTCATTGTTTAATAGCATGCTATTCAGTCTCCATGAATGTGAGTGTTTTTGAGTTTTTTCCTTGAGATTGGTTTCTAGCTTTAGGTCCTTGTATCTGAGAAAATGCTTGGTATGATTTCAATTTTCTTGAATTTGTTGAGTCTTGTTTTGTGTCCTATAATATCTTAACTTGTAATGGAGTTAGTCTATCCCTTTAAAAAAAGAATGGGACATTATTGCTGCCTTTTGCAATTTATGACTTACTTCAAACAGTATTGTTTATTTATTTATTTGGTTAGTTAGTTAATTACATTGTTGCTCAAGTACAGTTATCACCATTTCCCCCACCAATCCCCCCCACCTATCCCCACCTCCCACCCCCTTTGACTTTGTCCATGTGTCCTTTATACATGTTCCTTGATTTATATTAAAAAAGTTATGATAGTTTATTTTAAAATATAATTTGAGGGCTATGATATATTTCTTTCTTAGCTGATTGATTTTTTTAAAGATTTTGTTCTATTCAAATGAATTTTTTATGTCTTTTCTAGTTTCTTTCTGAGCTCAAAGTCCAACTTGCTTCTCTTAAGTTGGCAACTCAATTTGCTATGCCCTATTATTCAAGAGTCCTTTGCGGTTCATTATATTTTTTGAAAAGTTTTGAATTCTGAGATTATTCCTTAAGATATCCTTTAACCCAGTGGTTTAACTGTAGAAATCTCTCAGAGAAAAATTAAAACAGATAGATGATTTGAGGAACCTGAAATTCCTGCTCTCCGTACCAGCCCAGCCCTCTGGTACTATTTGTGATCCTGCACACGGTGAGCTTGACTGCTATCCATGTTTTCCTTCGCGTTAGACACAGCATTGCAAGATAAAAAAAGAGTCACATGTTGGCACTGCCTGCCATTTTGCCCCAGCTGCCTGCATATTTCGTTTATATCTTTAGAAGGAGACTTAATTCCTATGTGACCAAACCATTATTAAATAGTAACCAGCTTGTCAGCCTAACTTCCGTAAGACAAAATATTTCAAATTCATAATCCTTCAATTTTCTTAAAAAATACTTGAACAAAAGATAATAAAATTTTGCTTTGTATGTGGACTTTTATTCGTTTGTTTGAAATCTTGTGTGTGGCTGGCTCATCATTCTCCTGTTTTAAGACTAAGAAAATTCAGTTGTCCTTAGTGTTTAGTGTTTAGTGTTTATTATTGGCAATCTTTTCCTCCTCAGAGCCAGGCTCCTTTAGACTCCTCAGGGCAGTAGGTGCTTCGATATTGTTCTTTGACTAGTTCCTCCTGTTTTTTCTTTTTCCTCAAAGTGGTGGCACAAGTAAAGGAAGTAAAACTGACAGAGCACTTGCTGAATTATAAATACACAAAAAGAATAGACAATAGAAATAAGAGTTAAAGGCCATTATCATTTATGATTGAATAATGCTTTCTAGGTCATTAGGTTTTCTTCTCTCAATATTTTTTAACAGAATTTACCTATCTCTTCAATTTCCCTCTGTTGTTTTGTCTTGACTTACTCCACTGTAGTCAGCACAGAAAGCATTATTTTTGAATCTAATATATGTACAGAAGTGTTGTTCCAGTATGCTTGCCTTCAGAATACTGTGTACCACTTATTAAAATCTGATTTCCAGCACCACCCTAAATTTACAGAAACTGACCTATTTATACAGAAACACACAGACTCTATTATAGTAATTGAAATAAATCAAGGAACAGCCCAACATCTTTCTCCTATGTATTTGCTATAGAGACAGAGACAAGGACAAGAATCTAGTTGGAATTTCTATTTGGAGAACACTACCGGAGAGTAAGAATGCTGACTCAGATTCTTAATTGCAGCTACTGACTTTTTAAAATATAGGATGGACTAAGAAAAAGTTACTTACTCAATCTCAGTTTCTTATTATTATAAGAATAAATATTTTTTAATATTAATGATGCCATCTTAATTGCTTTTTCACTTACTTGAATATTAAAAAATACTTGAATGAAACTTTAAAACTGGTAAGCACTATATTTCGTTATGACTACCTGGGGAAAAAAAGACAAAGAAATCAAAAGAGAATATGGAATCATATTTTATAATCTTGCCAAGTATGACATATGAAAGTTGTGTAAATAGAATCAAATATAAATAAAAGCAAATTAATATGTAGAATCTTCTTTAAAAGTTTTAGGTAGTACAAGATACCAGATAAAAGAGCTAAAGGAAATATTTCAGAAGATCTTAAACCTGAATATAGTTGTGCTTGCAAAAGCTGTCAGTGTTTTATATTCAGGTAAGCAGCACTGGGAGATGGACATCAGGGTGTGATCTTTACTGATTACAATTTCAGGAAAACAAACGGGAGTCATGACCTTGGTTAGCCTGTATGTTTAATACTATTTGTTTTTTATTTAAAATTAAGCATAGTAGTTTTTAATAAAGTCACAACAGATGTTTGAACTTCCAAATACTTGACACTTGTTTTTGCTAAAAGTGTTAAGTGCTTTGTTTTCAGGTAGTTTGTTTGTGTATCTGAGGGCATTTTGCTTGTTCATTTGTATCGGGTTGGCCAAAAGGATTTCTTTGTTTTTTTTTGTAAGATGGCTCTAGTAGCATTTAGTTGTCTTTTACTTCATTCCAAACAATTTTGTTAGATTGCATTGTGTCAGCTATCATATCAGCATGAATTAAAAAATCAAAATTAGTGAATTTTATAGCCATTTTAATATTGAAGGTGGAAGAAAATATACGTATTCACATATTATGCTTTACTATTTTGAGAAAGGTAAAAACTAAAAAGAAATCTGTGCAGTGTGTGGAGAAGGTGCTATGACTGATCAAATGTGTCAAAAGTGGTTGGTAAAGTTTTGTGTTGTAGATTTCTCACTGAACACTGCTCCATGGTCTGGTAGACACACTGGAGTTGGGAGCAATCAAATTGAGACATTAATTGACAACAATCAATGTTATACCATGTGGGAGATAGACAACATACTCAAAATATCCACATCAATAAAGTTTTTGGTGAAAATGAAAAAGTGTGTATTTTATTTTCTGGAAAAAAAACTAAACAAACTTTTTGGCCAACCCAATATTTACTTTCAGAAATGTAGTTGAATTCAGATATTACTTTTCTTCCAAGGCATTCATTTTTTTCTCTCCTTAGCTTTCCTTAGCTGTCATTTTCTTTAGTATTATCTAGTGGAATCTACCACTCTTGGAATCACTGAGACCTTAGTTCAAGCTGGTTCCATCAGATTTAGAAATAATATCTTGATCAATTAACCCCTTTAAGTTGGTTTTCTCATCTATAAAATGAGGAAAATAAAAGTACTACATCACAAAATTAGCCTGAGAATTAAATGAGAGAATGAATGGGAACAATTAGCTGAAAATGTATCACTATGTAAGTAATCAATAAATGAGTTCAATCACTCTTGTAAATATTGGCCTTTGCTTGGAGATTTAAAGTAAAATCTGATCTAAAGTACAGATCATGGTTTTGTGGCATAGTGTGTAGCTAATATTTATAATCATTGTGAGATATCAGATATTCTGCTGTTTATCCCCAATACTGAAAGTGTTGAACATAGGAAAATGTATTCAATAATTGTTTGTTCAAAGAATTAGTGAAGTGAAAACATATATGAAAGTACTGTTAAAAATAATATTATTCTACTTTATCATACATGATGAAGGTATTATGGCAAATGGCAAATTAAATTTATTTAAGCAAGAATTATAAGCACAACAAATAAATAAGTACCCTATTTATAGTTAAAACATATTTTCCTAAAAATAGAGTCCTATCACTTTGTTATTACCATGTTGTATGCATGTTGAATATCTATAATGACCTGGGAGAAAAATCATGAGATTCACCTATTAACATAGCTTATCTCATCTCTAAGGGTTCTCTTTTCACACTTTTTATTATACATCTTACAAATCTTTTCTTCTGTACATAAGCCCTTAATGACAATCCAACCCAATCTTCTCTTCACATGCCAAGAATTTCTATCTAATTTGGTGATGACATGCAATGGAACTTCTCCTCATTCCTTCATGTCTTGATATGTTTTTACTTGTACCCTTCTATGTCCCAGAGAATGAAACAAATCCTATGCTTAGATTAAGACACAATGACTCTTTCCTTCATTTCATGTATTGTCTTGTCTTCTGTGATCCTGCTCTATCAATTGTCTTTTATTTCTGTCTTTACATTTTCAATATGCTCATTAGCAGTTAATTCTTTAGTTAACCATAAGTTAACCATAAAAATTTGCCTATATGCCTGTATTATACTGAGAAAAAAGAAAAATAATCTACCTCATACTTTTTATCTCTTAAGTTATTGCATTACCTCCTTTTTTCCCCATTTAAAAACTATTAAAAGTTTTCTTGCTATGTGAGTTGTTACACTATTAGTAGTAGAGTAGTTACACTTAGCTGGTAATCCATTACACCAGTGTTATGACTCACCTTTCTGGTTCCTCACTCTCCCCCTGACATTCTCCAAATACAACTGTTCCTCAGTTAGTTGTCTTTGGCCCACATCTGTTTTGTTATATGCTCACTCTTTTATAGACTGCACTAGTTTTAATTATCCCAATATCATCCCAATATCTCTACATCCTGAATCAAAATGTACAATAGTAAACTGTCATTTCTTTCTTTTTAATCCTATCTAATTTCACTTTTCTAAGTTTCATATTATAAAAGTCTACTGCCTGGATATGTGGATATGCATTTGGCACCTAAAGCCAAAATTGATTATGCGTTCTCTTTTTACACACATGAAAAGTTTTATCTAGTTATTAATTCCCTCCCTTTTAAGCTTCCAGGCATCAAATCCTCCCCTCATTCTCATTCTCTCTCTCTCTCTCTCTGTCTCCCCAAACACACATTTTATTCAAGGGTATACTGATTGTCCCATGTATTTATTGCATTCTCAAAATTCAGAATAATCCCAAACATGTCTTGGTTTTGCAAAATAGCCCTCTCTTTAAAGCCACTGATAACCAAGTTTTATCATCTCTATGATCTATTATTTCCAGTCCATCCCTAAGGCTATTTTCCTAGCCCAGGCTTACATTGCTTGGGTTATTGTTTTTACCACTCTCCCCACTGTATTTCCATATTCATACTTTTTTGTTGTGTCCCGAATGAATTGCAAAGTTACCATGTGAATCTGTAATTAACCCAGCTAAGTTGGTATCCCTATCTGAAAACCAATGAGAAAACACTAATTCTTAGGGAGTTTTAAATAATATATAATATATAATACTAAACATGTGCATATGTGTCTCAGGCAGTGTGTGTGTATATGTGTATAGGTAAAGATATAGATATATGTATCTTTTGGCACACTGAATGTAACACATGTAGGCATTTCATACTCTTATCTGATGTTATTATCATAGAATAATTATCAGTCAGCTCCATAATCCTACAATTTATTTTATGTATTTATATGGGTTTTATCTTCCTGCAGTACAGTGTTAATTTTGTCCTCAACTTGTTGAAACTATGCTATAGAATGATGTGAAAACATGTTAGTCTAAAGTTACAGTCCTGTTTGTTTTGATCTTCATCAATTATAAGCATATCAAATACTTTTATATACATTTTACAACTGATTATTTGAAAGAGAGAGAGAGATGGCTTTGTTGTTCCACTTATTTATGCATTCATTGGTTGCATCTTGTTATGCCACCTGACTGGGGATAAAACCCCCAACCTTGGTGTATGGGGATGACACCCTAACCAACTGAGCTACGCCACCAGAACATCTAATACTATTAATTATTTCCCTCCAATTTTATTCACACTGAATTCTTGATTATTCTTACTTTGTGTTATGGTTTGTCACTTCTAAGATATTTATTTGCCCCATATACGCCTTCAATTTAGAAATTGTACCAACATCTAAACAAGACCGTTTAAAATGCTAAATAAATAAATAAATAAAGTAAAAACCTAAGATTACACTAGATATTGACCCTGAATTTTTGTTACACCAGATTTGTGCCTTTACTATGTGAATCTTTCTACATTATATTGTAGAGCACTTTTTTAGGATATGGTGAACATCAAAAACATATTGTATTGAATAAACTATTGTATTCATGAGACTTTAATAAAAGCATAAATAAATCCTAATAATCTACTATTTATATCACATCATATTTGATATCATATTTTTGATAAAATCATACATGATGTTATATGATCTGATAATAATCATATTTGATAAATATATATCATATTTAATAAAATGGATATCTTGAAACTTATAAAGACATATAAGTGACATTAAGCTATAGTTAATCTACAATTTTCTTTAAGAATCGATGTTTATTCACTGAGGAGTTATGTTTGGCTATAAAATAAGAACTTCAAAGTTCTATAAGTAGATGACTACAATAATTTCCAGAATAATAAGTGTTGATTTTTACATATAATTTTAAAGGAAGGCTTTAAATATATGAGTTGAACTTTACAATGAAACAATAAGGTACTTTTAAAATGGTCCTTGAACATTAAAGATAGGTCAATAAATATTTTAGAGGTAAGATTGTACAGTTAGCTTGGCCTTTGTAGAAATGTTGGGGGAAAGAAGGGAATGGAAAGAAGAAAGTAAAAGTCACCAGATCTCATGAGCCAGATAAAACTACAGTAACATTTTGGTTTCTGTGACTGCCCATGTCTCTTCTCTTTATCTCTTCATCTTTGTATCTCTCTCCCTCTGTTTATGTCACTTTCCCTCAACAAACAGATGCCAACATACACACACACACACATAGATGCACACACAGACATGAAACTGTGGACCTAATGTAGTGGTATGACTATAGCAAAGCATGAAAAGTGCCATGTTAAGAGAGTCTGGAGACACAGAGAGGGAAGTTTATGTGCCTCCTAAAGGATTTAGTTCTATTCCATGGACACTGGTGATTTTAAGTAGTGGAAGATATTTTTATTCTTCTGTTAGAAAGGTATTTCAAAACTCCCATTTTTGTTTTTGAAAAAAAAAATAAATAAAAGGATTTTGCCATAGCCTGGAGAACGAATCAAAGAGGAACAGCTGTGACTGTTGGCAGGCAGCCAAGTCAAAAAGTTGTCATTGCAAAGTGGATTAGAAATAATGAAAACCTGGAGAAAAGCAGAGTCAATAGCAGTGGGGATGGCAGGTGGAAAGCACATTTGAATTTATAAAGTTAGTCCTGATGATATTAGGTAGCAACTAAATGTGATTTTAAGGAATATAAGAGAATAATGATAATTTCTAGAGATCTGGAGCTATTGACCAAGTAGATGGTAGTGCCATTTCTTGAGATATGGTACAGAGAAGAAGAAAGAGGATGATGAGATCACTTCTGAACTCATTCAATTTGATGTGCCTATGAGAAATGTAAGTGATGGTATCCACTATGAATTTGGATATATGGCTCTGTAGTTTATGTCTGAATCATAAGAAGACTATACAAACACACAAAACACACACAGGATATTTGTACTACAAAATCTGTCCAGAAAAAGTCCAGCCACTGATCATATAACAAGAATTGTTTGTATGACATTGATATAACCTGGCAGCCAAGGAGAGTGGACTGGAATGTGCATGTGTGAACAATGATGACTTCACTGTGCTAGTCAGTGGGGGCAGTAGATGCTGTTGAGTGAGCATGTGTACTGTGTGGCCATCACATTCAAAATGACTGAGGAAGTAGAGCAATGAACCTGCGTCCAATTTTGTTTAAGCTTGAGCATTCCTCCATGGAAACAATTCAATTGATTAATAAAGCTATGAGTAACTGGTGATTGGCAGCTTCATCACGACAATGGACCTGCTCATGTATCATGTCTTGTGCAAAGTGTTTTTGGCAAAATGTCAAATTGGCCAAATGACTCAGCCTCTCTAAAGCCCAGATTTAACACACTTCAACTTCTGGCTTTTCCCCAAATTAAAATCACTTTGAAAGGGAAGAGATTTCAGACCATCAGTGAGATTCAGGAAAATATGACAGGGCAGCTGATGGCGACTGGGAGATTGAGTGAAGTCCCAGGGTGCCTACTTTGAAGGGGACTGAGGCATCATTGTCCTATGTACAATATTTCTTGCATCTTATATCTTCTTCAATAAATGTCTCTATTTTTCATATTACATGGCTAGATACCTTCTGGATAGAACTTGTATATTCATGAATGCATATAACCAAAGAATATTTTATTTAACAATAGCTCTTTTAGTTCAAATAGTGAAATCTGATTGTAGAATACCTTTCATCTTAGCACTTATGTATGTGTGTCTGAAGGGCGGATATGGGTAATAGTTTACCTACTTTTGTTTTAATTACAGGTATTTATATTACAGAATTCTTTCAAGAATATATTTCAATAATCTATACTTATTTTGTTGTAACTAAAATTTATTTATCCTTTACCTGTAAAAATGTAGTATTTAACACAAAAGTGTTTGGTCAAAATAAAATGTTTTAATGTCTTTAAAATGGCCTTGAATTACAATTAGAAATTTATGCATGATGCTTTTGTTGATTTGAATACTTCCTTCACAAAATTAGTACTATATACTTAGTTATCTGTTCATAATTGATTAAAGTTATAACCATAACTCACACTCAATTTTCACTTTAAGCCACAAAATCTTTTGTTAAAAGCATGAACAGTTTTCTCTAAGCTTTAAAAAAATTAAAGTGTATACTTCGTTTATCAAATAAAAATATCTTAAATTCATTTTTGAATTAATGATTTTATAATATGTCCTAAATGAGCTTAGTTTAAATGAATTTATGGTAATATAAGATGACCTGGCTGGTGTGGCTCAGTGGATTGAGTGCCAGCCTGTGAACCAAAGGGTTGCCAGTTTGACTCCCAGTCAGGGCACAAGGCTGGATTACAGACCAGGTCTCCAACAGGGGACGCTGGAGAAGTAACCACACATTAATGTTTCTCTCCATCTCTCGCTCCCTTCCCCTGTCTAAAAATAAATAAATAAATACAATCATTTTAAAAATAACTATTAGAAGAACTACACACCTGTTTATGGCTTGTAAATGTATTTTTCTTTATAAGTTATGGTAATTTTTAAAAAAATATTATATATGTTTCATATACTTATAGAAAAGTATGAAGATTTACATTGATTATTACATTTTTACAAATTGAACATACCCAGGGACCCAACACACTTGTCAATAAGCAGAACACTTTGTTATTATTTTGAAAAATAATTATATTTTAATTTAATATATTTTTAAAATTTTATCATATTATGCCAATATTTTTAAGGGCAAGAACACTTCTTTCAGGGATAATCAAGGATTGTTCCACTTAGAAAACCTTGTAAAAAGGACAAAATCTGAAGCAGGATTAGAAATAAATCTACCTAACATCCTGTATTTCATCATTTTGGCTTGTCCCTTCATTCCCTTCTTATTTCCACTGCACCTTTGAAACTTATTTGTCTTATTCAGTGACAGTGTGATGGAAATTAATAGGAACTAATGTTAGAAAAGTAGGGAGGAAAACAATTTTGCAGGCTTATAAATATCCCTATAAAAAGTGTAAAATGTTTGACATTTGAGGAGAACCATTTTGAGGTTTGAGGAGGAACCATAAAGAAATAGTTTAGGAAGATGATTAGATGGAATAGTATAAAACAGATTAAGCTGAATACAGGAGCTTTGATACACAAATTGGCCAATTAAGAAGTTTTTGGAATTATCTAAGGATAAAATAAAAAATATACATATAAACAGTGTAGGCTCAAATATCTCTTTCAGACTTGTATCTGTGCTTCCCTTTCTCTTTCCAGTACTTTTATCTCCTATTATACCAATCGTATTTAAAGTATGACTAATGCTTTCAAAGCTCACCTGAAAAATTAGCACCTACCTTTCAATTGAAATCAAATCTCCTCTCTGTTGCATTCTCACTACTAAATATTTGTCTCATGTTAGCAGTTACTAAACTGAATATTTAAATTAACTTTTATCATGTGCCCAGGTCCCCTCAGCAGCTCTTTGAAGAGAGGAGCTGTTTATTATCTTTGTTTTCCTAGGGCATTTGCATGGAGTATTTTGCATGATAAAAAAGTTCCTGAATGAAAATTTTATTCAAATTAATTAAATACTATAAGATTAGGTAGACTAGAATAAGATTAAAGAAAAAAAGAGGGAAGGAAGAGAAAGATGGAGGGAGGAAGGCATTAATGCCTGGCTGGATAAAGGTACTAATGGAAGTTGGATATTGTTGGTGTTACATGGTCATGTAAGGTAGTGTGTACTATTGAACAATACTGGTAACATGTCAATATACAATTTTAATTTACCATCATAATTTTTAAAATTTGTTCATTAGAATATGAACTTTTGATATTCTTAAATCACAGTGGCTAATCCATTAATTTTCTTAAAGCCATCAAGTAATAAATGTCTGCTATTTTTAGTTATGAACATAATTTTATTTGAAAGTAATGTCTCTGGTACTGTGTCATAACTTTAAAATATCAAATCTAACTCAACATTAAATCTCTCTCCTTTTGCCTCCTCCACTACTAAAATTGTAAACTATCTCAACTAGAGACATGAAGTTAAAAAGTAAGTTTTGGCCTTGTTATTGTCTTTCTTGCTTGCCTCACCATAAAAATGATTGAAACTTCATCCCTTTAGGGCTAGATAAAGGGAGAAAAAAAGGAAAAAGAGATCAGGAACTTTTTAAATTGAATTTATTGGAGTTACATTGCTTAATAGAATTATATAGGTTCCAAGTGTACAATTCTGTAATACACAATCTCATAATCTGTATATTGTATGTTCACCACCAAAATCTAATCTTCTGTCACCATTTATCCCCATTTTTCCTCCTCTACCTGCCTCACCCTCCTTCTTTCTAGTAATCACCATACTATCGTCTGTGCCTATTTGGTTTTGTTTTGTTTTGTCTTTTTGCTTAATCCCTTCATATATGTACCCAACATACGAGCACCTAAATATAGAAATAAAATCTTGATGGACATAGAGGGAGCTATCAACAGTAATACAGTCATAGTCATGGATGTTAACACCCCATTCACATGAATGGATATGTCTTCCAGACAGAAAATCAACAAGGAAATAGTGACCATAAACAACTCATTAGATCAGAATGGATTTAATTGATATCATCACAGAATTTTACCCCAAAGCAGCACCACATATATTCTTTTCAAGTTAACATGGAATATTCTCTAGGAGAGACTACATATTATGACATAAAACAAGTCAATAAATTCAAGAAGATTGAAATCATACCAAGCATCTTCTTTGACCACAATGATATGAAACTAGAAGTTAATTATAAGAAAAAAACATGAAAACCACACAAACACATGGAGAATAAATAGCACCTTACCAAACAATGAATGGGCCAGCAATAAGATCAAGGGAGAAATCAAATTTACCTTGATAGAAATGAAAATGAATACAAAACAACCCATAATCTATGGGACACAGCAAAAGCAGTCTTTTTTTAAAATATATTTTATTGATTATGCTATTACAGTTGTCCTATTATCATCCCTTCTTCATTCCACTCCACCCTGAACACCCTGTCCCACCCACATCCCCCCCTTTAGTTCATGTCCCTGTGTCTTAAGTTCTTTAGTTTCTACATTTCCCCTACTATTCTTGCCCTCCCCCTGTCTATTTTCTTCCTACCATCCATGCTACTTATTCTTCGTACCTTTCCCCCCTCTCTCCTCCTCCCACTCCCCTGTTGCTAACCCTCCATGTGATCTCCATTTCTGTTCCTGT
>CM052542.1:123397090-123486166 GCA_028533065.1 Trachops cirrhosus
TAAATCCTTGGGTGTCCGACTTCCATACACTGCAATTTTCTGTCAGTTATGGTTGTTATTTTGTTTCTATATTGTTGTCCCTATCTTGGTTGTGTGAGGAGGCACAGTGTGTCTACCTATGCCTCCATCTTGGCCGGAAGTCTTGCAAAAGCAGTCTTAAGAGGGAAGTTCATAGCAATACAAGCCTATCTCAAGAAGCAAAAAAAAAAACCCTCTCAAATAAACAATCTTACCTTATACCTAAAGTAACTAGAAAAAGAACAACAAAGCCCAAAGTGAGTAAAAAGAGGGAAATATAAAGATTAGAATAGAAATAAATGGCACAGAGATTAAAATATCAATACAAAATATCAATGAAAGCAGAAGCTTTTTCTTTGAAAGATAAACAAGATTGGCAAGGTTTTAACCAGATCCGTCAAGAAAAAAGAAACGACTCAAATAAATAAAAATCAGAAATGAAAAGAATTAACAACTGACATTACAGAAATACAAAAGGATTATAGGAAAATACTATGAAAAACTATGTGTCAACAAATTGGACAATGTAGGCAAAATGGATAAATTCCTAAAAATACAAAATCTTCCAAAACTGAATCAAGAATAACCAGAAAATCTGAATAGACTGATTATAATTAATGTACTCAATTCATTAATCAATATCTCCCAGCAAGCAAAAGTCCTTGACTGGATGGCTTCACAGGTGAATTATGTCAAACAAAGAAAACTAACACTTATCGTCAAACTATCCCAAAAGAAATTAAGTTTAGAGAAGACTTCTAATCTCATTTTACAAAACCAGTATTATCCTAATTTCAAAACCAGGCAAAGACACTGCAAAGAAAAAAAAAGACTTATTGGCCAATATCCCTGATGAGCATAGATGCAAAAATTCAGCAACCAGATCCAGCAATACATTAAAAAGATCATGCCCTGACCAGTGTGGCTGAGTTGGTTGGGAGTCCTTCCACGAAGCAAAAAGTCGCTGGTTCAATTCTGGTCAGGGCACATTCCTGGGTTGCCCGTTGACCCCTGGTTGGGGCATGTTCAAGAGGAAACGGATTGACATTTATCTCTCATGCCAATGGTTCTCTTCCTCAGTTTCTCCCTCCCTTCCCTTCTCTTTAAAAAATAAATAAATTAAGTCTTTTTTTTTAAATCGTACACCATGATCAAGTGATACTTATTCCAGAGGTGCAAGTTTGGTGCAATATTTGCAAATCAATAAACGTGATACACCACAGAAACAAAATGAAGGAATATTTTTTCCTTGTTGAAATCTTTATGCTTTGGGGTCTCAGGAAAGTTTATATTAATTATTTCTATTGTGGGACATTTTTGTTCATTATTTAGAGACTCCCATCACAAGGACGTCTATAGCTGTAATTCTTGTATTGCCCATGTGGCATTTCTTTCCCATGAGTCGATTTCACCCTCATATTTGGTTCATTTGTGATCTGTCCTATACAGATTCTCATTGTTGCAGCCCTTTACCTACCCAGAAGGTGTTGTCAGGAAATATTTAATTGAAATATATTCTTTCTTGCTTTTTCTCTTAAATACGTCATTTGATTGATGAAAAGTAGGCAATTGTCTTACAACTCCTCAGGTACAGTATTTATCTGCCTCTTCTGAAAAGACAGTTGTCAACTGATTTCAGACTTACACAGATACCAAATACTTTCTGCAAATGTTCCCAAGAAAGTCCAAAAATATGTATTTACACCAGGTTTGGATTACAAATTGACAACCCACTACCCTTTCTCTGATTCAAAGCGTAGCATTCTCTAAGGAAATTTCCCACAAGTCTCCCACATTGCTTTTTTGTTACTTCTTTATATAATCTTAATTTGTCCGGGGGTCCAAGTATAGTGGAGGAGGTTCTCTGACATTTCTTCCAGTTATGCATCTGATGTTCATCTTACAGTTATTTTTGTTCATAATATCTGTTATATTAACATTGTGTTGAATATCAGAGCAAGAATTATTTCACTTCAATATGATATTGCGGATAATTTTAGTTTAAGAATATATGACAGAATTAATTTAGAGAAGTGAGGAGATGTGCCAAGAATTTTTAAGAATCTGAGCGGTCACCCTACTTCCAAGCTAACAAGTTAGTCAGCCACAGTTTCATGGGTGCTGGTAGCAAACACAAGATTCTGGGGTCAGAGGCAACGGGCTGTTTTTCACTCAGTATAGCACCAGTAACAGCATTAGGACTCTTCTAGTCTCCCAACACTCAATTTCCAAAGGTTGACATGAAGAGGACCAGATGACACTTGCACACATAGTTGGTTATATTATAGGAGAGAAACACTTAGCTTAGGGAACCCACATGTTTTGTAACTGACAGGTAAGCAAGCCTGTTTTTTGCTCCAGAGAGAAATCATCAATCTACTGGAAAGTAAGCATGTCTGACTATTGTTCCAAGGCTGTTAGTTATGCAGACCAACCTGAAAACAATGAGGTATAAAGGACTATCAGTGTCTCATTTACAAGTCATGCAAACTGCAAGAGTTAGTTCCTAAGATCAAGATGGTTTGTAAAAAAAAAAAATATATATATATATATATATACACATATATATATGAGTTCCATTTTTTTGCTGTATTTGAAGTGATCATTAAATATCTAGCTGTGAATTCTGTGTAAACAATTTGAAATTTTGGGACTAGAGGTTTTTGCATTAATTTATTTCTGTAATTTAACCTAAATGAAAATCTGTTAGTCTATAATAAGAAGGAATTGCCCCTTAGGTCATATATAAATTTAAAATGGCATGATTCTATGTTAGTAACAGATAACATGATCTTATAATAAAAGGAAACTTTAGAACATTTCTTATAAGATGATAAAGACTTATGAAATATGTATTTTTTAATTAAGAGAATAAAATTACTTATGGAAGCTTGTGAATTGATAATATTGTGGTTTTTGTTATAATACTTGGTAACGTGTTACTGCTGAGTTAGGAAAACTAGATTAAGTTATGTCATCCTTTTTGTTCTAAAATACACTTAGAGAAATCCACAGTGTTCCAAATATTAAGTCTATATTTTATCATTGAGATAAAATAATTTGGATATTCCACAAAATCTAGCATCACTGTCCACAAAATGTCCTAAGTGCTCTTGAAAAACAAATTATTAATTTATTATTTTATACTTATTGTTATTTTCAAAAAAGTACTTAATTCCCAAGCCTAAATAAATGTACCACAGTTTTTGGATCCACTCATTTACTTATGGCTGTTTCCAGAACTTGTCTATTGTAAATAACATTACTATGAACATAGGGGAGCATGAATGCTTTTGAATTGGTGATTTGGAATTCTTAGGGTATATTCCCAGCAGCAGAATTACTAGGTAAAAAGGCAGTTTTATTTTTACTGTTTTTTTTTGAGAAAATTTCATATTGTTTTGCACAGTGGCTGCACCAGTCTGCATTCCCACACCAGTCTGCGTTCCCACCAACAGTACACTAGGATTCCCTTTTCTCCACATCCTTGTCAACACTTGTTGTTTGTTGATTTATTAATGATGGCCATTCTGACATATGTGAAGTGATATTATGGTTTTAATTTGCATCTCTCTGATGGCTAGTGATGTTGAGCATCTTTTCATGTGTCTATGGGCCCTCTGTATGCCTTCCTTGGAGAAGTGTCTGTTCAGGTCCTTTGCCCATTTTTAATTGGATTGTTTGTCTTCCTGGTGTGGAGTCACATGATTTCTTTCTATATTTTGGAGATCAAACCCTTGACCCATGTATCATTGGTAAATATGTTCTACCATATGGTTGGTTCCCTTTTCATTTTGATGATGGTTTCTTTAGCCATGCAGAAACTTTTTAATTTAATGTAGATTAAAAAAAAACCTGTGGTACATTTACACAGTGGAATACTATGCAGCAGAAACAATGAAGAAATTCCTACCATTTGTGACAGCATGGATGGAACTGGAGAATATTATACTAAGTAAAATAAGCCAGTTGGTGAAAGATAAATACCATAAGATCTCACCTCTAAGAGGAATCTAATGAACAAAATAAACTAATGAACAAAAGAGAACCATAGACATTGAAACATGGAATGGGCTGACAGTGATCAAAGTGGGGAGTGGAATAATGGTGGAAAGAAAGTAGGGGAAGGGATCAAAGAACATGTATTAATGACCCATGGATATGGACAATGGCATGGGGATTGACTGTGGGAGCAGAGGTGTGGGATGGGTGGAAGAGGGAAAGGAGAAATATTGGCACAACTATAATAAAATAACAAAAAAAGTGATTAAAAATAAAATAAAAAAACTCCCAAGTCTAAATTCTTTATTTTTTTTAAATATTTCATTTATTTTATTTTTAGAGAGAGGGGAAGGGAGGGAGAAAGAGAGGGAGAGAAACTTCAGTATGTGGTTGTCTCTCATGTGTCCCCTACTGGGGACCTAGCCCACATCTCAGGAATGTGCCCTAGACAGTGAATCAAACTGGTGACCCTTTGGTTCACAGGCTGGCACTCAATCCACTGAGCCACATGAGCCAAGGCTCAAGTCTAAATTCTTCAGAGATAACAATTATTTCATTTCTTTAAAGGTAGAACTGAAATCATGCTACTTTCTTTTTTACCCATCTCATCCTCATTCAAGCACATTTATTTTCTTACCCATGAAACACTGCAATAATTTCCTGTTTATCACAGCTAAGCTTTTGCACATAGATCTTTTCAATTTGTAGTACACTGCCAAACCAGTTGTATATTACCCCTGGTCCCCAAACTTCCATGGCTTAATGGATTAATGAAAACATCTCCCCCTCCCCGATTTTTCTATGAAGTGTTCTATGCCATCAACTCCCCCTCGCTTCTGTCTTTCCTGTCTTTCCTGGGTGCATTGGAACCCAATCATTTAAGATTTTATCCTTTACTATTCAAAATGAATTTCCTTTCACCTAAGATTTACTTTACTAGTTTCCAAGTTTGTACTCTGTATTGCCATCTTGGCAATACAAAAAAAAACCACAAAACTACATTGATATTCCCTTTGATGTTTGTTTACTTTTATTCTTATACATTTTGTCTATTATATATTAGGTATAACCTTAAATACCAGTTATTTCAAAGTAAAGAATGTCAGCTCACCACAGACTTACAATTAAAGTTTGATAGTTGCTGTAACATTTTCTTCCTCCGCTATGAAACTAGTGAACTATTGGTATATAGACAGTTGATTGGTATTCACCTCTAATAGACCTTCAGGGTACACTATTCTGCTATAACTTTTAATTACTTCTATATGTTATTTTCATACTCTTCCCCCTAGTGCCATGCTTCATGTTGTAGCCACTGAATAATCATTCATTGATTATTGAATGCCCCAGAAACATTATTTAAAAACTTCTCTTGGTCACAACAGAGAATAGTTAGCTGTTGAACACACTTATTCAATTATGCATATGATTTCCATATATGTATATAAACATCTGCATATTATGCTACCAGGCAAAAAAATGCAATTTTTATAGAAAAAAGTTTCCAGTTGTTATTTTAGTAATCTTCTCTTCTGCAGTCTCATAAGAATATTGAATTTAGTCCATCCATAAAACATAGGAAAAAGATGTTAAGTGTATGTAGATGCAAATATTGTTATGTTTTTTTCCTAAATTGCTTTTTAGACATATACTACATTCCCATTGGTATCCTCATCTAAGTTAAACTATGCTAGGAGGGAAAATGGAGCTATAGGGAGGACTAGAATGAGATAGAATTTTGGTGTAGAATATAGGTTCCCATTTCTCCTGAAGATATTTCATTTGCTCCTTTGCTCTGTGACTGACTTATAGAAACTACTATATATGAGTTCTCTTGCCTTTTGGAATTCACTTGAGTCAACCAATGGAAGACACTAGTAAACAGTCTTGAGAGAAGGAAGAAAGTGAAGTTGAGGTGTCTATTTCCATTTTTCCTCTTGGTGATGGATGCAGGCACATATGTCCTTTGATTAAATGTGAGAGCTTCTACATAATAGCTTTTTACATTTAGTTATTTCTTTGTGAGTTTTTATAACTGCTCTCCCTATGTTTTAGGGTGCAGAAGTCTACCTTAATTTGTTTTCTGCCATAAAGACATGGATTAGAAACCCTAAATCATTAGACATGAATTAGAAACTTAGATATAGGTAGTTTAATCAGGAATCATCAGGACAAGACTGGAGGAAAAATTAATAAAAAATGTATTGTGAAGCTTGTTAAAACTTTGCAGAATTTTCCAGGATGGAGAGATTGAATATTGATACTTAAATCCCTCCCCAAGTCCAATACTCCTAGAATGCTAACTTCTGCCATGCAGTTTTACCAATGTATGTCTCCTATGACTTTGGAAGAAAACCTCAAACCCAAAATAATAATGGCTGTCATTGTGCACAAGTGTCCCTCATTTGTGGTTGACATGGCATTGTCCATCATACCTGGGATGAAACCAGAGGTAGGCTAAGGAGAAGCAAAATCAGGCACCAGGAACACCTGCTGCAGTTGGTAAGAACTGGGTCACCATTACTAGCTTCAGGGCATAGCACCTTCCCCTGTGGTTTCTTTCTTCTCTGCCCACATCTTTTAAGTACTATCCTTATTCAACTTTTCTCGAGCTACCCAGTTTTAGGGCACTATCTGTTTTCTGCCAGAACCTCAAGAAATACTTCCTTTATCGGTGATGGTTCGCCATAGGACATCATGTTGCCAAATATCCAACATTTGGCTCTATCTTCCCCCACCTTTGACCAGACTTCCTGAGTATATCAAACAACACTCAGGACTCAAACCCACCTCCCAAATACTCTCCTGAGAGAAGTATGTTAATTATATTTCATTAGCATACATCTGTGTTTACCAGGTTTTGTGTCTCTATAATGAATAAATAATGTAAATATGTCTAGAGGAGCACTGAGGTAGAGTAAGCCCTGTGGTAGGAGAAAGACAAACAAGCAAAAGAGAGAGATACTTAGAGAGAGCAGGATGAGAGCAAAGGGCGAGGGTGTGGAGGGGAGGAATTGAGCAAGAAGGAAAAAGGACTCATGGACATGGACAGTTGTGTGGTGATTGTGGTGTGGGAGCAGGGGAGCATAGGGGACTAAATGGTAATGAAAAAATATAATAAAAATGATTAAGAAATGAAATAAAATAAAAACAAAGACAAAGGATATATTCTCCATGAAGGTCATTGGTTAAGTTAGAATATATAGACAATATTAATTTCAGAAAATTTAGTGCTGACAATGCACAACCAAAGACATGGAAATATAAGAGTTTTAATTATCTCTTATAATAGAAAAATTTTATATCATCTGATCCTTGGAGGTCTCTTTCAATTTTAAAATATTCTTAAGTTATATAGTTGTTAAGCATAATAAAGTACCATATGTCTTTGTTTGTATCTAATCAGAGTGTTTTGAAGAAATATATTTTTTCATTTTAGTGGATATGAGGATTCTGTTATTATTGAATGAATTCCAAAGTACAGAACTACAAATTTTATAGTTATAGTGGCAGGTAAAATATCATATATCAAAAATTAATTCTTTCTCTTTCTGATAATCTCATTTTGGTCGCTGCAGAAAAGTGTTGCTCACTAATAATTTATTAAAGAGCAGATACATGATTTTGTTTATAAGTACAATCTCTTTGTATATTTTGCAAATAAGAGCAGAAGTCATCTTTTGCAATATTTATTTTGTCATAGAGACAGAGTGCAAGGCCCCTAGACAATGAATGTAAACATTGTAAGAATGGGGACAATGTTACTGAAGCAGAGAAAATAAGTTTAAGTGCTTCACCTTACTTATTTATTGTTTTTGTAATATAGACAAGTTTTTTTTTTTGTTTAAACAATTGTAGCACAAGTCCTTGTTAAAGTTACACACATAATCAAATGGAATGTTACGTCAAGCTGTTTTTTCCCACTATGAGAGAGCTAGTAATATTCAATCAACTCTAAAAAAATAAAAAATTTGACATGCTACATTTTGTAAATTTAAAGTGTGCAATGTTTTCTTTGATATGTTTATAGATTTTGATATGATGGCCATTGATGCAATATTTATCACATTGCATCATTATAGCATGATATTATTTTCTATATTTATTTTACTGTGAATTAGATCTCTGTGGCTTATTTAATACTCATTACAAGTTTTTCAATCAACTTTTAATACACAGACTTACATTCTCATTTATTCAAACATGGTAAATATATTTTAATGGGTGATATCCAATTCCTTTTTACTTTTGTATTTTGCTATAGGCAATTTTGCATTATAAAGTGTTCAATTCATCTCCATATAATAGTAGCTTAATGAGTACTAAAATCTGAAAGGCAATTAGGTGGTGAGATCAAATTCATAGAGGTTAGAAAATTCAATGAGATTAAAATTGCCAAAATTTTAGGAATATAATGAATAGTTCTAACATTGTTCTAGCATTGAAATTTGGTGTTCTTTAATTTATCCACTCATTTCTTCATATATGTATTGATTTAAAATGTTTGCACACCAACTTTGAGCAAACCAAGCACTCTGATATTTGTTTAGTATGGATACAATATATTCAACAAACTTGAACCTGAACTCATGAACGTTGCACTTTAGTGAGGAATACAGATGTTAGTAATCATCAAGTACTTAATTATACATGATTAATTGTTATGTGAAAATATAAATATATATGAAAGCTTGCTACAAAGATTGTTGACATTATATATGGGATCACTGAGCTGAGGTCAGGTGATCAATACTGTAGTTGAAGGGAGTGGGGCAAAGTTACTGAAGTATTCTGAGTTAGAAAGATTTGTGCAAGTGTCTGATGTGAGAAGAATGGGGTAACAGTGGTGGGAACATGGAGATTGATAGGAAGGGAGGTTAGAAATGTTTGTAGTGGCAACCAGGAACTGATTCTTGTAGAAACTTAAGATCCTGATAAGAATTTTTTTTAAGAAAATTGTCTTAGTAAGTACAAACATGCATTTCCAGAAAGTTTTCTAGGTACCATGTGCAGACTCTTTGGAAGGGCCAATGGAGGATGAACAATTGTCCATTAAGGTGCAGTTCCACTGCCCATGTGAAAGGCCACAGCCAGAAAGAAAATCTAGATGGAGACTATATGGACATACTTGTTTTCACAAGTTTGGAAGTCAAGTCATTTGGTTGGAGCATTGTCCCACACACCTGAAGGTTGAAGGTACCGTCTCAGTTTGGGGTACTTTGGGAAGCAGCCAAATGATGGTTGTTTCTCACATCAATGTTTGTCTGTCTGTCTCTCCCTCTCTGTCCCCTCCTTTCTCTCTCTCTAAAATCAATAAATACATCCTCAGGTGAGGATTTAAAAGAGGAAGTAATCTGTAGGAGGCCATTCTGCATGGAGTAGGCCCAGCTCCCACTCAGAGATGCACAGGACCCAGGCCCATGGATAGATTCTCCCTTAGAAAATCAGGCCTGCAATGTGCCTAGGTCACTATGAGTCTTGCTCTTCCTAAAAAACTCCCTCACCCTGAATTGAGGACATTTACTGCAAAGTAACTCCCTAAAATCCATGCTAAACCTTCCAGAGATGAGTGTAATGGATTCAACCACTTTGGCCTTTTCATTTGCAAATATCCCTCTTCTGTGATGTGATTAGCAGTATTGGCTCCTCTGTTTTCTGTAAAAGGTAACCACCAAAATTGAACCTGTGCATAGTAAATAAGGACCATCACATAATGTGCCAAGAAATCCAATAAAGGCCAGTCATGGCAAGGGCCAAGGCTTTTGCTCCCCTTGAGAGAAAAAACATGCTGTCCCTTTTCCTCCACTGGACTCAGTAGTCTGTGTGAATGTCTCATTTCAACCATAATGACGTAGACACTGTGGGCCGGTGTCTGCATCAGTCATCATATGTGATTCCTATCTTTTATTGGCAAATATAAATTTGTTGTGCTCTGTATATCAAGTTAGAGAATACTTGGAGATGATTAAATTTGTGGAAGGGAATATATTAGGTGTTTGATTTAGTATATATTGAGTTTGAAGACATTTTGACACATGCAAACAGTTGCTAAATGGGCAGTTGGTTATTTTGGACCTCAGTTTAAAAGTCTAAACTAGATCTTAGTATTGAAAAGATATCTATGTAAATATTAACATTGCATATAATTTTTCTATGAAATGGATCTTGCACTGTTTCTTGAGATATATCAACATTTTAATGACTGATAGCAAGAGTTAGTCCCCAAAAGAGCTAGAAATTTGAGTGGAATTTTTGAAAAGACAGGATTTAATGGAAGCAAAGAGAAATGTTTTAGAGAGGAATAGGTGCTTGGCTTTGATAAACCTTGACTAAAGCTGAATATAACATACTTAAAAACACCATTGGATTTAGAAATACAGAAGTTATTGATTTTGGTGAGAAGTGTTTACATTGGGTGTAATAATCTACCAACTACTTTGGAATTGAAGAAATGCAATCTCTAAGTAGAAACAAATTTTTTAATATTTGGCTCCAGAGAGGAAAGATATATGTTAATAATACTTGGATAGCTAAATTACATTTTGATAATACCTTACAAATCAAGTCTTTATCATTAAAAAAGGAATTCTATAGTTTTAAAAATTCAGTTATAACCATTTTCCTAATTCTGAACATTTAAAAATATTATATTGCAATATTATATTTTTGAAATGTGTGTGACAGTTATTTAATGAACCTACATAATATTTTTAACCTCACAGCATTTTCAATCATTAACATAACTTATAGGTATGAGTATTGGTGCAAGGGATACACTAGTTAAGAAATATTGAGGTGATTATTTTTTAGATAAAAAAGTAAGTGTACAATGCAGAATAATTTTCATGAAGACTAAGACTTATACAAGAAAGAAGAGGGTGTTAACAAACCAGTTTCCAAAATATACTTTGTGCCAAAGGAGAAATGGTTTTTCAAGAGGCAATTTGTAATAGGTTTTTCTGTTGTCAGCAATGATTTAGTATTGTTTGGATGTCCTGAAAGTGTCCAACATTGATTTCTTACCTTAGTTTTGAGTGTCACATATGTTTTTGTGGTTATCATACACAATGGCTAAGACTTTAATCATGACACTTATTCTGAGTTAGTCCGTAATATGATTTTCCATTCCACATTCAGTATTATTATCTTGATGTCTATAACTTTTCATTGTATTTCAAATTATATTCTCTTGTTCTTTCTCATCCGTCTTCCTTGAAGTTATGTTCTGTCTCTACTAATGTAGATCTAATTCTTTCTTGTTGCTTTCCAAATATTGGGTTTGTTTTATTTTAATTTAAAATTTGAGAGGAAAGGAATCCTTCAGTTTTAAATCATGCATTATTTAGAGTATTTAAACTCTTAAAGCAAATAAACTTAAATTCTCTATAAGTAAAGTGTTGAATCAGGAATTGAGAGCACCAAAATCACCAGTTATAAGAACTTTTAGTTTTGTATGTGTCAAAAACAATAATTCACTGTTACAACAATGAACTAATCTCTATGTTTAACCATATTCATAATTTAAAAAATTCTGATTGAATTTCAGAATTTAAGAAGTTTTAAGATTATATAACTCAAGTTCAGAAATAAAAACATTAATTATTTGTACAATGTGTCTTCTTATCTGAAAACTTCATTCTACTTTTTATAGTAACATCTAACCTATTTTTCATATCCTAATAAACAGAACCATTTTTAAGTATACCTAGCCTTGCATCTTTCTCTGTCTCTTAAATTAATCATATTTTAGTTCCCTAAAATGTATGTGTATGCATAATACATGATGTGTGTGTGTTTGAAAATCTATTGAGATATTTATTTCTGTTTACTATTCTGTCTTCTTTCCCTCCTCTTTCTCTTTATTCTTTCTCTTCAAAAACTGTGTAGGCTTGAGACCTGGCTGATGTCGGACCTGGCTCAGTGGCTGAGTGCTGGCCTGTGAAGCAAAAATTTTGTAGGCTTTATGCCTTTTGTGCTTCAAGATAAGAAACCAAAACCACTAATTCAAAAGAATATGTGCACCCCTTTGTTCATTGCAGCCCAATGTATAATAGCCAAGATTTGGAAGCAGCCCAAGTGCCCATCAGTAGAAGAGTGGATAAAAAAGTTGTGGTATATTTATATAATGGGATACTATTTAGGTGTAAAAAAGAATGAAATCTTACTTTTTGTGATAACATGGATGGACCTGGAAAGAATTTTTTTTAAAGCCTCAGTATTATTTTAAGGACTTTACTTATTTTATTTTTTAGACAGAGGGGAAGGGAGGGAGACAGAGGGGGAGAGAAACAACAATGTGTGGTTGCCTCTCATGTGTCCCCTACTGGGAACCTGGCCTGCAACCCAGGCATGTGCCCTGACTGGGAATCGAACTGGCAACCCTTTGGTTCATAGGCCAGTGCTCAATCCACTAAGCCACATGAGCCAGGGCTGGAGAGTATTATGCTAAGTGAAATAGGTCAGTCAGAAAAAACACAAGTTCCATATGACTTCACTTCTATGTGGAATCTAATGAACAAAATAAACTAACAAAGTAGAGACGGACTCACAGATACAGAGAACAGACTGACAGCTGTCAGAGAAGAGGGTTTGGGTCTAGGTGAGAAAGGCAAAGGGTTTAAGCAAAGAAAAAAAAGAAAGACTCATGGACACAGTATGGTGTTCATGACAACATTATGGTGATTGTCAGATGGAACACAATAGTATGATAATTGCCAGAGGGAAGAGGACTGGGGGGATGTAGAAGGCAGCAAAGTGGGGATAAATGGTGATAGAAGGAAACTTGACTTGTGGTGGTAAACACACAATACAGAGTACAGATGGTGTATTATAGAATTGTATACCTGAAACCCACATGATTTTATTAGCCAATGTCACCCCGATAAATTCAATTAAAAAAAGAAGAATATTATTTAGGATTAAAGACATTGACTTTTCTTTCCTGGCTTTTTGTTTGTTTGTTTGTTTGTTTGTTTCTAAGGCTTTGTATCTCTATGTGTTTGCAATGGAAGAGAAGGAGACTAAAGCAAACCCTGGAGGGAAAATCCTGAAAAAGAGGAAGAGCTCAGAGGTCTAGAGAGAAGAGGAAGGTCTGATATTTTGACACGAATGGTGATAGAGGCCTTACTCTTTTGCTGAGCTCCACAGAGTTTAGGGTACCTAGGTCTGGGGTCAACAAAAATAGCTGCAAAATATCTGGGGAGCTTATAACCCAAGCACTGCGTTTACCCACATGAAAGAGACACATGCCCTGTATATGAGAAGGAACCTACTCACTAGACCTCACCCGGCTCATGCACATCAATACAAGGTGTATTAACATTGCAACCCAGTGAGAACCACTGGGAATCCCTTTATTTAGGAACCTCACTGAATACATTACCCACCTCAACAATGACAGATTGAATTTTCCACCAGCCAAATAAAATGGAGGACAAGGAGTCACATTTAATTTCACTTAATAAAAAAAGTGAAGTTTTAACTACTACACTTACAATATTTGAGAAGGTTTGATAATATACTATTGATAAGATAATTATTAGTCCTTTTTCCCCCATTTGTCACGAGCCAACAAGGTTCTCCCCTTTCGCTACTTATTTGTACTGAGATAGTTTCTGTGTTAGGCCTTTGTGCTTGCTGTCCCCTCAACCTGAATGATGTAGCAGATTCCTTGTTATTCAAGTCTGACTCTGTTAACACACCGCTTCCTCAGTGAGACAGTGACTGAGAGCCAAATTTGTACTGTGTCTCCTACCCTAGGTGACTCTTTGTTATCTTTATAGCACTTACTCTAAATGAAATTTTGTTAATTTATCGATGTGCTTCTATATTGTTTAAATCACTAGAAAGTAATTCCCATGAGCCTGGAGCTTTTCCTGTCTTTCCTACTTATGTAAGCCAGTCACACAGTTAGGCCTCCATAAATGTTTCTGAAGTGAGTGAAAACTAGCCTTCTCATCTCATTGCATACTGGCAGACTTCATGGGTGTATTCACTTATAATTTTACCCTTCGTGATTTTTTACTTCAGGTTATACAATGTTTTAGATTCCATAGCTCATGATAGGTTTCCGCAATCACTGAGTGACCACTATTTTAAACTTATCACTATTGTAAGGTTTTGAACAAGTACAAAGTCTTCTCATTTTTCCCCATATTATTTATGTGTCAGGATACTTAATGTGTCAGGATACTTAAACTCTATATTTTTATTGTTGTTAATGCAGACTTAGTGAAGAACCGAGCAACACACTAATAACAGAAGATTTATCAAGACTTTGAAAGAAGCACCACATGTGCAATTTTCCAAGGCAGGCTGTTATTTAAAAGAGTTAATGAACTAGAGGTATATGATTCTGAGAAACAGATGCAATTAGGCAAGGTATTGATTTACCCATTAGAAGACAATTAATCATTTTTGTTGTAAACAAAGTGAGAAACATTGGTTGTTAATCAAGAAATTTGTTTCACTCTTCAATTTTAGATCACAAGCTTAAACTAGATTTTTCCCCTATTTAATAATACTATAGATACGTCTTTTAGTCTTAAAACCAGGATATGTAGGTAACAAGGATTCTACACATAATATGAAGTATGGTGTAACAAGATAACTGTTAATACAAAAATATAAATTATGCACCATAAAAGTTAACTTTGATAATAATTATTATTAATTTTGTTTATTATCCCAATAAATGAAAGAGGATATGGCTTCTGTGAAATTTCCTCTAATTTCATAGCTGTTGTGGTTTAAAATTTTCATAAACCTCAATTTGTATTTGTAGATGGATTTCACTAAATCTCTCCCCTCTTCTTAGCATAGCAAAAAGTAGAGAAATGATCTAGTCTTATTAAGTATTAGAATCATCAGATCTGTTGTGACAATAAATTTCCATGTCCACCAAATATGTACATAAGGGCACTTAGATACACACAGAGGTTTGTATGTGCAAATAAAACAAAATTAAAAATTAACAATATTTGTCTTTACAACATAAGATATATTTTATTTCAGACGATACCATACTAAAAAGTGCTCGGGGATGACTCGAAATTTGTGAAACCCTCTCTCAGACTGAAGGCAGGTTTTGTTGTGAATGTGTCCCTGTGTGGATTTGTATGGCACTGGGAGGCCATATAAATCACTGACATTTTACAGTGACTTGGGTTTGGAATAGTTTCTCTTTCATACTACAGTTACTGATGCTAGCAAGGCTAATTCATAATAATTAAATCATGTAATCCTACCCTTATCAAGACCAAGATAGATCATTTTTAGGCTATAATGGCAGAGAAATACTGTGCATTGAGCAAAAGTGCAAATTATCCAAAACTGTATTATACCAGTAATATATAGTTGAAGGGAAGAGTGAACCAGTATACCCCTGTGACTCTCCACAGGAAATGATCCAGTTGATCTGAAGATTCTGTTCCCAAATCCTACCTCTATGGTAGTTGTGTTACTAAGCCTGTTACTGACTTCTACCTATGGACTTAAGGATCAGAAGACTGCAAATGTTTCTAAAACATTTATCTGCAAGGCAGTTCATGAAAGTATTAGTAGAATATCCATGCAAAATTGTCTGTTTCCTCAAGTAGAATATTGACCTAAGTAGTCTAGATTTGCAGACTTAGTTCCTTAGAAGTTTATAATTATTCAAAGACAGGAGACTTTTAGACTTTCAAATTTATGGCAAGTATTCCTTTGGGTAATAATAGTGTTTTGCTAATATTAAGGAGTCTTGAAAGTAGTTATAGCTTTAAATACACAGAATTTTAGAATGGAGATACTTACATAAGAATCAGCAGAAAGTATCCTAAAGTGTCTTTTATAGTTTAAAAAATATTTTTGAGGTGTGATCCAATCTCATGTATATTAACAAGGTCATGTATGATACATAATTTTATCTCTTTAGTCCCTTTTATATTTGAACAACCTTTGCCCTCTCCCCCATTTATATTTTTATGTCATTTATTTTTTCAAGAGGAAGTCCAATTGTCATTTAGACCCTCCCACATTTTAGACTTGTGTGTGTGTGTGTGTGTGTGTGTGTGTGTGTGTGTGTTTGCAGAATTTTTCAACTTGTTCTTTTAGATTTTGGGTTACTAAACTATGACTTGTGTGCCAGATCAGGGCTGTGTCTTATTTTTTTTATAGCATTTTAGCTACACATGAGTTTTATATTTTAAAAGTTATTTTAAAAAAATGACTAAATAAACAAGTCATATAATATGCAATATAAATTGATTATGGCCCATAAGCCTAAAATATTCACTACCTGCCCTTTAGGTAAAAACTCTGCAGACCCCTATTTACACTATTAAATTCATATAAATCATTTTGACAAGAATAGTGTATCAGTTTAATGACACTGTATATGACATTACCTCAAGTCAAAATTATTCTACAATGATACTCTTTTTGAGAATGCAATCGAAATGAGTAACCACCAAGTAACTCCTTTTTAAAGCTGTGTTTCTCCTTTATAGTTACTTTACCATGCATGGGGTACCTTGCATGGGCACCTAGGAGACAACTTATTTCCTTTCTTTCACAAGGTGATTTTAGTGTCCACTGATTATTCTTGCCTTAATCAAGTATTCCATCAGGAGCTTTAAAATGTAATTTTCTAATTCTGTTATTTTTCCTACTCTTACTGGATGGCATTCTTCCGTAGTAAGAAATGTAACTCAGTTTCTCCACAAGAGATATGATGGTAAATAGTTTAATCCTCCCTCCCTGTACTGACATCAGCCTGACTCTTAATCCGGTGTGTGCTTATTCTACATTTTTGCTTTTGAGTTCACTTTGTTTTTCCTAAGCATTCAAAATTAAGCCACACCTAACAGCTATAATAAGTGTTACCTAATTGAAGTTTTGGCTTTTTAGATTAAAAAAAAGTTTTGGTGGTTGATTTAGATAGCTTGAAACTGTATCTATGGAAGTTTAAATTCATATATTTTTCTCCAATAAATTTTTTACAGCACAAATAGAGATTTCTAATCCTCTCTCATTTTTCTTATTGAAATTTCTTTACAGAATCTTTTACCAAAAAAACATTGTATTTTGATCTCAGTGAGGTGCTACTCTAAAGAATTTTATGGCATTGGAGAGGTCACGTAATGTCTATTAGTTCAGTGCTAAAGCATTAGGTTAAAATACATGTTGATAAACAAATCTAGATTAGGAGAACAATGAAATATGAAAAGAACCAGGTAGTTCTACTCTAGTTACCAATATTTCTTCTTTACTGCATGACAAATAAAGCTAGATTTTCAAGTTGTGGTAAAAATTTTACCCTTTCTTTCTGATTGAATTGTAATCTATTTTCTTGTTAAGTTTTCATATTATATGACTTTAAAATGCTGTTCTGATTATTCAGTAGAAAATGAGAATTAAATTGACATTAGTGACAATGGCAATTAATAATGAATAAACAAGGAGCAGAACTGAAGATAAATAAAAGAGAAAACATTTGGGAGTCAAAGTAGAGATTTAAAATGCTGTTGGAGTAGCTGTGTAACTGGGAAAGAGTAAATCCATGAACTAATCAGAGATAAGCCTCTTCGAAAACAATTTGAGTCCAGGGATCAATCAATGAGGAATGTGTATCTAAGGAGATACTAAATGGATCTCAGAACAAATACCTTAATAAGTAAAAATGTGAGGGATCAAAAAGTTACTAGGATTTTTCATCTTCTACTAAAATAGTTCAAAATTATCTTATTCTGGATTAAAATAATTGACTGCTTTGTAAAGAACAGAAGATAATGTACTATGGAAGAGAATGTCTGTATAAATATGATCCCCCTTGGTTCAGATAGTGGCACTCAAATAATAATGGACAATTTGGAGTGTGAGTCAAATACAGTTCTCCCAAGAAGCTGCATTCATTATTATGAATGAAGTAAAAAAATGGTTTCAGCACTATCTTCCTCATCGCCCTGTTATGAAGTCAAATATTCCAGTATTTTTATACTGGAATTCCAAAACCTTTTGGATTCCAAAAGTTTTTATGATGTGGAGACACCAATATGTTCATTGCTGCATGGGGATAAAAATTTAAACTTTACCACCTGTCCTGATAGATCACTGCTAATGAGTATTTTAGCTCTGTTGTAAACACCTGGAACTATTTTTATACTCCAACTTTAACACTTGTGTCCCTAACATGTAGAGATAATGAAAATTACAACTTATACAAATTTAGCTAGCAGAACAATTGAAAATTTTTATAAACCAAATGATAGGTTCTAAACCATGGCAGTTGTATAATATATGAGATCAAAAACTCTAAAAACTTCAGGAAGAAATTATCCTCTCCAAAATAAAAATAATTCCTAAGCCCCTTTCCTAATATAATACACCATAAAAACTATAGCTACCTATTCATCTTATAGCTTTTGATAGATATCATAAAGAAATCACCCAACTTTAATTTTTTTAGTTCTATGAAAAAGGATATGACCTTGAATATAACTTACAAAATTAGTCTTTTATTTCTAAATGATTAATTTATACTGCAATGCATTGAAGTATCAGTTATCACATATAATCTATGGAAATTTAATCTAAAAAGAAAAGAGGTGAAAAAGGCAATAGAAGAGGCAAAAATACCAAAAACTTACTGGTTATAGTTTAGATTATTTTCTGTTTAAAATGATACCAAATAAATGGCTATTAAAAATTTACTTATAGTAATAATGGTCCTATTCTCAAGAAAATTATATGAATTCTTATAGATTTGTGTGAAATATATGTATATATTTGTATATATAGTTGTGTATGTTTATGTTTACATACATGTAACTATATACATATGTGCATATATTTTATACATACCTTTAATTTGTATTAAGATTGTCTGATAATGATACTAATCTTTTAAATGTCAGTTGTAATAATACTGATGCTCAAATAAATTATAATTTAGATTTTTCACAATCTGAAAGTAGGGAAATGAATAAGTTTATAAGAACTCATAGAGATCTCTACTAATATTACTGTATTTATAAACTAAAAAATTGAATGCTTTATGCTTTCTATGTAACTTTTTCTAATATTTTTGTATTATGGAAAAATCAGTCTTTCTTTTTAAGGAATCTTTGTATCAGAAAATGTTTGTAGACTCTAAGATGCCGTTTTTGACAGCTGAAGTCAATGCCCAGAATCACAATTTAAAGACCCAGGCTTGCTTTTATGGATTTGCCTTTGTGACAATGAAATCTGTTGTGCACACTTCCTTATTAATTAGGAATGACAAGGGGTTGGAAGAAGCTAGGTTGAGGTAATAAAATATTCTTGTAAGTAAAAAGAAAACAGTTTTTCTTAAGCTACATGATTTTAAATTTTGAAAAGACAACTTCTGAGGATTTTCTTAGAGATTTGCTATAATATTTTTGACATTTAAGTATGCAATTTTGCTTCTTTCATGTGAATTTGTATTTAAACAACAGCAAAATTATTTACAAGAGGCCAGTTGTATTTAAAATGGGAAACTGTTGGAAAAATGTTCATTTCAGAATAGCTATAAAAACCATTTCTTAGCTATAAGTTATAAGTTCTGATTTTTTTATTTGTTGAATGAGTGGTGATTGATATTTTCATGACATTAAAGTAAAATTTATCTTAGTCAATTATTAAATTTATATATTTTAATGTAGATTCTTTTATTTGTGTATTGCTAATCTCTCTCTGTTACTGGACTTTTTCTAACCGTGTTCAAGCATCATCTTGTATCTGGCACTTTAGGAGGCCGCAGCCTTTCTTCTTTTCCTTTCACTGCAGAACACTTCAGATGTGTTGGTGCATTGCCTGTCAATACTTGGTTACTTTTAATTCATTCTTCAGCCACTCAGATCTGGTGTCAGTGCCACTATTCCAGTTGTGTTCATGTCCTCAAATACAACAGACACTCCTCCGACTTCTTCCTGGAACTCACAGCAGAATTCAGCAGAATTGATCAGTTTTCCTTCTTTAAACACAGTCATATACTGCTTTTCATAACACCACATATTCCTGGTTTTCTTTCTCTGTTACCAGTAAAAGTTGATTTCTATACTACCTTGAATATTAAAATCCATCAAGGTTCTCTCCTAGAATCTCTTATCTTTACTTTTGTATTGCCTTATTATTCGAGTCTTCCTTTGTTCCCTTGAGACACAGATGTCACATCACTCCACACAGGGCCACAGCATATCTAACTATGTTTCTATTAATAATGGATCAACTATTTTATTTCCAGTTCTCAGAAGAGAAATGCATTCTATCATTAGTTTATTTGTTTATGTGATTATAATATTTTGTTTACAGTGGAGGCCATTTTCCATGATAGTATTCTTACTCTTAGATTGTAAGAAGATCCTTTTTGAAGTCACTTTGTATTTGCCTCAGCAAAGCACAGTAGAGACTCCAGGAAAATTTTTATATGTATTTCTCAGTTTTCAGTCCCTAAATTTATACTGTATTCACAGGTTGTGAAACAGGCATGGGATTTCTCTGCAGAAAGGAATCCTTCTACTCTTACCTAATTTCTTCATACTTACCTGAGCTAGGGTGGGCTGAAGCTTCAAGACTACTTCACAGGGGACGTAGTAGCCATTCATGACTTCTATCTTATGGGAGAACATTTGTTCCAACTCAAAACATCAGTTTATTTTCAGCTCCACTGCTAAATAAGTGATATAATTTTAGGCAAGCCTTTTCAAATAACATCTCTTATTTATCCATAATAGCTGTGTTTGGAAGGTCAATATATATGTCACAGATACTGTTTTTTAAATGAAAAAGCCTGATACATGTAAGACGTTAGTATCATTGTGATAAAATAGCATAGGACAGTAAAGCAGAAAATACATCTTCCAATCTGCCATCCTTTACTTAGGCCTGTGACCATGTAGGTATGAAATAAGTAATTGGTTGCAATTCCAAGATCATCTTTAATTTCAATTTTTATATCAGTTTACTTTCATATGACGCATTAAACTAAAATATTTAGTTATATGTCAACATATGTACCTTTTTTCTTTTTGCAACAATCTCTAATTCTAAGGTAGAGAAAAGAACTTTTCCTTACATAATTACATCTACCTATTCAATGAGTATAATAATATATTTATATGAATCCAGTTATCATTGTTACATTAAGTCAATGTTGTTGAAGACAAATTACACCTATTTGTTGATGTCTTTTTGTGCAATGAATTAGCACATTTAGAAAGAGAGTAGACAACAGAATGGATTATATAGCATATTCACAAATAAGCATCCATGCTGAGCATGCATTTAGTACATAGTGTCTTTCCAAATCATGCTCAGTAGTATTTGAAATGCAAAATAAATGAAAATAAGTTGGGGCTTCAAAGCAAGAATAGAAACTTCAGAAGAATATTATGAAGCTTTGTTTCACAAATTGATTGTTGCTAGGAATCCTTTTCTTGTCAAGTTTTATTAAGGAAGCTTTGAGTTGCCATAATAGTTTAGAGCAGGTAACTAGAACCACCTAATGTTCCTTCTTAAATTACCACAAAAGAACTAAAACAAGTCTGCTATCCCTAGGGGATTTTTCCCCTTTATACTTAACATTCAGATTTAATCATTTGCCATTCACCTGACTGGAGACCAACCCATTGTAACACTAAAAGAATGAAGAGAGAGTTGTATTTTGTTAGTAAACTTGAACATCTGACTAAAATAGTACCAGACTGGAGTGTAAACATTTCTTTATCATTTCAAAATTTCTAATTAGTGATCGTGGTTTATGTAAATACTTAACATATATTGTCTAATTTTAAAAATATCTTTGCACAAATAACACTGGGTGGAAATTAAATGTTGAAAATAAGTAACTTATTTTGATTGTACTAATTTATTTTTGTTTTATATTTTCAAAGTTGAGAATTATTAATGGGTAAATTTAATTCCTACTTTGGGTTCCATATGTCAAATCATCTTACTAATCATCAGATAAACTGTAAAATAGTTTAGGGGGCATTTTCCAAATACAGATATATTTTTTAAATGTATTATGTCATTGAAAAACTATTTCTCACTAAAAAAGGTTTAGGGAATGCTTATATAAATGAAGTTACAGGAGTTCCAGCCAAGATGAAAACATAGGTAGTAGATATGCTTTGCTTCCTTGCACAAGAAAAAGAAGAAAAACAACCAATTTAAAAACAAAAAACAACCAGACTGCCAGAAAATCAAACTGTATGGAAGTCCAACAACCAAGGATTTAAAGAAGAAACATTCATTCAGACTGGTAGGAGGGCCAGAGATGTAAAGTCAAGGCAGAGAGGACAAGGGGCAAGGAGGCAGCTGGAGGACCAGGCAGTACCATATTTGCATGGGGCTAAACCAGGAGGAACAACTGGGGGGGCTAGACAATCACATAGCTCAGGGCTCCAGCAAGGGGAAATAAAGCTTTAAAACCTCTGGCTATAAAAATCCATGGGGGTTGCCGTGGTAGGAGAAACTCCCAGTCTCACAGGAGAGTCCATTGGAGAGGCCCACAGGATATTAGAATGTACACAAACCCACCCACCCGGGAATGAGCACCTGAAAGGGCACAATCTGCTTGTGGGTAACAGAGGAAATGATAGGAAGAGGGGTGAGAGCTGAGCAAAGCCATGTTGTTCCCTCTCTGACCCCTCCCCCACATACAGCTCCACAACCCACAGAAGTAGGTTCCCCCACCCTGGAGAATACCTAAGTTTCCATCCCTTACTACATAATAGGTACACTGCTGAGACAAAGAAATATGTCCTAAATGAAAACAGATCAAAATTCGAGAAAGAGAACTAAGCAATGATGAGATAGCCAACATATCAGATGCAGAGTTCCAAACATTGGTAATCATGATGCTCATAGAAATGGTTGAGTATGGTCACAAAATAAAGGAAAAATGAAGGCTATATAAAATGAAATAAAGGAAAATATACAGGGAACCAACAGTGAAGGGAAGGAAACCAGAAGGGAAGGAAATCAATGATTTGAAACAAAAGAAAGAAATAAACATTCAACTGGAACAGAATGAAGAAACAAGAATTCGAAAAACTGAGGAGAGGCTAAGGAACCACTGGGTCAATTTTAAACATTCTAACTTCTGAATCATAGGAGTGCCAGAAGGAGAAGAGGAAGAGCAAGAAATTGAAAAATTATTTGAAAAAATAATGAAGGAAAATTTCCCCAGTCTGGTGAAGGAAATAGACATACAAGTCCAGGACACTCAGAGAATCCCAAAGAAGTTGGATCCAAAAAGAAACACACCAAAACACCTCAAAATTAAATTATGCAAAATTAATGATAAGGAGAGAATCTTAAAAGCAGCAAGAGGAAAGGAGATAGTTACTCAAAAAGAAGTTCCCATAAGACCATCAGCTGATTTTTCAAAAAATCTTGCAGGCAAGAAGGGGCTGGAAAGAAGTATTGGAACTCATGAAAGCCAAGGGTCTACATCCAAGATTATTCTATCCAGTGAAGCTATCATTTAGAATGGAAGGGCAGATAAAGTGCTTCCCAGATAAAGTCAAGTTAAGTGAGTTCATCATCTCCAAGCCCTTATTATTAGAAATGTTAAAGGGACTTATCTAAGAAAAAGAAGATCAAAAGTATGAGCAGTAAAATGACAACAAATACAACTATCAATAACTGAATCTAAAATGCAAAAACAAAAACTAAGCAAACAACTAGAACAGGAACTGAATCACAGAAATGGAGAGTACATGGAAGGTTATCAGAGGGGAGGGAGAGGGGGAGAATGGAGGAAAAAGGTACAGGGAATAAGAAGTATAAATGGTAGATGCAAAATAGACAGGGGGAGGTTAAGAATAGTATAGGGAACAGAGAAGCCAAATAACTTATATGTACAACCATGGGCATGAACTAAGGGGGTCGGGGATGCTGGAGGGAGGGGGGTGCAGGGTGGAGGGGGATAAAGGGGAGAAAAAGATGGGACAGCTATAATATCATAATCAATAAAATAAAAGTAAAAATAAATGAAGTTAGGCATGCATGTTGCATAATTTATTAGAGCCTTTAATAAAACAATTTTCTTAATAAAGCTCCAATAAAAGTATATAGGTTACATATTTGTCTTTCTCTTATTTCAAATTAAATGCCTAAAAACTTTCTAATAGTTTTTTGTTGTTTTCAATTTCTGTAGGCCAGTTTGTATAAAAGGGAAAAGCATTTTATAAAACTTTTATTCATAGTCTATTAAGACTGTCAGGAAACCATTTATAATTATATATGGATTCTTGAAGAAGATTATATGAATCACCCTTTCTTAATTATATCTTGTGGAAAACTTAGTTAACTTCTTTAACTCAGCTTCTTTTAATTTTTTAAAAGATTTTATTTTCAGAGATGGTAAGGGAGGGATAGAGAGATGAAGAGAAACACTGATGTGAGAGAGAAACATTGCTCAGTTGCCTCTAGCACATGCCCCAACCAGGGACCAAACCTGCAACCCAGATATGTTCCTTGAATAGGAATTGAACCAGTGACCTTTTGCTTTGTGGAACACCTAATCAACTGAGCCACATCAGTCCAATCTAACTCTGCTTCTTTTTAAAGAAAATGGAAACATAAATATATCTCTGTGTTGGGATTTCAGTGTTTTCAATTATATAATTCATATAATAAAGAGTAAAACTTGGCTCATATTAAATTACTGTTAACATGAAATCTTAAATTTTGATTGCCTTGATGATGCCTCTACCACATCAATCCATTGCTATGGGTTTTTAGGTTCTATTTTTATTGAATCTCATCTCTTGAAATATCTGTATTTCCCAAAGGACTTTCGAGACCTTCCTATACCTGCCTTCACCCTGGAAAATTAGTCCTTCTCTTACTTGATCCTTTTCTCACCACTTTTCTCCAAATCTACCCTTTGACATGCTACATCCTGATTGCAATCTCCATTACATGCTGATATACAAGTGTTATTATATATTTTTTTCAATTTTAAAGCAGTTGCTATTTATTAACTGAACAGATTACAAAAATAACCATGGTAGATACCTTAGTTCATACTTCTAAAAATGTGTTGACCTGGTCTTCCCTGTTCTCAGTACCTCTACCTTCTATAAAATGGGTGGTCTTTTTCTTCATTCCACCTTGTGGAGAAGACAATTTGAAGGGCCTCAGAAGTTGTTTGCTTCTTTGAAGTGTTTTCCAATAGTATAGATCTCATGAATCAGACCCTTCATGCAGATGATGCCATATTTACCAAGAGATTGAGCAGTCAGTGTGTTATCTGTCAGTGCTGTTCATTTTTTTTGTTAATTTTGCCATAAGCATGCTTGTAGATCAGTGCACTTACTGACTTCAGGTTTGGGTTCCCACCTGCAAATATGTGGTTCCACAATCCTCAGGATGTTAACTGAAGCTTTGTTGAGCTTAACGAAGGTGCCATTGATCTGGTGAAGGCAAAGAAGCTGCAGCATCTTTTGGACCTTCCCGCTCACACCATTGATACTGCTGATTCTGACGACAAATGCCAATTTGGGTTCCACAGGCACATAGAAGTTGCCAGCTTTTCTTGCCATCCTAGCCATTCGACTCTGTTCTGTACTTCTGCCTATATTCCTTGTGCTAGTGCTTAGCTTTTTCACAGATAAGTTTCTTTCTTGCCTTTCGAAGCATCTTTTCTCCAAACTTCTTTCTCAGGCACTTGATCTTCAGTTCTGCAAAATTCCTTCACTTTTTCTTAAGGGTTTCTGGCACAGTGGGAACCTTCTTATTTTGTTTTGTAACCACCCCCCCACCCCATGGTTCCAGTTGGAAAAGAGCATCAGGGTTATTTTAAATAACTATATTCTTCATACATGGTTAGGATCGGTTCACACAGCGTGTGTGCACTTGTGTATTTGAAATTATTTTCAAATAAATAATTTCCACATGTAATAATAGCAGCCTTTTAAAACTGTTTTTGAATTGGAAAAATAATTAAAAGTAAAATTTCTAAAACTAATCTACTTTCAAAGATGTAGGGTAGGGTAGTTATAAATGGATTATTAAGATGAAGGAAGTCACAACCTAAAGTGCAACATGTACTTTAGTAAGTATTTTAAGTGGGCTGATTTAACCTACAGAAACTAAGAGTCTGAGAATTTGGAGATACTAGGCATTGTAACGTAGAAAGACAAGATAAAGGAAAGAAAACAAGCAAGTGATTTAAAAGTATATATCTGGTGTAGTCCCATTTGTTTATTTTTTTCCCTTGCCTGAGGAGACATATCAGGAAAAAAATATTGCTATGAGCAATGCCAGATATTTTACTACCTATGTTTTCTTCCAGAATTTTTATGGTTTTGGGTCTAACATTTAAATCTTTAATCCATTTTGAGTTTATTCTTGTGTGTGACACATGAAGGTGATATAGTTTCATTTTTTCTGCACATATTTAACTTTTCCAAAAACCATTTACTGAATAAACAATATTTAGCCCATTGTATTTTCTTACTTCTTCTGTCAAATATTAATTGATGATACAAGTATTGGTTTATTTCTGGGCTCTCTATTCTCTTCTGTTGATCTATGTGTCTGTTTTTATGCCAGTACAATGCGGTTTTGATTACAATGGCCTTATAGTATGTTTTGACATTTGGTAGCATGGTTTCTCCAACTTTGTTTTTCTTTCTCAAGATTGCTGTTGTTATTCAGGGCCTTTAGTGGTTTCATATAAATTCTTGAAATATTCAGTCTAGTTCTCTGAAATATGTCATTGGTATCCTATCGGAATTGCACTGAATCTATAGATTGCTTTGGGTAGTATGGACATGATGATGTTATTTCTTCCCATCCATGAACAGAATATGTGCTTTCATTTACTTGTATATGCTTCAGTTTCTTTCTTCAGTGTCTTAGAACTTTCCACATACAGGTAATTTACATCTTTGGGGAGATGTTTTTCTAAGTAACTAAGAAGTGTTTGCACAGCAAAGGAAACCATCAATGAAGTAAAAAGGACAACCCACAGAATGGGAGAACATACTTGCTGATACATCTAATAAGGGGTTAATATCAAAAATTTATGAAAAAAACGTATAAAACTCAACATCAAAAAAATTCATAAAAAGTGGACAAAGGGCCTGAACAGACACTTTTCCAAGAGGGTATACAGATGACCAATTAACATATGAAAAATGCTCAGTGTCATGAATCAGAGAAATGCAAATTAAACTATAATGAGATATTACCTGACACAGGTCAGAATGGCCATCATCAATAAATCAGCAAACAACAAGTGCTGACAAGGGTGTGGAAAAAAGTGGAACCCTTTTACACTGTTGGTGGGAATGCAGATTGGTGCAGCCACTGTGGAGGCAGTATGGAGACACTTCAAAAAATTAAAAATGGATCTGCCTTATGATCCAGTGATTCCACTTCTGGGAATTTATCTGAAGAAACCCAAAACGCTAAATTGAAAGAACATAAGCCCCTCTATGTTCACTGAAGCATTATTTACAACTGCTAGTATGGAAACAGCCCAAGTGTCCTTCAGTAAATGAGTGGATGAAATAACTATGGGGCATTTACACAGTGGAACATTACTTGGCCATAAAAAAGGAGAGAACAAAGAAAATTTAACTGTTTGCAGCAGAATGGATGGACCTGGAGAACATTATGCTAAGTGAAATAAGCCAGTCAGAAAAAGACAAATCCCATATGATTTCACTCATCTGTGGAATCTAAGGAACCAAATGAATGAACTAACAAGCAAAATAGAGACAGACCATAGACAGAATGCAGGCTGACAGATCTGTGGAGGTAGGTATTAGCAGGTGGAGGGATTGAGCAAAAAGGAAAAAGAACTCATGAACATGGACATCAGTGTGATGATTGAGGGTTATATAGGGGATAAATTATAATGGAAAATATACAATAAAAAATGAGAAAAATCTATACTTGGAAGAGTTAATTTGAACTCTGCTCCCCTTGCATACACACAAGTAAATGGTACAATAAAAAGAACATGTTGAGCCCTGGCCAGTGTGGCTCAGTTGGTTGGAAGATCGTCCTGTAAACCGAAAGGCTGCAGGTTTGATTCCCTGACAGACCACATGCCTAGGTACAGGTTCAGATTCAGTCCCTGGTCAGGGTACATATGGGACACAACAGATCAATGTTTCTCCATTAGACAGATGTGTATCACCATCTCTCTCTACCTCCCTTCCTCTTTCTCTAAAATCAGTAAGCATGCCCTAAGGTAAGGATTAAAATAAACAAACAAACAAACAAATGATTGTTAGACAAGTTTACTAAGATGTACCGTATGCTATGAGAAAAAAACATATCTAGCTGTGCACTGCTGGAAATCATTTAGAATTGGATTTCAGGGGAGTTGTGCTACACTGTAAGGAACATTTTACCCAATTAAGAAAATAATATAAATAACTGTGAACTATACTGTGAGGTTTTCCTTTAAAAATAACAACAAGCAAACAACACCACCAATACATACACACATCGTTTAAAGAAATAAAGCTCTAAAACAAAATGTCTCAATGTTTTTCCTGACAAATCTTACAAACATGAAGACCCTGTAAACAGATTTACATGATCAATCACTGAGTAGCTCAGTATTGAATTTCGACTATGTGTTTTTCACAATATTTATTTAGTGCTTAGACTATTTACAAACCATTGCAAGTGTGCATCCAACCTTTACCAAACTCCCATGCTTGGGCCACTGTAGGTCAATGAGACACTTCTGATTAAATCTGCCTTGTTGTCACATAGGCCAGTGGTCCCCAACCTTTTTGGCATCAGGGACTGGTTTTGTGAAAGACAGTTTTTCCACAGACCAGGGTGGGGGTGGTTTCAGTATGATTCAAGCATATTACATTGTGCACTTTATTATTATTACCTTGTAACATGCAATAAAACAATTATATATGATTAATATGTAATCATATATATTAATATGATTAACGTGCAACCTGGTTCCTAGTAGGCCACGGACCAGTACCAGTGTGTGACCCCAGTGTTGGGGACCCCTGACGTAGGCTATTGCATATTGATAGTTAAGTTGCTCACCATTCATTATCTAAACAAGGTAGGAATATGTTCTAGTGTTTATCAGCTTTCAAATACAGTTTCCCCATGAAACTCTAACCAGCAATGACTTATATCTTTATTGTGGACGAGAAGTTAAAATGTGGATGGAAGTTTTATTTTCAGAACAGTTAGATTCCCTATTTTAAAATATTATGTACATTTGAAACTTCATGACTATATCATTTAAATTGAATTTTATAATTTGACTTCATTGAAACTAATTTTTAACCTATTTTTTTCAACTGCAATAAATTCTAGTTTATTTATATAGGAGTGTACCTGTTAGATATTTTGGATGTTTTGTTTAACCTCTCCCTTCAACTATACTAATAGCTTCATACCTGAAACATTTTGTTAATGAATAAGGCAACAAAATCTCATAACAATAAAATTGATATATATATGATAATGATTTGAAGTCTACCTTTTTTCTAAGTTACAGTAATTTAATTGCTGCTTGAATCAGCATTAACTTAAAAAGGGGAATTTACTTTGTATGTGAGGAATTTGTGTTTTAATTTATCACAATTGAGAAGAAAACAAAACTAAACCCATACTCATATTTTCTCTTTCTGTGTTAACCTCCCTAATTCTTGGTCATCATGTTCCTTTCCTGAAAATGAATAAGCTTATTCATACAGCTTTCTCAGCCAATGGTATATTCTTTCATGAATAGAAAATATTCAGTATTTTTGAATTGTGGAAGGAAGAAAAAAAAGGAGATGGGAGGGAATTCCAGTCTTGAGAATTTATGTCTGTGAGAAATACCAGTGTTTAAAAAATAAAATATTTGTCATTAAAGAGATGATATAATTAATATAATTAGAGGTTTTGTGTTTCAATTATCTTTATGTCTATTTTACCATTCTAGCATAGTACTTTCTGTGTAATGGACACTCCATTTTTTAAATTTACTAATGTTTTGTCCATTTTAGACATTAGTTCAAGGTTGTGATTCTTGGATAGTAAGAACATTAAACTGGCTCTTTAAAGTGTATTGGCACTTTAAAATGTTAATGACTGTGTTGTGGTGATTATTTTAAATTACATATGTAGGTCCAATGATCATATTGTATATCTTAATATTACACAAAATATATGCTGACTATATCACAATAAAGCTGGGAAAAATTAAAAATGTAAAAATGTATTGCTGTGCCCTGACCTATGTGGCTTAGTTGGTTGGGAGTCATCCCACAAAGTGAAAGGTCAACAGTTCGATTCCCAGTCAGGGCACATGCCTGGGTTGTACATTGGAGAAGCAACCCGTCAATGTTTCGTTCTCACATTGATTTTACTCTCTAAAAATAAATAAATAAAATCTTAAAACATGTATTGCTGAAGTTATTTCTTGCATTGAACATGAATATTAAAATTGCTCTATATTTAGATGAGGCCACTTTCACTTTGGTATCCTTTCAAATATTAAATCTTCAATACCCTTAAGGTTTATTTTGACATGTATCATGCTTTAGGTTGAAAATAATATAATGCCTGGCAAATAGGTTTAAACAATTAACAAAATACATTGATCTACCAATTGTAAAAATCCAGAATGTGGGTATATTTGCAAAACTGCTCAATTAGAGCTCTGACTCATTATCTGCAGTTCTGTTGGTTACCCCTTTCTGGGGACTCACATTGACTTCAGGCTGCCTTCTTACAGGTAGAATAACACCAGTGTTAGTTTCAGGAGTATTATCGGCACACCAAGTTTTCAAGCACGGGATCAAGAAAGACTACACATACCCCCAACTTACCAGCAAAAAACAAAAGTACACTCTCATTGGACTGAGCGGGGTCACATGCCCACTGAGGACAATCACTGTGACGAAATGCATGCACTGACTAGATGTATATCGTTTATCATTTTATCCTAGAACTAGATGTGGTAACTGGCTGCCCCAACATACATGGATACTAAGCAGAAATCCTTGTTCTGGGGAAAAGTCAAATAGGAACGGATGCAGAAGACATAGAATGTGTAGACAACATGCTCACCGATTGCTTCCTTTCATGTTTTAAATATTTCTGTACTTTAAATCTTTCAATATTTTTAATGTTTCCATACATTGAATTTTTCCATATAGTTAAAAACTTCCAAATCATGCATAAATGAGAGAAGCATAATAAACAAAAACAATCTTTAAAAAATAATGAAATATGAATCACTATATGGGCTATGTAGAGATAATATAATCAAGAACACATTGTTCTTATACAGATTCAAAAAACTGAAAAATGATCTCTTTGCAAGAACAAACAAACACTGAAATGACTAGTATTCAAACACATTTTACTTTTCTGGGAGGGTGGTGCATCTTTGAGAATATTCCAACTATTTGTTTACCCCATTACATCCATGCATATATGTATGTATTTTGAATTATATATATATCTGTAAAGGGTATGAAATATTTCTAGGGAAATTACAATTTGTTGCTCTGTGGTTTTAGGGATATGTTTTACTATTTGAATTCAACATATATTTATACATGTCTGAGAAAAATGCATTATAGATAACACAGGCACATCAAAAATTGCAAGAAGATATTCTAAAGTAGTGTTTATAAGCAAAACTCCGGAGTGCCACTGCTTGGGATAGAAACTCTGTTTCACTAGTTCTTATTCAAATGGCTTTGTCTAAGTTTTCCAGTTTGTTTACCTATATAATGAACATATTCATAGCACTGCTCTTACATGGGTGTTATAAAGAACAATTAACATAACTCATATGTGCATGCAAATATTATTTTGTGTAAGTTAATCACTTAAAAAAGATCCAATATGATTATTAATTTATCACCCCAACAATGATATAGAAAAACTGACTCTCCTTCTAAGCAATTCACATCCAGATTTATTTTGAATTTTCAGGGTTTAATCTTGTGAAAAAATGCAATAAAGAGAAGTAGCAAACTAGATAAAAATAATATACTGCCTTTCATATTTTCCTTCTGAAATTATATTTTACAAAACGTATTTCAAGTTATTTTGCTCAATAATGGGTGCCTGATGAATTTTTGGCAGTATTTTGCTCTTGTGTGGCACCTACATATCTTAAGTTTTGCCTGTTATTTAACTGACTTGGCAGAAAGCAACCTTGCATCTCCCTAGAGTCCTGGAGAGCAAAGCCTCTCCCCCGGCACTCCCCCTTCATGCCTTCCATCGACAAGAGCTAGACAAAAGCATTTTTCCAAGGCTGCACTCTTTTTAAAAGAACATATAGAGCACTGTATGTGAGCATAAGACAAAAATATATTCTTCCAGATCACTTCCTTCCACCTGTCAAACTGCTGAGGAAAAGAAGTTTCACAGAGAATTTAAAATAGGTTGCTTCCTTAAACCACAGATTGAGTTTTGTTTTATGTTATTTTAAATTGGATTTTCCTAAGGCTCAACACCATCTAGAGTCAACCTTTAATTAATATTTAAAAACATTTTCTGTTTCTGTGAGATGGTAAAATTGTGTTCACTTTGTTACTTTTAAAATGTGAATATGCTATTATTATGTGTTGAGATCCACCACACATTAAATATATGCACACACATGCACACACACATATATGAATTTGTGTATATGAAGCTTCCATTCCCACTTACTGGAAGCCCCTACTTCCTTTCAATTTCTTAAAAGGTCATTAAGCTTCACAAGTTGTATGTAGGTGCCAGAATTTACTAAAAGCATGAGATTAATTACACAAATCTAATATTAAATATCAACCAATTAGTTAAAACTTGTAATCACCAGTTTTGTAGGTCAAAATATTGTCTAATATCTGCAATTTTATGTGGTTCAACCTAATATTCAGGTAATATATTTGTAAAAGCCTCTTAATAGCAACAGACTCTAGGCATGTTCCAAGAGCTGCCCTTTTAATCCCTCTCACATTTCTCCTTTAATCCCACTTTCTAGGCTCCTCCTCTCCACTTCTCAACCTTTAATTTAGGTTTCCATGAACTCATGAGTATTTTTGCTATTGTCTTTTTTTAAAAAATCAGTTATATTTTACATTTTAAATCATTCTGTATTAGTTTCTTACATTCAAAATTATTCTGTATTAGATGTACAGCAGAGTTATTAGAAAATCATGTACTTTGCAGAGTGGCCCCCGCAATGGCTCAAGAACTCACTCAGCCCCATACGTAGTTTTCATGGTATTAAATGACTATGTTTCCTATGCTGTAACCTACATCTCTGTGACTGTTCTGTAACTACCAATCTGTCCTGCTTAATTTCTTCACCTTTTTCACCACCTATTTTGTTTGTGTATTTTGTTCTTTAGATTCCACCTATAGGTGAAATCAAATGGTATTTGTCTTTCTCTGTGGAGTATGTTGGAGCACTTCCCATCAACTTTATTCTCTATCTTTATGCAGGGCATAGGGAGTCTCCACATAGGGAGGTATAGAGATGTATAGAGGGAAGACACAACTTTTAATAATTTGTAGCAGAACTGGTCCTTCAAAGTGATTTGATCTAATCAAAATAAATATTATCTTTCTATCCATAAGTATATTATGTGTGTAATATAATGTATACATTCTCTCCATACTGCTTAGTTCATGTCTTTAATCCCTCTAGTATATGAACAGTAATCTTAAACATATGAGGAGCACAATTTTGTTCAAGATTATTATGGTTTTATGGCTCTTCATTGAAACATACCCTCTGCTTAAGTATTTTGGGGGGATGGGACAACAATGAGGTAAGAAGATCATCCATGAATCAAAAGGGCTAGACAAAAGAAATAAATATGTAAACAATCAAATGACAGAACTTGGTAGCTAATCACAGTATTATTTGTTATGATCCTGTGGGAAAATGAAGAATTTATTTACACAAGAAATGTTTTTTACAGTTAGATTAGGTTTTTAAAAGAGAGCCCTTTTTATCATTTTATATAATTACCAATTATTTTGGTATCCTGGCTTATTATAAAATAAGCCTTACCACTTATTAACATTGGCCAGTATGGGTTTGACCAGTACTGACTTGTGTTTCACTAATATTAATATCATAGCTGTTTTCAGAATATAAGAATAGGAAAATTTCTAGTGGTAACTTGAAAATACCTTAAGAGAGGTTACAAAGTAAAGAACTTTATCAGTCAGAATTTGCCAAGGAATGGGATGGGGGAAAGGTGAGTGAGGATAGAGATATATATTTATTATAGTGTAGGTAAACAGTATGGCAAGGAAAAGAGGATTTTAAGTGGTGAGCAACATGCCCATAAAGGGAATATACTGAAAAAATAGGTGAGGAATTGGAATTTTTTTTTCTCTTGTCATGAGTGAGAAGCTTTGGGAAGAGAAAATGTATCTAAAGATGATTTGTTTGAAATTTTTGTTTGATACATTATATAAATCTCCTTTATGTTTCCCAATGAGGATACCTATTTTACATATATATATATATATATATATATAATTTCCCTTTAATGCCCCCAGAGTCCAATTTGAATATTAAATATTTGTTTACTTTATTAAAAAATGGATAGAAACTTGTTTCAAGATGGCTCAACTGGATATGGGTTGTATGAAGAGATACATGTTTCACTTCAAGTTGTTTCTATGAGCATTCAGGTAGATTTTCATTTATTTGAATATACTATGTCCTAAGTCTGAAAAATGAGCTCAAGATCTTTATGGCATGCCATAGTAGAATTTTAAAACACATAAGTTATGTAAATTACCTACTAGAATAATGCTGCTAAAACAAAAACAATTTAAGATGTATTTAAATAAAGGCTGACAGAAACAAAAAGAGAGAATACATACACCATATTTTTGGACTATAAGATGCACCCACCCCACCCTCCATTTGGGAGGAATAATGGTTGTTAATGCTGCGGTTGAGTTCTGTTTACATTTACATTGGTGAAATATTATGTTATTTATGTTATTAAATATGTTTTGCTTCAAAAATTTTTCCCCTATTTTCCTCCTCTAAAACCTAGGTGCATCTTATTGTCCAAAAAATACAGTAAGTATTCAGAACATAAAAAAAAATACTGAGATGAACTTGTGTGCTTGTTAATGTCTACATTATGTCAAAATCATAGTTAAATATGAATGGAGGGTGGACAGATAATTATTCATATATTTATAGCAAAATAGGCAGCCTAATGTGTTGCTAAGCACAGAATATGGGAGGAAAACACAGAGAATAAATGAGATTTTTTTGTTTGTTTAGGAGAAATGATTTGATGTTAACTCAATAACAGGAGATATGGAATAGAATAAAATTTGTTCTGCCTGGTAATTTTTTTAAAAGGGAAAAAAGAGTATAGCTTTTTATCTTCATTAGTTGAATTGAAAGTACGTCTAGTAAAATTAGATGTAGATATATACAAATGTTACACTTAGAGCATGCTAATTGGCTTTTTGAGCACATGAATGTCTCTTTTTAAATGCATTGTGTGTTGGTAATAAGGTTTTAAATCCATAATGGATGACCACTGCATCATTGCCCATTTAGAGGTAAAGGAGGGCAATTATACATGTTCACAAATGTTAAATACAATACAAAATATTTTTCCTATTATTGAAGATGCCTTTATCTGCACTTCATCCTTTGAACTCTGTAATTCTGAAATTTTATCTATCAGTAGTCAACACTCATCAGCTGGTACATTATAAGTATTTTTTTCAAATAATGTTAAAAATATACTGCCTTTTGTGTCCTTGTTTTTCCTTGGAGACAATAGAAAGAAGTGCAGCCTCTTTCCCAAGACAGCTATTCAAGGTTTGAAGTATGTTATGAACTTCAATAATTTGTTCTACAATCTTTTGTCTCCATTTCAAGTATTAATTCCTCATGTAATATTATAACCATAAAAGGTAATTCCTAAATGTTCATTTTACCTTTTAAAAATGTTGTGTCCTGCTTAAGAGTCAAATTGCCTGTTGAGTATTAACTGTGTGACTTTGGGCTGTTATTTAATTTCTCTGTGCCTGTTTTCTCATCTGTAAAGTGAAGATAATAATAACTCATAAAGTTTTCATGAAGACTACATGGGTTAATTTTACTATAACACTTATGAAATTGTGAGGCATTATTGTCACTGTTGTCATTATTAGTGTTATAATAAAATTATCATGACCCTTCTTCTAAATACTCATTTAGCATGGAAAACCTGTTTCTGTTATAATACATAGTCAACTTGAGGATTTAATAATCCCAATTTCAATTTCCACTTCTGCTCACAAGCACAATTGCTAATTTGCAATTCCTTTATGCAGTTACTTTATTCAATTGACTGTGGAATATTATTGGTCTAATTTACATTTATCTATATTAGTATCAACCTCTTGTTTCACACTAGCAAATCTGATTGAATCCTGACTTCATCATTTAATGCATTTTGTTTTTTAAGAAAAGTATTTCTGTCAAAATACAATTACATACATGTTTATTATACTTTCTAAACTTTAATTCAGGTTACAGGTAATAAAAGTTGAGAAGAAATAGAGTAAGGAAATATAAATCCTATGAGAAACTTCTTTGCAGTTTGAAATTGCACATACTATAGAAACTTTTAGAGAGTGTCCTTCTGAAAATTATTGATCTAAATATCCTTACATTAGCTATCATGTGCCTGGTAGTTATGTTTCTGTAAGAGTTTATTAAACACCTGAATTACAAATACACCACTATGAATATCATATACACAACAACTCACTGTGCGCTCATTGTCTTACTATCTCTTAACCTTAATTAAGAAATAAATAAGTTCTATCTTTAGAAACATATTATTTACACCTGTGTAAATTCTCAGTGAATATTTTTCTAGAGAGTCATTTAGTATCCCTTAAACAGTTCTAGACCCAATATTGGGATGGACTTTAAGACTAATTCTGATATTTGGGGTTTTTTTCTTTGAAACTTAAAGTACTTACCATTTTCCAGTCTTCCAGCACTTTTATTATAATTCCTCAGATATCAATATTAGTGATTTAGTGAAGTCCTGACAAACTTTTATCAGAATTTTGGAAAGATAATGACTGGGGTAAGAGACTGCTTGATTTAGGTGTTTTCATATATTTTAGGAGTTCTGTGGTACAGTTAGGGTTGGAAAGAATAGTTTGGGGCACAGAATTATCGTGTATGTCTCACTTCAACTTAAGGACAATGCCACTAGAGAAAACTTGGATTCTAAAACTTGTAACTGGCAAAATAACCAATTTAAGTAATTCAAGTATCCCTAGTGTGCTGATTTTCAAGTTATGCAAATCCCAAAGGAATTCAGGATATAGCTTTACTTATTTTCTATACATTCCCTTTTGTCTGCTGTACACAGTGTTTTCCAGCCATACACAACTTTTAATTCACTTCTCTTATATATACCATATACTATATCTCACATGAGAGACTTGGTCATACCCTTTCTTGAACCTCATTTTTAAGGAAAAGTTTTTTCTGGTCCCTCTTTTTCTCCCTCTCCTCCTCCATTTCCTTTACTAACTTCTAATTGTCTTTAATGTTTATCTCTTACATCATTTTCTTCAGGAAGCCTCTCTTAACACTACCACTTGCCATCCATCCATCCACTTAGATTCTATTGCACATCACTGCTATTGTTCCCACAGTTCTTTGTACGACATTTATGAAACACTTATTAACAAGTGGGGGAACACCCAAATGGCAATTATTTATAAAAATTGTGTATTTATTCTTACATGTTTATACTTCAGTCATCTTCAAAGTACTCTGCATTTGATGCAGTACACCTGTAGAGGCAGTTTTTTCCACTGCGCAAAACAGTATTTGAACTCATCAATTTTGATGCTCTTTAGTGCTTCTGCCATTTTCTGTTTCACCTCTTCCACATGAGCAAAATGTTTTATTTTGAGGACTTTTTTTTTATCTGGGGAAACAAAAAAATGTCACTCAGTAAGATTCGGTGAATAGGGGCAGTAGGACACAGGGGTCATGCCATTCGTGATCAAAAACTCCTGAACACTCAGCGCAATATAGTCAGGTGTGTTTGTAAGTCACCCATCATGAGATGAGCAAACATATGGAAGGAATCTTCAAAAAAAAAATTCACTGAAGCTGACCTCAGCCTCTCACATCAATGGCAGCTGATACATTGATGCAATGGGTTCCTAGAACACTCACCTAGAGGAGGAAGCCTGTACTAGGAGGGGCCTGCTGTCCAGAAGACAATTCCAGTTTTGTTGGGGGATCCCCCCTTGTACTTTAATAGCTAGTTTACACATCTATAATTCCACTGGATTCTAACAATATGAAAAAAAACAACTATAATTTATTAAGAGCTCTTTATGTAAATGTATATATATTTACTTACATATATAATAATATATTTATATATTTATAAAATATAAGTCTGCATTTTATATATACATATATAAATGTGTACTTATATATAGATACTGATGTATTTTTCTTAATATCTCTATGAAGTTATATAAAAGTAAGAAAAAATGTAAGCAATTTATGCAAGATCACACAGCTATCAGTTTTCTGCAGTAGGCACCTAATAAATAAATTAATATCTTTAAAATTCTAAAATGAAAAGCAGTCTACAAATGGCCAAGATTTGAAATAACATTGCCTCTTTTGCATTTGTTTTCTGAACAAATAGAAGAAGCAAATAGATCCAATGAATTTACCTTAGAGACATTCTTATTTTTCACCAAAGACACTGGTTATGTGCACATAGGAAAAATTCTTAGAATATAATAGGTGTTCACAATATTAAGTGATGGAGTTAGGCATTACTAAGGTGTGTCCTGAAGAATAGCTTTGCCTACATTGTGAGGATAGACCAAAGGTCACACTTAGCCACTCTATGCCCCTGTATACCTCTATTTGTGTTATGCAATTTTATCAACTCTTAAATCCTTCTATAAAAGCAAGAATGAGGATTCTCCTTAAAACACAATACATATGCATGACAAGACCTCTCAAATTCATATTTACTTGCCATATGCATTTAGAGTTCAACATTAACTGTAGTATTTCTAGGAAACTACACTACATGATAAAGGTAAAACTATATTAAGTATGTCCTTGGTGGCTTCTCAGAATTCTAAATTTACTCAGTCTTTTACAACTTAAAGATATTGGCAGAAATATAGGTGTATATTGCAGAATAAGTTCAAAAGAAGAATTTTATTAGGAATAGAAGGTCAGGGTGTTTCAATGTTACAAAAGAAACAGGGTGCATGTGGATATTATTTAAAGCAAAGCAGAGAGCATATATATTTAACATTAAGATATTTATTTGTTTATAGACATTGAGTATCAACATAAATGGAGTTTTCTTAGTCAAATATACTGTGTTGAATTGTGTAATATTTCTTTAGCTGGATTGTGCTATTACCAAACTTTATTATATTACCATGTGTGATTTTAATGGGAAAGATATTTGTTTTAATCTTTTAGGCTATGCCATTTTCCCTTTGTTTAATATGTGTGGGCTTGTGTGTGTATGTGTGTGATTTAAGAATTTCTTCAGTATATTATCATTTGCTTTATTTTCTGGTTTAGAAGTTATATGCAAAAATGACATATTTATCTCATAAGTTAGTCACTTGGGAATTGATTTGCATTTTAGATTCTTAGAGAGATTAGTTTAGTCATTAGGGGTTTTATTTGCTCTTAGAAATCTATATGTGTTGTGTGTGTGTGTGTATACTTTAAACTGGAATTGTGTGTGCAAATGTGTGTGGATATATGTGTGTTTGTGTTTCTGTTTACCTGTTTAGCTATTTGTTCCTCAAATAAGTGTGCTTTTTTTTTTCAAGATCTAACTTTGTGACCTAAAGCTTGCTACTCAGATAATTGTAATGTCATGTTATCAGTAAGGCTCACACTTCCATCACCTGAAACAAGGTACACGTTATATTTAAATTAGTCCTAATTCTGTCACTTCAGCAGTCCACTTGAGTGAGTAATGGTGGAGCTTTTCTAGTCTCACTTGATTTCTACACTTAAGCAATTCTGAAACTACTGTCAGTATGCATGATGAAATAGGAGCATAAAGTAAGGATTTCAAAGCCTTCAAAATCTAACCATACAAAATAGTAGCAATTTGTTACAGTGTAGCTTATGCCACAAGCATATATGCAAATTAAAACACCCATGGGTTACAAATATGAATGGTTTTATATAACCTAGAAAATTAATATTTAGTTTCATATATAAGCAATGGATTTGAAAGAGACTTTCAGGAGTGAAAACTAATTTTCTATATTTGGAAATAAGACCCAAATTCAACCTAGCTCTATAAAATTATATAGTATATAATATATAATAATTTATGTGTGCACTGCCCTTTTAAATAGCAACTAAGTCGCTAAATATCTATTCGAGTATAAAGAATCATTCATCATCTAAGCACCTTGACAAATCAGTTGTTTTCATTATTCTAGATTCCTTTCTAATTTTTATTCATGTCCACATGTATTTTCACATAGCATGAAAAATATTTTTATATTCTGTGTATTTTTACCTTCTGTTAATAGTAACTTTTGTCCATGGAGCTGCAAAACATTCACACCCATGATTTTAATGATGGAATTTTTCTATAATAAATTCTATCATTCTAAGTTTATCATTGTTGTAGATCTTAATGGAAAGTTGTATTTATAAATCTATAATAACATGATAAATTAAGTTTATAATATCTGCATTGGCATATTTCGTTCTTAGCCATAACATTATTCAGCAATTATTTTCTAAGTGCTCATGATGTGTACATAAAGTTGTAGATTCTAGACATATACAGACAGGGAAAATTTGTTCACCATTTGAAGTTTGTGTCCACTTCCTAGTTACTGTTGTAGGACTAAGGGTTTCTGTGCATTGTCAAAATACATTTACCATCAACAGTTTATAGTAACTGATTATTTTCACTGAAGATTTCATAGGATGATATGAAAGGCTTTATAATGCCCTGTCTACAGAAAAACAATTCAAAATTCTTTGAAATTTTTTTTATTTTTTTTTTTGCTGGGGGTTTCTGCTTTAAGCCTAGAAGGGTATAATAGATATTTGATTTTCAATCCTACATAAAACAACTCATAAATCAAATTAAATGTGTAAAACAACACTTTTCATAAATTGGACATCAGGGCAGTGATTTCTGTGAGAGAGGAAACAGACTCAGTGGGAGCTATGATTGACTTGAATTATGGTTTGGAGAGGTTTTCCCAATCTGTACTGTTCAGGGAAAAGCCAGGTAACACTTGGCAACCTCTCTGCGTTTAGAAAACAGAAGTAGATGACTGAGAAGGCGAAGGCTGCTGCAGTTCGTAAGGACAGAGTGCCTGACAGGAAAGAGCTTCCGGAAGAAACAGGTACTAAGATTTTAAGAGTCTTCTCCAAGTTTTAGGTTGAAAATTAACTGGCACATATATGTAAGAAAACAACCTGAGACTGTGTAAAGCACCCCAAAAAACAAAACAAACAAACAGCAAAAAATACCCAAACCAGAGGGATGCTCCTCACAGCTCACAGGGGACAAGAAAATTAACTTTCTAACTGGAGGGGAACAGTCTAATTTCCAGAGTGGAAAGCAGCTCTACACGGGTTAGAGAACTCAGAAGGGTACTATCTCAGTAGTTGGGGACAATTAATTCTTCTTAACTGAACACTGCTCTGGACACAACTAGCAAATGAAAAAAGCCTTTTCAGAAAGAATCATACTAGTTCCGAGTAGTGTGCCTGCTTCCTGGAATGATGCTCAGGAGTGTTTAGGGGGTTAGAAAACCACCCATGATGCAGTCAGATAAATTTATGTTTGCTGTACAGTGAGATAATACCCAATATTTAAAGGAGGAAGAAACTGTGGCCCATAATATACTAACAATAAGTTAATAGAAACAGGTGTGTGCAGACATGAAAGAAGTAGACACTAAACAGGTATTACAACTTTGGAGGCGATGAATGCAATTGTTATCTTGACTGTGGTGATGTTTCATGGCTTACACACATGCAGCATCTATCAGGCGATGCCCTTAAAGTATGTGCCATCTAATGTATGTCAGTTATGTCCCAATAAGGCTATAAGAAGCAAAAAAGTGAAAACTAAACAAACAGCAAAAGCTCTGTTTTATACATGTTTTTCCAGCCTACTCTATTATCTCTTGACCCAGCACACCCTAAAATGAGTTTTATTTTATGTACTTGGTAAGCCAGCTCTTCCAGGCCTGCAGTCCCAGTTCTGCACAGCAGAGGTCTAGCTACTTGGAGTTTCTGACCATGTTTCTTTAGAATATCACTTAATGATTAGTGACTCCAATCTCTGTTTTACTTGTTTTTACAATTATAATATGTATAATATGTGCATAATAATATGCATGTTATAAATAACACTATAATTATATACTATAAAATATATACTATATGCAGAATATGCATATATGATATGTACCCATATAAAATATGTGTGTTATATATACATATATATGAGGTCTGTCTGGAAATCATCCAGCCATGGTAACATAATGAAAACAGTTTTCATAGCATCAATGTAACCGGGCAGCCAGGGAGAGGGAACTGGAATGCACATGGATGAATAATGATGACTTCACTGTACCAGTCAATGGGGGCGGTAGACAAAATTGAATGAGCACGTGTATTGTGTGGCCATCACATTCAAAATGACTCAGTGAGTAGAACAACAAATCTGTATCAAATTTTGTGTTAAAGCATTCCTCCATGGAAACTATTCAGCTGATTCAGAAGCCCACAGCTATGTGCAACTGGTGATCGGCAGCTTCATCATGACAACGTGCCTGCTCATGCGTCATGTCTTCTGCAGAGTTTTTTAGTGAAACATCAAATCACCCAGGTGACTCAGTCCTGCTACAGCCCAGATTTGGTGCCCTGTGACTTCTGGCTTTTCCCAAAACTAAAACCAGGTTTGAAATGGAAGAGATTTCAGACTATCAGTGAGGTTTAGGAAAATACAAGGCAGCTGATGGAGATTGAGAGGACTGTGTGAGGTCCTAAGGTACCTACTTTGAATGGGACTGGGGTATCATTGTCCTATGTACAATATTCTTGTATTTTCTTCAGTAGAATTCTCTATTTTTCATATTACATGGCTGGATACTTCATGGACACACTTACAAAGATAGACATAATATGTTGTGATAGTAACTTTTGACATTGTTTTTCATGAATAAGCTATTCAAAGAGCTGAGCTACAATATATGAAATCATGTTAATGAGTTTATTTTACTATAGATTCACAGGAAAAGTTGCTTTTTATTAGGAGTACCCCACATGGGAAGATTTTTTAATTGAAATGTGGTTTGTTATGAAGAAGTATTCATGTGGCTTTTCAAGACATGACAAACCAATGAACAAGCATATGTAAATGAAACAAAGTTTCACAAAAGAAATGTGTGAGATGCATACTGATAATTTATGTTTTACTGTATAATATTTTGTTCAAAAATATAATAAATTGATTCCTTTTTCACTGTTGGGTCATGACCTATAGTAAATATGCTTCAATTTATTTATTTTTTAAAATTAAATGTATTGGGGTTACGTTGGTTAATAAGATTATACAATTTTCAGTGTACAATTCTATGATAAATCATTTTTATATTGCATTCTGTGCCCACCACCCAAAGTCAAATTTATTTATACATATTTTATATATGTACTACAGCCAAAGTTCTCATGTGCCAGGCCTTTAGTATGACGTGATTTTTTAAATTATATTTGACATGTTATTTCAAATATTAATAATCTACAAACTACTACCACCTTTCCTCTGTGTTTTAACAGCTACAGAAGTTACAACACATTGTCTCAGAATTGGCTGCTGTTTATTACTACTAGGAAAAATATTACATTCATTAGTGCCTTCCTAGTGGCATCTGAGCTTGTTCAAACTTTTCTCACCTCGTGGTTAAAGGGAATTAGAATTAAAGGTTTTATTGCATCTCAGAACTAGACCTCATCAGAAAAATAACATAATTTTAAGGCCCGCAGGAAATGATCTCTTACTTTCCACAGTTCCCTTGCAAACATATTCGATGATATTATTAGCATGGTTTTATCTTCTAAATGTTTCAAAGCATCTTGCAGACTTTGGCATATTTACACTTGATGGAATGGAGAGGGATCAAGCCCTCTTCATTTCTGCATCTTCTTGTGGACACAATGAGGCCACTGCCTTTCTAAAATTTTTGGAACATGTAATTTAGTACTGAAAATGTGGAATCAGTGAGACCTGTGAAAAAAATCTCATACTTTTTCAGAACAACACCATTCCCTTCTTCAAAATTTGCATGTACAGTTCTTATAGTAGTAAAGTGAAAAAATTATACAAAAGCGATTAAAGTCACTAACATTTTGTAAGGGTTTTGGAGTCAAGGATACAACATTTAAAACTCTTTGCCTGATCTGGTGTGCCACTGTCATTTAGAGCTAGCCTTGCTGGCAATTTATTTTACAAAGATATTAGGGAAGGATCGGATACAAAAATGTGCATTCTGGAAAGATAAACTGATCTATAAAGGAATATTGGAAGGGTATTAAATTGAAAGAGGTATCTAGCACTCTAACTAGTTTAGGTCACTTCAGAGGTGTGGTTGGTTATAGCCTTTGATTGATAACTAAAGGCTTTTTAAATATGCTGTTTTTTGTGTGTTTGTTTTTTTGTGCTGCATGGTAAGCAAATCATCTCTAAGTCTTAGTCGGATGCCTTGCATTGATTTTGTTGGGGAGAAAATGAACATTGGTTAATTTCCACAGAGAGTTAGAACAGAATAAATAGAAGAAAACATTATGGGAGGTACAAAGTTAGGGAGATCTAGACACTCAAAGACAAAGTACCCATTAAAATGTAATACTGAAATAATATGCAGGGCTTTAAGTGGAATGTGGAATAAGCAGCTCAACCCAATCTATATTTCAGTTAAAAGGTTCAGGAAAACACTATTTTATATCTGGATTAATGTATATGAATTTCACTAATGACTTATCCATCGAGACCCATATATATTGCTTGCCAAAATAGCACATCCTAAATGAGAAAATGAATATCATCAGAATCCCATAATCACTTTTCATGAGGCAGAAGTAGCCTTCTACTTCTGCCCTAGCCAGCAAAAAACATCTTGAATCAAAAACAGTCCTTACTCCTTTCTTGCTAAGTGTCAGGATGGTTATGCCACAATTTCATTCTTTTTTGCTCTTGGTACTTCCAGGAAGAATTGTCTCTATAACCTAGAGCCACTGTAATGGGCGATGGAATTAAGATGGCAGCTAAGGAAAGAAGAAATCCTAAAAATATCAAAGATGAAAAAAATTTCCTGAAAACACCCTTAAAATCCTAGAGTCTTCAGACATTATTTTGATTTCAAAGAAGCCAGGACCTTCACTGAAAATCACTAGTTAGATTTGCTGAGTCCTGGGAGCCACATTGTAGCATAAAATCAGAGAATCTATTTTAAGAATCACATGGTAATCACTGTGGTTGAGGGGAGATAGTAATTTTACAACCTCTCATCCCTAAATTTTTGTCATAAAATTAGAGTTGTCATTTGGGGTAAAAATCTATATTCAGAAGTCTGTGAAAGGAATTTAATATTCAAAGCCCCAATCCCTCTCAGATGTTCAAGCATGATCCCTCTCAAGATGTCCAACCATGGAAAAAGATCAGTTTTTCTTTTCTTTTTTATTGTATTTTTTGCCATTACCATTTAGTCCCCTTATGTCTTCCCCTGCAATCACCACACTGTTGTCCATTTCCATGAGTCCTTTTTCCTTTTTGCTCAATCCTCTACCTACCCCCCCATCTTAGCAGTCATCCTACTCTGTATCTATGAATCTGTCTCTATTTTGCTTGTTAGTTCAGTTGTCTTTTTCCCCCTGTTACTATGAAACAAACATGACATTCTGTTATTTGTTACTCTTTCTTTGTTGGTGTGTTTTAAGTAGTAGCAGAATGTCAGAACATCAGAATCAGGGCTATTTTAAAGTCAGTTGACTGGTCTGAAATATGTGTGCTTCTATTTTTTCAATGCTCTGTGATCTGTTATTCTGGAATGCACGTGTGTGTGTGTGTGTGTGTGTGTGTGTGTTCATTTATTCTTTTTGGACATAGCTGGGAGAGTTGGCTCCACATACTTTTTAATTTTTATGCTAATCACATTTACTGTAAAGGAGTAATGTTTTAAAAAAACATTCTGTCATGTATTTCTACTGCAGGTACATAATTTAAGTGTATAGTTATTTTTCTGAAGCTATTTTTTCCATTGCCAATAACATCTTCCTAATGGTGAGTTGCCAAAAGACATTTTTAATTTACTTATGGAAAAAAAGGGGACTGAGTATTACTTATCTTTCTTGAGTATTTATATATTGACCTAAACCAGGACCACGAATTATAATGGAACTCAAGAAAATAGCATGGGTTGCAAGTTCAACAGTATTAATTTTGCTTATTGGCCCACTAAGCAGGTAGTTTGCTTATTGGCACTGTTGTGAAATAGTGTTTACTACAGTGAGGGAAATTCATAAAACCATGTGCCTAAAGAGGACAAGTGAGTAAATTATGTCAGTACATTATTTCACAGATGTAGTAGATACTTGAGATATGTTAAGTATTGTTATGCTTCATCACTTGTTACTATTTTTCTCCCTTTGCCCAACAGTACCTTATACATAATAGCTGTTTGATTTAGTAGTTTACTAATAAAGAAAAAAAAACTATAGTAATGCTTTTAACTTACCAAGTCTGCAAAGAAAAAAAAATACAATCATTGCATTTACATTTTGCATATTTGTGTTTTAGAAGAGAGTTTGCTTGTACAGTATTCTCTGAGTCAATGTGTGAAATCTCAAACTACAAATAATATTGAACCATATAAATATATGCTCATATACACAAGGTCTGTGCTGAAAACGTCCAACCATTCTTAACATAACAAGAATAGTTTGCATGACATCAATGTAACCTGGCAGTCAAGGACAGTGGACTGGCATGTGCATGTGTGAACAATGATGATTTCACTGCACAAGTCAGTGGGGGCATGCATACTGTTCAGTCATCACATTCAAGATGACTAAGCAAGTAGAACAATGGATCTGCATCAAATTTTGCATCAAGCTTGAGCATTCCTCCGTGGAAACAATTCAGATCATTAAGAACGCCGCAACTATAGGCATCTGCTGATTGGTAGCTTCATCATGACAATGCACCCGCTCATGCATCAGCTTTCCTACAGAGTTTTTTGGCAAAACATCAAATCACTCAGGTGATTCAGCCCTGTTACAGCCCAGATTTGGCACCCTGCAACTTCTTTCTTTTCCCAAAACTAAAATCAGGTTTGAAAGGGAAGAGACTTCAGTCCCATAGTTGAGATTTAGGAAATATGACAGGGCACCTGATGGCCATTGAGAAAATTGTGTGAGGTCCCAAGGTGCCTACTTTGGAGGGGACTGAGGTGTCATTTTCCTATGTACAATGTTTCTTGTATCTTGTATATTCTTCAATATGTGTTTCTATTTTCTACATTACATGGCTGGATAACTCCTGGACAAACCACACACACACACACACACACACACACACACACACACACACTTCAGGACCAGAGAAGCAGCAAAATCAGACTGATCCGTACCATGGCTAACATCAAGACCAGTTGCATTGACTAATGACCACCTACCCTGGCTCCAAGCAGTCAGTAGGATACTGAGGGGCACACCTGGAATGTCTATGGATATTCTATTGATATTCTCCACTGAGATCTCCAGATAAAAGCACTTGAGACAGAATACCTGCACATGCTCATAACAGTGGGAAATTAAAACCCACCCCACCCTTCTTTTGACATTTTTTTTTCTGTAAATGCTGACTCTGACTAACATGTACCTTGTAAACAGCATATCTGCATAAGAATCCTAGGAACATCAAAAGATACTGACTCTGACCTTCAGGAATCCCAGCTCTGAGAGATCTACTGACCTTCGACTGTGAAGCCAGGATGACGTAAAACCTGGCTGATACACACTGGACCATCACTTGCCTTATGGGAATGGACTATGGTTGTCTGTGTGTAGAGAACTTTTCAGCCCCTTTCCTTGATCTCTTTGCTCTGCTTTCTCTCCCCCTTCTTATAAAAACCTCTGCGTCCACTGAGATGTGAAGACAGGCTTTGAGACAAGAGTCCTCCATCTTCTCACGTGACCAGTACTTGAATAAACTACTTCCTTTTGCACCAGCACCTGTCTCTAGAGTATTGGTTTTTGAAGTGGCAGGCAGCTGGACTGGACTTCAGTCACATGACCTCTCTCTTTTTCCAGAGCACAGCCATGTCTTTTCTCTCTCTTTTGTCTCTCAAGTTGTGTGTATCTCTCTCTCTCTCTCTCCCCCCCCCCCCTCTCACCCCTCCCTCCCTCTCTCTCTCAAGTTCCATGGGTACTTCTCCTTCTTTTGCCTCTGGGGATTGGATTACAGGATAGTTAGTAAGATTATATGGTCCCTTAAAGACAAGTATGCTTCTAAGGGGTTTGAAAGAAAGGGTTACTCTGGCATTTTAAAAGTGTGTTAACTTAGATGTACAAAAATAAAAAAAAATAGACAGTGCATGCTTAAGACAAAGATAAACCTTTTATTAAGGAAGTTATATTCTTGGGGTGTGACTACCAACAGGACCTGCCCAAGTAGGAATTTATGATTAGATTACCCTGTGAGGTTACTTTATGTAACCTTTTTCTTCCACAATCAACTCACAAAGAACACTTTCAATAATAATATTGGCTTCTTATACAGGTTTTACAGAGAGAGAATTGAGTAACCAGGAAATTGAGTAACCAGAGAATTGGCCAATATATTTCTCAAGGTAAATTAATGAATTGGCATTCCTCTAGTAATTCAGCATGTATGACTAATGCATGAACTGAAGGAACTAAAGTACACATACTTATTTAAGAGGCACAGTTCAAGCATTACACTTTTTGGAGTATGAAGTGGTCACTTTTGAGCATATAAATTAAGCTTAACCATGGCTATATAATGATTCTTTAGGTACCACTACTTGCTTTCATTTTTAGGCTTGTCCATATGAGCCTAATGCAGCCACTGGGTGATGTAAAGTTCATCCCTGAACAGTTGATGCATAGAGATACTGGCATCTTACAAACTTCAATTACTGTTTTGATGGCCATTTTTAGAAAGTCTAGGTCTTAGAGTAGGAAAATATTTTTAATAAATTAATAATAAAATTATGTTTAATAACAGAGTACTATTCAACTTGTACCTATTCATCAGCAAGACTATTCAATTATATCTTTGATCAATAGTGATCAATAGAATTTCTCAGCAACTTTTTAGGGAGAGGAAAATTAAACCACAATATTAAAAAGTCTTATCTTATATCTTATTGTGTCTTATCTGAGTTAGAATTCTAAGAGCAAAGACAAGACATCTCCCTTCATCCTTTTAACTCAATATTTTGTTGCTGAGATAGTTGTTCTGTCTCTTTCTCCTTTTGAATCAAATTCATCATTGTTTTCACATTTCTCTGGGGATGGAGAAATGTGGTAAAGTATTTCTCTTCTATATAATTTTCAACAAAAATGCAATAAAACTCAGTGATGCAATAAAACTAAAAAGGCACTCTAAAAATTTCCATTGATGCACACTATATTAGAAGGATTGTGTCTTATGCAGCAGGAGTCAAACTTAACAATGATTCAGATATGAGAAAAAGTGACTTTTTCTGTTTCCCATGTCCAAGCTTATCTATCTTTAGTGCCCCCAGATCTTCTAAACAGTATGAAAATGAACAAAAAATTAAAAAATAAACTTAACCATTGTAGTTATCTCAGTCTTTTCTATTTGAGATGATCCTTTAAAGGTAAACTCAGTTATATTTCGATGTACTATCAGTCTTTCAGGTTCTCTCCATTCAGTCTTCTCCACCATACCGCCCCCACCACATGCATGTGTAAAGCATGAAGGAACGCAGTGTCTGCTGTTTCTCAGCAGTGACATAGAGGTTTACCACAAGAGCAATAAAAATGGAGGGCTTTGTATATAATCCCAAGGGAAATGAATTAATTTGGAATACAAAAAATGGAAGTTCAACCTTAAGACCACTGGCAAAAGCAATGGAATTTTTGTGGAAAGTGATTGAAAGGGGCTAGTAGTTCCATAAGAGCAACAGGTTAAGCCAGAGACCACTAGATGTTTATCAGAGAGAAACAGGAAAAATAAAGCAAAACAAACAAGAAAAGTGCTAAGAACAGCCTTCCTAGTATCAGAAGAAGACTGAGACTGCCTTTAAGACTGCCCCTGAAATTGGCTTAAATGTAATTGGATCCAACTGTGAAGGTTTATCAACTTCTAAAGTATAGTTAAAAAAATATTGGAATAGAAATTAGTAGAGCCTAAAAACTTGATGTATACAAATAGTGGCAGGAATCTTAATAGAGAAGTCAGGGAAAGGGACAATCAGAGAGAGTCTGACTGAAACAAAGTGTTTGCATTCCCATGGCTGAATCATTTGTGACTTAATATCCAAGCTTGTGTACTACAAAGGAGATAGACATAACAATTTACTCAATTCAAGTCAGTAAAGAAATAAATATGCCAGTTGCAAAAATAAACCTTACTAAGTACCAGGGGAATCAATATCCATATTGGTTACACTATATATTTTAAAGTCTCTGGTTTTTAACAAAAAGCATATATGATATGCAAAGAGATAATAAAGTTGGACCAAACACCAGTTAAAATTTTTAAAAAGCAAGTACAGAAACCACTCTGAGAAGGCCCAAATATTTTATTTGCTGATAAAATGGTCAAAGCATCTCTATGCCCAAAGAATTAAAAATACAGGAAAACAACAGAAAAGATAAGAAAAAACTAAGATCTGTTTTTTTTGAGAGGTATACAAAATTGATAAACCTTTAGCTAGATGTACAAAGGAAAACAAGAGAAGACAAAAACATAAAGTTAGAAATAAAAAAGTAACATAACTAATATCACAAAAATACAAAGGATCATAAAGAGTTAGCTATGAACAATTATATGTAAACACATTGGACAATCTAGAAGACATAAATCAATTTCTAGACACCTACAACCTATTAAAACTGAGTTATGAAGAAATAAAAAAATCTCCAAAGTACAAGTGGTTTCACTGATTAATTCTATTAAACATTTAAAAATAATTAATAGTGATTATTCTATACTCTTCCAAAAAACTGAAGAGAAAAGAATACTACCAAAACTATCTTAGGAAACCAGCATTATGATACCAAAGCATAATAAACCCACTACTATAAAAGAAAAATATAGATCACTCTCCCTGATAAATATAGATGCAAAAATTCTCAACAAAATACTACCAAACCAAATCCAATCACACATTCAAAGGATTCTACACCATGATCAGATGGGATTTATGTCTGGGAAGTAAGGATGGTTCACTACACACAAATGAATAAATGTGATAACATTTATTAATAGAACAAAATATAAAAATCTTATGATCATTTTAATAAATACATAAGAAGCATTTGATAAAATTCAACATTTTTCATGATTAATATCTAACAAATTATGTATAAAGGACCATATCTCAACATAATAAAGGTCATATATGACCAACTCACAACTATCACCATACTCAATAGTGAAAATTTTCAACTTTGTCCTCTAGGATCAGGAACAAGTGTGTTCACTCTTGCCACTCTTATTTAGCATAGTACTATAAAGTCTTACCTGAAGCAATATAATGATAAACATTTTAATAAGGCACCAATTTTGGAAAGGAAAGTTGTCCCTGTTTGCAGATGTAAAAATTTCATATACAGAAAATCCTAAACTCTTCACCAAAAAGCTATTAGGACTAATAAAAAGATTCAGTAAAGTTGGTGGAGACAACATTCAGAAATCAGTTGCGTTTCTGTAAACTAACAGCAAAACATCTGAAAAAGAAAAAAAGGAAACAATTCCACTCATAGTTAACATAAAAAAAAATACTTAAGAATTTAACCAAAATGGCAAACAATCTATACATTGAAAACTATAAGACACTGATGCAAGAAGATGAAGAAGACACAAATACATAGGAAGATATCCTGTGTTCATGTTTCAGAAAAATCAATATTATTAAAATATCCATACTACCCAAAGCTACATATAAATTGAAAAAATTCCCATCAAAATTCTAATGATATTTTTCACAGAAATAGAAAAAAATCTAAAATTCATATGAAACCACAAAAGGCCCCAAATAGGCAAAGCAATCTTGAAAAGGAAGAACAAACCTGGAACTTTCTGATTTCAACTATATTACAAAATTATAAAAATCAAAAACGTATGGTATTGATACAAAAAAGCCACATAGATAAATAGATCAAAATAGAAAGCCTTGAAATAAACTTATGCATATATGGTTAATTGTTCTTTGACAAGGGAGCCAAGAATACTCAATGGGGAAATGATATCCTGGTTTTAAAAAATGATGTTGGAAAAATTGTATGTACACCTGAAAAAGGATGAAATTGGATACCTATTATACACCATATACTAAAATTATCACAAGGTTGATTAAAGGCTTAAATGTAAGACACAATACTGTAAAACTCCTAGGAGAAAACATAAAGAAAAAGCTTCTGAACTTTGTATTTGTAAAATAATTTTAACCACGAGTGCAGGGAACAATAGCAAAAATAAGTGGGACTATATCAAACAAAAAAAGTGTCTATACAGCAAAAGAAGTGTACAGCAAAGGAAAAAGGCGACCTACAGAATGAAAGAAAATATTTGCAAACCATTTATCTGATAAAGGGTTAATGTCCAAGATATATAAGGGACTCATACAAGCAATAGGAAAATAATAATAATAATAATAATAACTCTGATACCAGTGGCCTGACACCAGTTGCCCCACCCTTAGGCAAGATGGCAATAGGAGGGAGCATTACACACTAAGCATACACAAAGGCTAGTGAGACAATTGAATATGTGGGGAAAGCCCTCCTACCCCTTCTGGTACCTGAATGAGGGTAGAATCAGGGGAAGTCAGGCATATGCACTGTAGAGGTCTAGCCTGGGGTAAAGAAGGAACTGGTTGGGGGACAGACCCTCCTGGAGTACATAGAAGTTTGGCCTGAGAAAGCCATTACACATGGGAAACTAATATAAGCCCAGAAGAAAGAAGGGACCAGCGCTTATCCACCTCACAAATGAACTGGCTGGTGCATTTGCAAGAACTTCTAGCTGTCAAAGCCACATGGTCAGTGGTGGCTCCCACACCACATGTGGACTCCAGGAGGAAGCCTGAAGCTGACAGTGCTGGGAGAGAAAAGCTGAGCTGTTTGGATGACCACTGAGCAGCTTCCTCTGGTTCCCAAGCGACAGTATTTTAAATTGGAGAAGGAGCTTTGAATACTGCCTTTGGCTTTAGTAGGGCTGAGCTTTCCACTGTATTTCTCAGAGGGGATAGACTTTGAGATAAGAGTCTGCCATTCTTCCAGATTGTGAAGCATTAAAATAAAGATGTCTTTCCTTTCTCACTAATCTCTGCCTCTGGAATTTGCCTACTGGTACTGGTAGGCAGCCAAACCCCCACTTTTTGTTCAGTAACAATTCAATTGAATGGGAGACAAACTGTGAATACCAAGTGCAGTAGGTTTTTTCCAACCTCTCCTTTTACCAGTAGTCCACAGGTGAGGGCTAGGAGTCTGTCTTTCATCTTCCTACCAGCACCCCAGGAGGCTAACCAGCATCTCCCCAATGCCTCTGACCACCCCAGATATCACAGCTGTAATAGGCCACCACTTAACCAGAGCTAGGGCCTCTCCCAGCAACACATCCTACACTGGAAGCCCCCAGTCCTATTTTATGAACTCAAGCGACAAAACTACACCACATAATAAGTGAATTTGGCAAAATAGCAGAATACAAAGTCAATATTCATAAATCAAAGACATTTTTATACATGAACAATGAATATCAGAAATAGAATTCAGGGAAAAATCACATTTGATACAGCAACAAGAAAAATAATGTACCTAGGAATAAATTTAACCAAGGAGTTAAAAGACCTGTATCAGAAAACTGTACAATACTGAAGAAAGAAATTAAGGAAGACAAACAAATGGAAGCAGGTACCATGTTCATGGATTGGAAGAATTAATGTCATCAAAATGTCCATACTACCCAAAGCAATTTATACACTCAATGCAATCCTTATTAAAAACCAATGATATATTTCACAGATATAGAAAAAACATTTCAAAAATTTATATGGAACCATAAAAGACCCCAAATAGCCTCAGCAATTTTGAGAAAAAACAACAAAGTAGGAGGGATAACAATACCTGATATCAAACTATATTGCAAGTCCACAGTAATCAAAACAGCCTGGTAATGGTACAAGAACAGACACATAGACAAATGGAACAGAATAGAGAACCCAGAAATAAACCCAAGTTTCTATGGTCAATTAATATTTGACAAAGCAGGCAGCAGCATAAAATGGAGCAATAGCATCTTCATCAAATGATGTTGGGAGATCTGGACAGCTACATGCAAAAAAAATAAAACTTGACCACCAACTTAAACAATTCAGAAAAATAAACTCAAGATGGATAAAAGACTTAAATATAAGTAGCAACATCATAAAAGTCCTACAGGAGAAGATGGGCAGGAAAATCTCAGATATTCCATACAGCAATATTTTCGCCAATATGTCCCTAAAAGCAAGGGACATAAAGGAAAGAATAAACAAGTGGGACTTCATTAGAATAAAAAGCTTCTGCACGGCTAAAGAAAACATCAGCAAAATGAAAGGGACCAACCGTATAGGAAAATATATTTGCCAATGATACTTCAGACAAAGGTTTGACCTCCAAAATATATGAAGAACTTACAAGACTCCACACTAGGAAGACAAACAACCCAATTAAAAAATGGGCAAAGGACATGAACAGACACTCCTTCAAGGAGGACATACAGGAGGGCCTAGAGATATATGAAAAGATGCTCAGCACCATTACCATCAGGAAATGCAAATTAAAACTACAATAAGATACCACTTCACACCAGTCAGAATGGCCATCATAAACAAATCAACAAATAAATGCTAGTGAGGTTGTGAATAAAAGGGAATCCTAATATACTGTTGGTGGGAATGCAGACTGGTGCAGCCACTGTGGAAAACAGTATGGGGTTTCCTCAGAAAACTAAAAATGGAACTGACTTTTGACTCAGCAATTCCATTGCTAGGACTACACCCTAAGAATCCTGAAACACCAATTCAAAAGAACTAATGTACCCCAATGTTCATAGCAGCACATTTTACAATAGAGTAGGGGTGGAAGCAACCTAAGTGCCCTTCAGTGAATGAGTGGATCAAAAAACTGTGGTACATTTACATGATGGAATACTATGCATCAGAAAGAAAGAAGGAACTCATACCCTTTGTGACACCTTGGATGGATCTGGAGAGCATTATGCTAAGTGAAATAAACCAGGTGGTGAAAAACAAATACCATATGATCTCACCTACAAGTTGTACCTAATAAATAAAACAAACAAGCAAGCAAAATATAAGCAGAAACATTGAAATAAAGAACAAACTGACAGTAACCAGAGGGGAGGTGGGAGGAGGTAATGGAGGTACAGGGAGAAGGGTTGTCAAGGAACATGTATACAGGGCACAGGGACAAAGCCAAAGAGGGGAAGTTCGAGGGTGGGAGGTGGAGATGTCTATGGTGAGGGAGGGTGGTGGGGGGAAATGGAGACAACTGTACTTGAACAACAATTTAAAAAAAAGAAAAAGAAAGAAAAATGAGCAAAGTACCTAAATAGACATTTTCCCAAAGAAGACATTGTAACGGCCAATAGGTATATGAAAAGCTTTTCAACATCATTAATCATCAGAAAAAAGCAAATAAAAACAATGAGACATTACCTTATATCTGCTATAGAAACTATTATCAAAAAGAAAGAAAAACAAAGGTTGGCCAAGAGTTCACAAAAAGGAAACCCTTCCTCACTGTTGAGTAGGAAGGTACAACCACTAAAGAAAACAGTATGCATGTTACTCAAAAAATTTGGAAAAAAAAGAACTACCACATGATCCAACAATTCATCCAAAACATGAACAGAATAAAAATAAATAAGCTTTGTTAAAAATTAATATTCCTGTGTGTTAAATGACATTATCAAGAAATACAACAGATTTGAGCAAATATTTTGAAATCATATATACGATAAAGGGCTTATATACTGAATGTATTATTAAAAATTCTTAAAACTCAATAATATAAAAGACAATAACTCCATTCAAATGTGCAAAGGAGACATAGACATTTCTCAAAAAAAATAAAATGGTGAAGAATAACTAAAATGCTGATAAACACATGAAAATATGTACATAATTTACCATTAACATAGGCATATTAAAACCACAATAAGATATAACTTCATATATACTAGGAATGCTATAGTCAAAAAGACAGATTGAAAACAATATTGGTGAAGATGTGAAGAGATTAGAACACCCATACATGTCTGTAAAATAGTACAGACACTTTAGAAAACATTTTGGCAATTTCTCAATATTTTAAACTAAGACTTACCATATGCCCTATTAATTCCACTCAGGTGTGCACCAAAGAGAAAGAAAATCATGTGCCTCTACAAAAGTGTGTGCACATTCTGTTATTCATTGTAACCAAAAATGTAAACAAATCAAATGTGCACTCACTGATAAATGCATAAATATATTCTGGAACATCAGCATAAGGGAATAACATATTGTGATAAAAGAAATAGACATGTATGCTACAAAATAAATAAATCTTGAAAACATTATGCTAAGTGAAAGAAGCTAATCATAAAAGAACACATATTGTATGAATCCATTTATGTGCCATGAATTGAACAGGCAAATCTACAGAGAAACAAAGTAGATTTGTGTTTGCCCAGAACTGGAGGAGTTGAGGGGGAATAATGAATGACTGCTAATGGGTACAGAATTTCTTTTTGGAATGGCTAAAATGTTATAAAATGGATTGTGATGATAGATGCAAATCTCTGTGAATATACTAAAAACATTAAATTATGCATTATAAATTGGTAAATTATATAGTATGTGAGTTTTATTTCAATAAGCTGTTAAAAGTACTTTCGGAACATAACAGGTAATTTTATTACTTTCTTGGCATGTTTCATAGTTATAAAATAGAATAATAATTTAACTTAACTTTAATTCTCATTAAATTAAATAATGTGAGCAAAAATGCAAAGATGCGAATGAACAGATAATATCAAATACTATGTAATCCTGAAGAAGGAATATGGGAGACATGATGAAGATAGTGAAATATAAGTTCAAAATGTTAATATGTGAGTAGAATCTGGATTGGTAAACTGTCAAGTAAATTAGTTTATGTTCTATTTTTTTGTGTAACTTAGAGCAAGCCAAACATTTATGAGGTGAGAAAATCAGGTGGACACTGTAGTGATTTTTAGGATTCAACTCTAATTTAATAATGTTAATGTGCTGGAAGGGTGTATTTTAAACAACCAAAATTCCTTATGCAATGTGGTCTTAATATCTGGAAACATAGGTAAATATAACTATTGAATGGTTCACAATACATTAGAATTGATGTTTCGTCTCATGTCTCCAATACATAGTTAGAAGTTCCATTGAACATAATGTATTAATGCAGAGTTTTCATCTATCTCTGCATAAGCATCCATGATGTGTTGCTAAAGATTAGTTGTGTCTCTGATTTTTATTGTAAATGTGGTGCTTTTAGCATATCCCAGAGGAAGTATGAGAATTCAAACATGATATTTTCTATATTTCTAGACCTTATAGCCACTCTGTTGATAATATATTACTATTAATATAATCCCTTCATGTATCCATACCACTGTTTTATGATCCTCTCTCATGCTATGTATTTTTAAAATTATTTTAAATTTGGAGATAAGTTCAAGTTAATAGGAAGATTAAGTCTGTGTCCTTATAACAGATATACAAGGAAACCATAAGAAACAAATAGATAGGATCTTGCAAGTTGTTAAATACTATCAATATCAAATCACATGTTTATTTACTAATGGCAATTGATTACCTAAAAATATGATCTGCAGTTTATGTAAAAAATATGTTTTAGGAGTTATATCAGCAAAAATTATTGCTACATGGGATTATGGAAAGGTGTATTTTCAGGGATATCTGAAATTTTCCTGCCTAAGTTTTCCTCTAGGACTTTTATCATGTCATGACTTATATCTAAGACCTTTATCTGTTTTGAGTTTATACTGATGTAGGGTGTAAGTTGGTTGCCTAGTTCCATTTTTTTTGCATGTTAACAGTCCAATTCTCCCAGCCCCATTTATTGAAGAGACTACCTTTATTCCATTGGATCTTAATGCCCACTTTGTCAAATATTAATTGATCATAGAGAATTGGGTTTGTTTCTGGGTTCTCTGTTCTGTTCCACTGATCTATATGTCTGTACTTATGCCAGTACCAGACTGTTTTGATATGGGTATTGTGATCTCTCCTACTTTGTCTTCTTTCTTAAGGTTGATGAGGCTACATGGGGTCTTTTGTTGTTCTGTATAAAGTTTTTGAAATATTTGTTCTAGATCAGCAAAATATGCCATTGGTATTTTAGTAGGAATTCCACTGAATCTGTAGATTGCTTTGGGTAGTACAGACATCATAATGATGTTAATTCTTCCAATCCATGAACATTGTGTATGCTTCCATTTATTTGTATCTTCCTTAATTTCTTTCTTCAGTGTTCCATAGTTTTCTGAGTACAGGTCTTTTACCTCCTTGGTTAAATTTATTCCTAGGTACTTTATTTTTCTTGCTGCTATATTAAATGGGTTTTTTTTCCTATTTTCTCTTTCTTATATTTCATTGTTAATACACAAAAATACCATAGATTTCTGAATATTGACTTTGTATCTCACTGTTTTGCCAAATTCACTGATTGGGTAGAGTAGAGTAGTTTTTTGGTGGAGGCTATAGGGTTTTCTATACACACTATCATGTCATCTGCAAATAATGACAGTTTTACTTCCTCTTTTCCAATATGGATGCCTTTTTTTTTTTCTTTTTCTTTTCTGATCATTGGGGCAAGAACTTTCAGTACTATGTTGAATAGGAGTCGTGAAAATGGACACCCTTGTTTTGTTCTTGATCTTAAGGGTAAAGCTTTTTGATTTTTCCTGTTGAATATAATGTTAACTATAGGTTTTACTTATATGGTTTTTATTATGTTAATGTGTGTTCCCTCTATTCCTACGATGTTGAGTGTTTTTGTCATAAACTGGTGCTAGATTTTATCAAATACTTTTTTCAGCATCTATTGATATGATCATGTGATTTTTGTCCTTCATTTTGTTTATGTGGTGTATTATGTTTATTGATTTGTGAATATTGTGCCATTCTTGCATCCCTGGGATTAATCCCACTTGACCATGGTGTATGATCTTTTTAATGCATTTCTGAATCTGAATTGCCAATATTTTCTTGAGGATTTCAGCATCTATCTTCATTTGATATACTGCCCTGTAGTTTTCTTTCTTTTTTGTGTCTTAACCTGGTTTTAGAATTAAGATTGTTCTGGCCTTGTAAAAAGAGTTTGGGAATCTTCCCTGTTCTTCAATTTTTTGAAATAGTTTGAGAAGGATAGCAGTTATTTCTCACTTAAATGTTTGCTGAAATTCATCTCTGAAACCATCTGGTCCAGGGCTTTTGAGTACTGGGAGTTTTTGGATTACTGCTTGAATTTCACTAGTTGTTATCAGTCTATTCAGGCCTTCTGCTTCTTCAGTTTTGGCAGATTGTATGTTTCTTGAATTTTTTCCATTTTTCCCAGGTTTTCAAATTTCTTAGCACATAGTTGTTCCTAGTAATTTCTTACAATCCTTTGTATTTCTGTAGTGTCAGTTGTGACTTTTACTCTTCCAATTCTGATTTTGTTTATTTGGGTCCTCCCTATTTTTTTTCTTTATGAGCCTGCTTAAAGGTTTGTAGATTTGTTCATCATTTCGAAGAACCAGCTCCTGGATTTATGGATCCTTTGAATTGTTCTTTTAGTCTCTGTGTTGTTTAATTTGCTCTGATCTTGATTATTTCCTTTCTTTTACTACTCTGGGCATTATTTGTTGTCAATTTTAAATATTTGCCACTACAATCATATTTAAATTGTCTTCCAGCATCTTACTTCTGTGCTCATGATACATTGGAATAAGAATGCAAATAAATGAGCCTTTTAACTTTATATTCATAGTGAGTAACATTAACCTAATCTTGGTAATTCCTGCACACAGGAACAAGTGCTAAAGCAACAGTCTATAGTTAAGGATTTAATTTTACTTTACACAGCTTTCAGATTTATTACAGAGTCAATTTAAAAATAAAAGGCTACAATATGATAAAAGTTGTTCACTGATGAAGCTTGCACATAGGATCCATAATTAAAATATCAAATTAATATTGCTCACCTATGATACAAGACTTTAAAAGATGTTGGCTTCTTAAGGGATTTTGTCAAGATTTCCTTAGTAGGAAGAGGGTACTAATTAAAGGAAGCAAGTAGATAATCTTAAACTGGCAATTGACTTGATTAGGATTTCCTCTATCAGAACAATTTTCAAGGATAAAACAGTGGGATACCTTCCCTTTTACTTTTCTGTATCTGTGTGCATGTGTCAGGTATTGGAAAGTGAACTTGACTCATAATAATCTGCCCCTGAAGAATAATAAAGGTTTTTTTTGTTGTTTGTTTCTTACCTGCTGCTTTTAGCAATTGGTGGTAAAAAGAAAAGGAGAGAGGTCAGGACCAGGAAGCAACATAAAATACTTTTTTATGTAAAAAGTTCAATTGTCATCAAACTCATCAAACACTTCAATTCAAAACTACTTGAAAATAGCCAAGTTTTTTTGTCAGTAATTAATTATATAAAGTTTAAGTCGAATGTGAAGTCAGAGTGGTCTTGAAGATAGTGCTGTATTCCCTGTCCCAAACTTGGAATGCAATCCCTGATTTGTTCTTTGCTGTGTGATTCTGGACAAAGTCCTAAGCATTTTTGGACTAGGGGAAAACAAGTGAGACAAGATAAATTAAAAGCTTTCCAAAACTGCTAAGCACATTACATGATTATGGGTAATTATGTTACTTGCAAAAATGCAAAAAACTGTATAATCACAAAAACAGGGACTATCCTGTTAGTTGCATCTGTATTTCTCTCTCTAAATAGCAGTGTCTCTCACAATCGATGATGGATAACAGTGATTCCCACCCTTTTATAGATTGTGGTCACATAGAAATGATCCTATTTGTAGGCACGTTGAAGGAAATGGGCAAGGTTGCTTCTACTTAAGTTGATTCTCTGCTCTAGGGAACTCGGTATCAATAACTTAGCACCACACCTTAAAAGGCATATGTGCTGACTTAATTGTTGCTACTCAATTGAAGAACATGTAATAAAGTTATTTTTTAGAACCCAACAGAGAAAATATATAGTTCTAGACTAATCATGGTTGAGAGCAGTAATTTACCAATATCAAGGCAGAGTAGTACAGCAAAGCAAATACCCACTTTAAGGAAAAAAAAAAACCTGGTTTACTTTTCAGTTGTGAAAATTACCATGACCCTATTAAATTCAATTAACCTGTCTCTGCCTTTGTTTCCTTGGGAAAAATTCAAATCCTTCAAAGGGTCTTGATGAAGATCAAAAATAAGAAAATATTTGTTCAAACACATTATAAGCCATTCATTGTTCTATAATAATCACAAATTGTGTTGTTAGAGTTTATTAGTTTTTAATTATTTTATTTATTTATTTTTAGAGAGTAGGGAAAGGGAAGAATAAAGAGTGGAAGAGAAGCATCAATGTGTGGTTGCCTCTCGTGTGCCCCCTACCAGGGACCTGGTTTGCAACCTATGCATGGGCCATGACTGGGAATCAAACCAGCAACCCTTTGGTTCACAGGCCGGTACTCAATCCACTGAGCCACACCAGCCAGGGATGATGATGATGATATTGATGATGATGATGATGATGATGATGATGATGATGATGATTACATTTACTTTGGAATGTAGAGATTAACTTCTTAGTTGAATTTTGATGATTATTTTTAAAGTAACTGCAAAGTCACACAATGATTCATTGAAATAAATCACTTGTGTCTGCTCACCAGAATATCTTCAGAAAACATTTGCAAAATGACAAAAAATCTAAAATAAGGATTGCAGTTTAGAGGATAATATAACTCATCACTGTAACTTCATAACACTAAAAAATGCTCATAAGTGTAATTTTAAAATAATTTTATGTTTCTAAAATTAACATTACATCTATTTGAAAAGTGGGCCTATAGTTTAAAAATGAAATACTACAGGAAAATGGAGTGCAGTTTTGAAGGAAATTGAGTAACTATATAATCTATCAATCTTGCTAGTAGTGCTACTAATTCATAATTTGGGTAGTGTCACATTGTAACTTATTCATAAAGGATAACATTTGTCAAAACCTTCTTTTACTCAGGGAATTCATATGTTATATAATTGATTACATCTGTCCTATTAAGTGTACATTATTAGAAAATTTGTTCATTTTTACCAAACATTCAAGTATGTTTATTTATTTTGCCTTTCATAAAAGAGGTGAATGTCAGTATGCATGGAAACAGAGTATAATGTTATTAGAAGCAAATGCTGAATATGGCTCGTGCCAGAGTTAGTACAATAACCACGTCAATATCAGAATGTAACACTCTCCACCAAAAACAAGAATGCCAAAGTTCAGATATTGCACTTGTTTGATGAAAGTGTTTGTCCCAATACTCACTTATTTGACAAATTTAACATTCTATAATTCTCTAGAGCATCTACTCCCCACATCCCAGGAGAATAGCTCTTTTACTTTAAGATATGCAGGGAACCTTAATAACTCTGCGATTTGGATTATATTTCTGTTTTATACAACTTCTCCTGGTTCCTCTTACCCAACATCCTCTGAAGGGATACAGCATATCTGATTTTCTGTTTAATTTCAGCTCATGAAAACTCACTATTCTCCTCTCACAGATGGGTCAAGGGCTTGAAGAGTTGAAGTAGATTTTGTAAAAGAATATGGTGGTACTTCATCAAAATAAAAAGGTTAGTAAGCTAGAAAAACAGAAAAACTTGAAAAGTTTTTAGTAAAACTGGGAGAGTATGATTATAGGTGGGGGAATTTTAAATATCAGTTTGCTCCAAAAAGCCATAGTCATATAATAACCTCATGGAACTATATACCAAGGTAATTATTATTGATATCCTCTACCAACACATAGGAATAAAAATTTATCACATCAAAAAAAGTTGAAACCACTTATATGTCTTAGCTCACCAATTTTTCAATGAAACAAAGTCTCCATCACATTCAAAGAGAACCGTTCCCATTTCCAAGATATCCTATAAACCCTGAATTTAAGTCGTCCAAAAATTTGTGTGACAACCTTTAGTTTTAAGTCCTTCATCACACCAGGTTCTGGTGTCCTTTGTGTTTTGGAAGCAAGCCTGCATGCATTGCTATCAAGTTACCAAGTATAATTCTGTCCTTCCTTGAAGCTATCTTACTTGACTGACTTTCTCTATGTGTGCTTGGCCAGAGTGCAAAGTACGGGGGCAGTAGAGACAGTCCCTGACTTATGATGATTCAGCTTTATGATGGTGCTAAAGCAATACACATTCAGAGAAACCATGCTTTCAGTTTTGAATTTTGATGTTATCCTGGGCTAGTGTATGCAGTTTGACATTCTTCTGTGATCCTGGCAGTTGAAATGAGATGATTTCACCCAAAAGTAAACTAATGTTAGTGTTCTGAACACATATAAGGAAGGAGAGGCTAAATTACTGGTAGGTTAGGTAGATTAAAGGCATTTTCAACATACAGGATTTTCAGTTCATGATGGGTTATCAGGACATAACCCCATTTTAAGCCAAGGAGTTTCTGTAATTGTGGTACAATAAACAAGTGCATTCAGTTTCAGATTATGACGTCCTGTATTTGCACGTGGTTTGTTTTACTCTTCATTAAGTTGTTGGTATGAGGAAGTAGTCTCTTAATAAAGCAGACTAGGAATAAGATGTCTTTGCCATTATATTCTTAATGAAAATGTTTGCCTACTTGTTCAGACTTCAGATATGTTCTTTGCACAATTAATTCGTAAAGCTTCAGGAATGTAAACTGTCCTATATCTCATCTTCATCTCTTTCTGAGAAAGAAATTACTTGCTGAGTCCTGTAAAGTGACATATTCTGTTTGTGCCAGACACAGAAAATATTTCGTGCCATGCATATCCAACTTCACTTGAGAAAAATCTCAGGAATACCTTTCTCCCAGTCCAGGAAATGGCATAAATCAGGGGCTGTGGTACTCTCTAGTCAACTCAAATGACCAGTTTTAATCTTATTTACACTTTGCAAAAAACAATTTGGTCCTTGTCAATGGACTTTAAAAATCAATTATGTATTTGGAAGAGATATGGCACATGAATGCCATGAAAGGTGTCTCAGATATTAAGATAGATAATAATAGCTTCTGCTTCTCAGACTGGGAGACAATGAGAAAATGTATGATTTATTCTTCCCTTATAAATCAGTGTCACAGCTTCAAAAACCAGACACATTTATTTTCAACTTTCTTTTTTAATTTCACCCTATTAAACTTGTTATTCACCTAAGGTAACAATAGGTTTGGTAGGTGTGGATGTTTACAGGGATATCAGGTAGGGAATGATATTATACTCTATCCATATTTGAGCTAGAATTCCACTTTTGCTGTGGTCACCTGTATATCAAAAATGTTTTAAAAGAGGAAGCTGATAGAAGCAAAACTATTTAGTGATTGTGTCAATGCATAATGTGTAAGAGAATAAATGTTTTACCTAAGTGAAAATGAATAAAAAGTTGGGAGTATTGAATGTATACAAGTTCTAGTACCTTGAAACATGATTTTGGAGTATTTCAGGATGGTATAAAAATGTTGATAGTACAGAGAATTCAGCTTAAAGAGGAAAGTGCCCTGCTGGTTTTTGAAGCAGCTTGTCCTTGAAATATACATGATTTTTGAAAAATATTGAAATTGCATGTTTTCTACATAAATTTTTCTATCAGTGTTTACACTTTAGATTGGCTCTAGAGTCCAACAAGATAGACTGCATTAGATCACTATTTCACACAGGCCAGTGTTTCCCAAAAGGAGACCCTCAGACCACCTGTGTAATACTACCTACCAGCATCTCAATGAAGATGCATTTTTTCCACATTCTCTGTCTCACATATATTGAATTCTCATTGAATGTGTAATCTATGAATTCGTTTCTTAGTGCATGGTGTTTCCACTTTCTTCATAAGGAAATCTTTAAAGATTCACATAGATCTGTGTCTGTGGAAGCCCTGGAAGCCCTCTTCCACTCAAGTACTTCTTTATTTTATAGAATTTTGAAACTTTGTTCTTACACATATTTACATCATTGATATCTGAGACAGAGTTTGGATAAATAACTTACAGCTTCATGAGGCAGACACTTCCATTGCAGAGCATGTCTGTTAATATTTTACTTCCTTATAGTTAACTTAAATTTATTGCATATTATCTATCTTCCTCTAGAGTGACATAAGATAAGTCTTCATTATTGGCAATATTGCAGATATTTGGAAACATTGTCATGAGTTTTTACATTATTCTCTTAATCAAACTAAGCATTCCTAATACTTTAATTATATGTTATATTAGCAAGTCAAAATGCCTAGAGACTATCTGTTCTTATATGTGACTAGTCTCAGAGATGAGAAACAGTAATTTGACAATACTTACACACCTAAGTAGTATAAAAGTAGAGATAAGAAATAATTTTATATCCTCCAAGAATAGTTTTAACATCAAAAAAGTTACCTACATAGTCTTAATTTAATTTTTTGTAATTACTTATATTGTTGGATATTTCAAATATACCTTTGAAATGGCCTATCACTGTAGAGCACTTTCAAATTTGAGCATATTTTTATGTAAATCAAATGCTATACTCAGTATTTTGGAAGACTTCTTAGGTGGAATTCTCCAAAATTTTATACTATTAATTGTGATTAGTGGAAGATGATAAAAATGCCTCAGAGAGCTGATATTGATCATATGCTGTTTAATGTACTTTATTTTCACTGTCTAATTTAGGGATGCTGTGAACTTCATGGGGTTCCCACCTCCTTAATTTTGTCCATTAATCTCTGGTAGTTGAATATAAAACTACTGCAACTGATGAGAATACGCATCCTGTTTTCCATGACTTATAATTCTCCTACCCAAATTCTACCCCAGAGCGAAGTGATTATAAAGTTGTCTTATTGAAACAATCAATTTAAGGATGATGAAATGCAGAGAATAATTATAAGAAGAATTCATTAGACAAATATAAGTCAGCGTCTGTAATAAATCTCATCACTTGCACAACATTTGACTTTCTAGACTACTTATATGGATTTTTAATGACCATATCTTTTCTCCAAATGCTTAATTGGATAATAGTACTTTCTAGTGATGGTTACAATGAAGATCATTCAGAAGTAAACAAATCTTCCATACATTAGGAAGATTGTCAAAGATAGTATGAGTCTGTCTTGTCAATGTCTCTACTAGCCTGGATTCTTTTTTAGGAAAATTCTCTCTCTCTCTCTCTCTCTCTCCCTCTCTCTCTCCTCACCACTACCCATATCATAGTGCCAAAACAAAGTAAAATGCATCAAAATGAAACTCACAGCACATAGCAGAATTAAATTTCAAATGTTGCCTAATGTCAGTTCAGAAACCAAGAGCTCAATTTATGCAAATAATGGGAAAGGAAATAGTGTGCAAACAGGTAGACTAAGATGCTAAGTAGGATTAGATTTTTAACTTTACACACATAATTTACACCACCCTGACCTTTATGTATCAGAAAACTAATTATCTTAATCTAATTACCTTAATCTCCTCAAAGGTAACACTTTCTTTTATGATAAGAATGTACAAATTTTTTCTGCATCCTAAACTTACTGAACATGTGGGTTGGCTTTTATAATCACCAATTTCCTTTTTATCGATAATATAGAAAATCCCATTATAAAACTGTAAATAACTCAAATTTCAGAACTTAAAGACAGAACTATATTACTTATCTTTATTTGTTTCAGGCTCCAATCTTGACATAACACTATTTTTGTTTCCTTGTTTTTGAAAGCTTATTAGATTGTTCTTGTTATCTTATTCCCTTCTTCACTGAGATACAATTAACATATACCATTCCATAAGTTTAAGATGTATGGCATAACTCAACTTTTCATATAATTGGTAAATACATATTTTAAATAATATAACACTTCTGTTATTATCTTTAAGCATATTAGGATGAAACCCTTAAAATTTTGTATTATGCATGGCAGTCACTATATTGTGACAGACAAAACATAAAACCAAAATCTCTGGACAAAAATGAAAAGAAATTACTGCTATTAAAACTTAGGGTTGACATATCATGTGCTCTATCTACATTCTACAGCAACAGTTTTCAACATTTTTTTTAAATTTCAAGGCACATATAAACTAATTACTAAAATTCTGTGGCACAGCCAAAAATATATTTTTGTCAATCTGACAAAAAATAGGCATGATTTTGACTTATTCACACTGGATGGCTATTGTTGTAATTGGCAATCATCATATTTTTATATGACAATCTAATGGAAAAGAGGTCAGTGCCCTGTCCTACATGAATAGAATCAACAATAATTTTTATTGTAAACATAGTTTACTATAGTGGAAAACTAGTGGATGATTAACAGGGTAAAATCTGGCAAAATTTGGCAAAAGGTTAAATTTCTTAATTGAAATTTTATCCTTGTTTTAACATATTAGGATACTGAAGATATCAGTTTCACAAAGCCAAAGGAGGGTAGGATCGAGGGTGGGAAGTGAGGATGGCTGGGGTGGGGGGAGTGGTGGGGGGGAAATGGAGACAACTCTACTTGAACAAACTTTAAAAATTTTTTTAATAAAAAACTAAAAAGTAAAAAAAAAAGAGAATTATTAGGATATTGAAGATATCAGAATCAGAAAATTAGAAAATTTCATTGTCTCTCTCTGGGTACTCTGCAATCTCTTTAGATCCTTTACTATATTTGAATTATGTTATTTATACTCATTATGTATATTTATCTTTTGTAGTTTATTGGCTTATGTATATTTTTTCCTCAAGACACTTTCCCTAATCTTGTCTGAGACCTCACATAGTAAATATACTGAATAGTTCTTTGGGCTTTGGCTTCTGGGATATGTATGGTCATGCTTTATATTATTTTCCTCTCGTCCTCAATAGAGTATTTCTTTTTTATAACTTGAAAATTTATCATTTTCTTCCTGTTCCATCTCTGATTGCTTATGCTTATTTTTACTGCCTCACAATATTGTAAACAGACTTATGTTTGTACTGTGACCTCCTTTTTTCCCATAAGAAAATACATAGAGTCAAGTACAGAATAATTGGGAAGTGGGATTGTAAGAAATAATGAGAGGAAGCAAGGGCTAAATATCTTTTACCAGACCAGTCAGGCAGATGTCTGATGATAAATATTCCTCCTACAGTAGGGGAACATCATGATCATTCTTGTGTTTTATTTCCTATATCCACATTTCTGTGTCCTTGTTTCTATTATTCATTTCTATTATTTTTATGTCCTTGCTAACTAAACTTAAGGTGATACAGTGGAAAGAACACACAGGGATACTTAGTGACAAGCTCTGCATTTCACTTCCGGCTCACCTACTTACGAGAGTCAGAGCAGGGGGTCTCGAGGAGATTGTACTCTAGTTCGACTCTTGGCCCTGTCATTGTCAAGCTGTGCAATGCTGATTAAATTCACTAAACCTATCTCTACTTGATTTTCCTTTACCTGAAACAAAGGAAAATAAGTTACTACTACCTCATAGTTTTGTGGAGAAGATTTAAAAATTTATGCCTGAAAACTTCATTTTTTAAAAAATCTCTTCCAACTCTCTTTCCACTGTTAGTAGTTTCTCTTAAGGAGAGTACAGTAACAAAATCCTTTAATTAGTTTTTGAATATGTATATCCAGTCATGTCTCAACTTCTTTCTTACCCTGTACATATTTTATTATTATTGTCATTTTTAATTTTTTATTATTGTTTGATTATAGTTGTCACCACTTTTCCCCCATTGCTCTCCCCTGACCTATGCACCCCCACCTCCCACATTTAATCCTCCCACCCTGTTGTCCTTGTCCATGGATCCTTTATACATGTTCCTTGACTTCACCATTCCCTTTCTTTCCCGCATTATCCCTCTCCCCCTTCCTTTCTGGTCACTGCAGTTTGTTCTTTATTTCCAAGTCTCTGGTTCTATTTTGCTCACTTGTTTGTTTTGTTGATTAGGTTCCACTTATAGGTGAGATCATATGGTATTTCTCTTTCACCGACAGACTTCTTTCACTTAGCATAATACTCTCCAGTTCCATCCATGTTGCCCTGAAGGGTAGGAGCTCCTTCTTTCTTTCTAATACATAGCACCCCATTGTGTAAATGTACCACAGTTTTTCTGATCCACTCACTGACGGGCACTTACACTGTTTCCAGTACTTGACTATTGTAAATAACACTGCTATGAACATGGGGGTGCATAGGTTCTTTTGAACTAGTGATTCAGGATTCTTAGGGTGGTAGTGGAATCCAAGCAGTGGAATCACTGAGGAAAAAGGCAGTTCCATCTCTAGATTTTTAAGGAAATTCTATACTATTTTCTACAGTGGCTATAACAGTCTACATTCCCAACAAAAGTGTACTATGTCTCCCTTTTATCCACAACCTCACCAGCACTCGTTTGTTGATATATGTATGATGGCCATTCTGACTAGTGTGAAGTAGTATCTCATTATGGTTTTAATTTGCAACTCTCTGATGGCTAGTGATGCTGAGCATCCTTTTATATATCTCTGCACCCTCTGTATGTCCTCCTTGGAGAAGTGTCTATTCAGGTCCTTTGCCCATTTTTTAATTACACTGTTTGTCTTCCTGGAGTGAAGTCCTTTGAGTTCTTTATATATTTTAGAGATCAAACCCTTGTCCAATGTATCATTGGCAAATATACTTTCCCACACAGTTGGTTCCCTTTTCATTTTGCTGATGTTTTCTTTAGCTGTGCAAAAATTTGTAATCTGATGTAGTCCCATTTGTTTATTCTTTCCTTTATGCCCCTTGCTCTAGGGGACATATCAGTGAAAATGTTGCTGTGTGGGATATCTGAAATTATCCTGCCTATGTTCTCCTTTAGAACTTTTATGGTGTCATGACTTACATTTTGTTCATATTGAGTTTTTGTGGTGTGTATGGTGTAACTTGGTGGTCTAATTTCATTTTTTACATGTAGCTGTCCAGATCTCCCAACACCATTTGTTGAAGAAGCTATTTTCACTCCATTTTATGCTCTTGCCCATTTTGTCAAATATTAATTGACCATAGAGACATGGGTTTATTTCTGGGTTCTCTATTCTGTTTCATTGGTCTATGTGTCTACTCTTATGCCAGTACCAGACTGTTCTGATTACAGTGACCCTGTAATATAGTTTGATATCAGGTATTGTGGTTCTTCCTATTTTGTTTTACTTTCCAAAATTTTTGAAGATACTTGACATCATTTATAGTTCCTTATAAATGTTTGAAATATTTGTTCTATATCTGTGAAACATATCATTGATATTTTAATAGAGATTTCATTGAATCTATAAATTGCATTGGGTGGTATGGGCATTTTGATGATATTAATTCTTCCAGTCCATGAATGCAACATATGCTTCCATTTGTTTGTGTCTTCCTCAATTTCTTTCTACAGTGTTCTGTAGTTTTCTGAGTATAGGTCTTTTATCTCCTTGGTTAAATTTATTCCTAGGTACTTTATTTTTCTTGTTGTATAGTAAATGGGATTGTTTTCCTTATTTTAGTTTCTGATATTTATTGACTTTATAAGGCACTACTTTGCCAAATTCACTTTTTAAGTTGAGTACTTTTTGGTGGCATCTATAGGGTTTTCTATGTACACTATCATGTCGTCTGCAAACAATAACAGTTTTACTTCCTCCTTACCAATTTGGATGTCTTTTATTTCTTTTTGTTATCTGATCAGTGTGGCTAGAACTTCTAATACTATGTTGAATAGAAGGGGTAAAAGCAGACACCCTTGTCTTATTCATGATGTTAAGGGAAAAGCTTTAATTTTTGCCCACTGAGTATGTTGTTGGCTGTAGTTTTCTCATATATGGCCTTTATTATGTTGAGGTATGCTCCTTCTATTCCCATTTTGATCAGTGTTTTTATCATATATGGGTGCTGGATTTAATCAAATGCTTTTTCCACAATCTATTGATATGAGAATGTGAGGTTTGTCATTCATTTTTTTATGTGATATATTATGTTTATTGATTTGTGAATATCATACTATCATAGCATCTCTGAGATAAGTCTCATTTGATCATGGTGTATGATCTTTTTAATGTGCTACCTGATATGGTTTGCCAATATTTTGTTGAGGATTTTACTGTCTATGTTCATCAGTGATACTGGCCTGTAGTTTTCTTTCTTTGTTGTGTCTTTATCTGGTTTTGGGATTAGGATGATGCTGGCCTCATAAAATGAGTTAGGGAGTCTTCCCACTTCTCAGATTTTTTTCACATAGCTTGAGAAGGATGGGGATTAGCTCTTTCTTAAATATTTGGTAAAATTCTCTTGTGAAGCCATCTGTAACAGGGCTTTTGTTTGCTGAGTGTTTTTTTGTTTTTGTTTTTATTTTTATTTTTATTGCTGCTTCAATTTCACAAGTTGTTATCAGTCCATTCAAGCTTTCTGCCTCTTCTTGATTCAGTTTTGGAAGATTATATGTTTCTAGAATTTTGCCCAGGTTTTCAAAAAATTTCTTGGCATAGAGTGCTTCATAGTAAATTCTTATAATCCTTTTTATTTCTGTTGTATCAGTTGTAATTTTTCCTCTTTTGTTTCTGATATTATTTATTTGGGTCCTCTCTCTTTTTTTCTTGATGAATCTGGTTAAAGGCTTGTCAATTTTGTTTATCTTTTCAAAGTACCAACTCCTGGATTTATTGATCCTTTGAATTGTTCTTTTAGTCTCCATGTCACTTAATTCTGCTCTGATCTTGATTATGTCCTTCCTTCTACTTGCTCTGGGCTTTGTTTTTTGTTGTTCCTCCAGTTCTGTAGATGTAAGGTTAGGTTGTTTATTTGAAATGTTTTATTTTTTTTTTTAGGTAGGCTTGTATTTCTATGAACTTCCCTTTCATACTGTCTTTGTCCTGTCCCCTAGGTTTTGGGCTCTTGTGTGTTCATTTTCATTTGTTTCCAGAATTTTTTTAAAAAAAATTTCTTTATTGATATAAGTGTTAACCCATTCATTCTTTAATAACATATTATTCAGTCTTCATGAATTTGACTGTTTTTGAGTTTTTTCCTTGACCTTGGTTTCTAGTTTCAAGCCATTGTTGTTCAAGAAACTGCTTGATATGATTTCAATGTTCCTTACTTTATTCAGGCTTGTTTTGTATCCTATCATGTGGTCTCTCTTTGAAAGTGTTCCATGAGCCTTTGAAAAGAATGTGTATTTTGCTTCTTTGGGGTAAAATGTTCTGTTTATATTAATGAAGTCCATTTAATCTAGTGTGCTGTTCAGTGCTGTAATGTTCTTGTTGATTCTTTGTTTGGAAGATCTATCCATTTTTGACAGTGGGCTGGTAAAATCTCCTACTATAAGTATGTTACTATCTATATCTTTCTTAAAATCCTCCAAGATTTTCCTGACATATTTGAGTGCTCCTATTTGGGGTACATTTATGTTTACAATGTTTATGTCTTCTTGACATAAACATTGAAGGATAAATTCTACCTTTCAATATTTATGTCTATTTTATGGCCTTTGTTTTGAAATCTATTTTGTCTAATGTAAGTATGACTACCCCATCTTTCTTTTCCTGTCTGTTTGTACAGAATAATTTTTTCCAGCCCTTTACTTCAGTCTGTGTAGGTCTTTTGTTCTGAGGTGGGTCTCTTGTAGGCAGCATGTGTAGGTCATGCTTTCTTATCCATTCAGCTACCCTATGTCTTTTGATTGGAGCATTTAATTGCATTTACATTTAAGGTTATCATTAATAGGTGCTTATTCATTGCCATTTTCCCACTTTGTACCTGTGTTCTTCTCTCTGTCACTCTATACCTTCATCTTCTTAAAGCAGTCCCTTTAGCATGTCTTGAAATACTAGTTTGGTGGGCGTGTATTCTTTTAGCCTTCATTTGTCTGGGAAACTCCTTATTTCACCTTCCATTTTAAATTAGAGCCTTGCTGGGTAGAGTAGTCTAGGTTGCAGGCCTTTTCCCTTCATTACTTGACATATTTCTTGCCATTCCTTTCTGGCTTATAATCTTTCTGTTGAGAAGTCAGCTGCTGGTATTCCCTTGTATGTTACTTTCTGTTTCACCCTTGCTGCCTTTAAGATGCTCTCTTTGTCTTTGAACTGTGCCATTTTAATTGTGATGTGTCTTAGAATGGGCATCTTTGGGTTCATCTTGATTGGGACCCTCTGTGTTTCATGGACTTGTGTGAATTTTTCTCTCATCAAATTAGGGAAGTTTTTGTCATTGGTTTCTCAAACAGGTTTTCTATCCCTTACTCCTCTTCTTCTTCTGGTATCCCTGCTATACAGATATTATTATGTTTCATGTTGTCCTGCAGCTTCCTTAATGCTTTTTTTTCTTTTTGAGTCTTCTTTCTATTTCTTGCTCTTTCTGGGAATTTTTTTCTATCTTATCCTTCAGTTTGCTGATTTGATCCTCTATTTCATCTAGTCTTCTTTTAATTTATTCTACTGTGCTCTTCAATTGCATTCTTCATTTCCGCCTGGCTCTTATTTATCACTTCTATGTTCTTTTTCATGCTGATATAGCTTGCAGTAAGTTCCTTGTAACTTCCTTGCCATTCTTTGTAATTCTCACTGACCTCATTAAGCTTCCTTTAACAATTGTTTTGAACTCAATGTCTAATAGTTTACTTGCCTCTCTTTCATTTAGCACTCTTTCTGGTGATCCCTCCTTTCCTTTAAATTATGGGTTGTTTCTTTGTCTCCCCATTTTAGTGGAAACTCTTTCTATTTGTTTCTGCTTCTTAGATTGATCTGCTTTGACTCCCTGTCTTTGTGGTATGAACTTCTATGGTAGGATACCTGTGGGATTCAATGGTGCAGTCTCTTTGATCTCCTGAAGTTGATGCTCTTGGGATGCCCTTTATACTGTTTATATTTGCTCTCTAGATATAATTGAGATTTGATTGTCATTGGGTCATTCTTTGGTGGGTCCTTCCCTCCAGCTGGCTAACTTGTGGTCACCCCACCCATGATGTCTTTTATGCTGTTGTGCAGGTATTGCTAGAACAAATCTACACAGCCCAGGAAACAAACCCCACTCACAAAAACAACTCCCACCTACAATCCCACTATTAACAGAAAATGAACCAGTATTAATAACAGTATAAAGAGGTTAATACTATTATAAGAAAAGAGAAGTGAATATGAGATGACCTATGAAAAGAAAAATGATTTTGAGAGGGTAGAGGGAAGAGCACTAATAAGAGTAGAGAATCAAAGCAATGCAAAGAGAGAAAGTAAAGTTTTCATTGTAAATAAAAAAGGGAATGAAGAAGGTGGACTTGAGTAACAGAAGGGAAATGTATACTATTAGGTTTAAACAGAAATTTTAAAAAAAAAGTAAGAGAGAGAAATAAAAAGTAAAACAATGTAAATAAATAATAAAAAGATAGGAACTAAATTGGAGAAAAAGCTCCACTATAGAACTATCAACAACAAATAAGCTAAGGTTAATTTAGGTGGGATAGGAATAAGAGGAAAAAAAGAAAGAAATAAATGCTTAAGAATAGTCTAGAGGAAAGGAAAGTGATTTTCAGATGATAGACGGAGAGGGAATACTAAGAGTGAAGAATAAAAACCAGACTAAGATGGGGATAATTAAAATTTGAGATGAAAAAAAGGATGGACAGGATGAAGGCAGAGGATGGAATAGGAGAGGGAAATGGTAATATTTGAGATCTGAAATACAAGAATAGTGAAGATCTAGAGATAAAATTGAAAAATTGCAACAATAACTACCGTATGCACAACCAATGAGTAAAGACTGCTAAATGTGGAGAGAGAATGCAGATATTTTAATGGTAGGAAAATGAATGTAAGATGACCATTGACAAGAAAATTTGTTTTCAGAGGGTGAGTGGGGGTGAAATTATAGGAATGTGGAATGGAAACCAGTTGTACAAAGAGAGAAAACAAAATTTAAAATGAAAATAATAAGAGGAAATAAGAAGATAAAATGGGGTAAAAGAAGGGAGGGGCAAAATATGAGAATTGAAATAAACCATAATATAAAATCTGGTGACTTAATATGCACAAACTTGAAAAAGAAATGAATGTTAAAGAACTATGTAGGAAAGAAAATATCGCAAATCATGGAGAAGACCACAGTGGATTTCATCTCGGTAGCATCTAGCATTTATCACTGTTTTTTCTTTCTGGATCCACCTCTGGTGAGGTCAAATGGTATCCAGTCTAGCCTTAGGCAGCCTTTTCAAGCCTACCAGGAATCTATTGTCTGTGGCTGACTCCTTCAGTTGTTAATCTAGCCATTCTGACCTCAGCAGTCAGGTTTAAGCACCACAGGCTGGGGTATAGTAACTCCTGGGGATGGGGCTATTACTTCCCCTCAGGCTGATGCCACTCAGAGGGGAGTGGTCTGCCTAAGCAAGATGGCTCCTACAGTATGGGAGATAACTCAGCACTGGGATCCCGATATCTTCTCTCTCAGTTCTCTCCCCAAAGCCACCATCCCTAGTCTCTCCTCAAGTACCTCTAGTCCACTTTGCTCAACCCCTTTGCTGGAGCCCAGGGTAAGTTGCTGCATATGAAGATTTATGCATTCGACCTTTAAGCACCTCTCTGCATCTCTAGCCATCTGTCTTGGGCAGAAAGAAACCCTGCCACTTTTCAAAGTCGGGTGTTATCTGTGTCCTTTCAGGTTCTGGTGCTGTAGCCTGGGGAACTCAGCTTGGGATTTAGACCCCACCCTTCTCAGAGGAATCCCCCTGGTCTCTGAAATATCCCTCCAGCATTTCAGCTGCCACCCATGGGAGCCCAGCCAGCCCTCTTGCATTTCCTCTGCACTCTCTATTAGTCACATTCTGTGGAAGCTGTTTCTTCTGTCTGTGGTTTTAAGTCTTCTCTCCTGCTATTGTTCAGTTGTTTATTCCTGATGATTTCTCCTCAACTTAGTTATAATTCCAGATTGGTCCTAGGAGAAGGTAGTATAACTTTCACTGATTCCTTCACCATCTTGGATCTTCATGTCTCAAATTCTTACTTATATCACCGATTGATCTCCTTAACTCAGTACCATTTTACGATTCCTGTTACTCACAACAAAAAATTTGCCCTAACTGATACAAGGTGAGCTAAAGTTTAGCTTCATCAGAGAACATCTCTTTCTTCAAAAGTAACCATGGCAAGCTACCAGGTCCATATATAAAATCTATGCTTATGCAGTATAACTATACCTCTAAAACTAAATGATGGTCCTCAGAATAGTGTGTCCAGAAAAAAATCTGGAAGAGTGAAAAATAAAGATTCAGTAAGTAGGCATTAAATCAGATGTTTTACTTCATCATTCTTTGAGTAATCTTTTTTTTTCCATTCCATACACATCAACCAGTCCCATCTCAAATACTATTTCCACCTCTGACATGTTTTTCTTTCCCTTCCTCATCTGACTAGTCTGACTCACTCTATAATAATTATACTGTCTGATAACCAGTCCAGTTACCCTACACTATGAATTCTGGTGACCCCACATCACATAATGCATCACACTTATTAGTGAGAACTGACCTCCAAGAATCCTATTTCTGTGGTTACTGTTGTATTTGTTCATTCACTTATTTATTCAATGGATAGTAGTTCATTTATTTATTTTTTCAATAAATATTTAATAAAGATCTGTTCTTTGAATGTCCTGTGCTGGATACTGAGAATAAAAGTGGAAATGGACTTGATAACTTTTATCAGGGGACTTATAATAAAATGGAGGGATAGTCAGCTAAATTTTCACTATGGTTAGGTGCTCTGATAGGGATAAACATATGGTGTACAGGAAGTATATAGATAGAATGCTGCTCTCAAACCTGAGGGTCAGGGTTGGATTCTCACATGTGATATCTGCTTTAGTCTTATCAGAGTGATTTATTACTTTTGCTAGTGAAACTAGAAAAGTGTCACTTTTTAAAAATAACCAAACAGGTCCTTAAGAGGTGAACCTAGACACCCAACTATAAGGAAGACAAAATACTTATAATTCTCTCTTCTCCTGACCTTCAGAATTAGAGTAAATAAAAAGTGAATTAATGCCTTTGCTCAGAAAGATCCAAGTCTCTCCAATTGTTGTAGGGGAGACTATACTGATGAAAGAAGCAGGAATGCTCTGAAGCCTTTGAATTCCTGAAGAATCTGGGATCTGCCTTTTGTAGGCAGAGGAAGGATGATTTTGTCAGAGGATCCCAGCAATGCAGCAAACTTCTCCAGAAAGAAAGTCTAGGGTCCTTCACTTCATGAGGCTAAATTGGGGTAACTCTGCTTTTCCTTAACAATACACATATTTCATAGGGTAGGATATAGCTATACAATTCCTTCACTGATTATTGAAAATTATGTCATTATGAATTCAAAAATGTTTAAAGTATAAAAAGCAATAGTGCCTAATTCATACTATTGCGTAATTGCAAATATGCATCATTTGGTGTGTTACTGTGCTTATAAACATGCATGCACTTAAGGGACAATTTGGGGGAGCAAAGAAAGTACATTTCATATTTTGTCTGAGAGCACAAATTCCAGACATGACTGTTTCCATGGGGACTTAACGGTAATAGTAACAACAAAAACAACAGTGAAGGTTCCTATGGACCAAAATGCAGAGGCCAATAGACCAGACAATGAAAATACAAGTAAAATGTTTGAATAAAGACTGTACTCAGTATCTGAAGTCTTTATCACATAACACTATATTGTGGAAGTAATTGTTAAAAGGCAAACAATTGTTAAAAGTAATTGCTGAAAAGCACTTGAACCGAGTGTTTAGTGTGTTGGGGGGAAGGGTGCTTTCTCATTCATTTTCTTCTCAGTATATTTTGGAGAATAAAAGCAAAGGAAAAAAGACATATAACTATACTTAGTGAAAATCAGAGATTTCCAGAATTACTTTATTGGAAACTTATCTGGAATATATTTGGAATATATTTAGCAAGATAGTAATTATTATTCTAATCAATTGTGGCTTTTTTCTTTGGTAAGTATATCCTATTTTCCATAGAGAAAAAGTATGCTTTTGAATTGTAGCTGTGTAGTCATTGATAAACGAGTAATACTCACAGGAAGGAGTTATCACTTCTCTTTTCTCTGTGACATTTGCTCTGAAGAAGGGATGCAGAGTGATGGTTTCCCTACAAAAAGCAGAATATGAAAGTCTGTGTGATTCCCCTGTGCATCCATTAGGTCTGTGACCTACACATATTGCAATTGAACTCACATTTATTGGAGACTTGCTACTTTCCAGGTAATATTCGAGGTCGTGAGGAGACAATGATTATTAGGGCATGCTCTCTGCACTTCAGGACCTAAGAATCTTGTGAGGAAACAGACATTTCTATTACTTACTGCTTGTTCACTGGCACGATAAGCTAGTGTGTGTGTTGCTTTAGAGATGGAGAGATTAAGGGTGTCATTTGGAACACTTAATTTTAAAAAGGACATTTGAATTGTCCCTATGCATATAACAGAAGGGGCATGTTCTTATGACAGAAGAAAAATATCTAATGATATAATATTCTATGTAGAACCATCAGTAAATACATACTTGTTGTCTGGTAGTTTATTATACCAGAGTGTACCTTTATAAATCAGTGCCCCTTATCTTTTGTATTTCCAAAAATATTTTTCTCTCCCTTTAACTCTCCTCCAGGTTGTTTTCCAAGTAGCCTGACAATGAGAAGATGGAGGAAGACCATCATTGAGAATTAGTTAAGGGCTAGCTAGCCCCATACAAAGTGTTTTACACATGTTATCTTCACATACATATACTCACACAAATCCAGGAGTCTTAGTTCTGAAATTAAACAAGTAAAAAAATAAAAACTGAAATTTGTGATCTCTGTCACATAGACATGCAGTTATGTAGATATACCTTTAATGTGAGCTTGTAAACTAAGTAGTTGTTTTGGAATTGGAGTATATTTTAATCCTTGCCATTGAAACTAAAATGGACACGAAATTAAAATACCTGTTCAATTTCTGCCGCCTCCAGACAGGTTTTTATTGTAAAGAGCACTTCCAGAGAATAGAAACCTAGGTTCTCCACTGTTGATAATTCTGCTTGAAGACATTCAAGGGTGTGGATAATATTGTTACCATTTAATTACATATTGGGCACAGAATTCTCTTTGCTACATGGAAAATTTTGAAACATCTTCTTTTGATTTCTCCTCCCTATTGTCTAGGAAATATTGGGTTTATTTTTTTGCCAGTTTAAGGTGGTGAAAAGGATTATGCTTTTTAGTCCTTTGTCTTTATTGAGACGTCCCCATGCAACATTTTGGAATACACTTTGTTACTACTGGTGAGGCTGAATGGGATTAACCAAATTAGCTTAGTCTGAATATATTTAGAAAGTAAATCTGAGCATATTTAGAAAGCAAATCTGTTAATCTGCTGCATTACACATGGCTTATTATATTCAAAATGAAATGTTAAGAGGGAGAAAATTATGTATTCCTGATACACATGCAATATAGTTTTCACAGAACATCTTTACATGAGCTAAATATCTTCACCCCTGTTTATTCCCACAGGAGAGAATTGCCTCATATTCATATGGGAAAGAAAACTACCCAGGTTCCTAAGGATTACAGCAATTCTCTCTTTCATGACCTAATTTCCGAGAAAAGCCTTGTCTCCTCAGGCTTCCTGTAACTGCCCTGGACCTAGCATTTCTTTCTTTGGAAGCACTCTGACACTGTGTGAATGAATGCAATGCTGCAGAAATGGATCCAAAAGTCAACTAATTAACTTGTTGCATTAGATACAAAGGATTAATTGTTAGAATTTATAAATGCATGACTTTATTTCTTTGATAGCATGTTTAGAAACTGCACTTGCTGCGTTCATCTCATAATTTTTCAACTGAATTCATTTGCTATGCTAGGATTTTATGTGTTTTTGTGAAAAGAGTACAGTATTCCTTGTAAGTCTTTATGATGATAAAATAATCGCTAAAAGAATTAGAGGAATTAAAGCCTGGGTTCAACTTTTGACAGTGACTTTGTTCATTCCTTGCTTGAAGGAAAGAGAAAAATATGCTTCTGATATTGTTCTTGTATTTCAGTTTGTCAATATCTTTATAATGTGACAACATACAACTGAGAAAAGAACCTAGACTTTGATGCTGAATCTTGGCTCTGCCATTTATTTATGAACTGTGGGACCCAGAGTGACATCTCTGGACATTGCTTTCCTCGAGTGAGTGTGAAGGGTGATAATTTCTGTTTCCTCATGTAGTTGTGGGGCTGAACATAAGTGCATGATTTAGAATAGATGTTATATAAGCAAAAGCTAATTTTAAAAATAAATTTATTGCAACTGTATTTTATCATAATCCTTTTTGTATTTTTAAGTGTATGCCCACCCTCTTCATACTCTATCTCTTGCTCTTCTAATAAGCCACAATACCCAGAATTTCACATGGAAGTACTATATCAGAGCTTGGAAAGTGGAGTGTAGCTTTAATGGTAAAATATAATTTGAAGATTGTTAGAAAATCATTTTGTTTTTATTTGTTCACTTGCCTAAATGGTAGTTTATTTTTAGTTTCTCCTAATTTTAAGGCACCTGAGTGCGATGGTCCACTTTGATGATAAGGCGAGATGAAACTATGTCTTCCTGAATTATAACATTGTAAATATTGCTTAATAGAAGCTATAGTTCGAGTAGTTATGAAACTATTTGCTGCCTTATGTAGATTTTGTTTCAACCTCAGATTAAAAAAAACATATTGTATCCTTAAACTTAATCAACTTAATTTAGGAAGGGGAAATATTTAGAATATATATAAATTTCTGGCTGCTACAATCAGATACACAAGTTATAATTAAGTATCCTCTTCTCTGGTTATATTTAGGTAAAATATAAGATTCTATTGAATGCATTATCTAAACCACAACCTTACATTAAAAAAAAGCAACCAATTATTTTACAGTTTATTTCCACCTTAAGATTAAATCTCCATATTTTAAATTTAAACAGGAAATTACCAAAAAAATAGCATTATATATACTTCCACTTCAGACCATGTAATAATTCTACAAAGTTTAAGTTTAAAAGAAGAAACAAAAGGCTCATAGGGCTAGAATTTCTAGTTTTGGTTTGCTTTTATCTTTTCTTAAAATCTCAGAGCATAAATTATTTCCTTCACATATATCAAATTCAATAAAATTGAAAACTGAGTCATCGATATATTGTTGAAAACAACAGAATAACATCATAGTTAAAACCAGACAAAACATATGTTCCAAAAGAGGCAATTATTGCTTGTACTATATTATTAATACTGTTTGATTGGCTAAGGACACAGAGAGTGAATGGCTCTGGTATTGGCCATTACACACCTTGGCCTAGCAGCTTATTGTTTCACCGGCATTGTGGGAGGGACTGTGCAGTTCATCTCGTCCTGACAAATGGACTGTATCTTTACATAACTGCTGACACACTGCCAGAAAATGGAATGTGCAGAATGTGCTGTGGATGCAAAAATGACTGCACAAAATCTGTTTTGTTTTGATGTTTAATTTTAGATTTCTTTCTTTTCTTTTTTCTTTCTTTCTCTCTCTTTTTTTTTTGCAGTACACTAATCTTCCTTATTTGTGGTTTTGCTTTCTGAGATTTCAGTTACTCACAAACACTGTCCAAAAATATTAAAAGCTTCAGAAATAAGCAGTCATAAGTTTTAAATTGTATACTGAGTACAGTGACAAAGTCCTCCACGGCCCAGACCCACCAAGGATGTGAATCATCCCTTTGCCCAGCATATCCACAGTGTGTGCTACCCACCATTGGTCACTTATTAGCAATCTCGGTTCTCAGATTGACTGTGGAGGTGTCACAGTGCTTGTGTTCACATAACCCTCATTTTACTTAACAATGGCCCCAAAGTGTGAGAGTAGTGATACTGGTGATTTGAATATACCAAGGAGAAGCCATAAAGTATTTTAAGTGAAAAGATGAAAGTTCTTAACCTAATAAGGAAAAAATATATAATATATTTATATATTATAATATAACTATATAATATATAGATACATACACATGCTGAGGTTGCTAAGGTTCACAGCAAGAATGAATCTTCTATCTTGAAATTATCTAATTCATAAATCAAATTTATCATAGGGGTGTGTACGTGTGTGTAGGAGAAATCATAGTACATGTAAGGTTCAGTACTGTCCCTGGTTTCATGCATCCACAGGAGGTCATGGATCTACCTCCCCTAATGAGAAAGGGGGACTACTGTAACAACATGATATTCACTCCAAGGTAGAAAGTGATCATTATATTCTCAGCCATTATATTTTGAAGTCTGAATTGTCATGAATTTGATATATTTTTCTTAACCAATGAATAAAAAAGTTAATTCCAACTTATGTAGAGGTAATGAGTAAGACTTTGCAAACACTTAGAAGATTGTAAAATTCGAAAATTTACTTTCAGAAGAGCCCCCGTTCAGTTGTTTAATGATGTAGCTACTTTGCACCCAAGGTGCTTATTTTATTGTCATAATACAACTTTCATACCCACTCCCTTTTTTCTTTGTTCTACCCACCAACATCTTTAGGAAGGAGACTTTTTTTTTTTTGCATTTGAGCAGGGGAAGGGCAAGAAAAATATTTATAAATATTTGGTCAACAAGAAAGATGAGATTTCTTTCTAAAGACAAAAGACATTATTTACTGAGTGGGGTGGGCTCTGTGTCACATGTGCTGCAAAGATGATCCCCATGACATGTTAAGAGGTACCTGCCACTGAAGGTGAAGCAGCTCACCCAAGTACACACAGTCCAGTGAGTGTGCAAAGTGTAGCCTAAAAAAAGTACATGGTGCCTGCCTCTGAAACCCACATTCTCTCCCTCCCTCCCCTCCATTTATCAAAATCAATGCCTAATAATAAAGTGAGACCACAGCGCAGACATACATTGAACTTATAATACCATATATCAAGAACAGATTGTGGCCATGATGGGGGATGGGGAGTATGTCTCCTCAATAAGGGCATTTGATACTTAACTATGGAAAAGCTGCATATCCTGGTTTGTGGTGCCATTGAATCAACTGTTTCAAGTTGGACAATGAGATCTGCATCCGTATTTGATTTTTTTACTCTACATGGTGATACATTAACAAATATTTGAAGTTTATTAATTATGCCCAGAGACTCAATATCAAAATATAAAATATAATTTATACTGGAATATAAATGATAGTGGCATTATTTTGTTTTTTTGGTCATACTAAATTGTGGTAGTTGACTTTGTGTCTGGGATTTTTTTCAGCTTTGTAGAGAATGTTTAGTATTTTACTGTTAAAAAGAGTTGTCTCAACTATATAAATATAGATATCTGATAAATTTATTAACAAATAACTATCCTTAAGCTCTTTAGACCTATAATTATAGAGCTATAATTTATTGCAGAGAAGAAATTAATCTTAATTGCTTCTCAGTGAAATTAAATATTTTCTAAACATGTTTATTATTTATAAATATAGACAATGAATTTTATATGAGTTATTTCTAGAACTTGATATTAGATGTAATTAGATGTATTAGAACATGTATTACATGTAAAAGAAATGATGATAAATATTTCACTTTTACTTGCTCAGACCAGTTAATTAGAAGAGGTGATCAGGATCTTTACTATACATTTGATAAGCATTACCAAGTCATTTTTAGTGGCATTTTCCTGCAGAAGTACTGGAATATATCAAGATATCAATATATAAATTCTTACATATGTTTATCATATAAGAACTTAATATGCACTTCAGAGAAGCTGCCAGTTAAATTACAATGACTAGATATTGAAAATATGACATGTAAGGTAGAAAGAAATCTTTACAATTATATGCTCACAAAATACTTAATACCAGTGTGTATTTGTGCTAGTTGCTTGAAAGTTAGGGAATAATAATATGTCATAGTCTATATTATTGAATAAATCAGATTATTGACATGTATATTATCATTAGATGATGAAACTCTTAAACATATCAAACTCTAGGTTTGAAAGCAGTGATATTTCATATAGACTTGTTTCATAAGGCTCTGCAATAAAAATTTTACCAAATAATTTAAGAAAACTTCAACCTTGATGCACTTGCTTTGTTCAATTTTAATATCTACTTCATGGTTGTATCACAAGGCTTAGAACAAAAAAAGATATCTTTCTTGGTGGGTGCCAAAATCTAGAGCTGCACCTTTTAATGATTACTTCCTAGGGCGACTAGAATGTTACATGGTGACTGATGCCATTCTAATTCTTGCAAAGCAAAAGGGAAGTGCTTTTAAGGCATAATGAAATGTTTTGTGAGAGTGCTTTTCTACATCAGGACTGAGACATGAACCGAACCACTTAAAGTTAACTTCCACTCCCTGTTCCAGTAGCCGTGAACCTGACACCTAGAGCGATTTATTGTTGCCATTCTATCCATTTCTGTAGGTTCTCTGTTATTAAAGCAGATGGGGATACATATTGGTGATGTGTTTGTGTTAAAAGAAAAAAAACTGACAGCAAGGTTTTTAATGTCAAAGGCAATCCTGAAGAAGACTATAGAATGTGAAGTACCCAGATATTTTTTTCTGTGTAGAAGAAATAACACAAAATTAATTCTGTCCTTTCAAATATTACAGTATTTTTAAAAATCTGTTTACTAATATATTCCAAGCGCTTAGAAAAATGCCAGTTAAATAAGAAATAGAGTAATCAATAAATTTCTATTAAATGAACAAATAAAATATTTTAACAATTAGCAGCAACAACACAGCAAGTCTTAGGAAACTGAATTTTTTCTGTTTTCAATGGGAATACATATTTCAAAAATGTCACTTGTTTGATAAAAAGTTACAAGAATACATATTAATTTGTCTTTAACCTTGAACTGAAAGTAAAACAATTCTAGTGACAGATTTAAAAGTGTTTAAATCTGTTTAACTCACTCTTAGTTTCCCCTGGAAAACAAAGAAATAATCATTGAATCATAGATAAACTTTTATTTTTGTATCTTTATGATAAATAATGAAATTATAAAATATTAAGCTAAAATAGTAAAGATTTTTAAAATATTCTAAGGGAAAACAATTACAATTTTAGCATCAGATCATTGCCTCATCTTAACATTAGAAATAACTTAATTTACTTTACATTCATCTGATTTCTACACACAAATATTCTAAGTCCAGCAAGTTAATTATTTCCAGGAACTTAATACAGTTGAATGTCTTATCATGTAATTTTTAAGTGACAGTATTTCCTTTTATTATGGGTATTAATTCCAGCCATGTGACATGGCCTTAAACAGTACACCGTCTTTCAGAGCATCATTGTATACCCCCAAAGTGTGTCATTCAATTTCCGTGATCTCTGAGTTTCCATCTGCTTCTAAGGTTGTATCATGTGTCTTCCAATTCTGTAATTGTGTATCTCTTCTTACTTTACCATGTTATCTTGTTTGTATGTTAAAACATGGTAATTCATTCACTATTCCTATATTGTAAAAAAGTATACTTGTTATTTTGAAGCAATGGTTAGTTTTATAATTAGACACAATCTTATACTACATATTATCTATATATTAAAGATACATTTTGTATATTATACTATACTCTAAAGCTTTTTATAAAATATTTTATATTTATAAACATATTCTTATATATTCAAAATGAAAAATGTTTCTGTGATATTTGCCTTGGACCTATAATTTAAAATGGAATGTGCTGTCATATTTAGCAGGAGCTTGCATTGTTATAAGTACTGAATTAGGCATTTTAATTTCCACTATCTTATTTACTGAGAAAAGTTAGAGTTGCCAAAAAATAAAAAATAAAAAACCTGACAAATTTAAAGGTAATCTATCTTGTATTAGATATCTTATCCCAAAGCCAACAAAATGAATTTTACTTGTTTCAATATGTTAAATATAATGCTAAGTAAATTATTAATGATTCAATCATTTTGCCCCAAACTTTATTTCAATCTTTTCTAAAAGCCCACATTATTGCAATGTGAAATATACTACCCTTGCATTTTTTAATAAATAAACATGTTGAGTATATGTATAGAAAGGAAGAAATTTTTCTATAAGCCATTTTATTCCTCAGGTGTAACCACTGTAGATGTATTTAATATGTGTATATTTAAGTATATTTATTACCCAGTTTAGTTAAATCATCTTGTTTTTCAAACCTAACAACAATATTTTATATGCACTATAACCACATTCATTGTGAAATTTGAAAAACTGACTTCCAAAATGATCCAATATCTGGACCTGAAGTTTCTGCTAATAAAATATTTAATTAAAAATAACTTTTTTAATGGTATAGACATACATTGTATTTGTTTCTGTCTTTAACAACATATAGAGCAATTATAAAAATTACATCAGTACCAGATGTTACAGGGACACACTTAATAGTTAACCATTTTCCTCTTCACTACATAACTTTGCTCAGATTCAAATATGAAAATGCATTTGACTCATCAGTTTCTTCTATTTATAGGAATTTCCAATGTCATGTTTCTGAACACTATGCACAAGACCTACCAATAAGGTACAGTGTATTTTATTTTATATTGAATTTCACATTTAAAACATCATGTCAATAGTTGAGTAACTAAGAGTTGTATCTCATAAAGAAAATCCTAAGTAAATTAACTAGTTTTGGAGTCCCATTTACAATCACAATTTGTTTGTTGGCAATCACTTTATGATTATTCTTTTGTTGTGTTGAAAACTATTTGTATGGACATGTCTACCATTTGCTGCTTTTCTTAAGTATCAGTTGTTTGAAGGAAAAGAAGACATTGACTTAGTTCTCTGCCATCCAACCAAGACGTTCTTGCTAAATATCAAAAGGTGATTGTGATGAAGCAATTGATCCACTGGAAGGGCCTCATGTAGAAACATTTGTTAAAATCCAACACCCACAAGGACAATCTCATGGGAAGCTTGAATTTATCACCATCAAGAAAAACATAAAATTCTAAAATCAGAGTGTAGATTGATGTTAAGAGATTGAAAAAGTTCATTATTTTAATGCACAGCGCAGCTCTTTATTTTTCACATGTAATGATTTAGGTGAGTAACTAAAAAGTAAATAATGTTAAACAGAGTTTATGTATTATCTAAGACCTAAAATTTTTTAAAGGATTTTATTTATTTATTTTTAGAAAGAGGGGAAGGGAGAGAAAAAAGGAAGAGCAACATCAATGGGTGGTTGCCTCTTGAGCCCCCTTTACTGGGGACCTGGCCTGCAACCCAGGCATGTGCCCCTATTGGGAATCAGCCTGTGACCCTTTTGTTCCCAGGCCAGCACTCAGTCCACTGAGCCACAGCAGCCAAGGCTAAGACTAAAAATTAGTGCTAGAAATGTTGTTTACTCCTTGATATATTTTGGTGGAAAATGTTGTATTCAACAACAAAGCATTTGGTATGCAAATACATTTACTTGTAGCTGTGTCTCTCTGAAGAGACTCTTGTTGTAAGTGTACTTCGGCAAGAGTGCTTTTAAAAGGAAGAGGGGGCAGAAGGGTAGAGATGTGAAAACTTGAAAAGCTAATGCCAATCTGGAAGACCCTGGCTTTGAGGAAAGTTGAATGACAGGACATACATTTTTTTTTGAAAGTTCTTTTTTTCCCCCCTCACATGGAACACTGATATTTATTTATTTATTTATCTATCTATTTATCTATTTCTATAATTTTTTAACTTGAAAGCTCTTACTGGACTTACTCTTTCTTACTAGATTTGGGTTTCAAATACAAATAAAAATTTATATCAAGGAAGTGAGCTACTTTTTTGCTAGGAAAGCTAATTACTTGTTAGCATAGGAAATTAATACAGGAACAAGCATTGAGGTTCATTATTTTAGTCATGTTTTCCTTCTTAGATTCTCACTGGGACTTTCATAGAAACCAACAGCTAGGAAGAAGAACTTGGAATATTTTTAAGTCTCATATTTTCATCTGTTTCTCCTTTTCGTTTTAGAAAGAGGCAAAATTATATGTGAATGCTTTATGAGTATAGCACTAAATACATGTGTATTTCTAATTGAATATAGTAAAATAAACTTAAAAGTTAAATGGCAACTGATTTACATTTATATTCAATTATTTTTATTTAAAAAACCCTTTGATATCCTTAGATGCTTTTTAATTAACATATTACTTATGGTAATATAAAATTTAAAAATAACAATAGAGTAATATGGGTGATTAAAAAAATTTCTAGGCACATTTAGTATGTCTCTTCTAATGAAATATACCTTCAGATAATAACAACTAATTATTCCTTCAATCCTTGACATAGTTACTGACATAAAGAAAAAAACATCGTGGAGTAGAACCATCCCAAATTAACCAGAAAAAAGGCTGTACAGAAGAAATTTCTTGTCTTTTTAAGGAATTTTATTACTTGGCATAATATAGTTTCATTTTTTAAAGGAGTTGTACTAATTTCTGACAA
>CM052542.1:123486666-123547205 GCA_028533065.1 Trachops cirrhosus
CAAAGGACTTGAACAGGCATTTCTCTAAGTTGGATAAGCAGAGGATCCAGAAACACATGAAAAGATGCTCAATATCACTAGCTATCAGAGAGATGCAAATTAAAACCACAATGAGGTACCACTTCACACCAGTCAGAATGGCCAACATTAATATGTTTTCAATGAAAGTGTTTTGCTTTGTGCAGTTTATGCTGCCAAATGCCTTTAAACCAATCTTAGTGAAAAACAAAATGTTTACTTTTTTTAGAGCATTTCAGATTGTAGAAATTTTAAAAAATAGTATTATTGGCTCAGTAATATCTTACATTTTTTATTTATCTATCACTATATTGTTACCTAAAACTCATAAAACTAAAAAAAACTTATTTTGAATAATTTGTCACACTCTTTTTAAATATATTTTATAGGAGTTAAAATAGAAAGTTCAGGCATCATTTTCCCTGGGAAGCTTTTCCTGTAACATCTGTGGGTGGCCTGGGCGATTTTACCACCTCAGCATTCTCACGTCCTCTCTCTCAGGCATTGTTCACTACCTAGCACAGCAGTCTGTGTGTGTGTGTGTCTCCAGGCTGTATAGTCCTGAAGGGTCACCGTGCAGGGAGCGGGAGGAATGAGATACCACCCTGTCAATCAGTTCATAGAAGTTTCTTTCTGAGAAATATTCAGCAAGGGCAGAACCATTAAAAACAATTTACTCAACTTACAAATCTCATTTTTTTACTTATAAGTTGTAACTTCACTAGAAACCAAAAACAACTCAGTGAATATTTCTCTTTGTCATTTGTGACTGCTGACTTACAGTGCTTATTTTTTTATCCCAGCTAAATAACAGAGGCTTGCTAGAGAGTAAAATGTATTACCACCCAGATTAACAGCAATGTTATGTATTTCATTTAAACTCTTGTTATAGGGATTACTTCATTATGAAAGTAGGCAAGTTCCCAAAATGACCAATATACCAGTTTTCAAAAAAAAATGTTGCTTTAAAATATTCATTTAGTTACCACAATTTATGTTAAATATGTATAATACTCAGAAATATATAATTTGTAATCTAGTGAGAAATTCAGAATGTCTTAAGGGAGTATGTTACTTCACATTGATTATTGTTAAATAATCTCTACAGACAAATGTTCTATAATCTTATTTTTATGTTTTTTTCAATTATTCCAAGGATTCTTTTGCCAATTTTTCAAACACCATATCAACTTTATCATTTATAATAACTAGTAGTCCAAATTTACTTTGATAATCTTCTTGTTATGTTCTAATTTATCTTACTTGCCTATTTTTTTTGTTTTTTCAGCATTTTCATCCCACTTAATTTTTGATCATTTTAACACAGGATATTTATAGCTGGTATATAATTTAAGATATTAATCAATATTCATTGCATAACACTTCCTTTTTTCTGCTTTGATCATCTTACCCTTTGACACTAAAATTTTCTGCAGTCAGCAACCAAGGCAATATATTCATTCCAATTGCTCCTTGTTAAAAGTCAATATTTTAACATTTTTTCTGACATAGGGTTGTCTCAGTCACTTCTTTTTTCAAATGTTTTAGAATATCATTTTTTGGGGGGGAAATCTAAATATAACCACTTATAATGTAATTGCCAAACCCTCAGTCGCATATTTAATTTTATACTCTAGTTCCAAGTAACCTAAACTTTGGCATTTCAATTTGATGTGGTGTTGTTGGTGCCTTATAGTTTGATTTATTTATGTTTTCTTATATTTTCTTTGTCTTTGTTGAAATTCTCTCCTTGTTTATGCATTGTTCTCCTGACCTGGGTAAGCATCTTTATGGCCATTAGTTTGAACACTTTATCAGGTAAATCTCTTATGTCCATTTTATTAATGTCTGTTTCTGGAGTTTTATCTTTCTTTTGTTTTGTTTGAAACATATCCCTCTACTTTATTTTTCTTGACTCTCTGTTGGTTTCTCTGCAGAAGAAAGAAAAACAAAACACCTTTCCCATCCTTCATGGAGTGATCTCGGGTAGAAGGTGAAGCTTATTATTCAGCCTGGCACAAATTCTTTGCTATTTCCCAAACCTTTGTGATTGCCCAAGCTGCCTTCTTTGTTCTTAGTGGCCCCGAGTAGTTGAGGGTATGTCAGGACCTGTCAGAGTCCCAAAGGGAAGGCTGTCAGCTGTCGGTCCAAAGTCCTTGTGCCTGGTGCTTCCAAAGGCCAAAACTCAAAACATCAGAGTTTGGAGTAAGAAAATGTTTATTGATTGAGAAAATTCCAACAGAGAAGATAGGCACCCTAGTAGTACCTCAAATCCACCTTTCTGAAGTACGGAATTAAGGCTTCTTTGTCAAAGGAAGGGGAAGTGGAAGGGGCAAGGAGTGATTTACAACCACAGAACTCTGGGCACCAGCAGGGGTTCTAGGAAGACCATGAAACCTCTTTGTTCTCAGTTCATTGATGCCAGTTGATTTGAGGTCAGTCACAAGGCCCCTGCAAATCTTTGATAAACAACAATTATTTTAGTACATATTTCCTTCATCTCAGTAGAAGCACCTAAGGGCAAGGGGCCCTTTTTGTACAACTCAAGCCTCAAACAGAATTCCTCTAACGATTAGCCTGTCTATATGCAAAGGCCAAGGGAACAAAGTAGGCTGAAGCAAGAGGGAGTCGGAGAGAACATTTCACTAAGTTACACACCTAGTTGCAAGCTGATTGGAAGTCAAACCCTCAGACAGCAGCTTTTAAGGTATGCATGTAGACTTCCTTCTGGGAGAGACTGGGAGCTGGATGTTTCTGCCTGCTCCTTCTGTGCTGAGTCTGGGAAGGTAGCCAATTAGGAATGGTTTCTTTCTTTGCTACACTCCTGTGGGCCCCTGAGCATCAGCCCCACTGACTACCAGAGCGAGACCATCAAGGGGTGCATCCTCTGGGTGACAGCTTTAAAAGTACAGGTGCCAGATGTGTGTATAAGCTACTTCCCAGGAGACACTGGTGATTTGATGCAGGCTATGGGAAGAATGTGGAGATCATGTCTGCTAGGAGGATCTCAACTTGTCCCTAGATGAGTGCTAAATCTGAAGTCTGGCCCTCAAGTTGCAACTTTTAAGATATACCAGAGGACCCATTTTCCTTTCAGAAAAGGCTGGGAGATAGCATTTCTGTCTGTTCCCTCTGCGTTGAGCCTGGACAGTAGGAAAGAGGGTCCTCAATATCCAGCCAAGAACAGTTTCTTTTTTTCCATATAGTCTTTTGGGTCTCCAAAGTCTTAGATGCAAACCCTGTTGGCTTTTGAGGTAGATGCTTAGGATATGGAAGTGTTTAATGTTGGGGTGCTAGATAATGGGTCTAGACTTTTCCTTCCCACAGGGAAGACCTTGGAATTGTGAGTGAACTCACAATTCTATGTACTACCCATTTTGATATGGGAATTTTCTCATTCACCAGGTGTGTAAGATTTGCTCAGCTAGCTTATGGTCAGAGAAACTGTTCCTTGTGTAGATGTAGATCAATGTGTACCTGGAAACAGGTGAGTTCAGGAACCTCCTATGTTGCCATCTTGGACTGGAATCTGTCTTTTCAACTTTAAATTTATAACAAATATATCAGATTTGGGGTGTCAACTATATGCAGAAATTTTGGTTACACATGCATCATGAAATATTCTCAAATATTAGTCTCAAAAAGACTAAACCACCTTATAATTTTTATTGTGCAACAAATAGAATATTCATGTAAATGCTGCTAAGAAGACTAAATAAAATATTGTCACAATAATTTTATAGATATTATTTAAAAACTGTTAAAAACTATATTATGCACCCTGGTTGGTGTGGCTCAGTGGGTTGAGTGACAGACTGTGAACTGAAGGGTTGCTGGTTTGATTCTCAGCCTGGGCACATGCCTGGGTTGCAGGCCAGGTCCCCAGTAGGGGGCACATGAGAGGAACCACACATTGATGTTTCTCTCCCTTTCTTAATCCTTCCCTTCCGCTCTCTAAAAAATAAATAAATAAAATTCTTAAACTATATTATGCTACATGAACTGCTTTAAAATTTTAAGCACAAAATATATATTGGAAACTAGGTAAACTTTAAACATTTATAAAATTTATTATCTATACATTTTTAGCTACTTGGCCTAGAATTTCTAGGAACATTATTTATTCTGTCTTAGTATTTGATACCTCTCCTGAAAGTACCATTTATTTTACTCCAACACAAACCATGTTTTGATGTGCCCTACAAAGTGGTCATAGAGTCATTTAATAATTATGGGTATCAAATGATAATAACTGAGATTAAAAAACACACAGCAGTTCAACCATATTCTAAATATTTGATGAATAATAGAGATTCAAAGATGTGTGAATCAGGGCTCCTACTCTTGAGGAACCTACCGTCAACTACATTTCTACCCTAATCTAATATGATTTGAGAGGTGTATGACTTTAAATGAAAATCTATATCAGCAATAATTAGAAGGTGATTTTTACTTTTACTATTAGATGGATGGAGAATGAATCAAGATATTAAGCTGAGATAGCACAATTATTTTTAGAAAGTAGGCAACTGGAGAAAGTGTGGAGTAACCCAGAGATATAAATGACAACTTAGGATAGGTGCATTGGATCTTACCAATGGCTTAAATTAAACCTTTGCATTTAGTCACAGAAGGAACAGAGAATAACGACCAAGAGATTTGGAGAGAGGTTGGGAAAGGTAAAAAGGAAGGAGAGACATAAGACATAATTTCTTACAAAGTCTTGACTCAAACATTTTAGATCCCAGGGTTCAAAAGTAAGCAAAAGACATAGAAAGGTACTTGGAAGGATTTAACAACTTGCTAAAGACCAAGATGTGCAGATATGCTGCAAGTACAGTTTTTACATTAAAAAAGGTAAAATTCACTAAACTTTACACATTTTATTAAACATCATATTGAAAGCAATACAGAGCAATCTTTAACATATATATTAATAAGCAAAAAATATGCAATTTAGCAAAACTGAGTACCGAAACTAATTTGGCTTTTCTAAATTTTTGCAGGTAACAGCACATAAAGGTATGTAAGACAATAAAAAGAGTTTATGCTCTGGCCATATTGATGTTATATGGATTGTTAAAAAGTTTTACATAGCATTTTCTCACTGAAATATTTTTCTCTCAGTTTTCTACGGTCTTCGCTTGGCTAAATCCTAATAATGTTTTGGGATCCAGCTTAAATATTACCTTTTCAGGAAGCTATCCTCTAACTTCCCTGTCTAAATTAGTAAGATACTTCAGTTGTAAAGCAGATTTCTTGAGACAATGAGATACAGGTGGTGCGCACTGAAAGCATTTTGTTAGTGGTAGTGCGCTGCCAGGATCAGTATTGTGTCAGTCAGAACACACAGGTCTGGAGATCAGACAGCGGCGTGCTCAAAGCCTGACTGCCGCTGGTTAGCAGTCTGCTCCTTGACAATTTCCTTGAAATTTCTGAATATTACTTCTCTCATCTATAAAGGAGTCAGGGAAATTTTACCTAATTCTGCAAGGCTTAAGTTGGAAGATATTTATGTAGGTGCTCAATAAATATTTGTTCACACCTACCTTTCTGTTAACGCTCTCTAACATTTGCTTAAATGATTTAATTTGTTGCAGGAAAGTAAAAATTACTACAATTTCAGTTTGCTACTTACTGGGCAGTGGAAAGAAGTATGGCCTTGAGAGTACTTTATGATTTCAATGTTATAAACACCTTGAGTATTCATTTAATTCTAGGTAAATTGTAATCTCTTTAGATACTATGTAGACTATGAATTTATAGAACAAGGTTACTCTGCAGTTAAAGAGTAAAACTAAACTACAAAAGGAAGATTACCCTTAATGAGAAAGAAAATATACAATATTCATAAAAGAGCCACTATAATTCTAGAAAACAAATGAAAATATAAGACAATTAAAATACAAATTAAGACTAAAATGTACATGTGCAATAACACATCAAAGTAATGCATTATTGCAAGACTCTTTGTAAGACTACATTTAAAGAGTTTGAATTTTGGTCCCTTTTAGCATAATTATGTAAATGAAATGGTAGAGCAGAAGGAAACAGTCTGATTTAGTTTTCATGATTATGAATCATGAAGATCAGACAGGGTCTTTGAATTTTTACAGATTCAAGAAGAATCAAAGGTAGAGAACAGTTAGGAAAATCCTAAAAAGGTAGTTGAGTGACAAAACTATTTAGGAATATTTACTAATTTGAAGCTGATACATGAATTTTAAGCAACTAACTTAGTACAAATTGTCTTTTAAAGAAGAAAATTTGATGTGAACTAGGATAAATGATATGAATGATAACTTAAATGAGATAATATATAACATATGTGTAGCATTATCTTGAGTATTATCATACCCAAATGCTATATAATACCCACATCTATGCTGGTAACTTTAAACTTTTCTTTCTTTCTTTCTTTCTTTCTTTCTTTCTTTCTTTCTTTCTTTCTTTCTTTCTTTCTTTCTTTCTTTCTTTCTTTCTTCTCTCTTTCTTTTTGTAAAGAGGTAGTCACATTTGGTAGGGAACACTTAACAGACCTGTCCCCTAAAGCAAGGAATGTATTGACAGGGAAGAATTCTGGCTTAATAACTGCATCCAGGTAAAAGAAAAATAATGTCAAGTTTGATTCATTAGTAGGGACAATAAATCCTCACACAGCACTTCTCTCCTCCTTCCTTGCAACATCTATTAAAGCTATACTGTTAGAAACCAAATGATAGGCAAAACAAATTTTTCATATTTTGAAGAGAAAGTTGAGTTTGGCATGAAGCTTGTGTCAGATTGCTGAAGATTACTATGTTGGTAATCTTTTTTTCTTTTTCACCTCAATGGCCCTCCTCCTCCTCAAAAAAACCAAAATCTGGAAGAAATGGGTCCTGATATAAGTGAGGTACACCATTATCTTCAATTTGGAACAGACAGTTTCATTCATTCATCATTTATTAATCCTTCAAAGATTTAGCAAATCCTGAGGGATCATTGAAGAGGCAACAAAGACACATATTTACATATTTTAAATAGATGGCCTTACAACACTTTTCTATATAACTATCATCCATTGTTTTGTTTAATGAAAAGAAATGTTAATAACACATTGTAGTCTGGATTTAATTATATTGAAGCTCTGTGTTACAGAATATCAGGTTGAGGTGGTGGTATTAGTGATGTGATTTATAGTAAGAACATCAACAATCAAGAAAGAGAAAAATGTATTTTCAGCCATTACTATATTTTCTCTGGTGTTAACACTTAAGAAACAATAAATATAAATAATTAGTATAAGAACAAAATTGTATGCAATTTTTTAAATAATGTTGTGCTTTATTGTTTATATAAATATTATAGTCACTAGCTTCCCAATACATTTTTGGTAAGAATTCTGCAGTCCAGGAAAATTCTCGTGTTTCAAATTGCTTACCTGGCACTTGGGCACTGAAAGTTGTTAAAATATAATATTGAGCAGGTTAATAATTTGAGGTCAATTTCCAGTTATATTGACTTCCAAAAAGATTGTGTATATTCCCTTTTTTCTTACATTCCATTCCATTTGCCTCATTTCTCTCGTTGGTTCCATCCTAACCCTTTTACCATTTGGATTACACTTTGCTAGGTCCACCTGAGTGTAAAATTTGGTGGAGTAAGTGTCCTTTCCTCTAACATTGCATTCTGGGCAGCCACAGTAGAATTCTTCTGATACTTTATTAAGAATATTAGGTGATTTGAGACCAGATGAGATCAGACATGCTCCATCTGGTTTAGCTAATCAACAAAACAAACAAGCCAGCAAAATATAACCAGAGAAACTGAAATTAGGAACAAATTGACAGTAACCAGAGAGGAGGTGGCAGGGGATAATCAGGGGAAAGAGGGAAGGGCTATCAAGGAACATGTTCAAGGACACATGGACAAAGCCAAAGGGAGGTAAGATCAAGGGTGGGAGGAAGGGAATCACTGGCGGGGGGAGTGGTTGGGGGAAAATGGAGACAACTGTACTTGAACAACAATAAAAAAAATTAAAACAAAGAATATTAGGTGATAGCCAGAAAAGGACGTGGCGGCAGGTGGAAGTTGGCCAACTGGAATAAATGGGTGTGAAAGTGACTTGACTTTGGGTGGTAAGCCCACAGTTCAGTGTGCAGATTATGTTTTATTGAGTTGTACGCTTGAAACCTATAGGTTTCATAACAAATGTCACCCCAATAAGTTCAATTTTAAAAAAGGAAATTGAAAATGTTGAATTTTGAAGAAAAAAAGAATATTAACATAGGTAATAAATGTTCTCATAAGGACTTGGATATTCTTTCAGCTCTTATATGCAGAATTTTTACCACATTATTTATTATATCAGTTCGCACATTCTTTCTAAAAGGCAGTCTTTTGTGTGGACATGATATCTATCTATCTATAGGTAGATAGATCTATATATTCCATTCCCTGACTTGACTCAGCCTTGACTCAGGGAGCAACCACCAGTCTTTTGTGTGGTGCACAAACTGACCTACCTTACTAGGGAATCCTTGGTTTCCTCACACGTATTATGTGGAAATTTGGAAAAAGAAACTCCGTTTTATTAGCTATTTTCCTGCCACAATAAGTTAAATGTCGATTAAAAGTATAAATAACAAAGTATACATTCCAGGAGGGAATTGAGCATAATGAAAAAAACAACTTTACTAAAAAATTTCAAAATATCTTTTAAAAAATCCTTATTTAATGTGATTTTGAATTAAAAATATGAACCTTTTTCAAGCATTTTTTAGTTAAAAATAATACACACAAACAGAAAAAAAGTGAAAGAGAATGGTAATAATTTAGAGCCTACTTTTAATTCTGCTATTTGAGGCTAAAACTAAAATAATTGCTCTGACATTTAAATTTGGCTAAGCTTTAAAAAAATAATTATTTTAACATTATTTTCTGGAACACATCAAGTGCATAAAATAATGGTCATCAAATTCATTGTGGAAATTTATTAAAAAGTTCTCACAAAATTTATAAACTTATTGGGCATTTTAATTATAACACTGATGCAATAAAGTTGAATTTCATTTCTAAACTTCTTATCTGTGATAGTTGAATGTGGATATGTATTTCTACAAATGTTATAAATATTCCTCAAGAATAATAAGACACTCTTTTTCTAGCCACAGATGCTCCCACCAGAGAGAGAGTCAGGAAAAGCAAATATGCATGGGTAGTATGAAGACACATGTCTGAATTTCTGTTAAAGAATAAGAGTTAGTATATGTGAATGACAGGGCTCCAGTTCACAGATGATCTTCTTGAGTTCTATTATCTCCCCAAACTATATAACTATATGTTAACATCTTGACTACAACACAGTTTCTCTCTCTCTCTCTCTCTCTCTCTCTCTCTCTCTCTCTCTCTCTCTCTCGGTATTATATTATGAGACAACATACTCAATTCTGTACTAAAGCTATTTTCTTGTTCTCATAATAACAATATGACATTAACTTTTTGACTCACCTTCACATTACAGGTATTTTTAAACTGGTGACTTATAGGCCCGATCCCCATGTTTTGAGTCTGTAATGCATTAGAGACTGTTTCTGAAACTTTAATTGCTCACCTGGAAGTTTTACTACATTTGTTAAAGCAAACTTGTTTAATAAGCTTTATCAGTTCAACAACCCTCAAAATATTTAATGGAATCTACTCTGTGTTACCTACATGCTAAAATATAATGACTGAGTAAAAGTAAGGTATGCATATAGAGAAAATCTTAGTAAATATGAAAGTATAAAATTGATAAACAAAACCTTCCATTTGAATTGTATCTCTCAGGACATAAAAAGAACATTCAGCCAGTAAATGAGTAACCAAGCATCAAATGTCAGCCTTTTAGACATCTATAAATCACAATTAAGTTGTTTTCTAATTATAAATGCCTTCCTTGGCATTCAACTCCAGCTCTAACATGTCAGGGAAAAAAATGTTGATATTCTGACCCAGAGGTCTGGCAGCATTAGACTTGCCTGGTTGCTAAGCTTACATATTAATATAGGATGCACCTTTGTTTGGCTCAAATCTGTCTCCCTTGAAGCACAGTGCAATTATTTTCCTTGCCAGTTTTTCAACTGGCAGGGCACAGCTCTCCTTGTTCAATTCTCTCTGAAGTTTATGAAGCCAAATGATACAAAAACAATGAAAGGAATGCTTTATTTAGCCATTTTTAAGGGCTCTCTGGATATTACTGAGGACATAGGCTTCAGTTTTCACATTTTAAAACCTGTATATTAAATTTCTCTGACTTTGTTCATATTGTTAAAACTGGTGATGGACTCTTTCAACTATACTATCTGTGTTCTTCTTTCCAAACATCAAGTTTCATTACATTTACTTGTCATACCGCTTCACCCCTCCTGCTCAGCAATAGTGTCTACCTGCCTCCTTCTTTCTTTGGCAATTTCAAATTATTTATTATAGAATTTCTGGATGACAGCAGCATGCTGTAAAATAGTTAAAATAATTCGCATCCTTTGGTATCATTCTGTACTATGGAAAGTAAAAATTTAATTTATCCAAAAGATTCTCCAGTCTGTTTCAAAGGGATTTGTTTAGATGAAATAACATCATATAAAATAAAATAAAGTTTAATTTTACTGATTGTATACAAACATAAATAATATATTCTTTGATGTAGTTACAGAAATTGGGTGAGGGATTGTAAGCAAGCTCACAATTGTAAAACTCATACATATATTAAGAATAGTCTGGCATTCCATACATTTATAACTCTTTACATTATTCTTTATCTATGCTTACCTTGCAAACCCAAAAAGAAATATCTTAGTAAAATTCTATAACATCTGTTTTAAAACTAGAACCTTAGATGAGTCCTTGTTTGACTTAATGAAATATTTTCTTCAGAGATTTAAATATTAATACATTAGCAAAAATTCATCACGATATAAAGCCTCAAAACTTCTGACTGAAAATACCTATGGGGGTTGAGGTGGCAGGAGAAACTCCCAGCCTCACAGGAGAGTTCATTGGAGAGAAGAGGGTCCTAGAAAACCCACCCACCTGGGAATTGGTACCGATTTGCTTGTGGGTAGAGGAAGAACTGGCTGAAAGCTGGCTGAGAGCCCAGCAAGCAGCAGTGTTCCCTCTTGGACACCTCCCCCACATATAGTACCAAAACTTAGCGATGAGGGTTGCCCTGCCCTGGAAAATACCTAAGGCTCCACCCCTTACTATGTAACAGACATGGTGAGACAAAAAAAAAGTATGGCCCAAAGGAAAGAACAGATCAAAGCTCTAGAAAAAAATATAATGAAGTGATGAAGAGATAGCCAACCTATCAGATGCAGAGTTCTAAACACTAGTGATCAGGATGCTCACAGAAATAGTTGCATATGGTCTCAAAATACAGGAAAAAGTGAAGGTTATGAGAAGTGAAATAAAGGGAATCAACAGTGAAGGGAAGGAAACTGGGAAACTGGGAAGGAAAGGACTCAAATTAATGGTGTGGAACAGAAGGAAGAAATAAAAAGTCAACCAGAATATAATGAAGAAACAAGAATTCAAAAAAATGAGGAGAGGCTGAGGAGCCTGTAGGACAACTTTTAACATTTCAACATCCGAATCATAGGGGTGCCAGAAGGAGAAGAGAAAGGACAAGAAATTAAAACTTATTTGAAAACACAACAAAGGAGAATTTCCCCAATCTGGCAAAGGAAATAGACTTCCAAGAATTCCAGGAAGCTCAGAAAGTCCCCAAAAAGTTGAACCCAAGGAAGTATACACCAACACATATCATAATTACATTACCCAAAATGAAAGATAAGGGGAGAATCTTAAAAGCAGCAAGAGAAAAGGAGACAGTTACCTACAAAAGAATGTCCATAAGACTATCAGCTGATTTCTCAAAATAAAACTTACAGGCAAGAAGGGGCTAGAAAGAATTATTCAAAGTCATTAAAGGCAAGGACCTGCATCCAAGATTAATCTATCCAGCAAAGCTTTTATTTAGAATGGAAGGGCAGATAAAGTGCCTCTCAGACAAGATCAAATTAAAGAGTTCATCATCACCAAGCCCTGATTATATGAAATGTTAAAGGGACTTATCTTACAAAAAGAAGAGGATCAAAAATACAAACAGTAAAATGACAATTAACTCACCACTGTCAACAACCAAACCTAAAAAAAAAGAACAACAAAAACAAAAAACAAACTAAGCAAACAACAAGAACAGGAACAGATTCACAGAAATGGAGATCACATGGAGGGTTCTCAGCTGGGACCAGGAGGGGGAGAACGAGGGAAAAGGTACAGGGAAAAGAAGCATAATTGGTAGATACAAAATAGACAGGGGGAGGTTAAGCATAGTATGGGAAGTGGAGAAGCCAAATCACTTATATGTATGAAACATGGACATGAACTAAGGTGGGGGAGTGCTGGTGGGGGTGGGTACAGGGCAGACAGGAAAAAAGGGGAGAAAAAATGGGGCGACTATAATAGCATAGTCAAAATATATTCTAAAAAAGAATAACTAAATGGAAATAAAAGCAGGTCACAAATTACTAAGCATGAGTTACTAGAATCAGAAAAAAAAATGATATTCAGAAGGCCATCTAAAGAAAAGATACCTTGTAAAAGGAGAAGATGCTAGTAGTTTTAAGAATAAGCCTGGATGGTAGAAACTAAAATTACAAGGTCTCTGATAATTTAAATTTTCTCATTTTTTCATTTTTTCTTTCTGCCTCTTTTTGTGCCTCTCTGTTTCTGTCTGTCCCTGTCTGTTTCCTTCTTTGTCTCTCACTGTCTTTCTCACACACATACAACCCAATACACCCACACACAGTTCACCTTTTCCTTACCTGCTGCCTTGAATATTGGAAATTATGGAGGAAATTTATAAATTTCATAGTGTCATAAGGAGACTAAGTCCAAGTTCTCTGGTTTACTTAATGTTCTTCATCTGTAACATGAGTTATTCTCTTAATTCAGAACTTCTCCCTTTGGTAAAAATTATATGTGTTCATTAAAGTAAGGTGAAACAATGCAGAAATAATATGTTGTCATATCAAATTAAACATGGTTTATGTCAGATAATTACATACTAGACATCTCTGTAAGCACATATGTAGGTAGAAAAAGAAATAGCTACAAATTGGCTGTTTAACTAAAAGAACAAATGAATTTATGAAAATGAATTATAATATGCATGCTACATTTAATTAAAATACTAAATTAAGTTCTGCTTTTAAGAAAAGAAATAATTATACAGAAATAAAACAATTGATGAACTTCAGTTAATATTTAAACATCTATTTAGGGTTAATGAGATGATTTCAAAAATATTACTAAGTTAAGTAAAACACTATTTTTCCATAGTGTTTTAAACTACATTGCAGTGTAATGTAGTATAGATTGACTCCTTGATGTGAAAACTTGAGGAGATAGTCAATTATCATTTCCCCCAATTTTGATAATCACATTATCTTTTAGAATCTTTAAGAGTTTGCAATATTTTTATCCTGCTTTTGTCATATTCTCACAGTTCTTACTTTTATTAAATAGCATTCAATTCTCAGTTCTTGTCTTTTAAACAGTTCTTTCAATACTGCCTGACTTCATTATTTTTCTTAATTTTTAATTGGTTCAATCTGTGGGTGTGTGTATATAAGAGAGTTGATATATTTAATTTATAATACTATTGAAGTAGTTAGTAATGTGAAAAATATTAGTGATATAAATTCTTTTGTTCCCAGGGGGTTTTATTCTCTGCTAGATTCCTTACATGTCTCATGAAATATGAATAGCACTTTCAAGACTTTTACTTCATTGCTTAGATATGAAAATTATCTAACTGCACTGACATAGGGTGGAGTACTTTTCCTGTTTAACAAATATGAAATATGTTTCTCTCAATATTTAAGGTAAAGCTCAGCTGTGATGGCACTTTTGCATAACTATATGGATATGGATGTTGTATGTGTGTGAGAGAGTTAAGACCATGAATCTGTTCTTTCTTTTGAAATTTTATTAAATGTACTACAAAAGTTTCATCAGCTTTGATATTTATTCTACCCCAGTTGGGAATACTCTCAATTTCTGACGATTCAATCAACTGAGATTAAAGTGATAGAATTTAATTTCTGCCAGATTGAGTCAATTGCTGTTCTTTAATTCTTACTCTTTATTCATCCTTTTACACAGCTCTACTTTTCTTCTCTCTGAATTCAAGGACATTGGTAATAAATCTCAGAAAATTTTGAACTTCCAAAATTATTTCTGACATGTGGGAATGGAATTATGAACTTCTTGTGCTCTGATAGAATCTTCAGGTTCTTGTATCAATAGATTTTTTGTTCATTTGAAGAGTATTATATTAGTTTGTAATCTTGATTTTATGGGCTGTTTGTTATGTTTTTTTAAAAGAGGTTTTAGTTTGTTTAGTTGTTTGTATTTTATACTGTGTTTTATTATTTTACAAGTGACAGATTATTTCACCATGTTAGAGGAAGAAGAGTCTGTGACCTATGTTCAAACATCTTTATTCAGAATCTCCTTCCAAGCAATTTGTAAACATAAATGGGATTTTACGTAAAATTCTATGTTATTAATGTCTTTGAAACTTGATAAACATAATGTAAATGCGAACATGTTCTGATTCCTTTATAACAACTTCTACTTTGTAGTGAGTGAAAGCTATATAAGCATGGCAGTATGCACAGGGAAAAAGATGTGTGCATACTTGGGGTAGTGTGTATTAGTATATGGGGATGTGTATACAAAAGAGGCAGTACCTATGTATATGGAAGGATGTGCATATTTGTTTGGGAGCCATGTGTGCATCTACACACATGGAAATGTGTGTGTATAAGAGACAGAGACAGGATTTCTCTGTGAATGGAATCTTCTAACATTGACAAAATCAATAGAAAGTTGATACATAAATTTCATGTCATAAGTGAAATTTAGGTTTGGATATACTTGTTGACACTCCTAGCAAAACTAGTATTAACTCTAGTGCTAATTAATTGTAACCATAAACATATGCTTGTATCCTTCTGCAGTGTAGGTCTACTGACAGTATACTTTGAAATTGTTAATCATGCTATTGTTTTTTAATGCATAATATTACACCATAGCATAATAGCATAATATGATAATTCGCTAGCCAACTAAGCTGTCATATTTTTTGCTGTTTAGACTTTAATAGAACTGAACTTCACCCAGATAATGATGGTATTCACTCCCAGTTGTATCTTAGCATTCTTCAGTAAGAATCAAACCACTGGGCACAAACAATGGAGTTTGTATACTTTTAACTATAACTTTATATGCTGCATTAAATAAAGGTCCTGGGTTAGGAGATCAAGATGGGAGCAGGAGGGAGAGAGAGAGAGATAGAGATTGACAGAGATTAGCTTTACATGACTCTAGGGGTTGACAAGTATCAAAATTATAGGTCAGATCAATAGATTGGAAATCCAGGAAAGGGTTAATGTTGTGGTCTTGAGTTTGAAAGTCATAGTACAGCACTGAAAGTAGAAACTCAGGCATGATTTCCTATTTTAGCTTTCAGAAGAATTTCTTTAGGAAACCTGTCTGTGTTGTAAAGACCCTCAAGTGATTGAATAAGGCCACTCACATTGCACAAGGCAGTCTGCTTTACTCAAAATCTACTGATTATAAATAAATGTTGCTCACATTTGAAAAACACCTTCACAGCAACATCTGGAGTAACCTTTGACCAAACAACAAGGCAGCATTGCCTAACTGAATTGACTCATAAAATGAACAGTAATATTTTGTGATATCTGCATGTTAAAAATGGTTCAATCTTGAGACACTTATCTTTTCTTAAGAGACTCTGTTTCTTACCAGTAATACATAGCTAGTGACATACTTACCACAGCATATAGTAAATATAATATATACATAAGTGTACTTTGCATATATCTAATATGTGTATCTGTAGTTTATATTAGAAGATTTCAAAGCTGCTCAGCTGTGCAATCCTGGTAATTTCTTACTTATTAGTCTTTGTTTTCCTCACCTGTAAAATGTAGCATATTGGAGTAGAAGTCCTTGAGTTCTGTTCCAGCTCTAATGATCAATAAGCTTACAGTGTCACCGCTTCAGTGACATTTGTTTTCCTTATCACTCATAAAACTCCTAACGAATCTCTATATCTACTAGTAGACAGAAGGAATGCTGCTTCATGACCAAGCAAAGGAAGGTCCCCATTTTCTGTTAGTGAGAATAATTTCAAGCCTGACCATCCACATTTTCTTGTCTGGTTGCCCTGGTGACTCAAGTCGTACATTTTGGGAAATAAGGTCAGTATCCAGAGAACACAATTTTTTATTTCAGTGCAAATGTACTGGCCAGGATTGAGACTGACTGGCATATTAACTCTTCAGGATGGACATGGGAATATATGTATAACAGAGAAGTAATATAAACCTTTCATAAAAGGGTTATATTGCCAATGCAATTGTTTACCACTTCTAATGTTTTCATTTTTCTGGTTAAAACCTGCCCGCATAATCTCTGCACATATATTCATCTAAATAAAATTGGCAGTCAAAATAGACATGTTACAAAAAATGTCAACTGGTGCCTCATTTACATATTCTGTTATGTATATGTGTGTGCTCAGAGTTAATTTAGTTCAGCCTAGACTACTGTGACTGATTTAGATAGGCAGTAATGGGATATCATTGCCAAAGCTTCTCCTGGGGTTCCTCAGCCTGTTCCAAAGCAGTCTCTTTGTGTTAACAGCCAACAGGGACATCAGCTGTACTGATAAGTTTTTCAGGAGCCCACTTTGGCATCAAGTTAGAGAATGTGAACATAAAAGAAGCTTTAGATATGTAGATACTCAACAGCACTAAAAAATCTGTAAACAAGTTTATATTTCCTGAATTAAGAATACTTACATCCTGAGAAAAATACACCTAAATGAGCATACAAATATACATGTATCACTTTGCGCATTCGGTGACTGTTTTTTTCAAGCCAGCATAAGTGAATGTGTATGTCTTAGATTTGAAGCACTCTAGAAAAGTTCTCTTCTCTTTTCTAAGTTAATGGGGTCTAGTGAAGTATTATACCAAATTGATCACTTAATGAAATATTTTATAACAATAGAACACCTAAACTCTTCCAACTAAAGAAGATTTAATTATACTTCTTTCAAAGGAAATGTGTGCCCTGAAGTGAAAATATATCCACTAACATGTGGAGTTCAAGATTATTTTTCTTGTGTGATTTAACTTTTGGTTATGACACTGTGTTCAGAGAATGCCAGTTTGTTCCTTAACCAGAAATTCTGTTGCTACAAGTCCTAGAGGAGAATATAAGCAGGAAAAACTCAGATATTCCAGGCAGCAATATTTTTACCATATGTTCCCTAGAGCAAGGGACATAAAGGAAAGGGACACAAATGGGACTTCATCAAAATAAAAAGCTTCTTCACGGCTAAAGATAAGCAAAATGAAAAGGTAACCAAATGTATGGGAAAATATATTTGCCCATGATATCTCGGACAAGGGCTTGATCTCCAAAATATATAAAAAACTCATATGACTCCACTCTAGGAAGACAAAAAAAAACAATTAAAAAATGGGCAAAAGACCTAAACAGATACTTCTGCAAGAAGGACATACAGAGGACCCAAAGACATGTGAAAGGATGCTCAGCGTTACTAGCCATCAGAGAGATGCAAATTAAAACCACAATGAAATACCACTTCATACCAGTGAGAATGGCCATCATAAACAAATCAACAAACAACAAGTTTTGAAAAGGTTGTGGAGAAAAAGGAACCCTAGTACAGGTGAGAATACAGACTGGTATAGCCACTGTGGAAAACAATATGGAATTTCCTCAAAAATCTAAAAATGGAACTGCTTTTGACCTGGCAATTTCACTGCTGGGACTACACCCTAAGAATCCTGAAACACCAGTTCAAAAGAACCTATGAACCCCAATGTTCATAGCAGCACACTTCACGATAGCAAAGTATTGGAAGCAGCCTAAGTGCCCATCAGTAAATGAGTGGATCAAAAAACTATGGTACATTTGTATGATGGAATACTACAGAGCAGAAAGAAAAGAAGGTCCTCCTACCCTTTAAGACAGCATGATGGATATGGAGAGCATTATGCTAAGTGAAATAAGCTAGGCAGTGAAAGAGAAATACCATATGATCTCACCTATAAGTGGAACCTAATCAACAAAACAAACAAGCAAGCAAAGTATAACCAGAGACATTGAAGTTAAGAACAAACTGACAGTAACCAGAGGGGAGGTGGGAAGATAATGGGTAGGAAAGGGGAAAGTGTTGTCAAGGAACATGTATAAAGGACGCATGGACAAAGCCAAAGGGGAGTAGGATTGAGGGTGGGAGGTGAGGATGGCTGGGGTTGGGGGGAAATGAAGACAACTGTACTTGAACAACAATAAAAATTATTAAAAATAAATAAATCTTCAGTATTTAGTACACACAAGCATTGAAATTTTGAGTTGTGAGTAAACCAAATCTCTACTCATAAAAAAAATTATAAATTTACTTCCACAAGTTAGCAGACATCACATTGTGAAAAACTGGTAAAGTGGAAAAAAAAAGTGACTGTATAAAAATCATCCCATGTGATTTTTAATTGAAATTAGCAAGTTGTTGGTGTTTTTGTTTTGAAATGTATTGGATATTTGAACTGCATGAATTATTTTATGTTGAAAATGTTTTTTTATTATGTTCACTCTTATATTTGCTCTTTTATCTTATGTTCCCATAATTCCTGTAAAAATAAAATCTTGGGAGCATAAAAAAGCACAAATAATATTTTGTTAGCTCAGGAATGGCAAAAATACATTACAGTTATCTTTTATCTGAAATCTCTATTTTCAGGAGTTTAAATAGAATTGCTTATGTGAGTGATTATATTTATTAAAATTTATTGAATTAAGCACTGGCTACATATGCATAGTGATAACCTACTTCTTCTAAGAATAAATTAACTTTTTATAAGGACAATCATCCTCTCCTAAGGAATACAAATTATTTCATATTTGTGCATAATTGTATTGATTTTGTTGGTAGCTGCTCCATTACTCAGCCCTTGCCTATTCATTTTGTGAGGTAGGAGAAGTTCAAGGAAAGCAGACAATTTTTTTGCTGGAGTTTCCCCCATTATTAGGCAATATTTTTATGTGTGTGTTGCTATATATGGAACAGCTTGCTGTTTCCTTTGAACATTTTTTGTGGGGTAAAAACATTATTATATTTTAAAAACAAAATAGATTTCAGTGTTTCAATGTTGAGATAACAGAATTGCATGACCTGAGTTTAACTGATAAAACTACATTCCTGCAAGCCTCCATCTATAAGGCACTAAAGATACTGGGGCAAAGGCATAAAGAAATGTTTGCAGATAAATGGGGTGATTTCTCCACTTTCAGAAGGCATATTGATAATTGTACTGCATTTTTTTATGGGAAAATGAGCAACCAAAAAAATCCGTCTGGAAGCTTTAGCTACAATAACCATATAATTTTGGATTATGCTAGGTACTTTTGAGAAGAGAAGGGTGCTTTGTAATAAGCAGAAATAAACTTAGACTGCTAACTGCTCCATACTGTCTTTTTGCTTTAGACAGTTGGGAGACTTGTGTACATTTGGAAGCCTGGTGATGAGATGCATGGGTGCAATTTTATATCATAGAGTAAGCACTCAATACATGCCTTAAATTAAGCACAGAAATTTTATTTGGGTTGACTAAATTTTAAGATTTTATTTATTTATTTTTTAGGAAAATGGGAAGGGAGAGAGAAAGGGAGAGAAACATCAATGTTGGTTGCCTCTCGTGTGCCCACTACTGAGAACTTGGCCCACAACCCAGGCATGTGCCCTAACTGGGAATTGAACTGGTGACCCTAGGATTTGCAGGCTGGCGCTCAATCCACTGAGCCAGGGAGTAGTTTGGCTAAATTTAATTAGTGGCTCTACCACTTCCTGGATATTCAATTTTGGGCAAGTTATTCAAAATTTTTCTATGTCAAACTTCTCACTGAATTATAGGGATAAGAATAGCACCCATCTCCTCGTATCATGGGGTATTCTAGTAAGATTGTATACATCAAGCACTTAGAATAATGCAAAGCATTGATTATTCAATCAACAATAGTTACTTCTATCAAAAAACTTCTATCAGTTTTTTTTGCAGGTATTATTATTGGTTACAGAAATTCCAGAATAAATAATTTGAAATTGCCACTATCACTGTTCAACAATTATTCACTAGGATTTTATTTTCACTACAAAAGAGCCAGAGTAAATCTTTTAAAACTCTCCTATGCCTATCCATCATAGGTGAAGTAAAACTGAGTCTTTACCTACAACCCGTGCATAAACATAATCTTGGAAATCTGTTTTCCTATTTCTCTTTCCATTGCTGAACTCTGCACATAATACCCCATATTACATTTTTTAAAAAAAAACATGTTAAATTCAAAAACCTTCAGGGCCTTTGCACTTGAATTTTTCTCAGATAGAGATCCTCTTCATCAAACTAGTCACCATATTCAGGTCTCCAATTTAAACCCCATCTGAGAAATGACCTTCCTGACTCCCTTCTGACTACTCTCTGTTTCCTTCCTTCTTCCTCCCTTCCTCCCTTCCTCCCTTCCTTCTTCCCTTCCTTCCTTCCTCCCTTCCTTCCTTTCATCTGGCACGTGCCACGCTATCCAATAGTATACATCTGTGTATATTGTCTTTGAGTTACACAGTGAGTTAGTTTTCCAAATAAACTATGCAGCTTTCAAAATACACTAGAAAAAGTAATGTGTTTGGGGAATGTATAAGTGATCCATATGAAAGCTTTTTTCACATGCAGCAAAGTTGTTTGAACCTCCCTCCCAGATCACTCATATTGAAAATCAACTTTCTCATACGTTGTTGAGCATTATGTTCAGAGAACTTGAAACATGGTCTATACAATGTATATTTGTTGTCTTTTCCAACTAACTGAAAATAGCAATTAAAATAGCTCTATAATAATTTGAAAGGTTTCAACAAGCCTAACAGTAATTTTAGTAAGGCGAAGTTGTTTTCCACCAGGTCTTTTCATGTTGAAAATCAGGGCTTGGCTCCCAATGGAGAGAAAAGGGATGAAATGTAGTTGATTTCAATGGCTGTCTACAGAAAATTGCTTTTGCTCTCACTGTCTATTTCACAGACTTCAGGAAAAATAATTAAAACTAAAAAGTACAATACTGCAAATTTAGCAGAACAGACACTTTTTAGGTCAAGACTCAGGAGGCTAATAAAAAATATTTTCAATGGATCATCTTCTAGTTACTGGTTCAAATATTGCCCAGTTTAGGATTATTGGATGTTACCATATGTTGCTTGTTTGACAGCTTGTGGGAAAACAAAATACAACACTTGGTCTAGTGTCTCTGAGTACATATTTGAAAATTATCATAAACATTTTTATTCTGGCTACTGGACTCACGTGAGACAGTAGCATTTCCATCCCGAGTAACTGCTTTTTAGAGAGCACTTGGGCCATGTCAATGACATTGGTAATGTAGACATCACTCCCCTATTAGAGAAGCCACTGTCATCCAGAGGTGAACTGGCTGGCTGGCCATTTGCTACCCTCAGACATTTCCTGGCATCCATTCCCTACAACACATGTATTCCCATATGTGCACTTGGAGCCCAGCTCCTGGCATTTCTAAAGTCCAAACAGAGTCTTCTTAGTGTGTTTTCAGGAGGGAAAGCAAATAGCTTCCATCTCAAGAGACAAATTCTCGTGACTCCTTGTGTTTGTATGGAGTGCTATATCCTAATTCTGAGTCTGCACACAAGTTCAGTAGAAAGGATTGCTGGCATTAGTAAGTTACACCTTCTACAGAAGGAAGGGCATTCATATACTTACTTTGCATCTGGTTTCCCTGTTGTAGATAAGCCTATATTTTTATGATTTACCAAATGGAGAAAATGAGGACATTTTGATGCCTCCTTCTTATATTTTTACTGTAGATTTTAAGATGTGTATTGACATGATTAAAATATTGTAGACTATTTGAAGATACTACAGAATATTGTAGCTCATTGCTTACTAAGTTTTTACCCCAACATTGCAATTTTGTTTTTAAGTGTAAACCAAATTTGATTTTATAAATCTTTTTTCCATATTTCATATATATGCCCATGATTTGGCATACTGCTTAAAAGTATCCACAAATGACTTCTTTGGGGTGGGCTAATCTCATTTCAAATTATTTTTGTTTCCATTGTGCCTTGCCATTTTATATTCTACTCACACATCTATTATTTTAAATCCATATTGAATATAATTAACTTTTATGTGATTAGCTATACTTTTATAAAACTAGCAATGTAAGAAAGAATTTCTACAAAGCAATCTAGGGTGCTCGCAAGGTCTCAGATGTCAGATCTATAGACTGTTTAGTTTATTCAGTCAATAAACAATAACGGAGTCTCTAATAAGGAAATTAGATCATTTGCTAGGCTCCTGCAATGTAAATATAAAAAAAGATACAGTCTTTGCTCTAAGTACTCACTGAACATTTTAAAAGTGATATCAATATGGACTTACACGTGCAAAAAATCACTGAAGATAAGGAGTTATAGCAGTAGACCCTATACTTACTGAATATATTATAGAGAATATGGTGCTTCCTGGTGTTTTGTATGTTTAGTGCACTATGCAACATGTCTATAATGTCATTGATTAATTTCATTCCTAGCACACACAAAAAGAACATATTAAATGATACTTGATAATTAGTCAGGATGGTTACAGTGAAGGTTTACCAGACAAAAAGAGCATTTCAATTGTATAAATAGGGCATTTTTCAAAACACAACACTTTCATGTTTTGAGGAGAAAAAACTTGTGATAGTATTTCCACCCATATATTTTCTCCCTGTGTATTTTCTATGAGGGTTAAGGGTTAAATGAAGGTCTATTTTTGTTTGTTTGTTTATATTTCATGAAGACAAATAAGAGCATATCCGAGCTGCTAAAGTATGCTCCATCAAGACATAAGGTCAGGTAAGTAAGGCAAAACCACATCTACTACCTTCTTGCCTTCTGTGCCTTATCTTTCCATTTCTCCCTACTCTAAGAATTGTTAGTTGACATACATCATAATTAATAATAGAGGTATTTGGTGACTTGTTCTTCAGACCAGAAATCTCAGTAATGGGTGGAAAGTACCTTCTGATGCACTTGTGAGGCCAGGGTGTTCTTGCTCCTTATTCAAGGTAGCAGGTGGGAAAGAGCCCCATCTAGGCCCTAGCCGCCTTCCACCTTTATCTTCTTTGTTGCCATTTTTTTCTGTTTTCTTCTGTGTTGGACCTTGAAAAATGACAGTAACTTGGGTCAAATAGGGACTTTTGCTTCTTGTTTCTGTTTCATTATATTAATTACAATTTAACAACCTCTGCCATAGTGGACTTTAATATGTATATTCACATACACACATTTAAACCCTACAACAGCACTTTGAAAGCCATAAACAAGTTATACATTTATTCATAAACTGAGAAAACTTGAGAGTTTTATGACAGTAGCCCTGTGGAAGTTCCTTCACAGGCATTTACATAGAAGATGTAAGACTTTCCTTGGGTATCTGGGAACAATAAACAGATAGTACTAATATACTTTGATAGTAGAAATATAGCAAGTTTGATAATATGCTAGTCAAGTTGTAGATTTACAAGCATTGAAATTAAGGGGTTTTTTTTTTCTGTTATAACCCATGGCATACAGGAAAGATAATTGTATAGACTGTTCAAAAAAGAGTCTAAAAAACTCTAAATTAAGTATGACTTCTTGGGTTGTTTGAAGCTTTTCAAGGATGAGTATTTTTAATTTATGTTTTTCCCATACAAACAATTTTGTTAGGTTTTCCTAATTGTAAAATTGCATGCAGGAGAAAGCTTCCATTTCATAAAATGAGGTAGAATAGCACAATTCTGTATGAGACTTGTTATTAAGTGGCTTAATTTTTACTGACAAAGATACCAACAGCATGGGATAACCATTATTAGCTTTGGTTTTAAGATCAGGGAAAGTGAAATTTAAGTGACATTTCCTGCCTGTGATTATTCCTTAGTCCCCTCTCTGCTGCATTTGATTTAGCATGAACAAAATGAATATAAAAGGTACTTATTTCACAGGTTTGTTGTAAAAAATAGGTGCAAAATATCTATGAAGTGCTTAAAACAGTGCTGGAAGGTTATCAATGTTACTAGATTTTTACTGTTAACCATTCTGAGTCTATTCCCTCAGCTATAAAATAAACGTAGTATTATTATCTCTCCAAAGGTAAGTTTAACATGAAGCTCCTCAAGTGGAAGTTTTAGAACATCTTACTCTCAGGCAGTGCTATGCCAAACCATATTGTGTGCTAAAGTGAAAAGAAAATGCACCCCTCTGTGTTTGTGTGTGTACATTTGCATACACTTTTGTCAAAAAAGGGTATTAAAATATTATTTATCTTATTTGCCTTGATTAGTGAATTACTGGCAACTCTCAAATCTGGTGATCAAAGTGAGTGACTCACTCACTTTACCTAATTCTGGCCCTAATCTCAGAATATTTATGATTATTGATAAGGCAAACAAATACTTCAACTTTCCGAAAATCTTACAGTTCCTACAAAGTAGAAACTTGATAAAGAATTTACCAAACTTAGTAACAATACACAAAATTTATATGGTGAACCTAGTGAAACTTTGGAGCTAGTAAAAGCAACAATAAAAACATAAATCAGTCCTAGCTGGTGTAGCTCAGTGGTCGGAGTGTGGGCCTCTGAATCAAACGGTCACTGGTTCAATTCCCAGTCAGGGCACATGCCTGGGTTGTAGGCCAGGTCCCAGTGGCGGGTACGTGAGAGGCAACCACACATTAATGTTTCTCTCTCTCTCCTTTTCTTCACCTCTCTCTAAAAATAAATAATAAATTATTTTTAAAAACATAAATCATAGTTACTAGAAGACTGAACTATCTTTCATTGATCACTAGAGATATTAATATTACAAAGTTGCTGCCCTATTAAAAAGCAGTCAAAGATAATGAAGCCAGAACATATAAGAAAAATAAGTATTATTGATCTGTACCATGTGTGCCCATTTATTTTGAAAATACAGTTCTGAATATTGTGATGCTAGTGGTATAAGCCAACTATTTAAAACTATAATTAGTCATAATTTTTCTCATGTGACAGAAACGTTCACATTTTTAAAGCTGAATGTAATTTCATTAATTAATTTTTAACTATAGTTGACATTAAATATTAGCTTCAGATGTACAGAATAATGGTTAGTCATTTCTATAACATATAAAGGGATCACCCCAGTAAGTCCAGTGCCCAATGGTCCCATACATAGTTATCACCATATTATTGACTATATTCTCTAAGCTGTGCTTTGCGTCCTCATGACCATTCTGTAACTGCCAATTCGTACTTCTTAATCCCTTTACCTTTTCCACCCAGTCCTCCACTCCACTCCCATCTGTTACTTTTTATCTACTTTCTCATTTGTAAAATTGTACTTAAATAGAGTCAGATATTTTATATATTTTTTGACCCAACAAAAATGGAACTGCCACTATGCCTACCACATTGAGATTCTAACATATATAGGTCAGTGAAACAAGGTGTGTTCAAAACACAACACATTTTGCTATGTTGGGGATGCGATGCTTATCTGCTTTATTGTAAATATGTACGCAAGCATAGAACTTAAAAGTACTGATATAATTTGATCAATCATAGGTAGTAAGCTTCTGAAAAAGACTCTCTTCATTGGAAAATAAAATATAGTTGTATTTAGTTGTCAATATTTATCTGGAGTTAATTAAGATTAACTAAGAAGATATGCAAAGATATGACAGTTTCACAAAAAGGTAGATATTTGTCAGATGTATGTTATGTTGTATGTAGCATTTTTCATGCAAGTATTTAGTTGTTTATTTAAAAATGTCTAAGAAACATTAAATAAATGCTTTTTTAAAGCCCTTTGGGGGCTTTTATGTAAACTGCTTACATTTTTTCTCTTTTCTTTGAGTAAAATTTTACTATTATAAAGTTAATATATCTCATTAATTAGGGAGAGGGTGCTGAATTGATGAAATGGGGCTTTAAATATAAATGCAGCTTTTTGTATCTATTTGAACACCATAATAAAATGATTCTCCTTAAACTTCAGGTTCAACAAATTTTAGTTTCCTGAGCTATATGTCGCTTATGGTACTCACACAAGAGCAGCAGGATATTTAAGTAATATTTGAAATAAAATATATAGTGTTTTAAGCTGTATAATATAAAACATAGCTTGTAAAGTCAACACTAAAATATATTTATTATCTTGAAAATTTGTTAAATAATTCAACCAGCAAGACCAATTTTACTCAGCAAGATTTCTTTCAACTTTAGGAATAATTTTTTATAGAAAGAATCAAAGAAAAAGATGAAAGAATCTCACGTTCTTGCATCCAAAAAGACTGAGCAAGAACATGGTAAGGAGTAGAGCTGTCAATAAGAGGAGTGTTAGTGTGCTCTAAGGAATAAAACTGTACTTCATGCTTGTTGGGAACCACCCTGCCTGGTTTCAGAAGCTGTAACTCCCCCATGGCTAAGGCTGAGTGGACGACCTTCGGACCAGAAGCCACTAAGGAGACAAAGCTTATTTCCCTGGCAGGAGGGCTGCTTCTGCTCCTTTTCCTTCATCCATAACTGGCCCCCAATGCTTTGGTCAGTTAGCCAATGACGGGTAAGATTCCCCAAGGGGGGAATGACCTAAGACAGGCACAATCACATGGGAGGCCCCCAAGGAAGGACTTGGGGGGCTACAGCAAAAGGAGATGATGGACCTTCACCCCTTGACTTTGACATAGCCTGAGTCCTCATTGTGTCTGTGAGAAATCTTTTAATCTCTTGGCTGCCTTACTTCCCCTGCCTGAGTAAAGCCTGAAACAATGCTGGTGCGGAGTGCTGGAAAGGGTGGGTTTCTGGGCAATCAGGCTTAAGAAAGAATATGTAAAATCCTGTGAAACCTGTTTTGTTTAGAATGCTCTCAATTAAATAAGGGTCCAAGCAAGAAGTGAGTTTGTTCCTCAAAGTTTATAGGTCTTTAGCTATCTGACCCTGACTCAAAATAGGCCCTCAGAGTTCTTTGTTATCTATTGTTTGATACTTATTGCCTGACAATGACTAATGAGCTTTATCTGTATTCCTCATTAAATGAACCCAATAAAAGCCCAATTGAGGAAAAGGCTCTTGGCCCTTCTCTTTTGAGAAATCAGCCACCTCTCCTCCCCAAGCAGATCACGTCTTGGTAGACTTATTGTCATCCGTGGAGGCTGGGGGGGCACTGTGGGTGGAGGCCCCCCCACATGTTGACGAAGGAATCCTTTCATGTAGAACATGGTGATTGGAAAAAGTAACTCTAGGAAAGCCATTGTGAGTTTTGAAATGTGAATGCATATTTGGGTGCATGTTTGTGTGGGATTTGTCATATTTCAGATTGCATCAGATGGATATATCGAGTGAGTTCCTCTTGATCTGCTAAGATTATTTTCCTTGATTCTATTAGAATGATTTCCGTGAAGAAGATGGCAAAACTTTTCACACATGTTGCATAATCATAGATCTTGATGACGATTTACTAGCCATCACTTGAATTTTTTTTTTTTTTAGAAAACTTGTTTTGGCTGCAGTTGCTACTACCTCAAAGTATGCTTTCTCACAAGGTTAGAAGATACTCGTTTGCATTGTCAAGGGATAGGTAAGGAGAGTAGAAAAAGTATTCTAGAAAAAATATGTAGTATTCCCTTCCCTGTGGAGAAAGTCATTGATCTTAGTCACATGATGTGTTTGAATATAAAATATATTAAGTTTATCACTTCCCAAAAGTACTTATAAGTAATACACTAAACGAAGGTGATCTTCCTTTTTTGGGGTGATATCTTGCTATAATTTTTGTATGATATAGAGTCTCCTTTATATCTGTGTCTTTATTTCATATTGTAGGTTGCTAAACTAAGGATAAAAATTTATAGGAAAATATTAGTGAAATTAAAAATGTTTAAAAATCTTATATAAAATGATTTACATAATAAATTCTATGATGACTGAATCTTAAGAAACTAGCCTTGAAAATCATGGACATTGTATTATCTGAAAGTTTTTTAAAATGAGAAAAATATAAAAGCTTTAATTTTTTTAACTCAATTATCACTTGTAAGAGTGAAAAATTAATTTCACATTTTTTTCAATTTAAATAGGAAATTATTGTGTTGAAACAAAACAAAACAAAACAAAAAACCTTTCACAACCAAAATATCTTTAAAAAGAAATGGTTTATTAGGCTATTACTATCAAGAAATAAAAAACAGGTCCTAGGGCATGCAGTCTTTTTATCAAACCCCGATATTTTAATCTATCTGTCTGTGTGCATTAGCTGAAAGAAATGCATGAGAAGGAGTTTGCAGTGTGGAATACTATTCTAAGTAAAATAAGTCAGGTGGTGAAAGACAAATACCATATGATCTCACCTATAAGAGGAATCTAATGAACAAAATAAGCTAATGAACAGAATAGAACTACTGGCATGGAAATATGGAACAGGGTGATAGTGACCAGAGGGGAGGGAGGAGGGATATAATGGTGGAGAGAAGGGGAAGGGAATAGTCAAAGAACATGTATGAATGCCCCACAGACATGGACAACAATGTGGAGATTGACTGTGAGAGTGGGGGGTGGGACGGGAAGGAACAGCAGGAAAAATTGGACAACTATAATATAATAACAATTTTAAAAGTCTTAGAAAAAAGAAAGGAGATTTATTAGTGAATTGGTGAATGTGGCGTGTGGGTAAGCTTATGTTCTAAAGACCAATTCCCCAATGTCATGTAGGTTACAGACTACATAGGGAAAAATCACAAAACAATGTGTGTTAGATGGTTCAGGGTATTGCTGGGGGCTGATTGGTAGAAATGAGGTAAGGGTAATAAATCACTTCTTCAGGTCTTGAGGACAGCTCTAAGGTCTATTTTGGTGCCCCTCTGTCTGGTTTCATGGAAGAGTAGCCAGGAGTCATTCCACTTTAGGGCTTAGGAACAGAAACATACTTAAGTCAAGATATTATCTTTAGCCTTAGGGAGGTCCAGTTCTTAGGACATTTAGTCAGGTCCTGACTACTGTCTTCTGCCTCAGGAGATGGTTGATTATCCAGGGGAAAGGCTAGGTCTATGAGGATTGTAGTGAGAGATAGAAACTTGATTTCTAGGATTCAAAGCTAAATGAATCAAAGTCATAAGGACCCTCCATTTCAGTATGAACCACCAGCAACGTGAGTAGGTAAAAAAGACAAACATGTCCCCTGTCCTGTAGTTTACAGGCTCTTTTATGGAAAACAGTTTAGGAAAGAAAGATATGAGTTGTTTTGAAAGAATTTACATTGGCTATAGATAAAAGGGATGAAAGAAGATGAATCGGGGCTAGCTCGAGGGTAGCTGCAGAGTCGCCAGGGCAAAAATGTTCACTCTTACTGACTGACTGTGGGCAACAGATTAGAAAGTTCATGTGTCAGCAAGAAGTGGAGGCTCCCAAGGCACAATGGCAGCTGGCTATTCTCTTCTAAATAATCTTGGAAATAGTCATCTGGAAGTTATTTCAAAAGTCCAACATACATTCAGGAATGCAAGCAGTCTTTTGTTGGCTTTTCCCTGTAATCGTTAGCTCATTTACCTTGTGTCTTCCACCCTCTGGCCCACTGTAGTTTAATTTAGTTATCTCGGAATGTTCTCCTTGTCAATTGAATATGAGCAAGCATTATGAGTTAAAGTACCCAAAATATAAACAAGGAAGATAAGGTACACCAGTTGAAATTTTGCATATAAGATTTTGAGAGTTGCTATTTCCTTATTATATTATACTTATCATAACTTTTTAAAATGTAATTTGAAGGACCTTGAATGCCCTAAATGAAATGGACCTCATGATGAAACCATTTTACAAGTATTTTTTTTTTAGTGCCTGTAAGTACTTAATTGTGCCCCTAGATACTGTTCTAAAATAATTAATTGTCTCATAAAAATCAGTGTTTTAGTTACACTGGTTGTGTAAAAAATAACCTAAAAACACAATGACTAAAATTAACAATAAAAAATAACTGAAGAACATAATGACTAAAATTAACAATGTCCTAAGGGTTGAAACTCCCTCAAGGCTTTTGTGAGTAAAGGAATGTTGGAAGTTCTCAGCTAGCAGTCCTGGCCCAGGGGCTCCAATAGAGTTGTGGTCAGATGGTAGGTGGAGCTAAATTTGGGGGGCATACAGCAAGTGAGAGAGAGGTGCAGGCATATCTTTCTCTTTCAGTGATGTCAAAGACTCTTCATCTAGTCTGGGTGGTCTAATTTGGGGTTCTGAACAGCATCGCAGTAGTCAGACTGCTTACATGATAGTTTTAGATTCTGTGTGAAGATCTGAAGAGAAATGGAGAGAACACATACAGCCTTTTACTACAAGTCATGTACTGTCACTTCCACTGGAGTCAGAGTAATAAGCCAGCATAGATTCAAGGGAAAGCATCATACACTCTGTTGCTTAACATGAAGAGTGACAAAGAGATGTTATAAGAAGAACACGTGTGATGAAATATACTGATGTGGCTGTCTTTGGAAAGCACAGTTTGCCACATTTAGTAATTACTACATAATTTTACTCAACAGTGGTTGTTATTCAACTTAATTCTCTTCCTAAATAAAAATGCTTCCCTTAAAAAGTATTTCATTCTAAACAGACACTTGTCACATTAACATTTTGAACCTAGATATTAATTAATGCATTACGAGGGATAGGTAGATTAAACTAAACAAAAATAATTTGAGCTAAATAGGTACATGGATAATTTTTTTTAATGAAGAAAAAAAGAATAATGGGATGTGAATTGTAGATTTTTGATATATCAAACTTTGGAATAACTAATATGAAGTTATATGCTAGACACTAAGAGGACATAAATAATAATGAAACATATTCCCTTCCTTAATATATTTTACCATCTTTTGAGGTATTTAGTCATATCATTACAATTCAAGATAGAATGAAATGTATTTTTATCATATATATGAATATAAGGTGAATAGTAATATTAGTAATAGATATAGATAAGGTTAATAAAATGAAAAGACCTAGGTGTTAATATCATTGTGTGAGGTGTTTTATCATTCTTGATAACTCTGACAATTCAAATATGGAAATGGGATGATGAACATGCTTTATAAAATGCTTTATAACACCTTGTGTTAATGATATACGTGGGTCTCATAGCAATCTCAAAGGCATAGTGTATAATTTATGTAAGATGGATGTAATGCAAATGAATTGATTGAAATTACCATAAGTTTCTCATCTCAGTACTATTTCACTTACCATTTTACCAAAAGAATTACCTCAGTGGTAGAGATCCAGGGCTGCAACGTTTAAGTGATGAGCTTGGCCAAAGGATTTATCTTTCCTTTTTTAACAAATGAATACTCATTTTGAATTTTTTAAACATTGAGATGATTAATAAAGATGATTAAGAATGTGGATTTTAGAATCAGGCAGACTGATTATCTTTCTCTACCTTCTAGTGGTTATATGGTCCCAGGTACTTAACATAATTAAGTCTCAATATCCTCATTTTTGGAATGTATATGATAATATTTACTTTAAAAGACATGGTAATTGTGCTATGAAAGGTAACTCTGCAATTAATATTATTATAGCTTCTAAAGCTATTTTTCAAATGTAGTATAGTATGATCAGTTTCACAGAGATATAGGTTCTATTACATTATGTTCTCAGATGAATTTTCTGGAAATTTATGTTAATATATTTGAATATATTTAATATTAGGACTTTAATGATTTCTTTGGATATTAAATAATATTTTTTAAAATTATTTTATTGTTGTTCAATTACAGTTGTCTGCATTTACCTCCCACCCCTCACCCCCACCCCAGCCATCCCCACCTTCCTCCCTTGCTTCCAATCCCCCCCGCCGTGGTTTTGTTCATGTGTCCTTTATATCTGTCCCTGAAAACCCTTCTCCCTCCTCCTATTATCCTCTCCCATCTCCCCTCTGGCTACTGTCAGATTGTTCTTAATTTCAATGTCTCTGGGTATTAAATAGTATTTTAATGAGGCAGATCACAGCTAAGCCTAGTCCAGTACCAAGATTAGCTTGAGTGACAGCTAAGGTTTAGGTTATTTTTATATTAGTTAAGTATAGAGGAACCTACAAGTTAATTCAAAAAATACTCAGAAGGATACAACTAGTTTTATGAAGATGAAAGTAAATATGTGAACTTCCCTTGAGTAATAGCACTGCGGTAGCCCATGAAGTATGAGGAGGGACCTCTGAGGTCATTGTAGCTCAGATCTGTGAAATTACTGCATTTTATACCATCAGATAAAAGCCATGTAGGGGCTGGAACACTGTTACTTAAGAATCCATCCTGTAACCAAATTGGGAATATTTCTGATCTTTGTTATATATTTATAATTCAGTTTTTTGAAGTATAGCATTGGTCCTACAGCAGATCTACTGTTCTAGCCTGTGGGGAGGTATTCAAATTTGCTTACCATTAATTCTATACATTATAATTTATTGTATTAATTTTAAAACACTAAAGGTAAATTCCTTTGGCTTTTATTTATTCTCTTAGGAGTGACTAAATAGATTGCTGAATTGAAAACACATTTTTTTTTCTGGTCACATAAATCAAAGTTTACAAAAATTCTTAGTTTCTCATTTCCCTTTGGAAAAACATTATGTCCACAAGTGCAGCTTGCATTTTGACTCAGTGGTTTATGTTAGCTTTGTGTTGTGGTAAAATAGTTATTTCCTAAACAACTAATAAAGTGCCTTCAAATACTTACAATGTAATAATTGTGCCTTTCTTCCTCAGCATTTTGTAGAACCTCAAATGATTCAGTAGATTTAAGTTATATCTATTACTAATTATTCTGCATGTACTGCAGTCATGATATATGAAAGAGACAAATCTCAGTTTAAATATTAGTTTTTGTATCCATTTATATAATTATATATAAATAAACTTTAAGTATCTTCCATATGCCAGGTTTTTCCTAAGTACCAAGAATATAATGCTTAGGGATACATAATCTGTTGCCTCCAGTTCATGGAGTAAATATTTATTATGCAATGATGTATGTTAGGATAAAGAAGTATTGGTTCTACAAGTGCACAGAAGGGGCATTTAACTTAGAGCTGGATGATAAAGAAACTCACAATGCTGACTTTAGCTGACATGTAGAAGATTCAATGGAGTAAATAAAATTTCCAAGTCTGGCTGATATGACGGTGAATGGCAAAAAAAGTGTCTAAGGTATATGAGAAAGCAAGTAGAAATAATAACATATTTAATGGGGGGACTGTAATGGTATACTTCAACTGATATATAGAATATGAAGGGGACAACAGAAGGAGCTTTTATTCTGCCAAAGAAAGTGATAGACAAATCAAAAATGACATCTTAAACTATTGAAAGGACTTTGCCATTTATTAGCGTAAAGCATTGCAAGATTATTTAATTTTTCTAAATTCAATTTCCACTTCTCTAATAATGGAAATAATAATGACTACTGCTATGATTTGAGTGTTTATGTCTTCCTAAAAATCTTTATGTTGAAGCTCTAATCCCCAGTGATAGTATTTGGAGGTGGGACTTTTGAGAGATAATTAAGTTTAGTTAAGTTCATGAGTGTAGATCCTGCACAATTAGATTGGTGCCTCGTATGTGGGTGAATAGACCAGAGTTCTTTCTCTCTCTTCATCATGTTAGGAAGGTAGATGTCTGTAAACCAGGAAGAGGGCCTTCATGAAAAACCTAACCAACTGGGACCCTGATCTCAAGCTTCCAGTTTTTAGAACTGTAACAAATAAATGTTTTTTTATTTAATATATTCAGTCTATGGTATTTTTGTTATAGTTATAGCAGCCCAAACTAAGACAACTACTTTGAAATATTATTGTGAGATTAAAAATCATACACAAATATTTTGTTATAAGACCTTACACATTACATACACATGCCCAATTTCTTTATATGTTGACATTTCCATACTTTCTGAATCCATTATTTCAAATAAATTCAAATAAACAAATACCTGTCGGCCATCTGCTCTGTGCCATACACCATGCCAGAGGCTGGGATACAATACAGGGAAAGGCCAGTCCCTGATCTTCTTAAACGGATGGTCCTGTGGATGAGGCCAACACTGAACAACATATCTAGGAATAAATAACAAAATATACAGTGGGATGGAGGCACATAAATCAGGTTATAACATATGGTAGTTTAATTGTCCAGGAGCTTGCAATGTTTAGGTGAAATTTCAAGAACTCAGAAGAATTAGTGAGGCATAATATGTGTGTGGAGTATAAGCTGGAGACTAAAATAATTTCTTTACAACAGAAACAATAGCATGTGAGCAGGACATGAGTCTTGAATGACCATGCCATGCTTTAATTAAGTAAACAGCACTCAGAGTTGCTAACATGTAGGTGGTCAAAGGGGGAGTGAAATGAAATAAAACTGAAAGAGAAGAATAAGACCATGTTTTCAGACATTTCAGAGAACATTAATGGAGTCTACATGGGGTGAGACAATCAGGCATTTGTGTCAGATGTCACTTTGATTGTGATATGCAGAACAGATTGAAGGAAGGCAAGTATAGAAATGATGAGTTGGCAGACTCTTGCTCTAGGCTTAAGGAGCAATGATGTGGCACAGAAAGGAGAGAGAATAAAGGATAGATATGAGGTATGTTTAGGAGTTATGTTTAATAGCATTGATGTGTACTTGATAGATGTAATATGAAAGAGTATTTGGAAGCATGAGTGGCTGCCAGATTTTCAGCTCAAGTAAGTGTGTATATGGGACTACCTTTTGTGAAAAGGAAGAACACAGGACCATATAAACATTGGAGGGAATAGTGGAGAACTTGGAGGGATTTCAGTTTTTGTTTGAGTTTTTGGCACATCCAAATGGACGCATCTAATACACAGATGGTATATGGGAATGGAGTTCTGCTCTAGAGGTGAAAACTTGGGAGTCATCTGCTTCACTGGCAAATTCATTTATTGGAATGGGAAAAACCCTATGGGGGATGAGATTTGGTACATTGAAAAGGGTGCACAGGGCAGAGTCTACATGTTTTCAGACTTTAAATAAAGGTCTAGAAAGAAGAGCCACTAAAGGAACAGCCACAGGCACAGGAAAAAACCAGGAGAGTGTGTTTTCTGGTGATCAAGGAGAGTAGACTCCAGTGGTAGAGGTTGTCAGAGGTTCTGAAATGTGCTGAAAGGTCAAGGAAAGAAAAGGGTGAAGATTATGACATCTGTGAGAAATGAGATATTCGATAGGTGCTAGAATCCACATTTTGTGTTTGAGCAGTAAGTGGAGGGTAAGGACAATCTTCTTGAAAGGAGTTTGCGATTTAAGGAGAGGAAGAAGGGAGTGCTAGCTGGAAACAACCGATTTTTTTCTTTTACTATACCTCTTTGTTTGTTGAGCTGGGATTGGAAGAGATTCAAAAATCTGAGAGAGAAATATTCTTCTTGATTGGGTGTGATTTCTGATATTTGGGCTTGTTGTGTGTAAACATTTTATAAATAATGTTTTCATAAAATTTTTACCATTTTTGTTAGTTACCCATCTAACTTCCTTGATAAATTAAAAATTATAAACATGCCTTTAATCTTTGGAGAAGGGTACACGGTTAAGTTTTCTTAGAAATTTGAGGTCTATTCAAGTATGTTTATAAATGCTATATGAGATAGCAAGTGAAATATTTAAAAAATGCTACTCTGAGCATGGTATTTAAAACTACCATTTTGAGAACAAGTGATAGCATTTATTTCTTTCAACTTATAAGACTATCATCTCTAACCTAATCAACAAGCAAACAAGCAAGCAAAATATAACCAGAGAGACTGAAACTAAAAACAGACAGTAACCGGAGGGGAGGCGGGGGATAATGGGAAAAAAGGGGAGGCTTTTCAAGAACATGTATAAAGGACACATAGACAAAACCAAAGTGGGGTAGGATCAAGAGTGGGAAGTGGGGATGGCTGGTATGGGGGGAAGTGATGGGAGAAAATGGAGACAACTGTACTTGAACAACAATTTAAAAATGTGAAAAAAAGACTGTCAACTTCAGTTACTATTTTCTGAAATAACTCAAAGATACCGATACATTTTTATAATGTTAATCACGTAGCTATCACTGAGTTATTGCTGAATGCACTATTTTATAAAAATCAGCAGCCTAGCAAAAGTTAAAACAGTAATGTATAGCTAAAAACCCCTCAGAATTGGAGTTCTCCATAAAATCAACTAAATCAAATACCCCATCAATGCTTGGACCCCTAGACAATGTATATGTATTTTTTCCCAAAACTTTTTCTGAGGTAAAATATATGCCACTTAATTGTGTGAAAATGCTGATAGAAATAAATGCCTAAAGAATGCGTTCAGATTTGTTTATGTTGCCAACAGTATGTTTCACTTATTCTTTATGTATTTCATGTAGTTGCAATGTATTTCAGAAATTCATTAAAACAGTCATGGAACACCTATAAGAGAAATTTTATGGAAATACAGTCTTCAAACTTGCAACTACAGATGCATAATGGAGTACTCCTGCTTATGTGTTAGACAGATACTTTTTGTTCTTCTGTTTCTTATGACATGTGCTACAACATTATAATCTTATTAAGAATAGCCTGGCTGTTTCTATATCACCCTTAGGTTTAAAAGAATTGTTAAAATAGAAGATCATCTACTACTAACTTTAATCAGTGGTTTTCTCAATAGTTGGCCTGACTTTTTAAAAAAGTGTATCTGATTCAGGATTCAGTTAGGTTACAAATTCAAATTCTACTTCTATACAGTTCTGTTATCTGGTAATTTCTGTTATCAGTGCAAAAAGAAAATCAGCTCCCATGCATATTTTCCCACTAAGGACCCTCATTGATATAGGGATGTAGAACATGTTCATTTTTGTAGGAGACCATTCTACGTGGGGTGCGCCCAGCTCCCACTCGGAGATGCACAGGACCCATGCCCATGGATAGGTTCTCCCGTGGGGAATCAGGCCTGCAAAGTGCCTAAGCCGCTTTGAGTTTTGCTCTTGCTAAAAAAACTCCCTCACCCTGAATTGAGGACATTTACTGCAAAGTAACTTCCTAAAATCCATGCTAAACCTTCCAAGGATGAGTGTAACTGGTTCTACCACTTTGGCCTTTGCATTTGCAAATATCCCTCTTCTGTGATGTGAATAGCGTCATTGGCTCCTTTGTTTTCTATAAAAGGTAACCACCTGAAGCAAACCTGTGCATAGTGAATGAGGACCATCACAGAATGTGCTGAGAGACCCAATAAAGGTCGGTCAAAGCAAGGGCCAAGGCTTTTGCTCCCCTTGAGATTAAAACCATACTGTCCCTTTTCCTCCACCGGACTTGGTAGTTTATGTGAATGTCTCATTTCATCCATACTGACACAGACACTGCGGGCTGGTGTCTGCATCACATTTTCATCTTGGAGGTTGACCCTTGATCTCTTTCCTTTATATTGTTTGACTTATTTGAGGGTGAAAGCTAAAGTAGAAAATGTTAAGGTCTTTTGAAGAGATTTGGGTACCAACAAAGTTAATAACATTATATGATTTTTGTAATATATTTTAATATATGAATTATGTGATATACACATAAGTATGTGTTTGTTCCTTTAGAAGGGGGAATTATTTGAATATGCATTAATGAGCCTCCTCTAATAATGACAAATGCTGATCAAAAATTTTTAAAGAAATATATACATTGGAAGTCATAAAATGTTATGTCAAAAAAGATGCATGATGTCCATGTCTGGTAGATGGGCAGCCAAACCATCAACACAATGATGCCAGAAGTGCAGACCCATAATAGAGGTCTGGGACCCTGCATTAGTGACATATCACACCTTTGATAAGGAAAATTTTATATTGCATATCAGAGTTGTGATAACAGGTGGAATTATTCTTAGGCATATGAAGAGGAAAATAAAAAAAATAACAATAGTGATTCTGAGATGAAGAATGAGTACCTGAGACCAATTATCCCTTAATATTGTACACAGATCTTATCACAGGTGGTCCCAAGGGTGACAGTGAAGGGAATCCAGAATTGTTTTTTCACTGATTTTTGAAAATTGACTAGAGTTTCCTGAGTGTTCCTCTTTGGAGGAAACATTTTGAGTCTATTTAAAAATCTCACATTGTTTGAAAAAAAATCAATGAATTATGAGTATTCATTAGAAAGTATATTAAATGTTTGATCAGACTGAAACTGAGAAACATTATCTGCTTTGAATATGAGTTCTCTTCTCCAAACTGTATTTTCAATTCTTAAACCACTAATGGTGAGAGTTAACATATTCTCCCTAACAGCAGAAGTAACTGATTAAAACAGGGGTCCCTAACCTCTAGGTCATGGACCAGTGCTGATCTGGGCCTGTTAGGAACCAAGCCACACAGCTGGAGGTGAGCTTGAATGTAATGCATTTGAATCATCCTGAAACCATCCCCACTGGATCCCACTGGATCTGTGGAAAAATCGTCTTCCCGGCACCTGGTCCCTTGTGCCAAAAAGGTTGGGAACCGCTGAATTAAAAAATTATACCAACTTTTTCTATTCAAAGGGATAATTCTGGCTGGAGAAAACTGACAATATCAACTTCCTTGTCCACCACACCTACTTTCTCCCTGTTTCTATGATCCAGTCTATTTTATTTTAGTTTTTGGATATCTGCTCTTTCAAATGTTTTGTTCATACCTGTTATTTACTACTGTGTTGCCAGTCCTACACTTTTCCCTTGCAGATTTTTAGCACTCAGTATTGAGTGTATATGAGCACAGAACTTTTTCTTCAGATACAGTATGTCTGAATTAAGAGGAGATGAGGGTTTTGAAAATGAAATCATATGTAGTTCGTAATAAACACATCTCTAAATAGAAGACTGGATTCTCACTATAATTTTATAGAAATACATTTGCTCAGCTTCTAATTTTTTGTTGACTATTTCAGCATTTAGCATAGTAGTGCTAAGTATTGCAGTATTTATATATTTTCTTTGCCTGCCAAGATATTTCTTATGAACTTCCAGGAACTAATGTTCATTGATTCTGTGAGAATTACAGAGGGAATTGGTGATGTTAATGACTGGATTTTTATATCTTCTTTATTTTTACCTATAAGTTTAATTAGAGCCAAATCTAGGAAGATGTTACCAACAAAGAATATAATAAGAGCTTGGTTAATATTTTAGCAACCTCTGACAATTCTAGAATCTAACAGCTTGCCAAACATGCTAAAACAAGAGACTCTGTGGTTAAATAATGTTAAAATAATATTCACACCTTAACAATGTGCAAATAATATTCTCCAGTGTAATCTATACTCTCCTGCTATGGCCATACTCATATCAGTTTTTATCATCTAGATTAGGAATAAAAATATTGTTTCTCAGGCTATCAGTCTAATTTTAATCCATTTTTGTTGTTTTTCAATCACTTAATTTCTCGTTAGAGCTCAATCAACATAAAATGAATATGAATGTAGCTAAAGGTATATGTGTCTTGGAAGGTATCCCTGCTTCTATATTTCTACATGTTTCCATTAACAACAGAATTGTTTTGTCATATCATTTTGAGTATGGAATGGAACTTGACCTTGTTCCAAAATTTGTGACATGGTAATCAGTTACTATGAAAATTATGAAGCTCTTTAAAATGAAGCTTTTAAATGAAGCTATAAAGTAGTTATAAATTCCTTCACTCCAAAAGGACATGGGTTTGAAAGAAGGATACAGATTTTGGAGATCTGAATAATTGCCAAGAAATAAATCCACTGGCCATAATCCTTAAGAAGTTCCAGGTGCTAGTGGTGGGTGGCTCTAAGGGTGGCAGTCAGAGCTAAAACCTGGGGCTGCCTGGCTTATTAGCTCATTTCAGTCTGCTCTGCCGTGGTAAGAGGCTCGCTGGGTCAGAAGTAACTTGGACTCTGCTTTCCTCTGTTTGTGGTTTTTGGGGGGAGGGGTTTGCATGAATGGTGGTTTCCCATCAACACGTTTGTCTATGACAGCTTTTGGGGAAGAGGCAAGAGGCAGAAAAAGACAGAAAGATAGAATACATTTGTTTACAAACTTGGGGGAAAAGTTTATCTTCCCAAATTTTGCTCTTTGAAACATTAAAATACTAGAGATTATTGAGTCAAAAAGAAACCAGTATAAATAAAAGAGTGAAGTACTTTGTCTCAGTTATTGTAAGCTTAGTGATTAGTCTTCATCTAAAAATAATATTTATACAAATACATCTAATGTAAAGTTTAGTATAGAAAGTACCAACAAATATTTGCTGAGACCGGGACTCCTGAAGGACTATAAAATGTGCATAAAATTTAAATTTATTATTTTACAGTCATAGATAACTGAGGTCATATTAAATTCAGCAAAATATTATGCTGACTTTTTATAAGTCTCAAGATAGCAGAGTGATGAAGGTGATTCATAAAACTGTTTTTCCCCATTACCTAAAGTCTAATGATGAAAGCTTTAAATGATTAAAATAATTTCATCATTGCCTATTTATATTTATGTATGTTTATGTGTGCATTTATATATACACATATATGTAAAACCTGTGTTTAACAATAGGCTTAGGCTGAAGAAATCTAAGAAGACATTTTTGGCAATCTTTTCACAGATTTACTATTAAAAGAAGACAATACAACACTGATTTAAGTTTTATCCTACTTACTACTGAATAAAGTCCCCCAGTCCTAGCCTTCAGTATGTGATCCTGAAGTGCTGTTGTGCATGTAGCTTATGCTTATATTGAGATTCTTTTAAGTTTTTTGTTTTGGGGAATATCTTCCTAAACTACTCTGGTTTTAAATACTTCAACTAATTAAGTGTGAAAGTGCTCATATTTGTTGGGACTTACAATTTTTCTCTGATAAAATAATGTATAATTTTACATATTAAAAAGCCCTCTATGGTTTTCAAAAATATTGAAAGTAAGCTTTGATTGTTCAGAATATTTAACTATTTTATCCTATTATTTCTGCATAGATAAATAAAATTTTTTGTCTAGCTGAATACAGTGAAGACACTGAGAGAAAAGATAGTATGGTACGCAGAATTCTAAGATGGCTCCATGATCTCCACCACTGGGTGTTATGTCCTATGCAGTCCTCTCCCCTTGAATGTGGGAGGAAACTGTAACTTACTTATAACCAATAACATGTGACAAAGCTTATGGAATATTAATCTTGTGATAATATAAGGCTACAGCACAAGAGAGATGATACAAGGAAGGCTATTGTACTAGTAGGGTTTCATCTTGCTAGTACACATAAAGAGCTTCTCCCGATGCCTTTGAAGAAGCAAACAGGCATGTGGTAAACTGCCTGAGAAGAGGGTCATGTGGCAGAGGGAACAATGACCACCTCTAGCAGCTGAAGGCAACCACCCCCTGAGAGTCAGTAAGAAGTCAACCCAGGACCCTCAGTTATCTGGTCATAACCAAGTAAGTTCATCAAAGAACCTGAATGAGTTTATAAACAGATTCTTTCCCAGCTGAGCTTCCAGAAGGTAACTCAGTCTGGCCAACACCTTGATTACAGCTTTGTAGAACCCTAACCTGGACCTGTGAGCCATACAAAGTATGAGATAATAAATATGTATTGTTTCACGTGGCTAATTTTGTGAGAATTTGTTATATAGCATTCTGGGTACTAATACACCAGAATATGAGAATTGGAACTGAGAAGAGGTAGCATAAAAGGAATGTAGTTTTTCCATTTAAACCAATTAGACTTTTGTAATATCTCGGTTCTCTCTTTGAAAATATAGTGTATCCCTAAGACAAATATAAAGTAGTTAAAAGATAAGCATAACATTTAGAAAATATTTTATAGCAGTTATTAGCTACACATTATTTTCCTGTATGAAATACTCAAATAATTTGGCCTTAAAATGTCTAATTTCATCCAAGCTTAAAAATAATTTCTATATTTTCAAGTCCATCAGATGCATGTGGAGATAAATGTCTCATTCTAAATCCAAAAAATTAAAAATTAAATTTTAAAAAATAGTATAAACAGTTCAGCATCTTCACATATTTTACTTAGTCACATTGTATATGCTCACGTGCAACTATATGTTTATGAAATTAGTTATTCCTTTCAGCATTGTCATAGAACTACTGTATTATATCCCCGAATTGCTCTTTTAAAATAATAGTCTGCCTGTTGGAAATCTCAGCACAGCTAAGTATTAAATGGAGATTACACTGGTCCTTACCTCTTGAGCTCTCACTGTAAAATAGGCAAGTGCTGGGTTTAAAAAAAACAAAAAGGAAGATATTGATAGCAAAAAATGTTACCTCTAGCTACCTTGAATCCTGACAATAAAAGCATGTTCAAATTAAAACCAAGGTTGTACAACATGAAATTGTAGGAGACTTATTGGTGTGAATACAGATGACTCCTCAGCTCCAGGTACCTGGTTGAGGATTTGCTATGGGGTTCCACCCAACAGCTTTGAATCTCAACTCTGAATGACCCTGACAATAATAAGCCTAGAATAGCTTGATTCCAGGCAACTTAGTGAGACCCCGCTTGTAATGAGCAGGGCTATTTTAATAATACTGCAGAAGCTTTTGTTCACTAAAGCTTTAATGTGGGTTTTTTAAAACAGTCCTCTATTTCTCTTTACTTTGCAGTTCCCATTTAATAAATGACTCAGTCCTCATTGTAGAAAAACAGGAAACATTTTCTCATGTCTTACTTTCTCAATGAGATACATTTGAGGTAATATATTACTTAGTATTGGTTTGTTTAATTTTAGTCAGATAATCTGAAATGTTCCCTAATGGTAGACTGGAGTCTAAGGCTATAAGAATTATTCTACATAGTTAACATATTAATTTGCCAGAGCTAGTGAATAGAGTAAGAAGCATTTCAAGTCACTTTATAATCAGAGAAGTAGCTTTGCATTATAATATAATATAAACCTGCTATTCAAAGGTATAATATACCTACTGTTAAAATAAGTCAGAATTTCAAAAAATTACATACAGAAAATAAAATGTCTGTCTTTGACCAGTTCTTTGCCTTTTATTTTTCATTAACTACCAGTGAACAGATGAACTGGCATGGATGCAAAAGTCTATGGCAATTTCACATCTGTATGTAGGATGTAACTGATTTTTGGCATCCAACTAGAGCATTATGTGTTTCTATTTCATTGCTCTGTAAAATTCATGTTTATGAAAAATTCTCACAGGATGCAAATACAACTAGTTTTATGAAATTTTACAATAACACACAAAATATGTATTTTGTACAAGCACATGAATTAAATACATGCAAATATTTATCTGTGGAAGGAAAGGGAGAATGAGAATAAGATGTGCTACAAAGGAATATAAAAAGTAAAGTTCACTCGAAAAGACATTGGTGGGGTTGGGCATTTACCACTCTCCCTGCAGTGATAATTGTCAAATTTATATTCAGCATGATATTGCCAGTGCACATGGACATGGGTGTGTATACACTGAAATGCAGTTTCTAAGCAAAGGTGAATACAACTTTCCTTTAAGTTTAAAAATTTGACAATTCATTTTATTTTGCCACATTTTTATAGGTTTTATGATTAGCACTTTAAAAGTTGTATAACCATACTCTTATATATAACCATACTTAAAATTATGTAATATAATTTACATATCTACTTTTCAATTTATGATTGACTTTAATGATTCATTTTTTAAATGTATATATGACATCCTTTTCATTTTCTAAAGTAGGTGAAATCCTAGTCTTCGATGTTTAAATGTTTAAATTCAACCTAATTTCATGTATGTGTGATTGACTGCTGTGCTTTGAAGAACATGTGCTCCTCATCTCACTTTGTGCTGTGCAGCTTACATGTCTGAGCTCGTAAAACAGACCGCTCTGTTGCAGGCACAGTATCTAGCTCTTTTACTTCTCTATGAGATTTCAAAAAAGACATCTTGTGTAGATGTGGACAATGGGTAGCACAGCATCACCTTTATTGGAAGAAAAACTACCTCTTCTTCTGGATAGACACCATCCCAAGCCAGAACGTAAGGACTCACAAGTGAGCACTTTGGATTTCAGCCCCAGTGATTCCTCCCAGATGTTTACCCATGACCTTGGCTAAAGGTAGCCAAAATGGAAGCTTAGGAAGTTAAGGGTCTCAAACCAGTGTCCAAACCCAAACCTCTAACTTTTAAGGCCCTTCCTTCTCTTTCTCATTTCCAAGAAAGATGGTCATCACTATATAAGTAACATTTATTCAGCACTTCCTATATGATTTATATGAACACACTATATGCCAGACATCCTGTAAAACAATGCCTCATATGCACGTTCTGTTTAATCTTAAAATACTAATTCTATCCTATTTTTCATGTGAGAAAATCAAAGCTTAAAAATGAAGCAGCTTGGTGAAGGTCAGCTGGTTGGTAAATTTCAGAATACAGTTTCTAATTCCCCTCAGCTCCAAAACAAAAAGTGTTTAACCATGGTATTCCGTGGTAGCACTGAGAACCGCATGAGCTAACCTGTGACCAGGGAGCTCGCTGTACTACCCTGTGCAGTGAATGGACACAGACACAGCTTCAGTTTCATATTCCTGGGCCCACTCTAGATCCTTGGACTCCGAGTCTCCGCAGGAATCTGCATTTTAACAACCACTCTGTGGTTGCAAATAAAAACTTAGCACACATAGCATGACTTATCACAAGACACCCTTGCCTGAAATTCTATGGAAACTTTCTTCTGCCTACATGATAAAAATTAAACTTTAAAACATTGAATTACCAAGATTTGCTTTATCTGGGCTTGCCCCATATGCTGTTCTCTCATGTTTGTACCTCTAACCAAATGATATCAAACTTTGTGTTAAAATGTTAATACTAACACCTAAAATTACCAAGTAGATACCATATTTTATTTACTATTATGAGTATTTGCAAAATATACCACATAATATACCATATTTAAATACCTTAATAAGCCTGTGGGGTAGGTATCAATTACTATTCTAATATCCCGATTAGAAATCAGAGTCTCAGAGAGGTTAAGGAATTAGTTCAAGGTCATAAAACTATTAGATCTCAGACACTTGCATGCCAGCCCAACACATTTGCATATGATGCTGATGCATTGCCCAAATTACAGATATATTCATAGAAGCATGAGGAAACATAATGAGTTTAGAGAATAGCAAACTCCTCAATAACATAATTAAACAGCTTTTTCAATTATATGTGATATTTTTCTCACTGTAGATAAGGAGACAGACTGAGACAAGTCAGGTTACATGCCAGGTTACTAGCTACAAGGGGTAGAGATAGAAACCAGAGCCAAGTTCAACTCCTAACTCTTCAGTTTCAGAACTTTCTGATGCTTGTTCTTGACATAGCATGGTACCGCTCATTCATTTTGCTGGAATCATCTCCTTTTGAATAAGTTACATATTTTCATTGTTGTATTCCAATCCTAAGGGTCATCTTAAATCACAAATTATGAGGATATATTTATCTGATGCAGAAGTATTTTCTTTATTCTTTTTTAAAAAGTATTTATTTATATTGTTTATGCTATTACAGTTATTCCCACCTTCCCCCCCCTTTCCCAACCTCCCCAGCACCAACCTTTCCCTCCCTAAGTTGATCCCTTTTTGTTGTCTGTGTCCCTGGGTTGTGCCTAAAAGTTCTTTGTTAATCCCTTCTTTGTGAATTCTTCTAAGGGTAACAGGTACCTAATCTGTAATGATTCCAGTTCCCATAAGTATCCCTCACTCAGTATTAATTTTCAGACTTGTTCTCTAATTTAAGTGCTCTGTTTAGTGTTCTTATCCTGAGCCATCATTTCTAACCCTTTAAAATCTGCCTCCTACGCATTCTGTCTGCCATATGAGCCTTTTAACTTTCTAAGGAAAGGGGAAATTTTATTCTTTACTATGGAATGAATATTTTTTAAAAATTGTTTATTTATTTATTTTTCGAGAGAGGGGAAGGGAGAAAGAGAGGGAGAGAAACATCAATGTGTGGTTACCTATTGCATGCTTACCTAGGACCTGGCCTGCAACCCAGGCATGTGCCCTGAGTCGGAATCAAACCGATGATGCTTTGGTTCGCAGGCCAGCACTCAATCCACTAAGCCACACCAGCCAGGGCTGGAAGGAATATTTTATAGTGTTTAAAATAATTTATCTCAAGCATGCATTAGACAATCAAGGTATTGGCATGTTAGGTATGTACTTTGTCAATAAAATAATTCAATCCATTAAACATTTACTTTATATGTGAGACTCTTGGCTACAAACAGTAAGGCATACAAAAGTAAATTAAACAGGGTCCTTTATTTATGAAATTGAAATCATTAGAGATGCTAAGATACAGTAAAAATCATTGTGTCATCTATAAAAGTTCACATGATAATAATGAATGGCCAGCTCCCTGAGACCAGTATTTTCCATTCCTAAAAGTTATGCAAATAACAATCAGAATAGAATAAAATCTATTTCTACAAACATATTAAAATTATAAATTACCAAAAAGTCAAAAGTTAAGTATTTTGTTACATAAATTATATGTATGCGTGAATAATGAAACATCATTAATAATGATTATTTGAATATTTATTGTCAAAAGGAATGTCCATGATATTTTTTTAAGATAAAAGGTGGTTGAAAAATGGGTTGTTTACAGCAGGATTTAAATTGGTTTTAAAATGTATGTGTGAGAGAGAGAAAGAGAAAGTTACAGAGAGATAGAGAGGTTTAGAAACATCTAGAGAATCATACATGATATTTTTAACAAAAGTTATCTCAGGGTACTGGATTTTTCAGTTGCATTTTCCTTTTGCTTATTGTGTTTTTAAATTGTCTCTCTAAAATTTATATACATTTATGCTATAGTCTATGGTACATTTTTGTTTCTTATTAAATACAGTTTTCCACAAATCTAAATATACTGATACAAAAAAATCAGCTATTGTCATCCACAAGAGTTCAATTGAAAATATGTAAGTCTTCATAGGAGGTGATGAAGATATTAATTTTTCTGTATTCTAGCTGCCTTTCTAATGTGTCAACAAAGTTATAATTAAACATTACTAGGAATGAGATTGACTTTGTCATTAATGAAACATACATTTAATTCTCCTTACTACTGGAACATCTTTATGATACCAGCTGCTTTATTTAACCAATGATGTCAATGTTTGGTTTATTCCACATATGTGATGTTTCAGTGAATTGAAAAAAGTCTCCCCAAATAAACTATACACAACTTTGTTTAAACATTTATTGATAAAGCATTCTTTATTTAAAACATCCATTTTTAAGCTTTTAAAACTTCAATTTGTATAATCATAAAATGTGTCTGTCTCTTACAAGTCCTCACCACTGCCCCCCATCTTCCATGTTTTGAAGGAAGCAAATTTTTCAGTTTCTTCAAGTCATAAATAAAATAAGAGCAACTAGGATATGCTTAGGGCTCTGGGTTTCACCTATGATTTATCGTGTGATCAACTCATACACATTTCACTGCTTGACATTTATGACACATTTGGCTGACCTTAGATTATTTCCACACTCATTAGAAGTTTCCCCTTTCCTCTGGAAAATTGAACTTGCAAGATAAATTAATCATGCAATAAGAGAGATGTTACTCTCTGAGAATGTATTTATATATAAATATGGGAATGTTCTAGAAGCATTCTGTGCTATTTTTTTCTTGAATAGAATGAGCATATCATCATGATAAATATTCCACTTTGTCCATGAAGAAAACAAGTGCTGTAGGATTCTGCACCTTGTCGTTTCTAACCAACCGTGGGATATTTGCTCTGTCACAAGCACCACTATAATATTTTTGAAATTGTTTTCACTTTTAGATTCTTTTTTCTCAGAGGCTTGGATGAATGTATGGGCAAAATGTGATATGGATGCAAATCCTAGGCATGGAAGATTCCTTAAAAACTGTATACCTGATTTAGACAAGAGAATGATTTTTCCCACCAGTTTACATGTCTATTTTCAGAACTTTATTGTGAGGATCTTATATATCACAATATTTAAAGAATATGCTATAACTATTTAAAAGCATGTTTCTCTATAATACCCTGAGTCACACATGCCTATACAAACCTAAACAGTCTATTTTTAACCTCCTATAAGAATGTATGAGGTTTCCTTACACCCAAAAGATGTGGAGAAAGGTAGGACTTAATATACGAGTGTATATTGGGAGGGAGAAGGAGAGAGAAGGAGGAAGAGAGAGAGGGAGGGGAAGAGGGGAAGAGAGACGGAGGGAGAGAGAGAATGAGAATATGATCAAAGGAGCTTAAGAGATTATTTGGACTTGTCAATAATGGTGTCATTGAAGTAAGCTGCTAAACTTCTTAGTACTGATGAAGTAAAGCAGTAAAAACAACCACACAAAAGAAAGCAGAGAATCACCAGACTGGCTGCGAGGACAAAGTACCAATAAAGCAGCCCAATGCCAACGATCAGTAGGGCATCAATTTGTCTTTTGAGCTGTAGCACCTGGTACTAATTGGTGCAAAGAGCTCAGCAATCCCTGTGTGGTTAGCACACTCAGCTCTCTCCTGTATGTGCTGTGAGAAGCAGGACAGCTAATTGCTGTTGCTTCAGTGCCAGTGAATCAACATGCTGAGCTAATAGCGACAGATAGAGGGCAGACGGATTCCTGCTAGCCGCTTAGAGTTAGTTGCTTGTGGTAACTAAGGCAGTTGGCACATATCTCAGAACGGGGAGAAAGAAAGAGAGTATGCCTGGGTTAATATGTTGAGGTGTTTTTTTTTCCTCTATAATATCTTCTTGATGACACAAGACTGGATATTAATGCCTCACAGACTCAAGAAGTGTAACCAGTGAACGAATCGTTTGGACCTAGATTATGAACCCTGGTTGTTTTGGAAGGGATGTGCAGGAGGCAGCCTTGGCAAGAAAACTTGCTGCATAATCTTACATGGGCTAAAGATGAAACTTTAAACTGGTAAGTTCTTTCTCCTCCCACCTCCTTTTCTTTATCTGTCAAATTTAAGGCAGCAGGGAAGTACAGAGAAAGTTACAAGCTTGTTCCAGAGCAATGGGTCTCTGTCATGCTTCTTCCAAAAACAGAGTAGTAATGATGTACAAGTAATTATCTTCTGGGAGAATGAACACAAGTCCTTGTCCTCTCGTTTTTCCTAATTACTGTGTGGTATCATAATTTTGTTGAGATGTCAAAGCAATATTTAGACACACCTGTAAAATGATAACTCTGTGTGATTAGTCATTTTTTAAAAATGTCACTGTTCAACCATGTTCTTTGCTTCTCTCTCTCTCTGACAAAACATAGAAAAAGATAAAGGGCCAAAGTATCGGTATGCCACATTTGTTTTTTTGTGTGCAAATATATGTGTATGATGTTTTGTGTGTGGTAGGTTGTAGTTAATGGGTAAGTTTAGGTGGCTAACTCTGCATCACAAATAACAGCATTATATTTTGTGTTTTGTTATAATATAGAGTATCCTGATATTTTCACTGCAGATGGTTTAGGATATATACTTTATAAAAATAACTTGGAGCATTTAGAATTTGAATCCAGATGGACTTTATCCTTATAATACAAAGTTAATAATATGTAGTACTAACAACTTTCCCACTTTGTGGTATGGCCTTTACTTTAAAAACATAATTTGATTGAATGTGGGAGGTAGGGGTGCAGGGAAGCAGGGGAGAGTAACCGGGGAAGAATGGAGACAACTGTAACTGAACAATAATTAAAAGAAAGAAAGAAACATACTTTGGTAGCTATAGAAAAGGAGGGCCCTGAGAAACGAGAGGCAGGCCCGGCCTGCTGGTTCTCTAAAGCATGTCTGTCAGGTGCACAGGTGGTCATCGGCTTGATGGAGTTGTAGCACGTATGCAGACAGCCATTGTTAACTAGAGTATAATGTGACGGCCTCATGTAAGGTTAACTCCAAGTCCTTACTCATTGGTTTTCGCAAATAGAGCTAATTGTCAAGTGTAGTAACCAAATACTTAAGGGGTAGAGTTATTGTGTTGCTTAACATGGGAGAAGCAAGTAATTTGTAAAAGAATATTTGAAGCATAGAATGCTTCTTGTAGTTTTCACAGCAAGTTTGAAATTTTTTTATATATGCTCATGTGAACTTATTTTTGTACTGCCAATTGGCTCTTCTATAACTTTCTTTAGTTTTCTTTAATTGTGGCTAAGTGTAAGTCAGTGCATTTATCTGTACATGTGAGTCTTCAAATTTCAGCAACCTGACCCCTCGACTGTGTACTCATTCTCCTATGAAATAAAAGGGCAATTTAATGTGTACCTGGTTGCACTGAGTGAGGACACCCTCATCTCTCAGCTGTTGCAATAATGCACTGAGCAGGGGGTGTGAATTCCCTCACTTTGCCACAAATGACCCCTGAACAATAGCCATCAAAGGACCTGAAATTATTAGGGTATGTGCTATCGTACTGTTAATTACTTGTTTATAATATTATGGGGTAAAATTTTTAGTATTATTTATAAAGAGTTTTAAATAAAAACTTTCATTTTCTAAGATTTTTGGAATAATATAATCCATTAATGATATTAGTTGATGAGCTTATCTAATTTATGTCTGGACTATAAAATTAGTTCAAAAATGGTAATATTTGTAATTCTAAGAAGAAATAAGCTAGGGTTCAAGTTAAATGTCCATTACAAACTTTCTTAGTATTTCCACATTTAAATTTTGCATAGTATGCATTTTGTATTCTTATCATCCAACTTTATAGGCAGAGGAAGACATAAACTGAAGCCATTTGTAAAAATGCTCCAGTATTTGGTAAACAGCCTTAATTTGAAATTAAATGCAAAAGGTAATTATTATTTTCTTGTCAAAAAATAACTATTTTTCTTTAATCACAAAATGTGTATCATGCAAATATGTGTTGAACAATTAATTATACCTTTCTATATCACTTGAACATGTGGGCTTTTACCCCATGAATAAATAATAAGCCTTTACAGTAAAAGTAAAAAGTAAAACTAAAATAATAAAGCAATCCCCTAAATGTGAATATTTTAAGGGTAGATGAGCATATTACCCCTACTTGTAAATGTGTAGGTATAATTTTAGAAAATAAGAACTTTCGTTCCTATTTACTAAACTTGCATAAACCAGCTATTATCTTAACTCCATCCTAGCACAGAAACCCCTGTATAAATTTACACCTTAATGTAGCCTTAACAGTGGGTATAAATATATGGTTTTAACTTTTACTAAGGATTCCAACCTCGGAATAAATTCAAGTTGACGGAAATAATAATCTCAACCAAGAGATTGCTTCTAAATCCACTGGGCATGTTTATCATCTAAAAGTTTAATTTTGCTTGGAATTCTATGTTTAGAGTAGGTTTTAGTAACAGTTTTATTTTTCTCTTTCCCCTTTTTTAAAGAATTGTTCTTACTATTGGCATCACTGGTATTTTTGAATCCTGTTGTCATCCTATGTGTCTCACACATGTGTGGAAGGCTATACAATTATAGTATTTAAAAGATAGTTTTACTTGACAGGGATGACTTTCCAAAATGGTTTTTGTTTCTCCCAACTAAAACTTTGTTTGGATATAGATATATTTGTTTTGTAATGGGATTTTTTATTTGTTACTCTATAATATAGTAGACCATAGATTCAAAAGTAATGGTGACATGTGGGGCTTCATCTATTAGTTTTGTGCTTCACTGAGTTGCATGAGGAGATAATGGAAGGAACTATGAGAATTCATTAGTGCTCATAGTTAATTTTGAGTGAAAAAATAATTACTATGAGAAATTTATGGAAAGATTATTTTCTCTTGATAGTCTCTGTATAAATTTCAAAGATTCAAACACTCAGAAACTGAACTAATGTTTAACTATCATTTAACTTGAATACTGAAGCCACTTAGGTAGAAATAAAGATAGGATCAGAGAATATACATAGAAATTCCAAATGCAACCATTACTTTCTTGCACATAAGAATGATGTGCAAGGTAAGAAGGTAATTTTAATGTGAATGTGAGTAGTATGACCTTGAAGTAGAATCACTACCTGTAATGTACAAACCAACCTGCCAGCTTTATAGATAGTGAATATGAGTATCACTTGTTCTTAGTCTACAAATAAGTCACTAGTGAATAAGATACACACATACACAATTTATTCATTGAAGGGAGGTGCATAGGAACTTCAGATTCTTGTATAAAAACAACAATTATTTTCCTTGCACATTCCCTAAGCATTTTTGAGTCAGTGCCCACATTCATAAAACTCAACCTATAAGAGTTTTTGTAAGGAACAGCCAAGACAATGAATAAGAAACATTTAAATTGTTAAATAATCTAATGTACAATTAATCATTCTAATATCAATTGCAACTACTCAAGTTTTTTTGTTGTTTGCATTTCTACAACAAACAATAATAGCAATGAAATGATTTCCATTCTATCCAGTAAAAGTTTCTACCTGAGCACTGTAATGGACAGATTTCCTTTTATCTCACAAGTTGTTTAAAGGTTGCACTCAACCTTAATATCAGATCATGGCTATTGAAGCAATAAATGTAAAAGGCAAAAGCAGTCATTACTTCAAGAAGCTAAAGAATATAAAGCACTTCTTTCCTTCCACCTGGTAAATGGAAAAATTCAAAGCTTGTTTATTGTGTTGTTTGATGGATAAGAAATTGACAGGAGGTGTAACTTTGTTATGGCCTTTAGCGTGTAAACATTCTCAGGCCATGGCAGATGTGTAGTTCCCATTACTTTGAAAAGTCATTCATTCAAATGCCTAGTGAAAGGGTGGGTTTCAGACAGAATTAAGCAGTGTTTCCTGAATGGGAAGACAGTGCTGTGTGCGATGAAGTGCATCATTTAAACGAGAGCTCAGTTAATGAATGCTCTCCCTGTGGTTTTCATGGAGGTGTCAGAATGAGCCTTTTCTGATTCTGCATCACTGAATCCTTATGGAAATGCAAATTGTTTATCCAAGGACACTGACTTTCCTTTTTGCTTGATCATTTAGGGGACTGATTTCTTCAACCTTACAGCACACCACTGGAATCCAGAGAAGGTTCACTAAGACAGGATGAGTGGTTGTTATTTCTTTAAAACCTTAAGTCACTGTCTGTGAGATGGAGACACAGAGAAGGGAGAGAGATACAGAGATACACATAGAGAGACACAGAGATAGTCATTGAAGAACAACAGAAACAGAGAGAATCACAAAAAGAGAGATGAAATAACCCTGACCAGTGTGGCTAAGTCGGTGGAGCATCTTTCTGAAAAGCAAAAGGTTGCCAGTTCTATTCCAGGTAGGGGTATATGCCTAGGTTGTGGGTTTGGTCCCCGGTCAGAGCGTGTACAAGAGGCAACCAACTGATGTTTCTCTCACACTCTGACTCTTTCTCCTTCCCTTCCCCTCTCTCTCAAAATAAATAAAATATTTTAAAAGGAGATGAAATAAAGTTAGAGACAGAGTCAAAGATGAGCAAAAAATGAATGAGGTCAGAGGGAGAGAATGAGAAACACAGAGAAAAAAGGGAGAAAGAAAAAAGGAATCAAAACAAAAAGTCAGATAGACAGAAATGGGCAGGAAAGGACAGACTGGCAGAAAGACACAAGGTTGAAGAAAGAAAAAAAAATGAAGATATATAGGTAGGGGAAGGAGAATAGAGACAAAACAACTGAGAACAGAGACAGAAAGGGAGATTGAGAAAGACGGACAGACTAGACAGAGAGCAAGGGGTGGAAAGGCCGAGGCGATAGCCTGAGATCCAGAGATGGGAAATGAGACACAGGGAGAGTGTGTGTGAGAAGATGAGAGGAGAGCAGATGGAATGAAGCTTCAATTCTGCTCTAGTCCCTTACTAGTGATGAGCTTGTTATCTAAGCTCTCAGCCCTGGTTTCTGTCTGTGGAAGTTTAACAAAGGATTAATTCACATGTATAAATCATCCTAGCATAGGACCTGAAACTAAGAAATGTCTGAGTAAATGGGGACTGATATTTATCTTCGTTATCATCAATACCAAAGTGGAATTCCAGCAGTATAGGCTTCAGAGTCAGAGCTCAAGTCAAATCCTGGCTCACCCCTTGTGCCACATGGAATATAGCAAATAATTTCACATTCATGAGCTACAATTGCTTCACTTGTGAATATATTATTTTCTACCTCATGGCCATGCTCTATGAATTAAATTTAAAAAGTATATTTCATTTGGAGCTTTGCAGTTTATTTTAGTAGTTCTATTAACTAACACAGTGCCCAGAATTTAGTAAGTGTTCAATAAATATTTAATCAATACATGCATATTTGCTCTGAATATTAATTTTTGTGAAATGAAGTTTTGATGTTTTAATATGAAACACTGAAGTAAAATAGCCAGTTTCCTCCTGTCTGCTCTGCTGAGAAAGGTGGTATTGATTTGCAGAATTGCTATAACAGAGGTCTTCCTGCTATCTATCCTACCTTCTTAAGAAAAATTAAAGTAATAGTTATGACCAGGAGAATCTTTCTTTTCCTGGTAGTGGTGACTTTTTGTCACTTTTATTTATGTATTTATTTTACTTCCTTAATACAGGGAGTATTTGTAGAAGAGATGGCTGGCATTTGGAATGTCTGTAGTAAAAAGAGTGAAGATGTACTGAGGGAACAGATGAAGTTGGAACAATTAAGTTAGAAAAAGGTAGGAAACTGAGAAGTGAGAAAAAGGATTTTGGAAAGCTGAGATAAACATGGGCCTACTTTTCTGAATTTCAAGAAGAGATGGCACAAAGGAGCATTAAAAAAGAATATGCATGGTTTATAAATGAAAATGTGTTTTATAAATGCATTCAAGTTATTTACTGATACAAGGTAGGTTATGAGAAAGTAAAGTGCTTTGCCAAAATATTAATTGAAAGGTCCATAATTTCAGTTACAATTTTTTCATTTTTTATATTTTTATTTCTTGACTTTTTAAATACTGAGCTCTCTTTACTAAATATGTTCCTTATTCACAGCTATATTTAGAGAAAAGCACTCTAATAATGTGTGCAAGAGTTTGATTTGAATGTTTTTTATCTTCTGCCTTTGATGTGCTGTTAAGTTTGTTTGATAAATAAAGAAAAGAATAAATATTGAGCACCTATTATATGCCAATAACTATTCATGGTACTTTTAAATATGTCATTTTACCTTGTACAAGCTAGATAATGTAGAACAGAAATTTCTTCCTGGGTTAATTTTATATCTGAATATCTCTGCATGAGTCCCTTCATCTAATAGGTGTTGACAGTCTGTTAAACAACCTTAGTTTCTAGCTGATGCTATAAGCACGGAATAGAATGCTCCGTTTTGGAACATTAGCTATTGTTACCTAGGCTTGCAAATACTTTACAGAAAATGATGGCAAAAATTTTAGGCATCTTTACAAGGTTCATTGAGAAATTTTCACTTGGGATATACTGAGTTCACGATGGCATGCATTATATGAATTCCTATTTTGTATTCATGTATCAAGGTTAAGAATAGAATAAATTAGGTATAAGGGTTAGGGTTAGGGCTAGGATTAGGGTTAGGGTTTAGGGTTAGGGTTAGAGTTAGGGTTAGGATTTAGGGTTATGGTTAGGATTTAGGGTTAGGGTTAGGTATTAGGGTAGGGGTTTAGGCTAGGGTTAGGGTTAGGGTTAAGGTTAGTGCTAATTATAGGGCTGGAGCTAGGACTAGGGTTACACTTAGGGTTAGGTTTAGGGTAAAAAAAATAGAATAAAAATTCAACAGCTTTAGATAATAAGGCTTCACTTTAATATAGTTGCAAATAATTTTTTCCAGTGATGGTAACATCAGTGGAAGGTGTGTGAATGAGGAAATGCTCAAGCAAAGAACATTTCTAGTATTTATGTGTCGCTAATGGCAAGGCTCTGAAACACACTTTGACAGTCTTCTGTGTGTGAGCCTGGCTTGTCACAGGTGGGCTTGACTGTGATACATTCAAACAACAGCAGCCTTGTGTATTATGACCCTAATCTGGGGGATCTGTGAAAATGTCTTCAGAACACACCCTGATTGCTAAGCTCTCAGGCAGTTAAAGGTTTAGGGGAAGATTGCCCAGCACTTGGGGAGAGAATTCTCATAATCAAACCAATACCCCTGTTTAAGGTATCTCAGCTAACATAGCATCCCTCCCCAACTTCTCATGGTATATAATTTGATTTGCTAAGCTTCTCATACATTCTACAGTCAAGAGGCTGATATATATTATCACTCTCTCCCCACTTTTGCCGTTTGCTATGTAATTTTCTGTAATCAGCTAAATAAGTTACTGGTTTTCCACTTGCAAACATAAACAAACTTGCTGAAATCACACATTCTTTTTTTTGCCACCACTTTGTACTTGTGGTTTAATATTTCTTTTACCTCCTATACTGAGTTTAGTTTCTGGCGGGTAAGAGCTAAGTACTTTTGGTACTTTTGATCATCCTACCTCTTAATGTCATAAATTTAAATTTCAAAGTAATGTTAATAAAAAGTGTCTTTTGGAATAATAGTAAAAGAGTTATATTTGAACATGGACTAAAAATTAAAAAGGTGCATTGAATTATCTTCTTGATGACAATATATCAAGAAGATATGTTGTGCTTATAATCTCTGCTATTCTGGAAAGATTTGTTTTTCTAACTTACTAAGTTCATGTTATTTGCTTGTCACTGAATTATATTTGCAGCAATTAAGTCACCTCCAGCTTTTATCTTTCGATTAAAGCACAAGCGCACACACACCCACCCAGACTGATTTACTATCACACTTATTTCTACTGCAATGCAGTTTAATGGTGAACATGGGTGTTGAAGACATAGCAGAAGGAAGAAATAAGCTGTTACATAACTCTTCAGGAAATTTTCTGTCCTGTAGTTTTGCAGCAAGTCGAAGGGTAGAACTTTAATATGGAACAAATAGACACAAAATTTTTGGATAAATTAATGCACTAACACAAAGAGTATATTTTAGGGTGTTTTGTTTGGGGACAGTGGTCATATCAAAGAAATTCTTGTAACTGTTTTAAAATATCTTGGTCAAATCAATTTTAGGTTATTAGTATTTTTAATGCCACCCACTATGTTAGAGGTGCTTTTTTTATGTAGAAAAAATCAACCAAAATCCCTGAGACACTCAACATTTCCTCCTATCTTGTTAGGATCTTTCTCATAGGGAAAGTGATATTCTTTCTTGGAAATCTCATAAAGGAAATGGCCAGGGTTCTAGGGGTCCTCCATCTGCAAAGAATGAGATCCATAATTTTGAATTCAAATTCAAGGACCCAGTAAGTGATTTATGAAAGCAGTGTTCCTTGTGTCTGTCGTGATGTGGCTACCATGCCCACTGCTTATCTGAAATGCCAAATACCAATATAACCACTGACCTCTTACCTGCTAAATTCAGTGAAAGATTTCAGGCCTTGTCTTCCTTTCACCCATCTGCATTATTTCATATTACTGACTATTTCTTGATCTCTGAACCTCTCTCTTCTCTTAATTTTTATGGGACAAATTTCTCTCTGGTTTTATTGTTGTTGCTTTTTACATCTTACTTAGTTCTCAAGATACATTTCAGGTTAGTTTTCAGGCTGATCTTCTTTTGTGTATGTCTTATATATTAGTGTGCTCAGTTATACTTCTTTACTTCTTTTATTTCATATTACTTATTTATTTTATCCACTGTTAAGTTCCTAATTTTTTTCTGCAGATGACAAATAAAATTATATCTCTAACACCTATAATTTTCATTTCAAAGCTCAGGCAGACCTGCAAAACCAGCTGTCTCTTGGAACTTCCATTTGGGTATCTCATGGTTATTTCAAACTAATTAATCATGTGACTAAGTTCATGATCTCTTCCAACCCCTACTTCCCAACCTGTCCTTCTTTTTTCCTGTATTCTTACTTCACTAACTAATGACAACTAGTATCAAATTGTTTAACCTCAAAACCTGTGTGTCAGCCTTCTAGGTCTTTGTCACCCTTTCTGCTCATCTCTCATCAAATAATACAATGTTTCTGTCCATTCTACACATTAATAAATTTAGAATCAAATACCCATTTCATTCTTCCTGTAAGATCATCATTTCTCAACTATACCCAACTCATCTTTTCCCTTTCTTCACTTTCTGTGCCTGTTTCCCTTTCTTCTGCCTCCATTTTTTTTCTCTACGATGCTGCCAATCTCATCATATCACTGCCTTGTTAAGATATTCCAATGTATTATCATTCTATTTATCCAGCCTCTCCCTTAGAATTTCTCTTTCTGATTAATCAAGTTCACTCAAAGAAAAAGAAGGAAAGTATTGTTCTATGTAACTGAAAGTGCAGAGATGTAGATGAGGATTGCTACAAGTATTTAAGTTTCATGTAAAACTGTGGGATGGTGCATCTCTTCATTTGCTTTCTTTGCTGATTCAGTCTGTTCTCAGAATCTGTGTATATTGGCTATTGGCAGCTTTGAGCTCACACCATCACACAATAGTACAATAGAAAATAAGAAAGTTCATATTCTAATCATTCAACCAATAATCTTTATGTTGAGTCTGCTTGGCTCTGATTTACTTGAATGTTTCATCTGCCTTATGGGTGGATGATGAATAATGTAGATTGGCTTATTCTAAGTTATATGCTACACTGTTTCCTGGATATGGGTCAGTTCTAGAAAGTATGGACATATTGTGACTTGGCTTGCAAAAAAAGAATTTTTTCAATATAACTAAAATGGTAAATATTTAATTGCCTCTTACCTAGAATCAAATTGTTTGGTCTTTTGACACTAATGTTGACTATCACACAATAATGTGTGAATCCTTATACCTGTTCCCTAAAATGTTAAATGAAAATATTCAAAATATATATTCTTTTTCAGTGAAGGACTGTAACATGCATCATATATACTTATGTATGTAATAACCATAAATAAAATACATTCAGGTTTGTATTGTAGGTTGTCATGTTCAATCATTTAGATTCTTGTGGAATGGATTTTTTCTCTTTCTATCTTTATGTAGAATATTTTTGAAATGCTTTAAACTTCGGTGTGTAATTTATAAACTGCTTTTAGCAAATGTATTTGTTATCAATTCTTTAGAGACTTCTTTCTAATTTTTAAAAATGAACAGTTTAATCAAATTGCATTATGTGATACACTTGTAAAAAGGAGATCAAACACTACTTAGTACATTGAAATTGACATTCTATCTGGAGGTAAGATCTTCAAAGGCAGATAGTTTAAGGACCCAGTTTTTGATGTTATACTTCTATCTACACAAGCAAAATCTAGAGCAAACAACTCCAATCATGTTACGTAGCATTATGAATACCTTTCTTTAGTTAATCTTGGAAGGAGTTAGCAAACATAAGTGCAGTGGTTATAAACCACAAAGCACTATTGTAGTGTAAAGATAATATCAGGACCTGCCATTCCATATTTGATTTTATTCTCATTATTTTAAAACAATAATTGTTGTCTTAGTAACATACACATTCTTAGAGGAAGCAAACTCTAATAAAATCACATATTAAAGAATAAATGATAAGGAACTGTGGTTTGTCTTTTTATTGTATTGACATAGATTCAGGAACCTGTGTCTCGTCATGTTCCAGAAGGCATCTCCTTCATTAGAAATTCTGCTACTATACTTATATTTTCCATATTTATATCCCCAACAGCGGTGACCTGTTCAATGTCATCAATTGTTTATTAAATGAATAAATCAGATTTGTTTTTTGGCACAGCTGTTTCTTATGACTAATCTATATTTCACATCTTTGATTTCTATAAATAAAGCATTATTAGACATTTGAAATCTGATGTGTGGATTCTTAGAAAATATTGTTGAGAATATATTGTCTGTGTTTCATCTGATTTTTTGATAGAGTCTTTTATTATAGGACACATGTTTCTAGAAGCCTGTATTCTAATTGATGGCATAGAGTGAAGCAGTGTCATAATCAAGTGCCTATGCTTGGTGATTGAACATGTCACATATTATTCTTTCAAAAGTTGCATTAGCGGGTTTGACTCTGGACTTCCTAAGTGATGTGATTTTCTTAAAAAAAAACTCCTAATACTGATGTACTGATGAGAACATATAAGTCATGTTCTCCTCTAGTTGCCAGTTTTGCTTCATACATTTTAAAATCACAGAATGATGACTGATGGCCATGATGAGACATTCACTTCCTGTAACCCCAGAAATCAGTCATTTTTTTATTAATAAACCTGGAGAAGTGAGAGAGCACCTTATGTCATAAGTGTGACCACTTACTTGAATAA
>CM052542.1:123547705-123565244 GCA_028533065.1 Trachops cirrhosus
TTCACCAGAACAGTTCTGTGGCATTTTGTACTGATGTCTCCTGTGACTGTGCCACGTTTGTGGATCCATGTTGCATGACAGCATCCTAGCTGTAAGAAAATCTAGGTAATTGAGTTTCTATGTACTATTGTGGGATGTACAGACTCATAGGTAAACTTAGAAGGGAGCTGGTTTCCCCAAATCACGAATGATTATAAACATGAGAATGAGGAAATCTTCATCATAACATCAGTCACCATATACCAAGAAACATTCCTACAGATGATGCATTTTTTATGTTACAAATATTCAATTATATACGCTTGGTAAAAAAGAAAAAATAGTGTGAGCTTAAAAAATACATATTTTAGTGAAATGTGACTGCCATTCTATTCAATAAGTACATGCCCTGGCATGACAGGCAATATGAATGCATGGTTATCTTCTTTGATGCCTGTTTCCTATAGCTCTCAATGTGAAGTATCTTGAAACTTCAATTATAGCTAGTGTTTAAAAATAAGATATTTTTTATTCCACTTGGTTCCTATATAAGAGCTAAGTACTCACAGAAATCTGATTTCTTATACATACAAATTTCATTTATCTTCAAATTATTTGGTTGTTTGAGAGAAATGATGAGTTTGTCATTTCTGCAGGCTCAGATGATCCAGATAATCTGAGGGATTAAAAGTAATAAATATTTCCACACCAAGTCTTAAAGTTGTCATCCTTTCCCAATGAGAGTCTTGTCCTTGGTATAGCTGTCTCTCTAGGATTCAAATTTAACCTTTTCTGGGGATCTGGAGTTTTAAGATTAAATCCTAGTCCTGGTTTTTAACTTTGTCTTCTTCTTTTTTTTTGGCTACAGGAGCTGAAGTTTTCATTATATGCTACCAGGAGACCATCACAGATAGTCTTTAGTCTTTAATGGCTAATTAATCATCCTCAGCCTATCATTGTGTTTCTCAAAACATGAATTGCTCTTAGCAATAACCATCCCATTTTCATTGTCCCTATCATTCTTATTCTCACAAATTCCCAAACACCTGATACAATCCACCTTCTAGAACATTCTTTCCACAAGTACCAAGTTCAGTACCACTAGGGAAAATTTTGTAGTCATAAACTGTCTTGTTCCATAGGTTCTCTGTAATCTACAACACCCCAGGGATGGCATCTTCATTGCCTGCCAGACAGCACACATTCCAGCTCCAGAATCTCATCTTCATGTCAATTTGCTCTGGTTATGTGTGGAACTGATAATTGTTAATCTGAGTCCCCATAAAGCAGACTCTGTAATGGAGACTATCTTGGGTGTGTATTAGAAAGTACTTCCAGGACCAATATTTGTTTGTCTATATCTGACTGGCTTGTTTATTTTCATGTTGTCTTTTCTCCTCCTGTACCTGGGGTATGTGTGTGTAGGGGGGTTGGGGTGTGTGTGTGTGTGTGTGTGTGTGTGTGTGCGTGAGAGAGAGAGAGAGAGAGAGAGAGAGAGAGAGAATAATTGTGAAGCTATTACAGAGAAAATTGAAGGCTTGGGAAGACGATATTTTTTCTCCAGATAGGTTTTACATTTGCTCCTGCCAGGAAAATAAGGACACTAACCATCCATGATCATATCAATCCAATTTCTGGAATTGACAGAATTAAAGCTGCAAGCTGTATGCAGAGCTTTATACCTCTACTTCACTCTATTTTGTGGGTAAAATCTTTCAGATTCACAGCTGAAAGTAAACAGCTCATTAGTTCCTGTTTATCAGACTAAGTGCTGCAATTTTTTCTTCGTAGACCCACAGGAATGGTAAATATCTCACTTCGCCCTATTGACCTCTTGGTGGTCCACTGTGGAATCAGGAAGTGTCCCCAGGATTGAATCATGCTTAACCCACCTCTGTGGATTGCTATGCTATCATATCAGTCCCCAAATCCTGGCCTTGTAATTCTTTACTGGTTTGTTAATTCTGTGATGCTTCCAAACAGATTTTTTAAATGTTTTCTCTAGCTTCTCTAAGAATTCTCAGAAGATAGGGTCATGCAAATTATTTAATTCAACATTAACAGAAGTTCAAGTTTGTGTATTTCCAAATATGTTTACTTGTAATTGATCTTCTGAGCACTGATCTTAAGAATTTTTGGCTGAAAATGTGTTGTACTTACTACCACACAACTTACCATGCTACAGTACAAATGTGAAGAAATGCAAATTCCAAGTTTAACAGTCTACATTGTACATACTACAATTTGTCCTCAAACATTATATACACATATATTTAACAGTCATCAAACCAGAAAAATTATTTTGTGAAACAAACATCTTATATGTGTGAAAGGGAATGATGATATAGCTATTTAGAAAACTAAACTATGTTTGAGTAGTTGAGATTTTGAGGAAGTCCAAAGAAAATAAAAATAGATGGTAGGGAACTATCACTCTAATGTTTTTCTCTGTAGAAGAATGTGATTTGGTTTTCTCTGTGGTTTAAGCTGAAGAGTATTGCCCCTGTGAATAAAATAGAGAAAATATTATCAGTGGAATTTCTACTTTTCTTTAGTGAATAGGAAAAAAAGGTGTTTTGCTGACTTAAGGACATATTTTTGCTTTCAACTAGTCTCTCTTACCTAACTCCTTGAATACCACCATTAAAAATAAATTTAAGATAAAAATCAAAGAATGATGCATTTCTCTTGTATGAAAAAATCAATGAAAGTATAAACTTTGAGGGAGAATAAGGCAAGGAAGAAAACATAAAAGGTGTTCCTTTAATTTCTGTGGTATCTGCTGATTCCTGTTTGGAGTAGTTCCAGAGAGGTTGACCAATATAGATACTGGAATGATGCAAAGATTCAGAAAATAATATCATAAGTGTATCATAGCATGGAGAGGAGGAATCTTTATGTGTATGGAGGGTATTCATCCATTAGTTCTGCTTAACAAGCATATCCTATTTGTGTGACTTTTTTCTTTTTCCTCCTAAATTCCCATTACATTTTTTATTTAAGTAGGATTTTATAGAATGAATTCCCTCAGTTTAACTATAACAAATATTTATTGGGTATATATATCTGTTCCACAGACAAGTAATGTAAAATAAACTTAGGGTCAGAAAACCTGATTTTAATTCAAAACTCAAATGCAATGCATGGAACAAAACCAGGCACACAATAACAGAAATCATTCAGTCTTCACTATAGCCTTTACCATCACCTTTGTTATCATCATTATCATTGGTTAACTATTGATTTTGGTGTAAAGATTAATATGACATGGCCCCTTTCATCAAATGGGAGAGGGAAGTTAGCCGGTGTTTGCAGTATTGGGAGCAGTGATAGATGCATTGTCCGACCACTCTTGAGAGGCTAAATGAGGGTGTTCAGTGCTATCGGTGGAACAAAATTCTAGAGGAAGGAAGGAGCTTTTCAAAATTACAAGATTACCTAATTGTATACCTGTGCAGAAAACCTCAAGCAATTTTGATTTGTGCTAAGGTATATCAGTTCCAGAGTGGCACGACATGGGTTTGGATTGCAGGCAAGGGTGAGGTCAGGGAAGGTTATATGCCACGCAAGGCACTCGGATTTGCTGTTAGAGGAGATGGTGAGGGATTGAAGGATTTTGAAGGAATGGTTTAGTAACTCTGCCAATACCTGAAACTGAAGTAAAACAAGAAAGTAATCTGAATCAGATTCCAATTATTCGAGATATAGGGTACACTTCACTCATCTGTACTCATCGGTTTTTCAAAGTGGTCCTTCAGTCTCAACCACTTAATTCTTTCATAAAGCTGCTCAGTTTCTCTAGTGTCTCCTAATGTAAATACACAGAATGTAACCTTAGCCTTTTACTGCATTCCTAAATAGGTTTGGTTTTGTTTCAGTGTTGGCCAGTATAGTTTTCTCATGTAGATTGTAATATCTCTGAGGGTTGCATCTTTAATAAATTAATTAATAGAATAATAGGGATAAATGGGGTCTTAGAACTCTTATAGTTCTGCTTATTCCTCTAAGAGCAAACTGGGGCCGGGGGAAAAATGACTTATCTATATGTACACAAGCGGCTTTCGACAGAGCGAGAAGAGAATGGCTCTCTGTCAATTTTTCTAAGCTCTGTACTTTGTTCTTCATCCCCACCCACATGTTATTAAGCAGCTCATATATTACATAGCCACAGCCATATTTAGAGTCATGTAGTATCAAGGCTACATACTACCACCATGATTTATGACTGACTGTACATATTAACCTTGAGTATCTCGAGGATGTATTTATTAGATTTCCCCACTATAAAGTCATTCTTGTTTCCCATTTCCATGTTGTGCTCTTTGGAACAATGTCACTATGCACAGTGCACACTTGGGGACTGAGGAGTTATGCCTTCCCTCCTTTAGGGGTATCCATGCATTTATTTGGAATTCTTAATTGGAAATTTGTCTCCTCTCCCCCATTGTTAATTTATTCAATCACTTATATAAACTGATATAAATATATAAACTGGTATAAATATATAGGTGTTTGTTTCACACTTTGGATAATCATCTCATAGGTATTAATATGTTTTTATTATTAGAATTAAAAGAGTTCTCCGTAGTCCTTTTAAATATGTGATAATACTTAGACATTTTCTAAGTATTCAGTATTTTAATATTTTAACATTTTAATACATTTTGAGCCAAATAATTATAATTTTTCAAAAGCCCAGAGTGATTTCTTCAGATTAGAAAACATGAATGAATTATCATGTATCCTGTTTAACTAGAAATGCTATTAAATCTTCAATGTGAAAATATAGCACTTATCATTGCAAAAGGTAGCAAATAAAATTTCATGTTGAATAGAAGGTTTATATTAAGAACAAATTAATTGTGTAATGAATACATTTTTAAATATATTATTTTCACTTTAAAATTGACTGAGTTTTTTCATTTTAATTCATATTATTTATCCAGGAAATAATCATTCAATACTCAGTATGGTCCCTGCCTTGGAAGAGCTCATAATAGAGATAAATAAAATAAATACTCTTTTTTTATAGTGTGATAAATGCTATAACAGATATTTAAATTCCTGCTGACAATCTTTAAACTTCTTTAAGATGGGTACAGGTTATATATTAACAAGATGAAATATTAGAAATGCTTCATAATCATATTAATCAAAGCAAAAAGATTTGTTGTTGCTATATTCTTTTCTAACTAGAGTATAGCTTGTTTTAGATACTTGATAATTGTTCAATAAATTAATGAATGGATAGTTTAGTTTTCATGCAATAAATGTTATATTTCAGATACATTAAAAATTACAGGTAAGATATAAAAGAAAATCGATTGAAGAATTTGCTATGTCCTTATGTTAACTTTTATGAATTTTTAACCTAGTTTATTTACTTCAGTTGTTTTCTGATTTTAAAACATTTTCCCCAAGACTACTTAATTAAAGCCCTCATTAATCCTTCAAACTCACATACACAAGAGGATTTAATCTTTGTAGTTCTCATTAAAATAAAAAAAATTATAAAGGGACATGACACTGTGTCATAATTTTTAACTTTAATTACAACCATGTATATAAATGATAACATGCAGGATAAGTTGAGAGAAAAAGGGAATGTAAAAAAATTTATAATTTTGTCTTGTATCACAGATCAGCTGACACCTGAAGAGAACTCCTATTTCACAAAGTTACTGTTTCAGATAATAAAATGTGATAATTTATGAGATACACATGGTTTTAAACATTAAAAACACTTTTTGTATTTTAATACAAAGTATAAGTATTTTATCAACATAGTTTTGTGTATGTATTTAACAAGTATGCACCATATTTTGTCATGTGTAATGCGCACTCATGTTTTTGGCCCAAACTTTCAGGAAAATAATCTTTCATCTTAATTTTGAATTTAATTAGTTATTTATTTATATTTAGAAAGAAAACCAATTATCATATTCCAGGGTATTATATTGGATACAGATATCATTATTGCTTTCTAGAGTCACACTTTTAATTTATAAGTGCAAATAAAGGAATTAAACACATTTATATCGATATGGAATTAGCACTACCCATGTATAATACACATCCTTATTTCTCCCTCAAAAATTTGGACAAATAAGTGCATATTATACATAGCAAAATACAGTATGTATAATATCCTAAGCAATGTATAAAGTAATGCATTTCACCATGCCCAATTCAATCAGGATTCCATCATTTTCAAGATAAAATGGAGGATCTCTTATCATTCATACTTTCTGAAGCATCACGGCAGACCACCATAGGCTTATATGCTTTGTGAAATCTCCTAAAAATAGTAGGGTGATGCCATCCTAATTACTTGCAAGCACAACATTATGAATTATTTTCCTGTGTGATTATGAGATTAACTTCAGTTTGAAGTTCAAGTAAGATGTTTGAAATCTCAATAACATCTATTGACTTAAAAAAAAATAATCTATAGTATAGTGTTGTGATTATTCTCATGAAGGCCAAATGAATTTCTGATTTTTCTATTAAATGAAAAATATTTTCTTGCTTAAACCAAGTTCCCTCTCCCACATGGCTAGTACCGAGCTACAGTAGGTGCTGGAAGGAATGGCCAGAACTGAGTGTGGGAATACCAAAAATGAAAGGACCTGGAGCAGGCAGATATGCCAGATTTACAGTGTAAATTCTAATGTAGCTAAAATAATGTTGCTGTTGTTTTATTAATTGCAGCCATTGTCATAATTTAATGACAGTAGTTACTATGTACTATGGACTTAATATGTACCAGGTACTTATGTTTACTGACAATTTTTAAGGCAGTGTGATGCTGGGCACCTCATGTTCACTATCTCTACTGCAAACAACCTTGATAATATAATATATTATTCCAAACAACTATAGAATTGAAGAAATGAATTTTGCTTGGCCCTTCATAACTGGCTTTGAATTCTCTCAATTCTCTGAACTCTAAAATGGGGAAGATGTATGCATTAAAATGTATTAATGATAATTAGCTCAATAAATAGTAACAACTATTATTGTTGAAGTTATTATTATTATTTTATAGTTGAGAAAACTAAGTATCAGAGAAGATGGCAACTTGACTAAGATTTCATAGCTATTAAATGTCAGGGTTGAGATTTGAACATGTATCTTGTCTAGATCCAAAGTCAAATCTAAAAGACCAAAATACAAAGAAAGTTTAAAATGAGAATTTTATAAACAGGACTTGAGCTCAAGGATAAGAATCTCTCAAGGAACTTAATTGCATGAGACCATATTAAAAAGAAAGTATTGCCCTTTGTGTTTAATACATTTTATTTTGAAGTTTGGAACTTATCTATGTGGGTATATCAGATTGATTTAAAGGTCAAGAAAGAGAATAGTTGGTAACAATCTAAGTTTCTTTATATTTGTTAACTTGCATACTGTTTGACAGCTAAGAACACTATCTTCTCTACAGAGGTTTTGAGATGTTAAATACTTTGGCGTTTGCCTCCAGTGGTACAAAAACCAACCTTGGAATATAGGAATTATAATAGTGTAGTGCTGGCTTTTCGTAGTAATTATTAAGAGTTGACACAATTTTCAGACCCAGGCTGCCATGTAGTCTTACTGACCTGTCTTTAAATAATTCCTCAGCACTAACATCTCTTCATGCTGAAGGAGTCATTCCATGTCCACTATTAAGCAGATATATTTTACATGGCATATTAATAAATCCAGTTCACCCTTACTTGTTTCAAATCACATTTGCCAATTTTGAAACATTAACAATGTTCTAATGAAATACATGAATAAAATGATCATTTTATTTTTGTCATGATGGGATTTAGGCACTTGGATAAAATTGATTTCTAAGATGTAAGTTCCACTAGGTAGTCCCTGGGATTCTAATAAAACTAGGGTCCTTTGAATTCAAAATTCCATACATAGACATTATAAAATATATGCAAGTTGGTGTTTTCTTTTTTCTTTAATTTGTATAAATTTTCCTTTTGGATATAAAATTGTGTTTTTGGAGTAGTTACTAGGATTTAGAAGTAGGTTGTAGTGTTCAATTTTTTAAAATAAAAATAGCAAAGAAATGCTAAAATATTTTTAACTTGACCTGCCAAAAGATATTTGTAAGGTCTACCAGAAAAAAGGTGATGTTTAAGGTTTTAAAGCTATGATACGCATGTGTGACATTTTCATCTAATGAGATCCAGTTTAACTCAAATAACAACATATTATCTTTGTGTTCAAATGAAACAGAACAAATATGTACTAAAAAAGTGAGGTGGCATTTTATACAGTAATTCTAACCAAATTAGTCCTCATTTTATTGATGATCCTTTTGAGTACAGTAGAGAAGATGGCAGAATATATGGTTTGAAGATGGTAAGAAATTTAGTTTTGGACATTATTGTTGAGATCTCTATTAAAGTATGAATGTGGAGTTTGGTGGAAAGGTTCAGACTGAGACTCTAACCTTAGTAATCTTTACATTATAAATGAGATTTCAAATCAGTAGGTAATACAAAGAGCAATATTGAATGTAGATAAAGAGTGAATCTAAGCACTCAATACTGTTTCCCCACTGTTTAAAGTTCAGAGATAGGAAGAAATGCTAACAAGGAAGACTGACAATTTAGGTAGAAGGAAATCCTGGGAAGTGTTGAGACTGCAAGTACAAAGAAGATATTTTTTTCAACAAGGAAAGACTAACTGATTGTATAAAATGCTGCTAATAATTCAAGTAGGATGAGTATGGAGAATTGACCATTGTGTTTAGTAATCTGGGCACTACAGTGCAGCATCAGGAGTTTGATAGAGATAAGGCACTGACTAGAATGGGTTTAAGTGTCTGCGAGAGTCAAGAAATGTGAAAGGGATTAGAGAGAGCTTAATTTAGATACTTCTTCCAAAAAAAGACAAAGTACTTTCTTAAACCTCTGAATTGATGTATTTATAATAAACAAAAATCATTTATCACTGTGGCATCCATTTGTATAAAAGAGACATCATTTGTTTCAGGGTTTGCACTAATCATGTTGACCAAGGTAATAGGAATTTATACTTAGTTTTTATACTTGACAAAATGCTTACACTATCAACAATTTATAAATTAGCCAGTATAAATTTTAAAAGGTACTTAAGCCTTGAAATGATTTTAAAAAGAATCAAGTCAGAAAAGAATTCCATTTCAGTATACTCTTTAACTCTTTAGTGTAAAATTATAAAATATTTCTCAGAATGTCATGCTCTCAAAATGAAACTCTATTTCACTACACTGAGATACAATGATATATTAATAGATGATAGATAGATAGATAGATAGATAGATCATTTACCCCCCACACTACCCACCATAATTCTTTTTGCTTTTCTCTATCTCTCTCACCTGTTCTCTTTTGCACATTTTTTCTGGCAATGGAAACTTTTAACATATTACTCATTTTTATTCTCCTACGTAATTTTTATTGATGTAATTCTTTTCATTCCAGGTATATTATGATTACTTTTCTTCAACTAGGATATATACTCACTATACAGACTATAATTCACACAAAGGCAGTGTTCATACTATTGCAGAGGAAAGGTAATGACTCTTGTAGATAACAGAGCACAGGTAAAATAGAGTTTGAAATCCTAAGAATGAATATCAGAATTTCCTTGCTATACGAAGCATGAAAGGTAGTGTGAACATAGCCTTCTCCTATCTTCTATGAAATTGTGTTTCCACTGGTAAAGTCTTCTCAGTACCATTACCTTCTGGTAGATTATGCCATGTTGTAAAGGAAAGAGTTTGTACTTTGAAGTCAGCATGACTTTGAACAACTTATTTAATATATCTGAAATTCCAATTTTTGTTCTAAAATATAAATATACTACCACCTTTCTTGGAGGTTTACAGGCCAATTACACAGGCTAATCTGTATAAATACTTTGCACAGAGAATGGCACATTGCGGGTCGTTAGGTAATTTACTCTAATACAAGTAATTTTCAATCATTTAAAATTTGTTCAGTCATGTGACAAAGCTACTGAGTACTTACTGTGTGCAAACACAAATCTGAGTAGTGGAAACACAGCAGTTTAAAAAAAAGACAAAATTTCTGCACTCATGGAATTTGTATTCTATTATTTTTTTCTTTAATTTTGAGTATGTCTTTTTATTTGTGATTGCTATCTCTAATCCTACTGTTTTATTTTTTAAATTCCTTTTTCTTATTTTACTTTTTCGCTAAACATGTTTGACAGTGGTTCATAGAAGTCATTGCCATTCTGGGGTGTGTAATAAATTTGAAGGGAAATAGATGAAAAAGCTTTCCCCTAGCCTTCTCTCCTGAAGCAGGTCCTAACTATCTGTATTTTCCTGTACCTTTTTTTTATCCACTCCAGCTTGCTTTAATCATAACTATTGAGCTCAGAACAGGTAAATCTTTTTTTTTTTTAATATTTTTTAAAGATTTTATTTATTTATCTTCAGAGGGGAAGGGAAGGAGAGAGGGAGAGAAATATCAATGTATGGTTGCTTCCTGTGCATTCCCTGTTGGGAACTGGCCTGCAACCCAGGGATGTGCCCTGACTGGGAATCGAACCGTGATCTCTTGGTTCACAGGCCCGCGCTTAATCCACTAAGCTACGCCAGCCAGGGCAGAACAGGTAAATCTTGGTAAAAGTTCTCTCTCTTCTCCAGACCGATTAAATTTTTTTTCACTTTTAAAACTGGCTCTAGTAGATCACAGTTGCAGGTTAATAGGCCACCATCCAATTTCCCAAGGAAATATATAGATTTCTCTTAACATAGAAAAAGGCTAAATAGTATATATTATTATTTTAACTTAAGCACCACCCATTTCCATGATTATTTCCAACAAGGCTTCTCTTGAAGTTAGCAATGTAAGTACAGGTGCTCTGAGAAAGGCGGGATTTCATGATAGTATTAGATTCTGCCCAATTTGAACTTTGAAACTTTCTAGCATCTGTGTTTGCTATGCCTCAGGGAAGCTGAGCTACAAATTGCGAATCACGTTCAGGCTTTGTTCACATGTATGCCATGAGGACCTCAGTGGCTGCCACCTGTTGTAGTGTGCAGAAATACTGGAAAGGTTTGCTGTCAAAGCCCTGGGTTGTTTTTTTTTTTTTTCCCCTCCAGTATTCTTTGTGCTTATCTGTACCAACCACCTGGCACTCTCCCACTTTCACAAAAAGCCATGGTGGACCCATTCTCAAAATGAGCCTCTTTATTCCCTGAGAGACAGATGAAATAATGTCCTTTCGCAGATGGTCTGCGGTGTTCACCTTGGTGGAATATCTAATCATGACAGGTAGTCAAGGATTAACTGCAAGTTGCAAGACTCAACTTTAATTGTGACACACAAATGTATGCTCTAAAAGCACTGAGCAACAAAGAACATTTCCAGATAATGTTGGCACTATCTTCTATTTAAAATGTGTGCTTGGCAATTGCATTTCATTTCATTGTAACATGTCTAAACAGCTCAGATATGTGAATATAATTGAAATGCTTCCCTATTCCATTATAAAAAAAACAACAAACAAAAGCTTGCATGACTATATATTTTAAATGCTATTTAAAATGTTTAAGACTTTCATAAATGCTTACTCTAAAGGGAATGTTTTAACTATTAGGATGGTTTAATTACATACATATATATTGAATTTTTCAAAAGAATTTTTTTAAATCAGACATACACAAACTTTTTAGCTAAGCTCTCAACAGGATGTTGTTTATTTTGAGAGATTCAAGAATGTTTTTGTTTTCTGAAGGATCCATTTTCTATTATATAATAATTAGAAATAATCAACTCTTGGTTTGTGATATAGGAAAGAAAAAAGTTTTTCTTGATCTTAGGGTCCTAGTTGGGTCTGAAAATTAAACTGACAAAAAAAAGCATGCAAATGTATTTATGTAAGGTTTGCATGACATGAGAGTTTTCATGGGAAATGAAGACTAGAAGAAACAGATCTGAATATTTTATGCTAGGTTTGATGAAGAGTGGACAGTCATGGAGAAAAACCATACAGGTCAAGAACTATGAGGTAAATTGAGTAAACTGGAAGAAATTTAGCAAGATCTGTTTGTTAATATACTTCTAGATGTCCCTTTGTCTTCAGAAATAATGAATCTCATCTGAAGGTTTAATGATCTCTTTTAGGAGAGAAAGGTAGGGGAAGAATAGGGTAATCTTTTTGCTTCTGCTGTTGTCTCAAACTCTTTTAGCTTAAAATATTCAATATGCCAATGTGCCATATTTTAGGGTAGTGTGTTCTAAACTCCACTATTGAGAAAATTTTAATGTCATTATCATCAGATATTACTCAAGAGATTTTAACCTAACTTTTTCTTGCAAGAACTACCTTACTCAATATTCAAACCAGCCTAGATCAAATTCTTGCATTGTTTTCTTGAAAGTACATGTTTTGCTAATATCACCAGCAATAATTTACATATAAATCATTTGAATATGAATTTTCATTCTAATTAGAATTCCAGCAAGCTAAAAATAATAAACTACAAAACTCTTTCTCTAATATTCTTTCTAATAATTATTATATGTGCTTCTGACATTATGCTATAACTCAGAAGTAGCTAAAATGTGGTTTAAGCTAAAATTAGTTGAATAGTTTTTCTGAGTTCTCACTCTACTAGTAAGAAGGTTGGCCTTCTAACCATAGCCAAGGCCTGCTGTCAGTAGGGTGAACCCTGTGTCTGGACTAACACTAGGAAATGCATACTTTGTTATCACTACCTGGCCTCTTATAGCCTTAACTTTTACTACTATCTAGTCCCTGGAATTCTTAAACTACTTATGAAGAATGTATCCTTTATTTATTAAAGATTTCTCTGTGAAACTTATATTTTGATTATAGAAACCAGTTGTTTTTGACTGACCAGAAACTTTTTTAAAATTTTTTTTTGATAAAAGAATGCTTGTTTTCCTTTGGCAAATTTCCTCTAAACTATTCCTAGTCCATTACTTTCACAACCTTACTTCATAGTTCCTGAGTTAGGTATTGCCTTGGTCATTCTGTTCTCAGATAACTATGCTTAGTTTATATATCATTAACATGACCCAAGATAGACAAAACTAGAGTCAATCTTAAATTTTTTATCATAAATGCCTGGAAGATTTTTGTTATTTGGTAAGGCTCTGGGGAGGCGTGTAGGGGTATAAGATGTGAGAGTCTGCAATGACCATCTTTGTTGCTCTGGACAGCTGACCTGGAATCAGCTGGCACTGAGGAAGCCAGAGAGAGAGATGTAAGTCTCATGACATTGAGGCTCTGAACCCAGCTTTCCTTTGTTTGAACTACCAGTTATTAGAGTCAAAATGTCTACTGTATCTTATAAGCTATTTTGACATCAGATGTCTATATACAAAAAAGGCATGTTTATTTTTCTATCTCAGCATTTATAAATTTGAACTCAAATAGTTCCTCACCTTCCCCCACCACTTCCATTTTGTCTGGGAATGAGAACTTCTATTAACAAGGAGACAATAGACACATGAAAATTATGCTGATCAATTTTACCCAAATTTGCATTTTTCTGCATTTACACTCAACATTAATTCTAAACATTTTAAATTGTTTATGATGTTCACAGTCCTGATAAATAAACACAATGGATGGATCATTGAATTCAGTAACTTCAAAGACAGAAAATGTTCAAGAGTGCCAACATCATCAAATGCTGCTATTAAAAACATAAGCAGTTTGTGAATTGCATGGATACTTCCACATTTACACTCTGTTCTGAGTTAATTTAAATAGATGTTTAGTAACTGCTCCTGGCTCTTCTCATTATCCAAGTGTTAACACATTGGATAATGTGTTAACATTATCCATTAATGTAGATGAGGCAGAGGTGTGGTATGTGTGGAAGGAGATATGGATTGTTCCTCACTTCAGCAAGGTTATTGACTAAGAAACATTATATACATTATATATGTTGTAAATGTAATATGCACATAATATGCAATTTATACATTATATATAATAAATAATATATGTAGTTATGTATTATATAATATACTATATAATATATAATATACATATCACAATATATTATAATGATATGCATTTTATATAACATGTATATAATGTTTATAGTGTTATATTATTAGAATGCTTATATCATTTGTTTTTCCTGGTGCTGGTGGGTATTGGAAATATCAAGGGGAAAACTTTGTAAACTATATGACCACTAGCCACTATGATGTACACCTGAAACTAATACAAAGTAATATTTTATGCAAACTCTAATTGAAAAAAAATTGAAAATAAAAAAATCAGGTTATCAAAGAGGTGATGGTAAATAGAACTTCAAAGAACTAGCAAGATAAACTCACAGAGACATGTGGCCAGTTATTTACTTTGTAAATTGTAACAGGTATTATGGGAAAACAAATCAAGGTATTGTTCCCATAATAAATTGTGTGTTAGTGCTTACCACTTCACAAATTACCATCAAGATTTTTAAAACTTTGTACGTATATACTCATGAAACCTCCTGAAAGTAAATACAGACAGACTTTACTCAATTTTTTTGGAACTTTTTTAAAGTAAGTATTAAGATATTCCCTGAAAGACAAGTATCTATATGTCTTGCTAACTACTGAGGTTTGTGTAAACTTACTATCATTCCTGGTCCTGTACATGTGAGGAGTTCATGAAATGAAGAGCGTCTCCCTCTAAAGCAGGAGCAGAGAAGGCATTTATCCATTTCTGTAACCCAAGCCTGTCTCTGCTTCGGGGAGGTAGTAAAAGGATTATTCTGGGATGCAGCTACACAGAGGCGCCACAACCTCAACAAATTCAACCCTAAAATGAGATAAGCATAGAACATATAAAAGACTCTAAGCACAAATCTATTTCCTGGAGAAAATGTTAGGATTTCTCAAAACACTGGGGAAGAGTTTACTTACACCTTGGTGGTTTGTATTAGTGCTAAAGGTGAGTGTACATTTTGGATAGGATGTTGTCTATTTCTTTATTCGTAGAGATTAAACAAAATACATTAAGAGGCACATGATGTCCTAATTCTCTGCCGTGGAATAGCCTTGAAATTTTCTAAATTAAGACAGAGTGAGAATAAGGTCATGTAAGGTTAAGGAATTTAACCGCATGCCTGCAAATTTTTTAGAAATATCAAAAGGAAGTATAGAAATGGAAATTTACTTAGGATATATATATATAATCAAAGGCCTAGATCTTTGTTCTTTAATACGTTATTTTAATAAAAATAATGCATATTAACTTTTATTAAATTGTTTACTCATAATCTGAAAATTATGTTATGCTTTACTGCTAAATTGACAGCAAATTTTGAAACTTGTATTTGCAACCTGAACAAAAACTTCAGGTATTTGTCTGGTAGTGGTAGAGTGAAATTGAACACTCCCACAAATAATTTTCTTTAAAAATATATTGAGTTTATTGGAGTGATATTGATAGATAAAATTATATAAGTTTCAAGTGTATGATTCTGTAATACATCATTTTTCTATGAGGGGGAACCCGAAAGAAAACAGAATTTATTTATTAAAAATGTGTATTTATTCTTCAGTGTTTAAACTTTAGTCACCTTCAGAGTCTTTCCCATTTGTTACAATATACCTACTGAGACATTTTTTTCCTCTGCTCAAAACAATTTTTGAACTAGTCCATTTTGATACATTTGAGTGCTTCTGCTGTTTTTTGTTTCACCTCTTCCACAATAGCAAAACACATCCCTTTGAGGACAAAGAGAAACAAAAACAAGCCCCTGGGGGCAAGACAGAGTGAATAGGGAGGGAGGAGCGTGGCAGTCCTGCCTTTATCCCCTTTGCCCTCTCCCACCTCCCCCTCCTCCCTTTCCCTCTGGTAATCACCATTCTCTTGTCTGTGTCTATGAGATTTTTTTTCTTTTTTGCTGAATACCTTCACTTTTTTCACCCAGCCCCTAAAACCCCATCAGTATCTTCTCTGTAACTATGAGTTGGTTTCTATTTTATTGGGTAGTTTATTAGAAATAATTTTCTTTGACTATCTTGCATCATAGTCTCTTTGTAAAGAATATTATGGACATATCTTTTAATGCCTTTTTAAAATCTAATTTATACAAAGGAATATTTTTCTCTTTGTATATAAGGTGCTGATAAGAAGTAAGATAGTTGGAGGAAGAAGAAAGGAAGAGTTAGGAACAAAAGTGATAGAAAAATGATAGTCGGTGGAAGAGATGACAACAGAAGAAGGTGGGCCTAGAGAAGGCAAGGATAAAATAAAAAAATCAGGTACAACTAAGGTGACTTTAAAGGATAAAATCTTGCAGAGAACTAATATAATTAGGTAAACATCTGCTGAAGAGAAGATTTAAAGAATATAATCTAATATTTATCAGATTTTTTAAAAGTATATAAAATATATTACTTTATGAAAAAGAGTTCAAAACTGAAGCCAAAATTTCAATGCTTAGATTTGTATTTGAATTTTATTTGTAATGATATCATCCAAGCTACTCTAGAGTCTGAATCAATTCAATATTCTCATTGATCTTGTTCTCCTCCCTTTATATAAAGTAGAAAAGCAGCCACAATTTTAGTATAAAAGAAAGGTTTACATTAATACTTGAAGATACTCAAAACTGAGAGACTTGGTATATTTACGCATGAGGCAATTTTAATTAGAGGAACTATTAATTACATTGATTGGGCTATAGAGTATAGAATTTATAATTTAAAAATTTCAAATAATTTATATCAAAATATATTCATGTTTCAGAGATGTTCTTATCAACATTCTACTCTTCTAATATTCATTAGGTTTCCTTTAGTTGTAAGAGAAAGAAAACAGCCAAAATAAGCTTAGCAATAAAAAATGTTATGAGTTTTTTAGTCTTGGCTACATCCAGAGACTTAAACAGATTTCTCTTTTGATGTCTCCTTCTTTGTGTCCCATGGAGTTAAGCTTTTATTCTTAGCCAGGGTCTGTCTAGCCACATATATGTGGATGTAATTAAACTATTATTTTTGGCTTGTTTGCTGAGGCAGAGAGACCTTCCCTCTCCTGGCAATTATAAATAAAACTTCAGGGAATAATCCAATTAGTCCTATATAGGTCCCTTTGTTGTCATTGGTGATAGACATGGCACTTTAACTACTACAAGGATAGCAAAGGAAGTGGCTCCCCAAAAAATATTAATTAAAAATAAAAAGAAGGGACATTTGACAGAGAAAATCAACAGGTATTATATACATCTCCATTCTTGACAACTTAACATATACGTACATTTTTTAATAGACACCATTTCAAATTGCCCCCACACCCCCAAGTTAATGTAACAAAACTATCTCAACTGCAACTGAAATTACCCTGCCCAGGAGAACTTCTTTCTCCTCAAATCATTTTAATTATTTTTTCCACAGCCATATAAATTTAAAGTATGAAACAACAATACAGCTATAGAATCTAGGTTCTCTTTCAAAGCAGCGGCATATAAAACATAGAAAAGCTAAAACCCCAGCACAAGATTCAAAAGAACAAGGACCGAGAGGATTTTGATGAAGACATGAAATGCACAAAATAC
>CM052542.1:123565744-123603668 GCA_028533065.1 Trachops cirrhosus
AAATATGCAAAAAATCAAAAAGAGAAAGATTTTTCTTAAGAGTACCATGAATACACTGGAACTGGCAATTAACATTTGAAGATGGGAACAAGAAAACAGCAGTTTCCCATTTAAAACTTTATTTCTAGGCTTTAGGATTTCACCTTCTTGACATCCTTCTTTCCAGAGCTCTCAGTAGCTGACTCTGCTTTTCTTTTCTTTCTTTTTAATACTTCTCATTTTTCTCTTGTGTGATCTAAAAGATATTTGTTTTCTATGTGTATTGAGATTTATGGTGATTCTATTCAATGAGAGTTGCTTAATAAAGCCAATACTTACCAAAGCATTCTCTATCTTCAAACAAAATAAAAGTTCAAATAATAAACCTATTTCTTATTTATGAATTTTATTTTTATTACCATGAATTTCACAATGCAATTATCAAAGAGTACCTCAAAAACAGTTAGGTAAAGTGCTGAATATTAACTTACACATATGTAGAAGAACAGATTGCAAAGTCAGTGGCCCTGACCAAAGGCAACACCAGGACTTTTAAAGACAAAATCTAAAAAGTTTCATGCACGAAAGAAGTGACTAATTTGTTAATGAATCATTGGCTTGTCAGATGGGTTGCACTATATCTCTGTATAAGCTCTTTATTGTTTCACCAAGTGCACTGAATTGTTTTTTTTGTTTGTTTGTTTGTTTTGTTTTGTTTTATTTTTTGCCCCTAACATCTGTGTGAACCCATCTGGCCCTTTAAGCTATACATTTCTAGTTTAGTTTTGTTTTTTTAGGAACCAAGTCCTTGTGTGGTTTGTTCTCACTGTATGGCAGAAAAGTCAAGCTGGAGCAGACAGCCAAACAAATATGGAGTACCACACCGCAATCAGGAATTTTCCCTGTATCGACATACTTAAAGAATAGCCATGGCTGGTTTCTTAATATGTACCTGACGCCATGGAAGAGATAGGTACTAATGAGTAATAAGGTAACTTTTGTTCTTGCGCTTATGGAGTTTACATAATAGGAAGAGAGCAAGTAACAATTATTTAGCATGAACTATGCTCTATGCCCTGTATTAAGTAAAGACTATATTGAATTTATTATTTTTTTTATTTTTTACCCTTTAAAATTTTTTTATTTTTCCCTAATTCTATTTAAATCATTGTTCAAGTACAGTTTTCTGTCTTTTACTCCCATCCCAGCCCACCTACTCCTTCCTCCCCACCTCCCTCCCATTTCCACCCCCCCTTAGTTTTTGTCCATGTGTCCTTTATATTTGTTCCTGTAAACCCTTCCCATTCTCTCCTGAAATTTTCCTGAAATTCCATCCCCTCTCCCCTCTGGTCACTGTCAGCCTGTTCTCTATTTCAGTGTCTTTGTTTGTTTGTTTGTTTGCTTTGTTGTTTAGGTTCCTGTTAAAGGGGAGATCATATGGTATTTTTCTTTCACTGCCTGGCTTATTTCACTTAGTAAAATGCTTTCCAGCTCCATCCATGCTGTTGCAAAGGGTAGGAGCTCCTTCTTTCTTTCTGCTGCATAGAATTCCATTGTGTAAATGTTCATAATAAACCAATGAAGAAATAACCGCTTTATCCTGATGAGCCAATAAATATCTTTAGTTTATTATTACTAATCTCATTAGGTAGATTATATAGATAACTGGTTTAAAATAAAAAAAAAACTACATAATTGGATCTTTATATATGGGGCTATGTTTAGATTGAATCAGTTATTTCATACATATGTTTAATATGGTGTCAGTAAGACCTGTAAACATAAACATATATCTTACTTATACCTTAGGACCATATATCTTTCTGTTCCCTGCATTTTTATTCATATTTCTTTTTATTCATATTTCTTTTTCTAAAACATGTCTTGGACTTTGAGCAATTTTATTCTTCAACTCAATGATTACCCTTTGCACTAAGGTGTGACAGACTAATGGAAATAACTAGAGCTAAAGCCTTAAGCATTTAAAGAATGGAGCATGTTAACTCCAGTAAATTTATGCAGTATTTTAGTTGAAATAAATTTGATATATTTTACTCTCTAGACAAATACATATAATATTTAGCTGTGTTCTAAAGAAATATTGTATTAATCATTAACTGTACTTGGTACCTCATGAGAAAATTAAATCAACATTGACAATGCTTTCTATGTAAAATGAAACTATTAGCATGAACAAATAGGACAAATAATTTTACCTTAATCTACGTAATTTTTTTAAAATTTTAGTTTGAATCTGAGAACATATACTTGTGAATTGTGAATTGGCCATGTAATTTTTTCCTGGCATATTTATGATAATCCAATTATTGTGTAAATAATAAACTATAAATAGTTATAAAGCATTTTAAAAAGAATTGAAGTGTACATGTCATGCTGTATTTGTATTGGAATTTAAATTAATAAGATCTGCTAATGTATATATTTTTAAAAAATTGATAAACTGGCAATAGTTAAATGATATACAATATATCAGTGTCAAAATTCCTTGTTTAGAATATCTTTCTAGTGAGAATGTATTTCTATATTACTAAGCAAAATTAAAATGAAATTCTCCTTAATTGAAATACAGTTGACAGTTGAACAACAGTGGGTTGTGTCGCTCCAATCCCCATTCAGTGAAAAATCCATATATATTGTTTGACTTCTCGCTTAACAGCACAATAGCCTATACTGTTGACTAGAAACCTATATTTTTATGTTATATGTCATTATATATTGTATTTTTTACAATAAAGTAAACTAGAAAAAATGTAATTAAAATCATAAGGAAGAGAAAATATTTGGCCCTTTTTTAAAAGCCTGCATGTAAGTGGACCCATGTAATTCAAACCCATGTTACTGTGATTCAATGTGTATCTTATTAATGGGGCAAATTGATTTTAGTTTGCCAAAACTTAATAATGATTTCATTTTGAGTATCCTAGACTCAAATTACTCATATATTTAGCTTGATGCAATGTTGTATATTTTTAATGTGAATTGCAAGCCATGGGAGAAAGTAGTAGATCCATTATTTGCCAAAGAGTACCTGCCAAGAATAGCAATAATGCATCCTTATTCAGTGATGACCGCACTATCTCGACCTGCTAGAATGACATTCTTAATCCAGAGTTGTAGAAAGAGATACTGCCATTTGTGACAGGGTGGATGTATCTTAAAATTATCCTACCAGGTGAAATATATCAGATGGAAAAAGTCAAGAATCAATATATACCACATATGATTTCACTCATATGTGGCATATAAAAATGAAAGCAACAAATGGACAAACATGACAAACAAACACAGTATCATAGACACAGACAGCATTATGGTGGTTGGTTACCAGAGAGAAAGAGGGCTGTGGAGAGAGATAGTAAAGGGTAAAGGGGGTTAAATACGTGGTGACAGAAAGAGATTTGACTTTGGTAGTAAACACACAATGCAATATACAGATTAATTGTACACTTGAAACTTTTATGCTTTAATTAATTAATGGCATCCCAATAGATTTAATTAAAAAATTTTAAGCCATTTTCTGGTGATTTATAAGAATATAAATACTTAATATGGAAGAAGTTTGATGACCAGTCTTATTCAAAACTACTAGTAAATTACTCAGTAAGTCACCTTATTTGGCAGTAACGATCTGGTAATAAATTCCAAATACAACCCAGTTTTAGAAAAGGGAGCCCACACTCTAGTGCCAAGGTCACCTTTCTCTGTCAGGGATGGGCTATGAAGGGAGACCATTTAGCCATTTCTTAGTATGAAGTGCATAAGTATATTGTTTCTTGCTGTTTCTCCCTTAAAATACCAGGGGTGAGAAAAGACACATAAATTCTTAAGTTCTAATTTTGAAAAAAATGAAGACAAAGTTTATGTGACTTTTTAAAATCAAATAAATAATTGGAGTAAGAATGTAATTTATTTTTTTTCCTTGATTTTTGAGAGAGAGGAAGGGGGACAGAGAGAGATAGAAAGAGATAGAGACAGAGAAACATCACTTTGTTGCTCCACTTAGTAACGTATTCATTAATTGACTTTTGTACGCACCCTGACTGGGGATTGAGCTATAACCTTGGAGCATCAGGGCGATGCTCTAACAGACTGAGCTATCCCTCCAGGGCTTAAGTGATTTTGTTAATTCATACCTCCCTTTTATTAATCCATACCAATCAACATCCTCTGGTGCTGATATAGCTGTATAATATACATTCCATACACTTAACATACATGGATAGAATATTTATATGTGGATAACTTCTCACTTAAGTATATAGTTAAGTATATATGTGATAAATATTAGGCAGTCAGTATATGGCTGCTGAATTCAAAACTGATCTTGACATAGAATTATATTGTGCGTATATTCGTGTGATAGATTTTTAAAGATTCTTTTGTTCCCTGTTCAGGAATCTCTTGCTAATTTGTTTGAATTCAAATAGTGGGTTTATTTCTATACAAATAATTGTGTTTCACCATATTTTACATGTTCAGATTATGCACCATCCTTAATATATTTCAACCATTTATGCCATGATTATAAGGGATGACAGGTAGGAGCGTTTGAATGAAGCGTAAAGCCCTCTGACTACTGAAAAACCAACAGGGCACCAATGCTTTCCTGTCAGTTGGCTATAACACTTTTATTGCTTACAAATCTTAAAGATACATTGGCATCATTTTTTTGGAGCATAGAAGACATCAAAGAATGTAATAGAATCAGCCAGCTAAATGTATTCCTTGAGGGATTTATATACCCCATAAAGACTGTAAAGCAAGAAAGATTTGTATGACACAAATGAAAGATTGTTTTATTTTTTAAGGTTTTTAAAATAGAATTAGCTTTATAAAACTTCTGCAACAATCAGTGTTTACACATAATCTTGGTAATACAGATGTATTTGCAAAGCAAACTAAAAGTTCTATAAATCTTCTTTAATTTTCGTTACTGCAGATAAAATATTTTACATAATAGTTTTATAATAAAGCCCTTTTTAAGCATTTTATTAATTATAGTTGGAAAAAGGACTCAGTACATGGACATAGACAACAGTGTGGCAATTGCTGGGGGAAGGGGAATATAAGGGAACTAAATGGTAATAGAAAAAATACAACACATAAAAATAATAATAATAATAGTAAAAATAATAAATATCACTCAAAAAAAGAATTTCAAGGTGTACTATAAGCTACAGTAATTAAAACAGCATGGTACTCATGGAGAAACTGGCAAATATTCAGTGGAACGGAATAAAGAGCCCAGGCACACGCCCACACAGATATGGCCAACGGGTCATTGACAAAGGGGCAATGGCAATCTCATGAAAAAAAAAATATTTTTTTGGCAAATAGTATTGAAACAATTGGGAAAAATTAATAAATTTTGGAAGAAGACAGTGAGACTTATTGGTGCTTGGTATATTTTCTTAATAGTATAACTAAAAACATGATATTCTTCATAAAATATATTCAAAAGTTTTATAACTAAATGCTATTGCTTTTAAAATATATCTTTATTGAATTTATTGGGATATACTGATTGTTAAAATTACATAGATTTCAAGCATAAGATTCTATGATACATCATCATTATATTTATGTATTTATGTATATATTATATGTATTGTATGTTCACCACCCAAATTCTACTCTCCTTCTGTCACCATTTGTCTGCCCTTTACCCTCTGTTAATGCCTCCATCCCCTCTCCCTCTGGTAATCACCATAGTGTTGTCTGTGTCTATGAGATTTTGTTTTTGCTTAATCCCTTCATCAATTTTACCCAGCTCCCCAACCTCCCTCCCCTCTGACAGCTGTTATCACTTTTTAAAAGATTTGCTAATGTAATGGGAGATGATATTCAGTAGTTATGGTTATTTTCTTTCTGTTTATTATTGAGAATTAGCATCTTTTGCCTTTTAGATTGGGAAAAGAAACATTGTAAACATCATAACTAAATCTATTTCCTTAATATAATATGAAAATCTCGAGAAAGAAAGTCAAGAGACTGGTGTCAATTCTGGGCTTTGAAATTTTCTGAATAGTAAATTGGCCAAATCATTTAATTCTCTTTTTCCAAGTTTTCTCTAACATAGAGGGATGGACTAACATATTTTTCAAAGTTTTACATTGTGCTAGTTACCCTTGAGTGTTTGAAAATATCAGGATATCATCAGCAGCAGCTATATGTTCACAGGTACCATCTGTTGTGCATATTTCATAAGCAATTTTAAAAGCACACCTGTTTGAGCAACAGTAAGATATACTGGGATAATCATGAACTTGCGTTAACCTAATTATGAATTCTGGCCCTCCTACCAAGGAGTTAAATATAATAGAGAAAATTTTAACCACCTTGAGCTTCAGTTTTAATTCTTTAGCTTTACCTTTAATTCTTTAACTTTAATTCTTAAAGGTAATAACTCTTATCTGGTAAAAAAAGAATGAGCTACTGTGTATAGTGGTTATACATGGAATACTTCTTACTGATTTCTGAATTATATTTTCAAAACCATCTATGTGGTGTAAATACATTTTAATATTTTGAATATTCAAAATTTTCCAAAGTACTTAGTGCTGTATTTAATAGAGACTGTACGCCCCTGAGTGATTTTAACTCTCTTGCTCTTTTTCTTTAATGTGTTTTTCACACATTTGATTATTATGAAGACATTTTTTTTATCACCATTGCCATTTCATGTAGACCTGATATTTTTAGGCAAATATAAACTAGATCTAAACACTGTCAATAAAATTGTGAAATTACTAAGTTTTTAGTCCTGGTTAAGATGTTTGATTTGGAAAGAATATTTTGAATTTTAAGTATCATTGAGTTTGCTGCTGGCAATTCCCAAACAATCTTTTGTTATGTAAAGTAACAAAATTGAGATATTATGGGATGTGAAACAAATATAAGCCTGTGATATTATTATCACCAAACAATTTTCTTTATATATTTGCACTTTGTTCTGAATACCATATCATGCACTTTGCATTAAGTGCCAAAATTTTTTTATTATTGATTTAAAATAACAAAAGATGGTAATTCATAACAAATATTGTTTAAATTGTGTCCAAAATTATTGTTTAAAAATTAAATTTAAAATAACTAAAATTTAAAATACCTTAAGGATGAATTATTTAACACAGTGAAGTAAATTCTTTAAGACTTAATTCATCATAGTGGAATTGGGCTCTTTATACTTTCACTGCCAAATCTTTGCCCCAATTGATCTGTATTCATTAAGGAGACTATTTTCTTTTGTTAGTTGGCTAGACAGATTAAAGAGGAAAAACAATAGCTATGGTGATTAGTTATTTACCCTATCTTTAACTTTTATTGATCTTGTGGATAAGCTAAGAATTTCACATTAAGTACATGAGCTATCACTCTCAAATTTACCAGTAGAGGAAAAGGGTTTTTTTTTTAATTTAAAATAAATAATTGTAAAAGTACATGTAATAAAATTATCTTGAGAGAACAATGGTTGAGAAATTAATTTTTCCAATCATATTATAAATTACCCTAAAATAAAGAAGTCAGAGAAAAAGAAAGAAGAAAGGAAGGATAAAAGGAAGGAAGGAAGGAGGGTAGGGAGGAAGGAGGGGGCAAAGAAAGAGAGGGGGCATTGCATCTATTTGGGTAGTAGGAACCTTGGTAGGAACCTTGGTAATAAGGTAATAATATTATCATTACTAGTGACAGCATTAACCTCCCTTCCATCCAACAACACACAGCTCTCTTTAATATATGAGGAAACTGAGATCAAAGAAGTTAAAAACAGGCAATCAAAGTCAATCATCTAGACAGTGGTAAAACCAGGTTCAAACTCAGTTCTGTGTTACTCCAGATTCCATGGTTTTAACTGTAAATTGCAGGCTGGGTAGCAAACACTGACTCAAGAAAAACAACCCAAACAAACACCTATGGCTCTAAACTTCAAACTGTGCTACCACACATTTAATTTTGTCAGTTGCATTGACCTTTCTGACCTTGGCTTAAAGGTACAATAAAATTGAATAATAAGCAAAACTGCTTGTAAAGAAGTACTTGCCTGATTAGGTATTCTGTTTATATCTAAGAAGAATGCATAGAGTCAATTTGAAGAGCTTCCAAGAAAGTATAACCATTAAAATGAGTAAATGGAGCTCTGGATTTTACAAAAGGAACCGGAGATGCTATAATGTTAAATTATTTCAAATATAAATTACTTCTTGTAATCAGGCCAAAGAATAGCTAGAGTTTTGGATTCTTCTGATATGCTCTTTAGTATTAATAGGATGAATTTCTATCATCATTTAGGATCCAGAAAACAGCTTATTTAAAACCAGCTCCTTTATACTTATGTCTTCTTAGTTCTGCAAGTAACAGTTTCTGCAAATTGTAATCATTATTGCATCTTAAAGAAAAAGTTATTACAGAAGCACCTTTGCATATGGTAGAAAAACTTTGGTCTGGGAATTAGAAGGTTGCTCTTTATTTCCTGGAGCACTGCCATGTTTATTAACTTTGTGATCCAGTCAAAGTGTGCTTCTAGACAGCAACACAAGACGAGCCATTTTCAGCTTTTGGAAGATAGTGGGGACAGAATAGTTCACTTAAAGTACACTTTTACACAAAGAAACAAAAATAGCTATCCCAATACACACAGAGAAGAAGAATGAGAGTAGGGAGAATTAATATACAAACAAACTCATGGCCAGGGGCACGGGGCCAATGCATCCTATCTGTCTATCCAGGAATAATGGTTCATTAAAATGAACAATGACAGCTTTTAAAAGCTAGATGTTCCATCTAAGGAATGCTTTCCAACTGTTTTTGAAAATTCCAAACACAGAAGATGATAGTATTTGTAGGGCACACTATGGAAAACGCTTGTGTCTGTTACACCAAAGGTGTCTACTATAGTGTTTTGGCACCCTAAGGCCTTGCCAAACCCTGATTAAAATCTTCTGAAAGACATTAAGGTCCCCATGAGACTCATTCTTAGAATATCTTAGAATCAAGGAAACAAATCTTATAATGCATTCTGTTTTATCTTTATTACACCACGTTTTTCTTTTTTAAAATATTTGTTTGCTTTTGATTAAGGACCTAAACTACGTTGGGAACACAGGGACTCTGGACTGTGATACCTATAAGCTTTCACTTTACAATTTTTTTTTTTTAGTGAATATTTGCTAACTACTACTTGCCACATACTTTGCAAAGTTCTAGGGAGACTCACGTGAGGAAAAATAAAAAAGAGCAAGGACCCTGTTCTTACTAAAGATTACTTTGAGGTTGGAGGATGGGTTAGGACCAGACAGTAATCCAGTAACACAGCCTGAACTAACCCTGAGGGCAAGTGTTATAAAGGAGGGGCATGGTGGGAAGAGTTTTGGACTGAAGAACAGTACTCGACTCAATTGTTTCAAAAACAGAATGTAACTATATGAGTGATTTTATCTTTAAAAGTGACATAGTCTTCTTGGCAGAAAAGGGTAGTTCATATGCCTTTAGGTTTTATGTAAATTCCTCATTCTCTTAGTGGTTGCATTTTGAACTTAGATGATCAGAACAACACCATATTCTATTTCCTTTTCACTGAAAATGGACCCCTCTGTGGCACAGTGAATTATCTGAAGATTTTCTGGAAAAGCCTCTCAAGGCTGGCACAATTTAATTAACTATAATCATCTTCTAAATTTTAATTCTAAAATCTGTGATGATACTTCATTTCTTGGTACATTTTCCTCCAGGGCTAAGAATTTCTAGGAACAAAAATCTAAATAGAGAATTTACTGGATTCTTACAGAAAACGTGATAGATTGATTACTCAGTTCACTCACTTACTTGTTCTGTAAGTCTTTTAGGTGACTAAAATGTAGTTAGTACTTCAGGAAAACTTTGTGTAGGGAAATATGCAGAAAGAATTAGAGTAATGCTGAGATCGCTCTCTACCTGCTTGCAAGGTTGATCCCCGGATGGTGTTTGGAAACTTGGATTTCTTGAGAATTCCCATCATAACCAATTGATAAGCATGACTCATAGTTACATAAATTATACAAACAATATGGATTTGTTTAAATATCTACTTGCCTTCTCAGGGTCTGTACTTTTTTATGTGTCAGGAAGTGAGCATTAAGTCTCTAATGAGCTTCTCCAATGAATTAAATTTTATCTGTTGTGACAACTGGTTGATGAAGAAATTACCTGTATCCAGTGGGAAAGGGCTCTAACAGGAAAAGGTTCTTGGAAGTTTGCACCTAATTTTATCTAAGCTTTGCCCCATGTACCTTTTGCCTTTGCTTATTTTGCTTTGCATCCTTTCATTGCAATACATCGTAGCTGTGAATACGCCTATATGCTGAGTTCTAGTGAATCACCGAACCTGAGAGTGGCCAGGGAACCTCTAACACACACAGGAAACATAAATATTTTTATATACACTGGTTGTGATCCCTAAGATGATATCATCTTATTTGCACATGAGATTCAGAAGCAGAAACTTTATTTTATTTTTTATTGTGTTTTTCATCACCATTTCACTCCCTTACACCCCCACGCCAGCAATCACCACACTGTTGTCCTCGTCCATGTCCATGGGTCCTTCTTCCCTTTTTGCACAGTCCCTCCATCTCCTAACTATCCCCTAATGAATAGCTGCCAGCCTGCTCTCTGTCTATGCATGTCTCTGTTTTGCTTGTTTCTTCAGTTTGTTCATTAGATTCCACATATGAGTGAAATCATATGGCTGGTCTGAGTACAGTGCTGCATACAATTAATTGATCACAGAAGCAGAACCTTTTAGAAGAGTGATTCTCAGCAAATAATGATTTTGTCCAAAATGGGACATTTAGCAATATCTGGAAAAATTTTCAGTTGTTACAACTTGGGGAGGGGAATCATTTAGTGGGTAGAAAGAGGTCAGGTATGCTGCTGAACATTCTATAATACAGTGCATAGGAAATCCTCTACTACAAAGTATTATGTGGCCAAAAATTGCAATAGTTCTATACTTGAGAAACCCCATATAAGAGTGCAAGATAATAATAGATCAAATATCAGAACAAAATTTGGAAAATAAGTACAAAGACAGAACGCACAAGAGAAAATAATCTGATCTGAAATTGCTACGAAGCCTAAAACTCCTTAGAATGCTTATGAAACTACTGGAGACTTAAATATCCATATTCCTCTCAAACAGTTTTTATATCTGCATAGTCCCCAGTGTTTAATGACTAGATTGTTTGAAATATAGAATAGTTTTCAGTAGGAGCAGCACCAAAATTCATCTCTTGCAAGATATTTACAATTCCACTCTGTACTTTAAATTACAGTATGTAAATATTGCATGCATTTCATATTGTTGCTACCAGGAAATTCATTTGGAACACAGAGTTCAGATAGTTGTTATCTCTACTGCAATTCTGCCAGTGGTTCTGTAAATTATACTCCTCACATTAACTAGAAATGGGCAGTAAAATAGTTACCTTACATTAATCCTTCACATCTTAAAACAAGTTTTTACATTTTGTAGAAATAATAACATTACAAATGACAGTGGCAGGGCTCTGGGTTCAAAAATAAGTAAATAAGAGTCATTTAGATTTAAACTGTGCCCACAAACTGAGAATATCAGTATGGTGAGTTTACGGGGATAGAGAATGAGATAAGGATTCAGGTACTTCCAGTTCAGTAAGAAGCTGGTCTTCAATTTAAATCTAGAGAGAGGTATAACAGACAAATGTTAAGAAAATAAGGGGGAATAGGAATGCCTAGGGTCTGCTACATTTATTCTCAAGTAACTGTTGATATATAACATAGATGGGCATTTTGAGAAAGGGTAAGTCAGAGATTCTCTATAGTGTGTGGGTGTGTGGGTATGTCCTCTGGGAAATGAAACTGTACCAAATTAACCTTGGAATCCATTCAGGGCATGAAAGAACAATATTGTGTAAATGTGGATATGTTCTGATAGTTCAGGACAATTTAAGCATTTTGCAGTCAGTTTTTGGAGCCAGAGTCCAGTACCCTACTTACTATGTGACTTGAGGTATATTCTTTAAATTTATTGAATCTTAAACATACACTGAATCTTCCTAATTTATAGAATTGTGGTGTTATTAGGTATAAGTGCTTAATTTCAATTATGCTATTGCTGTTCTTATGGTAACTTTTTCCTCCCAAATGATGCACTGGAATGAAGAGAGAAGTATGGAGTATACTCACCACTTCTTAGCAACCAAGTTATATCATTTATCTTTGTGGATACGTGGGAAGGAAGAGGATGAGATTCAATGACATAAGACTAACAGAAGCTGACAAAGAGACTGAGTTCATCCCAACCTCTCTTGAAGTGGGTCCCTCACTTAGAATAAGTGATATTGTGAAATGATCCAGTATAGGATGAGAGATTGTGTTTCAAAATCACTGTTTTCAGTGAATAAAAAGTAGCACAGTCCTCACCATTGCTGGAAATTAAGGACTCCATGAAATATTCCTACAATTACATCTTCTTTTATGTGCCATCAGACTAAATATTCTATACTTAGAGCTGAAAGTGTTGAAAGACCCAAAAATGTATGAAATTTGGCAATTGGGACATGTTTTAAAAATTTTAGAAAGTAACAGTGAAGATTTTAAAGAGGAGGCTTTAGTGAATTTGGAGATATTTATCTCACTGTACAGAGAAGAAGTTATTCTGACTACTACTCCAATTAGTTACCAAAAATACATATATTTTTTGCTAAATAACCACAACTACAAGAAAATATCCATTACAAGTATATTATTTTCTGTAATTCCTGGCTCACTCAACAATATTGTACCTAGTGATTAAGCTTCCCAGACATTTGCAAACTATTAAAGAAAAGTGCTGGCCAGTATTTGAAAACACTTGGGTTTCAATTTTGCAGTGAAACCAATCACTGCAAATTGGTTTCATATTCTGCTTTCATTTATTGTCAGTTTTCAAATCAGTGAGCTCCATTCACCATCACTTTTATAACATATAGTCCTATATTAACTCATAAAAAAACCAACTTTCTGAGCCTGTCTGAAGCATGGAAATCCCAAAGCACCATGTAGAATCCAGCCAGAAACTGCCTTCTGTCTTACTCATTGATTTCAAGTTCAATGTCACATTTGGTATGTTTTGAAAGCAATACATTCATTTAGCATACATCAATAGACAAATACCCACTAAAAGAGAGAACTCATTTACCCTTTTAAGATATATTCTATATTTGTAAATTATTTTTGTCTGTTTTGTGCAAAACTTCTGATTAGATCACTTTCCTTTTTAATGTTTTTTTTTCACTATGTACATAAAAGGATTTGTTGTTTGTTTCACCTTTCTTTGAATAGTGTTTTCTATGGATAAAGGCAATCAGCAATCTGTATTTTAACTGAGCCCCAATCACATGCAGTTTATAAAATCTTAAAAGAACACAGGTAGGTACTAAGTAGTAATCAACTTAGCTTTGGAAGGACAATTTAATTTTTAACTATCTGCCACAATCATAAGCCTGGTGACTTGATTTAAATCATTGAGGTATAATTGCTTTTAAGAGACTTTTTATTTTTTCCCTTCTCATGAAATGCATATAAACAAAACCAAAAAGTTAAATTCAAAAATTAACATAATTTCATGTCATGATGGAAACTTCCCTTATAAAATTTAGTTAGAGATCAAATTTAAAAAGAAACTCTATTAAGAATAGTGGCTTTGCCATTTTTGGGAAACATTCAAAGAAGAAACAATTATAAGCAAAGATAAAAATTTTTGAATTAAGTCCATTGGGGTAAAATTGATTAATATGTTATCTAAACACCGGGCATTCAACTTTATAATATGTCATCTCTGTATTGCACTGTATTTATCCCCAAAGTCAAATCCCCTTCTCTCACCTTATATTGGGTCTCCTTGACCTTTGACTAGCACCCTCCACTCTCATATCCTAACTTCACACTCTACAGATTTTTATAACATTTTAGTTTTCTATTTGAATGTTTAACAATTTATAACTTAAAGACACTACATGTTAGTCTGATGCTAAAATCAAACAATATGTTAAACTTTGATAATTCATGGTAACTATATCTTATTCCTTCATCTAATATTTTCCTCAAAACTTGTATTCTCTTGTGTGTTTGTATATTTCTGTGCATTAGTTATGTATTTCTGTTTACAAATTATCTCTAAAGCAACAAACATTTATTGTATCACAGTTTCTGAAGTTCAGAAATTTAGGCCATGCTTAGCTGGGTTGTCTGAGTGTGAATATCTCACAAAGCTAAAATCAAGGTCTCTGGGGGACTATAGTCATCCTAAGGCTCAACCAGGCAGTGAGTAGACCTGCTTCTGCTGTCCCTCAGGTGCATGTTGGCAGGATTCAGGTCTTCCAGGTCTATTAGACTGAGTGCCTCAGTTTCTTTTTTCCTTTTGTTCAAAACATTGCTGATTTTATTTATTTAGTTTTTCCATTACCATTTAACCCCATTATACCTTCCCCACCCCGTGATCACCACACTGTTTTCCATGTCCATAAGTCCTGTTTCCTTTTTGCTCAATCCCTCTAAACCCTAACCACCACCCTTTCATTAGATTCCACATATAAGTGAAATCACATGTTTTTGTCCTTCTCCGACTGGTGCATTTCACTTAGTGTAATGTTCTCCAGGTCCTTCCATGCTTTTACAAAGGTTAAAATTTTCTTCTCTTTTACAGCTGAGTACTATTCCATTGTGTAAATGTCCATAGTTGTTTTATCCCCTTATCTATTGATGGATACTTGGGCTGCTTCCATATCTTGATGATTGTAAATAGCACTGCAATAAACATAGGGGTGCTTATGTTCTTTCGAATTAGTGTTTTGGGTTCCTTTGGATATATTTCCAGAAGTGGTATCACTGGGTCAATAGGCACATTCATTTTTAATTTTTTGAGGTATTGCCATACTGCTTTCCATAGTTATTGCACCAGCCTGCATTCCCACCAACAGTACAAAAGAGTTCTCCATTCTCCACATTCTCACCAGCACTTGTTTGCTGATTTATTGATTAGAGCCATTCTGACAGGTGTGAGGTGATAATCTCATTGTAGTTTTAATTTGCATCTCTTATGATTAGTCATGTTGAGCATATTTTCATATTTCTATTGGCCATCTGTATGTCCTCTTTGGAAAAGTGTCTATTCAGGTCCTTTGCCTATTTTTTAATTGGGTTGTTTCTTTTCTTTCTTTTTTCTTCTTCTTTTTTTTTTTTTTGGTGTTGAGTATTGTAAGTTCTTTATAAACTTTCCCTTATCAGATGTATTGGCAAAGATGTTCTTCCATTCTGTGGGTTGTCTTTTTATTTTGTTGATGGTCTCCTTTGCTGTGCAAGAACTATTACCAGAGAGAGACCTAAGTTAACCACATCCCCCTTGCCACCAGAGCTTGTTCCTTGGTTCTTGCCTCACTCGCAAGAGTTAAATTCAAGTGAGAGACAACACACATAGTGGAAATAAAACAGAGAGTTTATTTATACATATTAATACATATAAGCATGAAGCTGGAATCAGGTAGCCGCTAGTCTGAATGCCTCAAATATAGAGGAAATAAAGTTGTAAGTTTATTAGTTTTTTCTATACACTTGAGCCAAGGCTATATAAGTGGGTACTCACCTAATCTGAGTGCCCTGACTATTGGGGTTCAGGGTAATATGCTTTAGTTGGCTTCTAGGTATCCTTCTTTTATCCTCTTCTAAACCTTGGGATTAATTGATATACAGCTACAAAGGCTTTCTTTCTAAGCTAGTAAAGACTTTTTATCTTAGCCCTGGCTGGTGTAGCTCAGTGGATTGAGCATGGGCTGCGAACCAAAGCATCACAGGTTCAATTCCTGATCAGGGCACATGCCTGGGTTGCAGGCCAGGTCCCCAATGGGGACCACATGAAATGCAACCACACATTGATGTTTCTCTCTCTCTCCTCCCTCCCTTCCCCTCTCTAAAAATAAATAAATAAAAAATCTTTAAAAACAGTCATTCTTAAGTTAAAACGATAAACTGCCTATTGGTAAAGCTTATATTAAATAAAAAATTTAAAAAAAAGACTTTTTATCTTAGATAGTAAAATTGGTACAGAGCCTCCCTTTCCCAGCACAATCTCAAGGAGTCCCTTCTCTGCTATCTTTGTAATGTTCAGAATGCCCAATGTTCTTATCTGACCAGGCTCAGGACTGTCGAATCAGTGGATGAGATGTGTTTCCGTCCTTCTCTCTGCCTGTTTGCTAACTATCCTACCTAGTAACACTATTTAGTTTAAGACATTGAAGGAAAAATTGAAGAGGATATAAGTAAGTGAAAGCACATACCATGTCCATAGATATTATTTAATGATGTTAATTCTTCATAGACAGAAAGAATTAACATCATTAAAATGTCCATACTGTCCAAGCAATCTATAGATTCAACTCAATTCCTATCAAGATTCCAATGTCATATTTCACAGAACTAGAACACATATTTCAAAAATTTATATAGAACTACAAAAGGCCCTGAATAGCAGCAGCAATCCTGAGAAAGAAGAAGAAAGTTGGAAGAATCACATTACCCAATATTGAACTATGTCATAGCAATCAAAGCAGCATGGTACTGCCATAAAAACAGACACATAAATCAATGGAGCAGAATAGAGCCCAGAAATAAACCCACAACTTTATAGTCAATTAATATTCAACAGATGAAGCAAGCACATACAATTGGCTATAGATAGTTTATTCAATAAATTTTGTTAGGAAAATTGGACAAATAGGTACAGAAAAATGAAACTAGACCATCTTCTTCCACACACAAGAATAAATTCAAAGTTGAATTAAAGGCTTAAATATTAAACCTGAAAATATAAAAATCATAGATGATAACATAGGCAATAAAATCTCAGACCTAGCTCATAGCAATATTTTATCTGATATATTTCCCCAGGCAAGGGAAAATAAATAAATAAATAAACAAACAAAGAATGCCTCCATTTTTTACTGCTTATTGGCTAGAGGTTTCCCTTACTGTGTTGTCTTATGGGTCTTCTCTATACAAGTTTTCAAAAGAGTGAGCGAGTATGAGGGCTAGAAAAAGTGAGAAAGAAAAAGTCTTCTGTTATGTAGTCTTGTGAGTGGTTAATCTCGAACCCATGATAGGAGGGGGACAGCACATGAATATTAGGAGGAGGGGATCACTAAGAACCATTTCAGAAACTACCTACCACAGTGTGTGTGTGTGTGTGTCATGAAAATAAAATTTCTTTCCTTAAAACAATTTGATTTTACTTTCTTTATACACCGATTATTTTACAGCACCACACACAAGGATAAAGATAAGTTTGAGCATTTAGCATGTCACCATTAACATTTAGGAACAATATTTAGGAGCACAGCATAGCATATGTTATGTTACAGATGCCACTTTTGCCCGTCTATTGTATTGGAAAAGATAGATCCATGTCTCACTCTTTATGTTCTTCTCACTCTCTGAAGTGGTGGTGATTTATAATGACTGAATTAAAGTACACTTAGAAACCAAATTAAGAACTGTTATTTAGGGTATTAGTATAAGCTTATTAAAAGTATTACTAAGCAGTCCTTTGAGCAATTTTATAATCTCCAGTTTTTTTATTTATTTTGTCATCTTTTTGCATTTGCACAAACCAAACATGGCTATTGAAATAGGAAATTTTGGATAAAATACAAATCAATAGCAGCATCACATTTTGAAGGAGTCATATACTCACATGGCTCAAATTTCACTAGTATAAATCCTATTTTCCTCAAATGCCTAAGTAAAAGCCTGACTCTAATTTTACTTGAGTATATATAAGAATTTAGTCATTTATTATATGTCCAAAGATTTCTATGGGCATGTATCTGTTCCAAAATCTTTCCTGGTTTTCTTTCTTTTTTTAAAAAATTTTTTAAATTTTAGTTTATTCAGTACAGTTTCTATCCTTTATTCCCATTCCAGCCCACCCACCCCTCCCTCCCCTCCTCCCTCCCCTTGCCAACCCCCCTAGTTTTGTCCATGTGTCCTCTATATTTGTTCCTGTAAACCCTCCCTTCTCCCCTGAAATTCCCTCCCCTCTCCCCTCTGGTCACTGACTACCTGTCCTCTATTTCAGTGTCTTTTGTTATATTTTACTTGTTCTTTGTTTTCTTGTTTAGGTTCCTGTTAAAGGTGAGATCATATGATATTTGTCTTTTACTGCCTGGCTTATTTTGCTTAGCATAATGCTTTCCAACAACATCCATGCTGTTGCAAAGGGTATGAGTTCCTTCTTTCTTTCAGCTGCATAGACTGGTTTTCATTTGCTACCTCTATTTACCAACCTTCCCAGATTAAAATGTTTAACCAATTTACTGCAAGTTATTCGCTTCTGGCTTTCTTCATGCAGCTCTTTTCTAGATACTTCACATCCTTTCTGCACATACAGTAAGAGTAAAGGCAAGTTTGTAGCCTTAACAAAATTATTTTGAAGATTGTTAGATAGTGATGAAAATTTCAACTCAAGGACAATTAACATTCAGTGTGCGATATGGCTGTTCTCAAAGAACATAAATCCATGGATTTCTATAGTTATCCGCTACTGGGTAATATATTACCTGTGAAAGAGGTAGACATATTCTCTAACCCCTGGCTGCTGCCCTAATACAGGAGCTAGTATACCACTCCACTATGGAAATGCCCTTGGGAATGTCTTCCCTACGGACATCAGATCTTAAATACAAGTCTTTGAGGAAAGACCAGACTTCACCTAGTGTAAGGCCCTTCTCCATAGCCCTATTATTCTTACATAGAATATTTAAGGAGATAACTAGTGTTATAAGACCACATGTAGATAGCCTTCTTCTTTGTCCTTCAACTTGGCAAGTTCTTCAACCTTCAATGATCAGTATATTAGAAAATTTTCCAGTGTAGTTTCTTCAGTCTTCCTTTTAAATAGTGACTTTTACTAGTTTATCATCAAATGAGTGGTAACTAGGCTTGCACACATCTCATTGGCTTTATGTTCTCTATTCCCAATTGCCCTAGCTATCTTCTGAAAATAACACACATACATATACCCATATGCACATATACATACACACACTCCAAGGTTAAGAAATATTAAACATGGATTGAACAGTCTAGGTTCATAATTTGGAAAGTCTCTCATTATCACACAGAGATATATATTCACAAAGACAGAGTTGAAAATGTTAGTGTTTTCCTATAAATATTTGATAAGAAAAATAATTAAATGGGACAGGTTTAAAATGTTGGCATATATCTCTCTTTGTGTATATTCAGATGAGTCTGATAAAGCTTTCGAAAAATAATTAAATGGGATAGTCATAAGAAAAATAATTAAATTGAATGGTCTTGAACTTAGTGTTGAGTGTTGACATGTACCCTACTACACACACTCATATTGTTTCTGACAGAAGCTATGATGAAGGCAAAGGTTTATCTAGCAATGACCTTAATCCTCTCTTGCCATTTGTGACTATGGGCCCCCAAAGATGTTAATGTCCTAATCTCTCAAATTTATAAATATGTTATGGTACACAGCAACTGGAAGTTAAGGTGTCTAGTCAGATGATCTTGAGATGGGGAGATTATCCTGCACTATCAAGACAGGCCCAATGAACACATGAAGGTTCTTTAAGTGGAGGAGAGAGGCAGAAGAAGAGGTCAATGCCAGAGGAGCACAGATTGAAAAACACTCAACTGGCCATTGCTCGTTTACAAAATAAAAGGGGGCCAGGAGCCAAGGAAGTTAGCCAGTATGGAGAAGGCAGAAAAGCAAGAGAACAGATTATCCCCTCATGCCTACCGAAGGAACACAGCCCTGCTAACATTTTGATGTTAGCCTGGAGAGACATACTTTTCACTTCTTTACTCCAGAACTATATGCTAATAAATATGTATTGTTTTAAACCACCAGATTTGTTATAATTTGTTATAGTATCAAGAGAAAACAAATATGCCATTCTTTAGGTTTCTCTGACACCAATGATTTTGTAAGTTTCCCATATATAAACTTCCCATATGTAAGTCTCCCATTTTCACTATGTGACCTTTTCTGTTAATGGAACCACTGATGATTTCATGAAATTGTAAGGAATTCATGTCATAATACATGGAAAGAATAATAATTTAGTAATAAAGACAAAAATATATAGTCCCATTTAGCTGTTTTTTTTTCTTTTTATCACATTACTTAGAACCAAATGTCACCTATTTATAATAGTGACATTTTAACTCTGGATCCCTAGATAAAGTGATGTGGGCATCTAGTCTGTTTTAGGATAAATAGGACTTACAAGCCACTCTAATGGTGACAACATAAAAAATATCTAAATTAAAACATGTGGAGTCATTACCATAGTTTTATCCAGGTTATTAATTTTATAGACATTATTGTCAGATGTGCCTCTTAGAAACTATTTACTTTCATACCCTCATTTACCTCTTTGCCAGGTTGCAATCTATTCTAACACAATGACCAAGGTGATCCTTCTAAAAACTATGTCAAACCACATCATTTCTGCACTCAGAATCCTCAATGACTCTTCATCTTATACTGAAGAAAAGACAGATTTTTAAAATGTCCTATGGATTCTACATGGTTTAACCTCCCCCTTCACTCTCTGGTATTATTCCCATAATAGTGTTCACTTCCATCACTTGGCTCAATTCACATAGTTCTTCATCATTTCCCTGGAAACTGTGAGGTCTACTCTCTTAGAATATTTGCACTGTTTTCTCTGCCTTAGATCCTCCCCTTAATTATCCATTTGGTTGGATCCCTCACCTCAGCTCTTCAGTGAGACCTACCATGGACACTCTATTTAATGCTGTAGCCCATGCCTCTGGCTTCCTAATATACCTCCCCCTCTTTTTCCCTGTAACTGATTGCATTGTAATGTACTGCACACTTATTTATTTTGCTTTGTGATACCTCACACTAGAATTTAGACTCTAATACAGCAGGGCATAAGTATCTCTTGTTCATTACTGTGTCTTGTTTTGCTTATGCTTGTATCTTGTTAGCAAAAAGAATGGTGCTTGGCACATGATTTGTGCTCAATAATATTTATTAAGTTAATGTTTAGTTATGTCTTTGCCATAGATTCATGATCTTAAACACATTAGTTTCAATATTTGAAAGAATCATAGATGCCATCAAATCAATTTCTCTCATTTCACAGATGGGATAAATGAGACCAGAAGGAAGATCACACAGCTATTTTCACCAAAAGTAAAATTAAAACAAAAAAAATGCCCTAATATTTTAAACTATTTAAGAAAGCTGAGTATGTCATTCGTGTAACTAAGTACTTACAGAAATAGAATTCGAAAAATCTTTCCAGTCTTGAATATTTAGAAATGATTAACCTATTGAGTTCATTGTATTTCTTTAAATTTCACTCTTAATGGAATTATTTCTAATGACACCCCCTATTATCTTTCTATTACACTTCCTTAATACAGTTAAGTTTTTACTAAATATGTTAATAACCATGATCTGTAAAATACTCTTGTAGTACAGTGAGTGTTGCAAAGATGGGATTTCAACTCTATGCTTACAGCTTTATGACACACCCATACTAAATCAGACCCTTCTTATGTGCCACCGTCAGATCTTTTTAGTTAGCTGTGTCTAAGGCAGATGGCCACTGGACAAAAATTAGTGTAGTCTCCAACCACTTTCGCAGGTGCAGCACCCAACAGGGTCTCCCCTCAGACCCTTCCTGTGCTTCTCTCCCCTCCCCTGTAGGGCTTCAATGTTATCACCAGGGACTGTGATGCTTTGGGACCCTCTAACCACTCATGTGTATTCAGCCCACTTGCACAGGCAGTTAATGCTTTACTGGTTAAAGATTTGATCAGTGAGAAACAGGGGTCGACCTATGACTCTTGTCTGTCAGGAAAACATTTATCTGACCTCCTCAAAGGCAGTTCTTTCATAACTGAGCCACTTGGTCATGACATCAGCAGGGACCATCTCAGTAATATTGGCTCCGCCTCCTTCCCTGCTTCACTCCGCTTTTCCCTCACTCCTGATTCTTTGGGGTTATACTCTTAACAAAATCATGGGAAACAAATTTGCCTCTGGCTCTGCTTTTTGGAAAAGACTGAGACACACTTTTAAAGACTTTGAACCTAGTAAAAAAGGTGTATTCAGATAAACATAACTACTACAAAGTACCAGGTGATATATCTCACTAAATATATATAAAGGACCACACACATTCAGAGGAAAGAGAGCTCTTTATTTTTGACTGAGATATAGAGGGGTTTTTTTAAAGAGGTGAACTTCACTAGGTGTTAAATGATGAGCTGGCTTGTGCTAGGAGAACTGAGGACAATAAAATATGCAGTGCTGTGATGAACAGAGCGTGTCTAGGATTTAAGCATGGTATACAAGTAGCTAAGATTGATTACATTTCTAAATTGAGAGGTATGAATGCATGTGTGTGTGTATGTCTGTGTTATGGAGAAATAAGCTAACATCATCTTCCAAAACCTACTTTCTAGAGATTTATTCTAATTGATATAGATCATTGAAAGTTCAGGTTGATAAAACAAAGTTACAAACCTAACTATGAAATATGAAATGTAACCTCTATTAAATTAAGGATTATAACATTTATCAAGATGACAAGTGACCATACTTTAGAGAAATAATTCACTAATGCTCTTTTATATGTTTAAATGCTATAGAGTTAGATGTTGTCTCCGCTATGCCAACATTCAGGATTATTTTGACTTGATTGGCTCAAAGGAAATGATATTAAAAAGAAGTTTGATTTGTATTTCAGCTAATCACTCTATCCAAATACATGCACACACATGCATACACCTAATAATCTTATAACGATAATGAGATTGATTTTTAGGCATGACATGTACTTAAAACTCAAGCTCATTAGTTTATAAACATATTACATGCTTATCTTTTTTATAGTAAATGCTTATCTTCATCTGTAATAATACATATTTTTGGAGAGATTAAACTAAATTATTCTGTAGAATTTGCTTTCTTATTAAATATTTCTGAGCTCATAGCTATTTTTAAAAAATATATGTAAAAGACTTAATATTTCCATGTGTCTCCAAATCTAATAAAGAATAAAAAAACTGAAGTAGATATAATAGAAAGTCCTTACTCTTCAGCCTGATCTCAGGCAAGTCCTTGTTAAAAAGACAGAGCTATGCCCTGAGGTTTCCACAGTTGCATTTGTTACTGTGGCCTTCATGAATTCTGACAGATTTCTGTTTAAATCTCTCCAGTTCACGTGCTGACCTGTGACAACCAAGTCAGAGCGTATCATCAGTGTTTGTCACCAGAACTGAAGTCTGACATGCAACTCCCCAGAATTCTAAGCCCAACTTTTATGCTCATCTTTACTGTCGACTATTATTAAGCTCAGCCATTCACATAGATGCTATTATTCCCTTTTTCTCAGTTTTAGCTTGAGACTACTGTTTTGTGCTATAAAAAGAAAAAAGCTGCAAAAATAGAACTTTCAAGTTTGCAAATAAATTCTTAAGTGACTTTAAGTGAAATACAAGCAGTAGACTATTTCTTTATGAATAGTGCATAATTATATTTATTCTTATATCAGAAAATAAGCTATTAAATCGTAACTTTGTATCAATCACACAAATCAATTACTTTCTCATAGTTCATCTAACTCTTCACTTCATAATTTAAATCTTTATTCATTGTCTAAGAAAATGGACAAGGAATAAAGATGAAAGTAGTAGTATCCATTACTGTTATCAACTATTGTTCAAAAGGACTCATGAATCCCCAAATTTGCAATGTTCTACAGCTCAATGTGATATGTTTTATTTTGATACACAAAGTACATAAAATTCATTTTTGTGTTTATAGCTAGTAGGCAGATAGATAGATGATAGATAGGTAGATAGATAGATAGATAGATAGATAATGCATAGATTTTACAGTTGTTTGTTTTTTGCTGACCTCTGTCTAGTTTTACCTCGCCTATTGAACAGTTTATTTCAGAAAACATTTTAAGAAGGAAAAACTATATTGTTACTATTGTTATACTAGTTTATATTTGTATGTATTCTGTTGACTCATATAAATTTTATTCATAATCTTTCAGTGAAGGTATACTACTCTACAACTAATAATAATTTATTAATGGATAACAAAATCAAATCTATCAAATAGTTTATAAAATGATCCTTCAAAAATATAATTATTTTAAGTTCAAATTATTGGAGAAAAGTGGTAAACTAAAACAGATATATTTTCTACTCTTGTGATATAACATACATATTATATATGTTTTAGTTTGGGAACAGGCCTAGGGAAAATAGTAGGAATTCTCAATATTAATGTTTTTCTTAACAAACATGTATTTAGTAATTCTATTAGCTAATCACAAAAACATTGCAGTTTTAACTTTTTAGGAAAAAGTCTTCTTCCATAAAATAGAATATAAAAGAATATACTACACAAGATATTAACATGGACTGGAATGAATTTTCATGCATCACAAGTATAGAAGTTACAAAAATATAATATTAATTGATCAGAAATATGAAGACATAAAAGGTTATGTGTGTGACTTTGAAAGGTTATAGTTTGGGATGATTGGAGGACTCTTATGAAGTTTGAAGGGATGTTAAATGACAGCCTTGAAAAGCTAAACCTCTTAGGGGCTTGAAAAATTTAACTTCCCAAATCCCATACATAGCCAGTTAATGGAGCCAAGATAATGTGAAATGAAGTGCTGTCTTTAATGAATTTCTTGTTATTTAAGAAGCCTACTGGATTGTTTTATTATGTGTCTGTTAAAAGTTACTCAGTCTAATACATCCTATCAGAAGTTATGGTTCCTAAACTGGAATTAGATCATAATGCTGTCAAAGGTAGTGATGAAGTGTGTTAACAAACAACTTTATTGAGTCTCCCTGAGGATAAAGATTGAAGTGCTTTCCAGGATATATGTGTACACATCTGAACCTGTATATAGTACATTGGACACAAACATGATCGGAGTGTGTGCTGTAAGTTCTATTATTTTATGTCCCTGTCTCACTGCTAACCTCTATACCACTGTAAAAGGCTGCTTCTTCAGTGTTTGTGACTGAAGGAGCTATTTACAGAACCGTGATGTTTGCGATAGACAGTTCACCTCACAGGATACTTGACACCTTTCTCAAGAAGAGATCTCCTTCTCTGATTACAGCACCGTGCCCCAGTTTAGTGCGTCTGACATTGTTCTCCCTGTGTGGCACACAGCTGTGAAGTTGTGAAACAGAACATAACTGGAGAATGAAAGGACTGCTAAGTGGGCGATGTTTCTGATGAAACTTAAAAACTGAAGCTCAGGAAGGTTAAATATTTTTATTCTGACACAGTGTTAACTTCACAGGCTCTATTCTGTTCAGTACACTATATTGCTTCTTTGGCAAGCATCAGACATGGGGTTAAATGAATTGCTTGATTTTCCTACGAAACCAAAATATAAAATATGATTCTAAAATTCATCAAGTTGAAGATAAAATGGAGTAGGTAGGCAAGGGGTTTAATCTTTTTTAAAATAAACTTAATGTGTTTTGCTTCTTTGAGTGTAAGAAAAGAAATGTGTTTGGTAAATTGCTTTTAGTTAATTTCTCAATATAAATAAGTAGATACTTATAGAATAGTATAAAACCTAATAAATATATGACCAAATAAATTCAAATGTTCTCAGAGTTTCATCAAGAAATACTTAAGTGTTTCATAATAGAGTTTTTAGGTGTATTTGTCCCTTACACAGACAGATTATAGTCATGAGGTGAGAGATGTGCTGTGTTCTAAAATCTTCAATGGTCTGTAGAATTCTGAACCATCTAGATTGTATTTTAACTGTCAGTTCAATTTTAAGAAGGTCACAGCAAAAAACATAGAATGAATTAACATATATTAACCATTTGAGCAAAACTTGATATACAAAATAAAATAAAACAAAGTCTTCACTCACTACCAGTCTTACCTAAATATGCTGGTCTTTTTCTGTCACACGTTGCACTGCAGAAAGACATGTGTGACTAGTTTTGAAATTTGTGTTGATTTTTTTCTTTGATGTGGACTATTAAATGCAAACAACTTTATATTATTCCCTTTGTTATTTTGAAACTTTATTTAGTTACAAAATGGCTATATCTGAGCACACTTGCCAAATTGAGTAAGTTCTATAAAACAAAATTAAACAGGAAACTGTTTTAAATTTACTCCAATGCATTGAGGGAATGTCCAAATCTATCTTCTTTGCTGTTCATGATTTATGTTGCCCATGACCTAGGGGCATAAAAAGGTAATTTTTTTAAGCTTTGAGCTAGTAACTGAAAGTATCTCTTTTCTAAAAAATTAAATGTATTGGGGTGACATTGGTTAATAAGATAATACAGGTTTCAAGTGTACATCTCTATAGTATATGATTTATATATTGCATTGTGTGTCTACCACCCAAAGTCAGATAATCTTGTGCCACCATTTATTTGCCTTCTTGTACCAACTCCCACACCCTTTCCTCTGGGAACCACATTACCATTGTCTGTGTCTATGGGTTTCTGTTTGCTTGTTTTTCTTGTTTATTTATTTATTCCTTTCATTTATATATCTCACATAACAGTGAAATAATATGGTTCCTAATTTTTCTGTCTTATTTTGCTTAGCATGATATTCTCAAGGTCCATCTAAGTTGTCACAGATGGCAGTATTTCATCTTTTCTTGTGACTAAGTAGTATTCCAATGTGTATATGTACCACATCTTCTTTATCTGGCCATCTATCAAAGGACACATTGGTTGTTCCCATGTCTTAGCCACCATGAGTAATGCTGTGAGGAACATAGAGTGCATATTACTTTGCAAATATATTTTCAAATTTTGGGGGTAGATATCCAAAAGAGTGTTTGCTGGGTCATATGGTAACTGTATTCTTACTGTAATGTGCTCTTGTGTATGATGTGCACCCACGTTTTTGGCCCAAACTTTCAGGGAAAAAATTTTTCCATTTTAATGTTGTGCTGTTTACCCTACAGTAATAAAATCAGCATCATCTATCTTATCAAGTGGGTAACAATCAACAGTGTCTATCTTGCTCTGTGGATAGCAATGCATTCTCTTAATTTCATTCCCTTGACTTGGACCAAAACTGCTTTCATTGCAAGTTCCTCCTAAGTTCAACAAAATGGATTATCACATTCCAGGGTATTGTTTTGCATATGGATATCTTTATTGTTTTCTAGAGTTATACTTTTAATGCATAAGTCTAAATAAAAGAATTAAAAACATTTATATAGATATGAAATTAGTACTACCAATGTATAATTTGCATCCTTATTTTTCCCTCAAAAATTTGGGCAAAAAATATACATTATACATGGCAAAATATGGTATTTTGGGGGGAACCTCCATATTGTTTTCCATAGTGGCTGTGCTAGTTTTCATTCCCACCAGTAATGAATGAGGGTTCCTTTTTCTCCACAACCTTTCCAACACTTGTTATTGTCTGGTTGATAATAGCCACCCCAACAGGTATTAGGTGGTATCTCATTGTAGTTTTAATTTGCAATTATGTAATAGCTAGTGAAGTTAAGCATCTTTTCATATATCTGTTGGCCATGTGTATGTATTGCATTAAATCGGTATATTGCTTTGAGTAATTTGAACATTTTAACTATGTTGATTTTTTAACTCCTAACTACTTTATTTTTAATTAATATACTTTCATTGTATTATTTTGCGTTACCATTTATCTCCCTTATGTTCCCCTCTCCCCACAAACACCGTGTGGTTGTTTATGTTCATAAGTCATTTTCCTTTTTTCTCAATCCTCTTCCTCCTGACCCCTACTTCTGCTCAGAGCTGTCAGCCCGGTCTCTATGAGTCTGTCTGTGTTTTGCTTGTTAGTTCAGTTTGTTCATTAGATTACACATATAAAGTGAAATCATATGATATTTGTCTTTCTCTGAGTGGCTTATTTTATTTTGTGTAATGTTCTCCAGGTCCATCCACGCTGCCACAAATGGTAAAATGTTCTTCTTTTTTATGGCTGAGTACTATTCATCTGTGTAAATATCCCATAGTTTAATCTTTTCATCTACTGATGGACAACTGGATTGCTTCCAAATCTTAGCAATTATACATAATGCTGCAGTGAACATAGGGGTGCTTATATTCTTTCAAGTTAGTGTTTTAGGTTTCTTCAGGTGAATTCCCAGGTGTAGAATCTTTTAATTCATGAACACAGAATGCCTTTGTATTTCATTATGTTTTTTATCAATCTCTTTTAATAATACTTTTTCATTTTCAGTGTATAGGTCATTCACATTTTTAAGTTTATCCCTAAGTATTTTATTATTTTTGTTGTAATTGCAAAAATAATTTTAATTGTTTTTTCTTTTATTCTGAATTTTAATTTTAAGTATATAGGAATGAAGTAGATGTTTTGTACATTAATTTTGTATCCTGGAACTTTACTGTATTATATTACTTGTTCCTAATAATTTTTTGGTGGAGTCTTTAGGGTTTTCTATATAAAGAATCATGCCATCTGCAAAAAGTGACACTTTCACTTCTTCCTTCCCATTTTGATGCTTTTTATTTCTTTCTCTAGCCTGATCTCTGACTAGAACTTCTGGTTCTATGTTGAAAAATAGTGTTGAAAGTGGACATTCTTGACCTGTGCCTGACTATAGAGGAAAACCTTTCAGTTTTTCACCACTGAGTATGATATTATCTGAGGGCTTGTCATATATGGCCTTTATTATGTTGAGGTACGTTCATTGTATACCCATTTTATTGAGTGCTTTAATGATAAGTTGATGTTGTATCTTATCAAGTGATTTTTTTCTGTATCTTTTGATAAAATCATATGATTTTTATTTTTTATTTTCTTAATGTACTGTATTACATTGATCAATTCACATATGTTGAACCATCCTTGTGTCCCTGGAATGATCCCTGCTTGGCCACTATGTATTATGTTTTTCATTTATCATTGTATTAGATTTGTTAGTATTGAAAGCTATCACTGTAAGTCACAGATCTATTATACATCTGTTTTAAGCATAGACTGCTAAGATCTCTTATACGACATAGTGAGATCAAAGTTCATCTAAACTATCCATCTATTTTATGATTATTATAATAAGTAAAATAAAGAATGTGAATCTTTTTTAAAATTGTATTTACTGATTTTAGAGAGAATGTAAAGGAGAGAGACAGAGACAGAGACAGGTCTTTCCTTTTAGCCTAAATGCCCCGCAAAGATATCAGCTCCTTTTTTCTCTCAGGCTGGTGGTTTCTGGAATATTCAGACACAATGTGTTTTCTTTATCTTCTCTAAAATCTGTAATATCTTCTCATCATCTGAAATTGATGACTAGGAGAAAATATATCAGATGTTTTCATAGTATCTATTAAAGAAAACATTCTATTTTCCTCAACATTTCAATTTAGGAGTTCCTCAGAAAACTGAATTATCCTGACAGTATATAAAAAGTAAATATCTGTAGGCATTTCAAAATTCAACAATGGTTAATATGTTCTTTTATAATCAAGGGCTGAAAATCCAAAACCAAATAAACATCATACAAATCTAAACACTGTTATTAATGAAAGATTTAGAAATTAAACTATGAGAAATTATTATATATATAGACAGGGTATTGCACATGTAAAAATGATACTTTATTAAACATTTCATTGTTTCTAATTCTTCAAGGTTGAATTTTTTAAAAAATCAAGTAAATTCTTATGCATAGATAAAGGTAATAGAAGTAAGTTGAAAAATAGTGATAACATGTATTTAGGTTTTAAATTAAGGTTAAATTATATAAATAATAAAAGTATATATGTTAACATGGATTTCTTTTTTAAGAATGACATTTCTGGACATTTACAAACAGAAAAGTGCTTACTAGAAATAATATATGCCTCAGAAGTGATTTTTTTTTAGTGTAATGTTGGACTATATAATAGCCTCTATGGTCTATTTTTGTTTCCCTGTTTCAGTTCAATTTCAAAATCTTTGGCTCTTTAGTTGTTATCTATGTAGTAGCTGAGAAGCATCAATTCATTTTGTTTTCCTTATTGTATTATCCTGGGCATGGATATCTATGGCTTATAGAAGTCCATACGAGTTCAAGAAACTCATGGTGACAAGTTATTCTATTTCAATAATGAATCACTTGTCTTCACATGTTAAAGGTGCAAGGTTTTCAGATTAAATGCCTGAAAGGGAGTGACACTGTACCTGGTCACACTACCATTATTAGAAAGAAATGGTGTTAGCACCTCCTTAATACTGCTTCAATAACATGATGCAATGACCTGAAGTATTAAAGGAAAGCCATTTTCTTTCTTTAGAATGATAAATTGATTAATCAATGGAACTGAATTCCTCTTAACTCTTTCTTCAGGTCCAGTATGTGACAATAGGAATCCTCTTATCTGTTTAGCAAATAATATAATCCCATGGGTCAAGGAAGTGAACTTTAAAAGAATCCAGAGGTACTTCTACATATAGTGTTTGCAAACTCTCAAACATTGGAATGTAGTTTCTTATAAAGGTGACCCAATATCCTGGTTTCCCCAAAGCAGTCCCAGTGTGTGCCTGCTGTGCTTTTATTAACAGCGCCCCCTTTCATTCTCAAAAGTATTTTGGTTTGGAACATAAATGAAACAGTCATTTTGCTGTTGATAATAAATTTTGAAATGAAAATAATTAGGTGGCAGGTGAAGAAAAGTATTGAAAAAACAGGTTACTATGTGAATAAAAAGAAGAAGTAAGGTGAAATTTTTCACTTTATGTTTTCATTTATTTTTTCCTGCTCACATGAATGGAAGTTTCATTGTGTTCTCCACAAAGTATTTCTTGCAACGCCAGTTAGAGAAACACCTCTGTTCTGTCTCTTTCACTTTACAGCAACATGTTAGGCAGGATGGGAGCAGGAGCTAGAAGAGAAGTATAATTCAAAATCCTTTTGACACAGGCAGGGTGAACTTTTTAGTTTGTGGCCAGTAGGTAATGAATAAGCTATTAATAGTACAATATATTGATATTCTGAAGCTCTGAGTGAGGGAGTAATACAGTCTTGAGAGGGAAATGTTTTACTCAGAAATTTAACCAGCAGTGAGAGTCAAATCATGAATTATTAAATAACATTAAACTAAACGTGATTAATTTTATAACTAGCAGTATCCATCACAATATTTTCTAGTGCTATTTATTGATTTCCCAGGGTATGCAACCCTCAGAGGCCAGGTCTTGTCACTGGATAACTGATGTTTCGTTTACTGGTTTTATAAAGAATCATCTCATGATTCTTCTCTGGAGTGGAAACTGACAGCATCAATTGGAATTAGTGTAATCAGAGGGAGAAGGATTACTTAGGCTTTTACTTGGTGGAATTATGTCAATATCTTTGTGAATTACTGTTTTAGACAAGATATTATATTCAAATGGGGATTGTTAGTAATTGTTAAGAGTTCTTCCCTATTTCCTGTGTCACCCCATCACTAAGATCCTTTTCTCACTGAATTCTCAATAAAACAATAGAAAATACTATTATTTTTATCATAATAGTATTCTTCTTCTATGTATTTTACAGAAAATAAAACTGAGGATCAAAGAGATTAAGTAATGTATCTTTTGAAGGAAATGTATAGTTATGTACTATATACAGGATGGGGCAAAAGAAGGTTTACAGTGCTGAGTACATGAAACAATTTATTCTTGTATTATTATTTAAAATTATTGCACTATTTTTCATACAAACAACTGTTAACCTAATTTTATCCACCCTGTATACAACATATGAAGTTCATTTATTTCCCACTCTCCTCAATTCATTCAAGAATAAGTGCAAAACATTGGAACCAAGCATAGCGTTCTTACTTAATAAAAATAAATCAATAAGTAAATCAGCTGTTTCTATAACATATCATTAAATTTCAGGACCTATGAGGAATGTATTTGTAAACATCATGTTTCACTGGTTAAGCAACTGATTTCTAATTGTAGCAAATGGTAATATTTATATAATTCATTTGTTTTCCTTTCTTTTTCTTCAGAATGATGTAAGATAATCAGTGATTGTTAATTTTTAAAGCAAAAATCCACAACTATATCTCCATAGTCAACAATTTCTTCTTCAAAATCAAGGCACTTCACAACATATCTTGTCGAAGAGATGAGAATTTAAAACTCCTCTGAAAAAAATGGTGAAAACAAGTGTTTACTTCAGAAATTTTATTCTGATCTTTAAAATTATTACAACACACTATCTAAAAGAACATTATGAAATTCTATTCAAGTACTCCAAGAAGGTGACTTTACACACACTTTATTCTCACTGTGTTGTGAGGATGCTGACTAGCTTAAGGTAAAGGTGTGTGATTAGGAGGAAAATATTGAAAGTAGTCCAGTTTAAAGCCTAGAAGGAACCTAATTCTGTGAGGATTAGTGAAATAAGTGGTGAGAGACAATCTGGATACTCAGGTAAAATGCTGATTATGGAAAAAGGAAAAAGAGAGGGAGAAATTAACACCAATAGCAACAAAATTCATAGGTCTGATGAAGGGAATAAGAATGAGCAGTAAGTGGATTACTAATGGAAAAGAAAGTTAGTTTCACACCTGAAACCTTTATCAAAATAACTTAGGTTTGTATTTTAGATGCAGATGCCACTTCAGTTAGATAGAAAAAATGAAGATATACTGTCACCATATCTTTGGTGATATAATAAAATTTTATTATACTAATAAAATTAATTGACAACCATTGCTCAGAAATATTACCCCACTACTTCATTCAAAAGCTACTGACATTTCTACATTCACATCTCTTTGTTTGTGTGATTTAAACAATAACAATTTATTTTCTCTTAGTTCTGGAGGCTAGAAGTTCAAGATCAAGGTGCCAGCATGGACAGTTTCTGGTGAACACTCTGGTCATCATTATTTCTTCATCTTAATCTCTCTATACTAAGGCTTCAAACTCTGTTTCAGTCATAACTCATTTTTTCAGTTTTTGTATAAACTATTTTCCCATGCCTGTGGGCTTTAACATCAGCTCTTTCATATTTGCATGGAAATTCACTTATACTATAAAGTATTTTTCTGCCTTCAGCAACTCCCTTCCTCACACTCTAAATAAAAATCTAGTCCAGGTGGTTTATATACTTAATAAGGATTCTGGAAGTTTCCATAGAGGCATATCCTCATAAACATGGATAAAGATTGATTTCTTAATAGGAAACAAAAACACTAACCATGATGAAAAGATAGATAAGTTATTCTAAGTAAAAATTAAAAATGTTATCCTGGCTGGTGTGGCACAGTGGATTGAGTGATGATGGATTGCGAACCAAAGGGCCACTGGATTGAATCCCAGTCAGGGCACATGATTGGGGTGTGGGCCAGATTCCCAGTAGGGGGCACACAAGAGGAAACCACACATTGGTGTTTCCCTCTCTTTCCCCTTCCTTTCCCTCTCTCTAAAAATAAATAAATAATTTTTAAAAAGTTAAAAATGCATATCAAAATACATAGTTAATGTAGTGAGGAGGCAATTCATAAAGTAAATAGATCTATTTGTATCACATATAACAACAGCAGCAAAAAAAAACACACTAGGATAAAGAATGTATAGGAAATTCCAACAAATCAATAAGAAAATTATACACAACCCCTGGGGACAAATGGGCAAGAGACTTCAATTGCAATCTTACAAGGAGGCTATCCTAATGGGCAATAAAATTATGAGAAAGAATCCAACTTTATGAGGAAAATGCAAATTAAAACTACAGCTAGACACCACTACACACCCATGAGAAGGGCTAAAAGTGAAAGAAAAGTAACATGAAGTAATTGCAAGAATGTGAATCGTCCAGGATTTTCAGACTACTTTTAGTACAAATGTGTGAAATCACCTTAAAAACCGGTTTGACATTAACTTCTAAATTTAAGTTGATGCATATACTATGTTCTCAAAATTTCCGTCCTTAAGAAAGTAGTCATCAGAATGAAAACAAAATGCCAGCATGTTCTTAGCAGCATTGTTTAAATAGACCCAAACTGAAAATACCTCAAACGACCAACATTAGAATAAATAAATCGTGGTGAGTACTATATAGCCACAGATTATGATGTTACTAAATTAATGTTCTGCATTCTTCTGCAAGAATAGTGTTTGATCTTACTAACAAATGGTAAGCAACATTAGCCAGACATATAAAAAATACTGCTGTATACTATTTACATAACATTAAAAAGCAGACAAAACTATTTTATGCAATTAGAATCTAAATGGGAGGAGGCATGACAGAGGTTTTTGGTGGACTCTCGTATTATTTTCTTTATCTACATGGTGTTTTCATGGGTATGTTCCTGCTGTGTTAAATTACTGATCTGCACTCTTCAACTTGTACATTTTTGTGATGCATGTTGTATGAGAGTTCTCCAAGGAAACAAAACCAATAGGACAGCTAGAAATGGAAGTAGAGACAGAAATATGGATAGATAGGGATATGTACAAAGGAGATTTATTGTAGAAATTGGGTCACATGGTTATGAAGGCTAAGAAATTCTATGATTTGCTGTCTGCAAGCTGGAGAATCAGTAAAGTTGATGATCTAATGCAGTTCAAGTCCAAAAGTCTAAGAAATGAGGGGACAATGGAAAATCCCAGTCTGAAGTAGAATTTAAAGCAGAAGTTTAGTGTAGAAATTAAAATACTAAAATAGTTATTTATCAGTGATAATCTTAGTTAGATTCAAGGTGATTGGTAGAAAGTTTTAGCTTTCCGCTGCAGAGGCTTTTGTTTTTCCCACTTTAACTCTGACACACATAGCAGATTAATGCTTTTTTAAATGGGATATTTTGTAGCCAATTAATAAAAAGAATAATGTCTTGTGAGTTAATCTTAAAAATAATGTATAGCATGTGTTATTAATATAACCTACTTGCTAATTATATATATATTGTTCTTAATGATGATGGTTTTATTATTTTGAGCTATTTGATTCACTTATTTTTTATTAGTTACACTTCAATACATTTCACCCCAGTTTATTTTTCTCACTTTGGGACAGATGTTTTGTACTCTTATATTCCCTAGCTCATATAATGTAGGTTTATTAATTTATTTTGATGATTCACTTAAGCAGGGGCATCCAATCTTTTGGCATCTCTGGGCCACATTGGAAGAAGAAGAGTTGTCTTGGGCCACAAGCACTAATGAAAACTGATGAGCAAAAAAAAAGTTTTAATTAAATTTACAAGTTTGCGTTGGGCTGCATGTGGCCTGTGGGCCACAGGTTGGACACTCCTGAAAGTATTGACTCATATATTCCACAGATTTTCTAAATATCAAGAAGTCTTCTTAGAATTTTAATTAAAATTTTGAATATTTTGTTACAATCACTTTTGACATTGGCTATTCAAATTTTAAACTTTGTGGTTATTATTTGACATATGTATTTATAAATGCATCCTGACATTTATTTGGCTATTTCCATAACAAACACTTGTAATATTGACTGTATTATTTTCATTTCTATTCAGATCATTTTTAGTTTCAACTTTAAAACATACCATAATATTCACACAAAAGTTATTCTTATTGAGAACATGTGCCAAAGTATTCATGTGTATCATTTCATTTTAATCTTTGAACTGTTACAATTATCCCTAATTTTATAGGTGAGACCTCTGAGTTTAGGAGAATTATGTTATTCACAATGGAAAATCCTGGACTGAAGTTGGGCTCAGATGAATCTGAATGCATGCTCTTAAACACGTTTTTTTAGATAAAAATTACTACCATTTGTTTTTCTTGCCTGTCTTATTCTATCTCTGATAGCCACAGCAATTTCACTCATAAAGGGGACAGGCTGACTGACAATCACTAAAGTGTAAGAACCACCCCCAGTTATTTTCTTAGCATTAACTCCTGTTCTAGTGGAGTCAATTCTGATCAATTCCAGATCTCAAAGTTATGCAGTTTTCTTCTATCTGAAAATGCTTCTTTAGTGGAAGGTCTATAACATAAAAACATAGATTTCACTGAAAGTTAACTTACTGGAAAAGCAATACAGTTTAGAGCCTATTTTTCCTTCAGAAACCAAGTCAGAGAATTAGTCCAGCACCTCTCTGAAATTTTTGCTATACTTTTCAATAAATTTAGAAAAATTGTGTGTGTTGGTTTCTATTCAAAAGATTAACAAACTCACATCTCAGAAAATATTGTCAATATGGGGTATGACCATATGCTTTAAAAATATAACTAACATACAGCGTTGTTACATAGAGATAATCATTTAGAATTTGAAATGCATATTTTATATCAAGAGCTCACTTGCTTATATAAGGTAAGGTATAACTAACTATAAGGCAAAAGAAAACTTAAAAAGAACCTAAATAAGCCAGTCAGAGAAAGATAAATACTATAAGATTTCACTCACATTTGGAATCTAATGAACAAATTGAACTAACAAGCAAAATAGAAACAGACTCATAGATGGAGAGCAGAATGACAGCTGGGGACATGGGGTAAAGGGATCGAGCAAAAAGAAAAAAAAAAACTCATGGGCATGGACAACAGTATGGTGATATTATGGGGTCAGGGGAGGAGGTATAAGGGGGTAGATGGTAATGGAAAAATACAATAAAATATTTTTTAAAGAACCTAAACATTATAATTCATCCCATTGATAAAGAGAGATATAGGGAGAAATGTCATGATAAAAATGGCTCTCAGTGACTTGAGTACTTAATTTGTGCCTGTGTTTATATTAAGCATGTGGTGTCATTATCTCATTAAATCTTTACCACTTTCATTTTTTTGGGGCTGTACCTGAGATTGGAGTTCTTATCTAATTTGAAGAGCTTTTTATTATGAGATCTTCATCAGAGATGTTTGGGATTATTTCATTTTAGATTTAGGAGAATCTTAGGCATGTGACTTAGCTTAGAAATTATGAAATTTTTATTTCTAGATCTTATGTAACTAAAATCATGAGATTTAACCATTTCTTATTTGTAAACTACTTACTATGCAATGGCTGGTTCAGGAAAGGCTAAATCAGAACAAGAAGAATATTTAACCAAATTAGATTTCATCTACAAAGCATCTGCCTTGAGAGGAAATCAAAACTTAAATCCCTGAGAAATTATTTTGATTTTTAGAGCTTAAGCAGTAACAGATAATTTGAATGTCTAAATTTTAGTAGAAGTAAAAACCTGCTGGAAACAAATATATACTAGTTTGAGAGTTAAAAAGCAGTAATGAGTTCAGTCTATAGATAGACTGAATTTATTATTGCTTTTACCATATATATATATATATATATATATATATATATGAGTATATTAGACACAGAGCAGATAGCAGTATAGACATGATCTTGCCTTTGAGGTGTTCTTCACTTGTCTGTCTGTTTGTATGTATATACTGGTATATTTAGCTGTGTAAGGGGATATCTGGGTAAGAATTGGAATATATGTCAAAAGTGGTATATGTTGTGAGCTAGATCTAAATCAAGAAAGTAGTCTATAATTTCAGTTCAATGTATGCAGATGAAAGAAAGAAAGAAAGAAAGAAAGAAAGAAAGAAAGAAAGAAAGAGCTAAAAGACACTATCCATGAACCATGTTTTAAAATTATGTTATTTCTCTCATGATAGCAAGTAATCTGGGAACAAATAAAAATTATTGGAGATATTTTAAATTACTTACTTTAAAATATAGTCATAATTAAATATTTTCTTGAATTTCATGTGAATTTTAAAATATATCATTAATTTGGAGGTTTTTCTGCCACCTCTAAAAACAAGTTTACAAAGTCACTAAAGCTAACTTTCTCCAAAGCTTTTGAACAGTTTCTCTCTTTTTTTTTTTTTTTT